>OW240914.1:57941016-58138961 GCA_933207985.1 Pelobates cultripes | reverse complement strand
TGCCTTTAACTGAGTGTGTGTGTACATGCCTGTAACCGAGTTTAAATTTTCCCCACCCCTTCCTGTCAAGGCCGCACTTTGACTGACAGACGCTCACTCACTGACAGACGCACACTCCCTGACAGACACACACTCTCATATACACTGACAAACAATGACATACACACATACACTATTACTTGGACACACACTGACAGATGCACACTCTCACTGACAGGCGCAAGCACTCACTGAAAGATGCACGACTCCACTGACCGACACATACACACTGACTGACACACACTCACTGACCGACACACACTCACTGACCTACACACTCACTGACCGACACACACTCACTGACCGACACACACTCACTGACCGACACACACTCACTGACCACACATACACACTCACTGACGACACATACACACTCACTGACCCATACACACTCACTGACCGACACACACTCACTGACCACACATACACACTCACTGACCACACATACACACTCACTGACGACACATACACACTCACTGACGACACATACACACTCACTGACTGACACATACACACTCACTGAGCAACACACACATTCACTCACAGACACACACACATTCACTTACAGACACACACAATTACACACTTACAGACACACACACACACACACATTCACTTCAAAATAAACACTCACAGACACACACACAGACATTTCCACTAACACTCACAAACTAATATTTTTTACATTTATTTTAAATCCACCCAGCCTCCCTGAGAAAGCTGGAGTGGATTTCTTACCAGCAGTCCAGTGTGGCTGCTGGGCAGGCAGGCAGGGAGCGCTCAGGCTGAGTAAGCAGCGCTTAGTGATGCCGGGAGCCGGACTGACGTCATATTCTGGCTCCCGGCTTCATTAAGCGGCGCAGAGGAAGCTGAGCAGGAAGAGCTCAGGTGAGTATGCTCCTTCGCTGCCCGCTGCCAGCCTTGGGGGGGCTCAAAAGTGGCCAGCCGGTCAGCTCTTGAGCCCCCCAGGATGCGAGGCAAGCAAGGGATCTGCCTGGGGGTTTGGAGGGATGCTTTTTTTTGCCGCCCCCTGCAAAGTGGCGCCCAAGGCAGATGCCTTGTTTGCCTCGTGATACACACGTCCCGGTGCCTGTGTGTGTTACTGTATTCAGGCAACTTGGTGGGAGGTGGGGGGGGCGCCGTGAAGACTTTTTGCACAGGGCGCCTAATTGCCTAAGGCCGGCCCTGTGTATCATCCCAATGCCTTGATAATATGCACCGGTATGTTTCTGCTGGAAGCAGTGGTGGCTGCTCCATTACGTAATTAGTGTCCTGAGTAGTGGGATGGATTAAGGCCTAACCCTGTCAATAATACTCTAATATAGAGCATGAATGTACAAGTGGTGAGAGCATTGCCATATAAGGTAAACAAAGGTTGGTCAGGGGAACTGGCAACAATGGTTAGGAATTTATCTAGTACCTGCACCGGGCACCATTTGTTGCCGGTAGGGTAATAAGGGATCTTTACCAGTTGATTTTTTTGGTGTGGTTTTAGTGTGGTTGAGGGATAGTATGTAGTGATTTTTACAATCTGGGATCTGTTAATGATGTCTTGGGATATGAGGTTTGTAGTGGTAAACTCGCTGGGTCTGAGGAAACCACAAAAAGCCAAGTGGATAGTGGTTTTAATGACATGATTAGTGCAAAGCCTGAGGTGGCAGCTGTGTCTGTAAAAATAGTAAGGGAGACAAGGGAAAGTAAAAGGGATAAATATTCTTTTACCATTCCATCTCATGAGATATTCTAACCACATGCGTAAATCCAAGGTAGCCGGAACGTCCAGTGAAATGCGGGAAATATCAGACTGAAAGCAGGGAAACAGATTGAGCAATCTAGATATAAAAGCCCTGGGAGATAGTTTTCATGGCAAAGTTGAGGGACCCTAGTAGAGACTGTAATTCTGTATGATTACAAGATCCCACAGAGAGATATAAACACCTTCTCAGGTTAAGCGGAGGAGATCGGGAAAGGAAAGGCAACACCCAGCTCCGGGGTATTAGGACATAGGTTCATGGTATGTTTGGATGAAGAGCAAATACCACAAGCTGGGGACCGGAGGCCTGCGAAGTCCCTGCAAAACAGCTCCATGTCCGACTGGCTCCAGTCCGTCTGAAAAATTAACTGAGCCAGAGCTGCAGACGCCTTCGCGGAGAATGATCTGTGGCAATCATAAAATGAAGTACCTCCATACTTATCTTATTTATTATTATTGCAATTTATAAAGCGCACACAGATTCCGCAGAGCTGTGTAACTACAGATCGAATTCCTCTCTGAGCTCATAATAAACTGAATACACCACATCCCTATAAATACCATAATATATAATGAACTCAGGAATTGACCACTTCCTATTCAACCTGGGGTCCCTAGCCTTCAGTATAACAGAGGCATCTCCATAGGAATAGGTCTTGTTCTCCAGAATATCTTGGGAGGCAATCAGCAGCGAAACTAGATTGACCTCCTCGCCTTCCAAGATATCCTTCTTAATGTTAGTTGGCACCATGTAGCTGGGTTGATAATTAGGGTTCTGTAGTGGACCAATGAATTTACCATTTAGGGTGCCTGAGAGACCAGTAGGTTCTGGAGTAACCAATGCAAATGGTGCCACTGGCCTATCACTAGCATCCAAATGGTCCAACCTATCAGTAATCCATCCAAACAAGGAGAAGATCGAAGACAGGACGGCCTGGAAGTCGGATGACTGGGCAACACTGTGGCCCTCGCCAGCCCCAATGTTATCTGTGTTGGTGTTGAGCAGTCTAAAAAGTTCAGCTGTCCTGGCAGGGGCAGGGTAGGGAATATTCAGCACTGATCCAAGGTATGGTCCAAGACCTGAGTGGAGACAGGCTGGCGTTGTCCCCTTTGTGAGATGGACCTTGCAGGAGTGCTGGGAATTGACAAATCCTCAATAGCTTCTGGTAGTTCATACATGCTAGGAAAGGGCAAAAATTAATGAGTAACCTAAGTGATAATATCGTACTGGCTAGCTTACCCAATATCAAGTGGCGAAGAAATGATCTAATGGAGAGGGGAGCCTTACTAATTGCCAAGTGGCATGAGAGGCTCTAGCTATGTGTTGGCCAGAGTTGATTTTGTGGCCACCAAAATTGTGGCGGGGTGTCGACCTCTCAGTGACCAGAAAAGCAAAAAATAGCATGGGAGTGACAGGGGGAGGCCCTCTCTATACCACTATGCGAGGTGACTATGAGGTGGCCATTAAGCATGAGTACGAGGATGGGTTTTGGCCTCGCGGGACCACTAAGACAAGGCAAGAAGGCCAGAAAAACTAAATAAGCGGACTCGGAAACCAAATCAGCCAGTAGACAAAGTCTTGCCCTAGTGTCAGTTGCAGGATGGGGAGGTGGGGAAGGTCTAATAACCTCTGGGTTCACATACCTGTTGTATCAGATGGATATAGAGTAGGACAGAGTAGATGAAACCCGAGCAATACCTGTGAGAGTAATAGCAATGATGCAGTACCCATATCGTGACTGTTAAATAGCAGAAAAACTAAAATAATATGGGATACCTTCCAGCCAATAGACTAGACCTAAAAATGAACCAGGCAAAACGTAAGTGGTAGTATGACCAGTAGGGCCTAGTACTTAATAACAAAAAAAAGGAACAATTGGGTTATCTGGTTAGTGAGGGTCAGAACGTGAATCGCCAAGACAAATCTAAATCACTAACCAATGTGAAATTGAAGACATTGAAAGAGAGGAGATGATAGTGAAATGGCAGAGTGACTTCAATCTGTAATATATAATACAACCAATATTAGAACCTTCAAGAGAGCATAACTGACTACTAATTGACAAAAATTAAAAAGGACCCACCTAAAACAAGTTGGACAATTGAAACGGAGTCAACCAGAACCCATGAGACTTGAAAAACCCTCAAAGGCACAGCCAAAAGGAAGGTTCAAGCCCGGCAACCTATAAAACATCTTGTTACAACATATCTAATAGGCAGAACAAAATCTAGCAACAATGCACTGCTCAATTAAATTTAAACAGAAGGTATTTGATCAGAAATGTAAAATGTGCAGTACTCCCCTTTTGCCTTTAGGGGCCAGCAGCCTATCAAGCATATACATACAATTTTACGAATGTCCGCATGGTCTCAAGGAATACCTATTACTATAATAGGGCATTCGGCTGTAATTATACGAACAGCCCCAAAGAGGAGCAAAGAGCTGCATAACAACCGAACACTCCAGTATAACTTAACACTATAACAGACATGTCGAACGAATCGTAAGCAACGTTCGTGCGTACAATCGGGTGACACAACCTCACGAAAGCCAATGTATACGAACCGACAAGCAGTAAAATAATTAAACAAACTACCAAACCATACATTCATATGGAAGTTAACAAAAGGCATACAAAAAAGAGGTAAGTATGAGAATAGAGTTGGCCTGTGATGACGCTGTGCACCCGCAACAGGGTCGCAAAGATCAAACAACTCATTGTTACTGCAGGTTCGAGACAGTTAGCGGTAGCAACTGGATGAGAGAGGAAATATCCCAGAGGCCTTGGACGGCTGAAAAAACTTGAATCAGGAATGGGCAGACACTCTAAGAGCAGGTAAGGTATCCATGAGGAAAAGTAAACAAAATGGTGATCTGCTGCAGCCAGAAATCCAGGTATGCAAATCGCCAGACCAACAACGGAGGGGAGGAGGGGTCTGGCGCTCCTTAAGTAGGGAAATCATGCCCCTCCATCAACTACAGGCCCAGCCTTCCATATATCTTATCTGATGTATGCTTGAGGCCAAAATAGCTGAACTAAAGTAGCTCTGCTTCCAGTTCAGTTCACTTTGGCCTGCAATTTGGAATTGCCTGAATTCTCACCTTCAAAAATAACCCTGCTAGACAGGGCCGGCCCGGCCATTGGTCCCAGTGGGACCACGGCTCCAGGTGACACTTTCACAGTACCTTTAAGAAATCAGCGGTAAGGTGCCTGGGCCGCCTATGCACATATCTAGCAATTACTGCTATAGATATATTCTGTTCCGAACCCCTTACAGCCTTGGTTAAAGAAGAGGGGGCCCAGAGCTGCAATCTCCACTCCAGCAGCAGGTATTGTCCACTCCTTCCTCAAGCTGCGAGAGCGTTGCCGTGGGTTACCAAGGCAATGCTCTGCGACATGCAAAGCATGCCGGAGCGTTGCCGTGGCAACCCACCACTGATTGTTTTCCTGGCACTGGAGTTTCCCTTTCATCTGAAAGGTCAAACATTGAAATACAGAGACTCATGAAGTCAATACAGTGAGGAACCATCGGCATACAATTGGAACATTGCTATATCTAATGCTAACCAAAAATCCAATCACATGAATTAGATTGCTGTTTGGTTATGACTTTTGAAAAGGGAGTGGTGTTCCGTTCCACAGCCAGGTTTCCTTCATCGGCAATAATGCTTGACCCTAGCCGTCGACAAAGTAACTGCTCAACTTCTTACCCAATCCAGGGATGGCAGTGACAGAGATTTAAATACCTTTTCACTAACTATGAAAAGGACACTGCAATCACAATATTCACTACAGACTGCTTTGCCATGCATGTCACGGTGCTGACCCATGATAAGGTGACAAGCATTTGTGGCATGGCCTGCCAGCTTATCTGGGTTCTACGAAAAACGTATGCTGACAGTGTTGGAATTTATCTGAAATTCAACCTAGCCAATAGATATACTGAGCCAGAGTAGGGACTTCCTTTCTCTAGAGTGACATACAATTTTTCCTGCTGGAGGAGAACCCTGGATGCAGAACCAGTCCGTGGTAAGTTGTCAGACTTGTAAAACTGACATCGTAACATGAAACAGCACCGAGGTCCTCTAGGCTTCATAACCTCTACAGCAGGCTAAAGTGGTTATGGTACTTTCAGTGTTCCTTTAACAGGAAGAATGATTACATGATTTTTGTATAATAAAACCTCTCATAAGAAATATAAAACATATGATACAAAACATTTAGAAGGATTTGTAATGGCAAGGACTGCAATAAACAGATGGCAAAACATTTAGAAAGAGCCAAGGCAGATATATGAAGTAAAAAAAAAAAAAAAAAAGTGTTTTTGTTACAAAAACCATACATTTTCATCAGGGAAATGTGAGATTTTTACATGGATAACAGATCTCCAATACTCTAACCAGAGCATCTTAAAAGAAGGTTAAGGAGACACATACTAGCTGTAGCGGCAAGAACTTTACAATATTTTTTTTCATAATGCAGTATAATAGGAATCTATCAATCCTGATCATGTATTCTGTAAATGGGCATAAATAAGACCCAAGAAAAAATAAATTTAAAAAAACAAACAAAAAAAAAAACAACTAATTTTGGGATTTATTTATATGGGACAATGGACTATGTGTATGGGATATGGCAGGGTTTAATTAATAACCTAAAAAGGTTCATGATCAGCAGGTAATACAAATATACAAACAGGTGTGGAAAATGTAGACAGCTTCTTTTGCAGTTGGGAAAAAAAGAGGATTCAAATTGATCTCCTCTGGGTAATCATATTATGGAGAGAGGTCACAGGTCAAGAGAGATAACTCTTAATCTGGTCTGGAATACAACATGTGGGAGAAAGATAAGAGAATACAAGTCTAGCTTTAACCCTTGGTATGTGAATATCTAGTATCCAGTAATGATACAATGTATTTATACGGTGTTAAATGGATACTATAGTGCTAGGAATACAAAGTTGTATACCTAGCACTATAGCTCCCTCGCGACTGCCTTCCATTCTAGTGGATTTGAAATAACGAGCATCACAAGCTCTGTAACGCACATTTAAAGCTGACCACTAACTTTAATACTTTTAGAACAAAGGTTTTGATTTGCAAATAAAATAAATAAAAACCATAGGTGTAAACATTTTATCTTAAGAGCTTCCAGTTGCAGATCACACCTCTGTAACAATAAAGAAAACAAAGTGGTGACAGAGGTGACTTTTAGAACCTTTAAAGATTTTAAAGCGCTCTTAAAAACCGTTATAAGTTGCCCAGGGACATGTCAGTTTCACAAGTGACTTTATTTTCAAACTCACTTAGTGCTTATCTCACAGTTCAAGAATGTAAAGTCAGATTTTGATGAAGAACGTTGTAGACCAGCTTTGAAGAATTATAGCCGTTTGATTTTTTGTTTGTTTGAAAATAAATAGTACAGGTACTTTGAATTACTGAGAGTATAAATGACAAGTTAGCATGAAAGAGACATGATAAAAAGGTGGAAATCTGAAAAGAACAAACAGAAACAGACAGTTTGTACTGTGCCTCAATTTCACAGATGTGATTCAAATGGGCAGCTGACCACAAGGAACTTTTTTCTTTAATACAGACATGTATTCTTGACACTATAGTGCCAACAGTATGGTTTAGGACCCCAGCCCCCTTGTCCCTTGATAAAAAGAGATTTACTCACCTTTTTCCAGCCCCACACGGGTCTCCTCGCGGCTGGCTCCACCCCCACGGCTAAGATCATCAAACTTGATAATCTCATTCAATCCCATGCTTTTCCATAGGAAAGCTCCCGGCGATTATCGCACATGCGCTGCACTATGCTTTTTTGCGCCAAAGCATCTGAGTGAGTTCATGTATTCTTAAATGGAGTCAAATAACAGGTAAATAATAAATCATAATTCTAGACCATACCTGGCTTACAAAGATGGCTTAAAGTTGCCTAGGTGTTTTCTTTTTATATCCAACCGTGTTTGTGTTGGCTAATCATGAAAGCTGAACATTATGCACAGTGTTTCTTACTGAAGTGGATCGCATACAGGGTCCTTGCACCATGACAACTTTTTTTTTTTTAAATGCAGTGGTTATGGTCCTTGGAATAACACTTCAACTGCTGAGGTGAACCTGCCCCCTGAGGTCGATGTATTTTCGCAAATCTTTATGAAAACAAGAAAATACTCCCATAATTTGACACTTCATGTTTGTTGTAACCTCTCTTTTTAATAGCTAGAACACCTGTGAAAAAACAAAATATAATGCATAAATTGCCGACATACACTCCCAATTACTTTGTTTCCCATTTCAGAAACCTTAAAAGCACCACTATTATACTTAAATGCTGGTACCGAAAAGATAACTTGGAAAAAAACAAAAACAAAAGAAAATCACAAGAAAAACACAGGGGTCAGTTATTTAAGGATACACCTATATGTTGCTATTGCATAGGAGGAAATGACACTGTTTTTACAGAGTACAAAAATCTAGCTATGCAACTTTTAATAAGTGAAGATATGTCATTTTTGGCAGAAAGCACACATAGCTGAAGAGTTGTTATGAAGTTGGTTAAGAATCTTCAGGGAGTAGACCAGAGAGTAATTAGATATTGTTTGTCATGGAGAAGTACATGATAAATTGTGGTATTCAAATAATCATCTTTGAAGGAATGTGCTACATGATGGCTGCCAGCATGGCTGTCCTTTCATATAACTTCCTGTTATTCTCTTTTTGTTGTTATGTATATTTTTTGAACTTTCATTGTGGATCTGTGTTTTGTAGAATGTTTAAACTGGTGTTTTAGAATTCTGTGTGAGGTGACGGATGGTACCATGTTAACAAGTAGACTAGAGAATGTGCACGCACTACTTGGTATCAGCTATATTGAAATAAATGAAGTGTTCTTGAAAGTGGAAGTATTTTTCTTGGCGGGTAGTCCTACTTTCTGAATATTTTTCTTAGCAAGGGGGTGGTGTGTGTGTGTGTGGGTGTGTGTTTAAAAAGGCAACATTTACGGCACTCTTAGCAAGCACGTTCTCATTATTTAGTTTTGAAATATATGCAACACACCTACAAGACAGCTGTGGGGTTAAAGAGATAATAAAAGTTATTACCCTTTTCCACAATGAACATTGTAGATAAGACTGTGTCTTCTTCAGAAAATATAATTAAAAAGTATACAAAAAAATATTATAGTGTGATACAATTAAAAACTATATGTTTAAAAGTGGACAATTTCACTCACAACAGTTAGTTGCTAGCAGGCAGAACAAAACACTAATTGCATCAGGAATCATCTGTCCTTCAAATCCCAATATTCTCAGCAACATGTGAAAGAGAAAAAAGAAACAGACATAGTGCAAACTTGCAGGATCTAAAACCAAACGTTTAATAGTCTTGCACTCACAAGTGTCCAAAAGGGTAAAGGAACATTGAAAGCAAATGTATACACCATCAATTGAGGATAGCCTTACCTCATTGCATTGTGAGTGCAATAGTTCACCTTTAAACATATGGTGTTTAAAATGTATTACACCATCTGTGATATTTTTATTGTAGATTTTTTCATTATATCATTAGTCTGTAGGAAAGCAATGCCATACAATTTTGTCTGTTCCAAGATAACAGACAGAAACCAAAGTTTTCTATGCAATTTACATAGGATTAACAAGAAGAAATCAAAACGGCACGATTGCATGCTGTATCACCCAAAGAAATAAAACTGGAATACAAATCTCAAAGAATTTTGTAATCACTTAGAACCATGAACAGGATGAACATCAAAAAAGTTATGATGAACCCATCATGTGTTTACCTTTGCAATCACAGTTCAGCAATCTCTCATCACACCCTACCTTAATATATTATAGCTTACATTAGGGGTGTAAGATCTACTAGCTCTCCCAGATATTGTAAAGCTCTACCATGGTATTACAGCACGGCAATGTTTGTGTATACACATCCAATCCTTTTCCAACTAAAATTCCCTTTACAATTAGCTGGATTAATTATGTATGCATATCTGATTCATAGCAAAACATCCTGGTGCTATAAACTGTACCATGAGCATATATTGCTATGGTGCTTGGAGTGTCCATTTACTACATATATACAGTCAAAATTCCTTAGTCTGAACGCTACTGCTTAAAATTATAGTCTTAAATTGTAATGGACGGAGAACACTCCATTGCAGATAGACATTTAACTTACATACATTATTTTTATATAAATCTACTTTTAGAAATTTGGCACCTTTCCCAACTGAAATCATTTTTAAATAAAAAACACAAAAAACTAAATCACCATGCTATAAGGCAATCCAAGGCTAACACTTGCTAATTGTAATTTTTTGTATGGATCAATTATATTGACGGTACACAGTTGTTTAGACACTACAAACTTGAATAATTTAATCTTTTACTTGCTTTTGTCAATAAATTACTAAGATTATGTAGGCGTGTGGGAAAGGCAATTCTCCCTACATACACTAAAACAAATGGTAGATGTCGGACAGACCGTCTTTAATTAAATTGATTGAATTCAAATTGCACAATAGATATGATTCCTCATTAGATAACAGTGATATACTGAGTTTTGTAACCGTATTATTTTGGATAAAAATATATTCACTTAATTTTCACTCAATTTCAGACATTCAAATATACATTTTCTTTGTGGATAAAAAGAAAAATCACAGGTAAAAGATTCCTTTATTTGTGCTTCCCAGTCAATCTATATTCTATGGCCATATTGACATGTATTTAGGGTGCATTGATTCAAATCAGAAAACAATGCAGTGGCATTTTTACATGGCCTGACATTTAATTTCAAAAGGCATGGTCTGTTGAGTTTAATAGACAATATACAACATATTTGTTTAAAAAGGCATAAACCCAGATGTTGAAAAGGTCCTAAATATATTACATATTTAGACGTCATATTATATTTTATTGGATGTGCCTGCAATAGGAGCCTGTATAGAGTGTCGCTGGGTTTTTGCCCAGAGACTATGGACCATGTGATGAAAGATTCCTTCCATCTTCAAATGAGTTAAGCAGGTTAAACGAGGACCATGAAGGATTAATGTAACATCCATAGCAGTATCTGTTAACATAAAGGGTTAACCCATAGAGACACTTAACAGTAACCCCAAAAATGAGAATTTAAGGGTTTGTCCTCCTCTGTTGATAATGGAGGAATTTGTCAAATATAAAACATTGTATTATAGCTAAGTGGAAGGACTGACAGTGTTAACATGAATCCCCCATCTCATAGAAATCCTGGTCAGTGTGGCAACTGTAAGTGCACCCTCCTTCACAGGCTCTTCTAGCACACACTGCTACACCACAGAGTTTTACTTTACTGATGTTCTACCACAGAGTTGTCTTTACTGATGTTCTGTTGCATGTTTAGCACACCATTGACCAGAATGACTATCCTTCGTTCTCCCGAGTTACTGGTCCTGTTATCAGTCAGGTTGAGGGAGCTCTCCTTTCTAAAGTTACCTCCAGTATACACCAAAGAGTTGACTCCCATCGCCATCAACCATTTGCTCAGCATAGCCCAGACATCCTGCAGACAGTACTTTAAAGTGACTCAATGGGAACCAGCTAGTCTCCCATCAGGTTCCTACAGAATTTTGTTTGGTTGTGCCATCTCTGAAACCTTGTGCTGCATAAATACACTTCATGTTGTTCAATGAACCAGTTTTGGCCATTCACTAAAAAACTTGTCTGGTAAATTTGGAAGGTTGAGAGAGCTATTTATCACTCCATTCAGTGGCTGGATGATGGTACCACTGAAGAGGTGTAGGCTGCTAATAGCACCAACATACCAGGTTTCTGCAGCAGTCCATATAGGTCTCTGGTAGCATAAGAAGTTAGATGCAGTAGGTTCAGGTCTAGATCCAGGAACCTTGGTTGTATTAAAAGTGGATTTATCAGATCCAGTATTCTTTGTGCTTAAATTCGTGTAAGGAACAAAAAAAAAACACAGGAAAAATATAATCATATTCTATTAGGATAGTTTTAGATTTTATTGTAGTTAAAAGCAGGTAAAATATGAAATATATGCACTGCAACTTTAATACAACATAGCCCAACATCACAAAAAGTCAGCTTTAGTGAGAAGATTAAGATTCACCAAGATGTCAAAGAAAAACAGTTTTACTGAGGCAGAACAAACTAATATGAAACAGGCAGCCTAAATTGATGACCGCCTTTAAACAAATCAATACAAGTTAATGAATTGGAGACTTATCTTGATAGGCTAGTGGAGATTAATTTGAATAGACCTTGAGAAAAGTTATAGAATATTAAAGTCAAGGATATATATATTTTTTTTTTGTTGCAGTCAGAATAGAAATCCATAGTCCAATTTAGCCCTCACTTAGCAAAGCTCACTATTCAGCATTGCAGGTTTTGCTTTGCAAGGTTTTGAGGCTATAGTAATTCCGTTCACAGCTGGTGTTCTCCAGCTATGCAGCTGAGTAGCAGGTTTTGGAGATGATGGACTGCCCAATGAGACAGCTAAATAAAGGCAACAAATGCATGGAGCACTAATGAGAGAACAGAGCAGAATAAGAAATTACCTAAATATACCCTCCCTCCCTTCACCCAAGGGGTGGGGGGAAGTCTACTGTAATGTAAAAAAACAAAAATTAAATTATTTGGAAACGTGTGTTTTTGTTTCTATCCCTCGCTCTCTCAAACACTTATTTCCATACAGAGACACGGTATTGCCAATGCCACAACATTCTAACTGGCCAGTTATCTTTAAATCCTCTTCTGAATTCTATATGGCCTCTCTAGGCAAGTGGTAGATGGATTACTTTATGGATAGGTATTTTTTTTTTTCAAACCACATTTCATTGATCTTGCAGCATTGGGGCATTGAAAGTCATATGAAAGATTAAAAACAGAATGTCAACTCAAGTATCTATGGTAGTAAATTGAAGGAAACCACACTTTTTTACAGGAAGAACAAAAACAAAATAGATGTGGTATTACTTCTAAAATATTACTTTTGCATATAAGTAAATAACAAAACCGCAGCTTTATTTGGGTGAACATACAGCAATGTTTCGACCCAACCGGGTCTTTGTCAAGCTTCTGTTTCTGTGCGTCAAACTTGCCTGGTTACAATTACGTTTGTTCATGTGTGGGGGCAATCTTCTTCCGGCTGGTCCAGCGCGAGAGTACAGCATTGAGATTTATGGAGAATCCCGCAAGATAGTGGGATTGTCCCGTAGATAGAGTCAATTTTCCAATGATGTCACTGGTGATTGCTGTGGGGATTCACACTTCTAGGCGGCAGCTGCTAATCATAGTCAATTAGATTATGTCAAAGATTTTTTCTCTCTGAAATACAATTTTTTCAGGGTGGGTGGAGGGGTGACAGTGTTTCTTTAACAATGCAAGACATACTTGTAGTAGTAGTAGTAATTCTATATATTTTTCTCTTGGAGAAAATTGGAATTTATTTCATTTTAGGTTATTGCAGCCTTCCAGGAACCAACAGCAGAAACTTTAATGTGTGAAATGATAAATTTATGGATAATTTTTGTATCCCACAATGCCTATAACAAATAGGAGTGAGTTAAGACCCAAAATGGCCAGTTAGTATTCGCAGAAGGAGAAATGTGTAGGAGGTGAGGGGCAGTAACAAGAACTACAATGACTTTCATTTGCACACAATCACCAGGAGAAAGCTACACAGCTCATCTGTGCCATGGGACCTGCCAATACTGTGAGGTCTGGCTGAGCAGTTAATACATATCACCCCTCCCCCCATGCCCAGCTGGACCACATTCTGGATTTGAAGTAGAGACAGCACCTTCAACAGCTGTAGAGGTAGCAATGGTGCCCTTCTGTGATGTTGCACCCATTTCGATCACTTCCTCTCGGAGCAAGAAGGAAGCCATATAGGAGGGCAAGGAAATCCCTGCAGTGCCTGCAAACTCACTGGACCATAAGTAAGTCACCCTGCTCCAGCATGAAAGTAGGCAAAGAGGAGAGTGGCTAAACCAGAGCCAGTTATATGTATGTGTGCCACAATGTGCATCTGTGTATGTATGTTTCAGTATATATGCATGTGTGGGGCATTGAGCAGTTTTGAGTGGTTGTGTTTATATGCATGTGTTTGGGGGGCTGAGCCAATAATTTCCCAAAGGGCCACAAGGGGTCTGGTGGCAGTCTTGTACACCCAAATATCAACCATTGAATTACTGCATTAAAAACAAAATAATATTCCTTCCAAGCAGTCTCAAGTTTTTTCCGGACTGTGAACAGATGACTTTGACCAAGTAACTTTAGAAAAAAAAAAAAAAAGACCACTTTGATGATAACTATAATGAATATTGAAGATTTTGTCCTCACTCCTTTTTTTACAAAAGCATAGATTACATTCTCCAGGCAATTCAGTAAACTAGAAATGAGGTGTGCTGGAGGTTACAATATGCAATGCCACTTATCATTTTGCAGTCTGCAAAGCCTTTAGTGATCATTTTTCAATTCCCACCAGGCCAGATGGAATATATTAAGCAAAAACGGATGTGTGATAAGTGGCACACTAAAGTAATCGGAAATAATTACCACTAAACACAGAGAGGCATTTAAGACTTCATTTTTATGACATTGAGTTTGTTGCAATAAACATTTTCAAAGAAGCAGAAACAGAACAACCCTGTTGATTATAAAAGCAGTTAAATCTGGGCACCATAACAACCTTATTCCGAAGACGGTCCCAGGCACCGGTCTGTCTTTGGGGCTTAACTGTTTTACAGTTTACCCACTAAAGTCCAGTGCAGGTCAGCTATGCCCCAAACTTTAGTATATTTTAATCACTCCGTTATGTGAATGGGTAGCTACTTAAAGCATCAGCGTAGCCCCTGTCCGATTAAGTTGTTATGGTGTCAGAAGCTTCCCATTCTAGAACTAGTGACAAAGACCTTGATTTAAAATGAAAAATAAAAATAAATAATATGTTTAACGGTTTTACTGTATATTCGTAAGTGACAGAAGCAAAGTCCCTGTGTAGAAAATGAAATGTACAATTAACCTTCCACCTCTCCAACTCAAAAGTCCCGCTAACCCACTCCGTATACCCTGCTGAAAATTTAACAGAACACGTGTGTGAACATGTAAACTGCACACTGGCCATCCATCCCATGGGCAAATCGCAACATCCTTACATACTTGTGCAGCTCTGAGTGGGACTGCCCAGCGCAATAAGCCTGTTCATTAAAATAAGTTTGACATAGTCCCTTTTCAAGCAATCACCCATTTCCAATTTCATATTTCTCATTGTTGGAAGGAATTGTGAGGAAATAATTTGCCCAATACTTTAAAATAAAATCTGATTAATATCCTTACATTGATATACCTCACGGGAGTGAGTATTTTGCTACTTGATGTAGACATGCCTTGGAGAAAAACAAACAAAAAAAAAAAAACAATGCTGCAACAGCATATTGGTATAATAGGCATCATTTTAGATAATGAGTATCACTTGATCTGGATAGTAGCTTAGTATACTGCACATTGTAATACTGTACCCAGAGAAACAGTAAAAATAAAGCGTCTTATAACAGGAATTTCAGAATTTAAGTTAGTTATAGTTAAGGAATGGCTGCCTGCCAAACTGAATCCAAAAATATTATTTGCATCCCTGTCAAAAAGGCTAAGAACACGTCTACCAGAATAGCATTTTTTTTTTCTGCTTACAGAGAAAGTCTGCACTTTCTAGATATATTACAAATATTTTTTGATGGCTAAAAAAAAAAAAAGGAAAAACATGCAAATATAGGTCACATAAGTATAGTTAATTTTATAATACACATTGCACACAATTATGCAATATGGATGGATGTACTGTATTCATTGATACGAGTTTTACATCACAATGACAGTAGATTACAGGTGTAAAAAAATAAAATAAAAAAAAGGATACAAAATACATACTTTTGCAAGCAATTTTAAGGTAAAATACATTGGCCAGATTGCCTGTTCTTTTAAGTCTAGCACCTGCACTGCCAGTAGGAATACACAAATTAACGGCTTAGTCTACCTAATCAGAACTAATTTTGAAACCAGAAAAACAGATGCGGAATATTTTGGAAAAGGAGCACAGGGGGTTGCATTGATTTACACAACATAAAATACATAATATTTAGCAGTAAGAATCAGATAAATCTTGGCTGTGTGAAGTCTCCTTCAGAGATTAAAATTGATGCCAGGGCTAAAATTAGATTTATATTCATGAAGATCACAAGGGTTAGTACTGGTAGATTAGGTGAGATTTGATGTGTTAACATTTCAAAGCACTTGCACATTTTTGAGTACTTAATTCTGTATATATTTAGATTTGCAGTGCTGTTTTGTGATGTGGTCTTTAAAAATACATATATAGCGCTGGAAGCAATTTTCCTGGGCATAATTTTACTCTTTAAAAGAGAAAAGTTGTTTTAAGTTTTAATAAATCATATAAAAACAGAATTTAGGGAATTACTTAAAAACCAGAAAAATATATATTTTTAATCAATTCTGTTTTGTTTAGATCACTGCCCTCTTTTTAATTTATTAAAACGTGATTAAATGTACCATTTTTCCCCAGCATCCTATGTTATTATACGGAAACTGCACGCTTTTCATTTGTTGCAGGGACAGGATCTATGCCCCAGAATGACTTTACTAAATTCTTTATGTTCAGCTCAAACAGCAGCTTGGCATCCCCAGATCTCTGTATGAAACCTTTTTATAGTATTAACAGTCAGAATTATTTAACCAAGAAGGATATATTTAACTTTTGCTAGCTGTTGAGTATACTTTGGGGTATAGCTAAACTCAGTGGTGCTTGAACTGTAAGAATAAAAGGCTTAGTAACACTGCAGGGTATCGAACCGGGGTTCGTGATATTTAAGGAAAAAAAGTCACTTATTCAATTGCAACACAAATCTAATAACTAACGAAAAAAAGTTAGCTATAGATTATTCTACAAATTATATACACACACACACACACACACACATTTATATTTTCAATTATTTTAATTCACATGCTTTGCTGGAGAAAAATGACAGTACTGCTTTAAACAATCTAGAGCTAAGCATAATCTAGAGCTAAACATATAGAGTGTTTGAAACATTAACCACAGTACTGTCTCAGTAACGAAGAACAACAATCATTACCAGTTTCTCAATTGTGTAATAAGAAACGTTCTGGAACGTGATGTGGCAAGAGAGGAGATACATAGAGTATGTCCTGTTTTGTATTTATGTCCACACAAACAAGTCATATATGAATGTTTACCAAAGAACCATCCAAGGTATGCACAGCTGCAGGGTAACCACAATATATCCACCCAGATCTACCCAGAGCAGAAATTAAACAGTAATGTAAGACCATCACATAACACCATGGCCCAGTCACTACTAGACAAGAAAGCAGACCACTGAATGCTACCAGAACAGATATCCAGCAAAGAGTAGCCTTCAGAATCTGAAATTATCAACACCTACTGGATAAAGAAACAATGCAGCATGAACCCCTAGCAGCACAAATAAACCAGCTGTCTCACCTGACTGGCTAACATTAGGCAGAACAATGCTAGTCATGAAGGACCCTCACAAGGCAACAATATCCAACTATCAACCAATCATTTGTCTCTCCAAAAGATGGAAGGATTAGAAGACCAGACAGACTAATCTGTGCAGAGTCTGGATTGACTTCAAGAAAGTATATGACGCAATGACACACATGGATATTGGAATGCTTGCCCCAATATAAGGTCAGCAAGACACTAAGAACCTTGATCAAGAAATCTATGGGAAAGTGAAAAACTACTTTAGAAGCCAATTCCAGGACAATAACACAAGTGAACATCTAATGTTGCATATATCAAGGTGATGCGCTATCCCCAATGCGGTTCTGCTTAGGTCTCAACCCCATTAGCCAGATCATGAAGAGTGGATATGCATACAGGTTAAACAAAATGCAGCTGCTTTCAGTCACCTACTCTATGTAGACGAAGTCAAGCTGTATGCCAAGAGTGAGTGGGACATTGATTCACTGATCCGCCCAACTAGAATATGTTATATGGACTAGTTGAGTGTGGGCAGATGATCACAAAAAGAAGGAATGTGACCAGGGCAGAAGAAATTCAAGTGACAGAAGATCAAATAGGAGATCTAAAGAATGGCTACAAGTATCTGATGATACTGCCAACACATGGCACCCATAAGGAAGATTCAAGGAGGATAGCAACATCCAACTAACTCCAGAGAATCATAGAGATTCTGAAGTCCAAGCTCAATGGCAAGGATAAGATCCAACCCATCAAAACACAAGTCCTAACAGTCATCAGGAACCCACCTGAAATAACCTGGACAAGAGTAGAACTGGTCACCATGGATGTCAAGACTCACTACTGACTGTAAATGAAGTATTCCACCCAAACGCCAACACCCAGAGACAGTACACCAGCCAGAAGGAAGGTGGTTAGGGCCTGATGAGTGTCAAGGCCACAGTCCTGAATGAAACAGAGCACCCAGAGGTACATAACAAAGATGGCTTCCAAATATGAACTGCTATAGGAATGCCTGACACAACAGCAGACAGAGGATGCAGAAAAGGAGAAAAGTTTCATGGGAAGAAAGCCTTTTTTTTTTTAATGAGTTGTACCACAGGCAGCTAGTGGATGTAGCCATTTAAGGAAAGCCTACCAGTGGCTGGAAAATACAGGAACGAAAGGCAGCACTATACATAGCAGCACAGAAAGAAGCACTCAGTACCAGATAAATGGAAGCAGAGGTCTATCATACCAAATGTCCAAATTGTGCAAAAAGGCATCTGAGATAGTCCAGCACACAGTAGTCTGATGCACTATGTTAGCAAAGACAGCATACACAGAGATATAGCCAAGTGATTAGGATGGTGTATTGAAATATCTTCACAGAATGAGAAATACTCCCCGGAGGGGTGAGAAAGTCAATATATAGATACACACACTATAAATATTTTAAATATATACACATCCACTCACACTAGTTTACAAATAAAGCAGCACTTTGCCAAATTAGAAGCAGAAATAAAGAACAGCTGTTGCTGTGGACCAAAGCTCTTATGTAGATCAGTTCCAATGCTTTGTGGTGTTTGGCAAGTTGAGACCATACTTCTTTAAATAACACAAACTTTGTCTCATAGACTTTCTAAAGCGTTTAACTCCTAGGTATTCAAAAAAAGTATACAACCTGGAGAAATGGAATCTCAAGAATGAAACACCACTGTTTTCAAAGGAATTCAACAAGAAAATGTTCACTGCAAGGCTTCACCATATGTTGATCTATAAGTGGGTTATGCACGCAGAGAGCACTTATTCAGCTTGACTGAATATGTCCTGAATGCATAGCATGGGACTGCTGTATTTTTTCATTGAATTAATGTCCTATCACTTGCTTTTGACATGATGGTATACCATCAGGGATTCTTGTACATTGGGTCCTGAAAATATTACTCTAGAAAAAAAAAAAAAAAGTTAGGCCAAACAAATATTTAACATATAGTTGGGGAGGTGGGCTTACATGTTTTTAGTGTACCGTTTTCACAGATCTCATCCAAAAAATAAATAAGAAGTTTGTTAATTTAACCACTTAATTATGACAACATCTCTTATAACATCTCATATAAATTACATACATTTAAAAAAAAAAAAATACAAGACTTTAAGAGAAAATTGTAAAGATGAAGTTTGGTTTTGTTAAAAACAGCAAGCATCAAGAATTCTTTAAAACTGTAAACTATGTTGTCCCCAATCTTTGTACACACAAATGTACTCAATATCAATGCAGAAATCTTTACATATGTAAAATTTAAGGATATCATGCTGAAACAATACAGCTCATTATCCACTTTTTATTTTATCTTTTTTTAATTAAAAAAACAAAAAAACAACAACTGCGTAGTCAATTATATGTAAGTTTTTACGATCTTAACATTAATAACTACTTGAAAATACAGCAACAACTAACAGAATAAATCACACAATCTGGACTGGATTCCTTACCTGCCATCATCTTTTGGGCCTCGTATGGTTCCATATACCCATCGTTTTCTGCTACTTTCTCTGGTGCAGCCTGACTGCCTGGTACCTGTTTAGCATCAAATGGGTCTGCATAGTCTTCAAGAATTATTACCTAGTGAAAAATGAAACCAATAATGAGATTGTTATATTCTACTAGTTTATGACAATCTTGTAAATAAATAAAATAGCCTCATGTCCCTCAGCCCTAAAGAGCTTGTTACTAAACTCTAAAATCATATACACTTAACATTTGGCTTCAAGAGGAAAAATTATTATACATACCCAGTCAAAATGTGAAACTTTGGAGGTTATTTATAAAGAATGATTGCGGGGCATTCACATTATTTTACCGTTCTGATAGAAAACATATTTAAAGCTCTTTACAAATTAAGGGGGAAAACATTTTATATCAATAAAAATGATATATTTAATATATAATTATATATATATATATGCAGAAGGCTTAGAGAACCATACTCCGGTTACTGATGGATTGGTCCACTTTTAGTACTTTGCACCAGAATTTCTTTTAGTAAATAATTCCCAATGTTCTGTTTCACTGGAAAGTGCCTCTCTTGCGATTAAATAAATGAAGAAGCAAATAACAGATAAAATGAGAGTCAACAGTAAATTAATCAGCAAGACAACAACTCTTATGCGAACAAACTCCTTGATGTAAATTATTCATTGGATCAATGAGTAAGATGGATGAGGAATGTAATGGACAAAAGTGTGTCCTTTACTTTCAGTAGGCATTTCCATGCCATATAATGCAGGCAAAAACCCTTAATATGTTCAGACCTACAAATAGAATAATCTTATCATTTTTACAGTTGCACTAAGAGTATCATTATCCTTTATGAAGTCGATGCTATGGTAAAAGAATGGTGTGCTGGGGATGGGTTCATTTTCTTTTCTTGGTTAGAGGCAGATAATTATACCATTCTCTTTTTTTGTAAACAATTACATACTTATCTGGAGAGCCATTACTCGATTGGCAATACATGACAGCAATTAGAAATAATAACATGCAGGATTCATTTGCAACAGAATACACAACATTTAGTATAGTGAAAGGGAGTGTTTGCAGAACGTTTAAAGGAACAAAAATGGATTACCGTAATTTTGTAAACACTTTTGCCGCAATATTACAAAAAAATAACAGAGTACATGGTTGAGGTAAACTACTTTTAAATAAACATTAGAGGAAATAGGGAGGGCTGTGAGAAAATTTAAAGGAACAGTTAAGGCACCATAACCACTTCAGATAAATTAAGTTGTTATGGTGTCAAGAGGCCCCAGGCTCTCTCTTACCTTACGGAGTTCAATACCAGAGGTTGCCTCCAGTGCAAATCTCCATGTACTCCATGTACCAGACAGCTCTAGCCTATCAGCGGCGCACCACCCCAGCCACACACCGCACTTCTGTAACCCATATTCAGAAGCCAGGTTGATGCCTGGGCAATCTGGAGATCGGCACTTCAGGCAACTTTTGGGGTTAAACCATTTGAGAACATTTAACCCCTTAAGGAAGAGAGCGCTCGAAGGCCATAACTTAATTTAGATAAAGTTGTTAGGGTGGCCAGAGTGTTCCTTTAACTGTTAAATACACAGTGATTTTGGTGTAAACATGCCAACAGACTGGCAGCCACTCTAGGAACTTATTCCTTAAAACCATAAATTTCCAAGAGTCTCTACATTTTGTATCATCTTGCATAGCATGATTATGTCAAGTGCTTCAAATGCTTCTCTAGGAGACACTTCAAATTAAATTATACTCTATAAAAGGCTTTGGACTTGCTGATCAAAGTGTTGACCATCCATAAACCATATGATCTCAAAGCCCTTAATTGGATAGTGATTATCAATTCCTAGAACAGGAAAACTAAAACAACTCTAAAGGACTATGTCAAAATAAATAAATGATATAGGTCTGGGATTTAAATGTGTCGAACGAAATGCAAATAATGGTATATGTGCAAGGCCAGTCCAGGACAGCTGACCTTTTACAAAACATAAAATAATTGGAGAATCAAGTTTAAATAAAAACACTGATTAATAAAGCAGTATTTAAATGTATGTAATTGAATCACAAATTTTACCATGTTCCACAATCGTATAAATTAAATAAATAATCCAAAACAAAACCCTTTATAGAATATTTACATCACATTCTTTTTTTTCTATGTTTTTTTTTATTTAAACAACCATCATCCTTATCTGTTCTTTAAATAGCTTAACAATGTTCTGTAATGAAGACTTGTAGAGCTTGTTCTTTGTCACAGTCAGAATAACTGCAGACACAGACAAGCAGCACATATCATTAATCAAACAAACGGTTTATATCAGTTTGAGAATAACATAGCCTGGAGGTTTTATAGGCTTGCAACCAAGAACAAGTCTATTTGTTTTTGTTTTCTTTCAGGAAAATAAATACAGTTTGTAAAAATGGAAAGAAAATAAAAAGAAATGCTGGGTTTGCAGATTTTAGAATATGTCTAATTTAACGAATACATTACACATTGTTAATAAACATTGAAACTAAAATTTAACTGGTTAGAGTAGTTAAATTCAAGTAAAATCTCCATCTAACAATGGTCTATTTGAAGTTGTGAAAACCCACTGCCATGCCATTCAAGTCCTTCCTCAGCCAACCTCCTGCTGCAAGGGGGGAGAGATGGCACTGAAAGTGCATCCAGGCAGCAAGGGAGAACTTTCAACATTGAAACTGGGCATGAAATACTTTGTGTTTATTTCCTGTTCGAACGAACATTAAATATTGCTTGAAATGCAACATATAGTGAATATATTTTTTTTGAGCATCTATTCAGTCTTGAGTATCCACCCCAAAGAATATCAGTAAATTAAACTGAGTTTGTCAACATTTCAATAAGAGCATTCATACAATAGGATTGACTTTCCTGCCCCTCCTGGTGGTATTTTTTTTTTTTTTGTGTATTCCTCACTCCAGTCCTCTACCAGAGGCCTGGACGTCTGATGGTCCTGCACAATATCATAGTGGTTCTTAGAACTTCACTCTTCTGGACAGTGATCTCAGATGTCCCACCTGGAATCTCCTGAAACCATTCCCCCAACTTGGGGTTTACAGCTCTGAGTGCTGCTATCAAGCCACTTTCACTTCCCACATCCTTTCTAGCACACTTATTCATCTTCTCATGTTCTGTCTTCCTGATGATATGGACACTGGGTATTGCCATATCCACCACCACTGCAGTCTTCTGACTCCCACTCTTGGTCACTGGGGAAGAGTGGACAGTGTTCTTAGGAGCTCAGACACAGCTGAGCTCATAAGAACACTGTCAACTCTTCCCCAGCAAAAAAAGAAAAGAAAAGCTACACTCAATGGTGTAGATTTATTTCAGGTTAAGTCACCCCACAAAACAAGCAAAGTTTTGGATGCTCAGAACCTTAATCATGCATCAGTGTACCTGCAAGTGTGTCAGTGTGTGTCTGTATATCTGCATGTCTTGCAGAGTGTGTATAGGAGTGCAATACATAGAGGTAAGGTGTTATGGAGTTAATTTTTATTAACTGAATTTCTCCCTCCACTTCCTTTTCCCAATTAACATTTACTCCTAGGCCAGTATCTGGATCATTCATTTAAACCAGAGTTGTTGGGTGAACCTGACCAATTTGTTAAGGATCACACAGCAAGTAGGAAGTGTGGTTGCCAGCCACCCAAACTAATGCCCTGGATTTCCTTTTACGTCTTTATAAGGTCAAATGAGCAACAAGTGCATGTGTGAAGGTGAAGTGAGCATAGATCATGTGCATGTATTGGACTCTTGCATGGATGAAGCTGAAGTGTAAAAATACCATATGCTGATTAATACTAAAATTATTGCAGGAGATATTGTGCAAAGAGCACACGTGCAATATTCCACACTTGTGTAACTCCATAAAAGAGGAGTTATTAAAACCAGCTACATCTTGGCTCCTCATACATCGCTCATATAAGGTAGTAGTTAAATTCCACATTAGGGACATCCAGCTTTCGGCAAAAATTATATACTGAAATGTTGGGGCTGGCGATGGTGACCACAGATTCTTTCCACCACAACCATACCTACAGTGCCCCTTTAACGTAAGGTAGGATAGGACTACAAAAAACCCTGCAGGGCTATTAGAGCCTTTTGGTTATATAAGAAATTGCATCACATACGGAACTTCTTAGACAACCCTGTATATGTATTAGAAAGAATTACTAGATCTATAGGAGACACTGCTCAGCTTGCAAGGTCTTCCTACTATATTTAGTGTAAAATCCATTTTGTTGAGTAAGGCATATTGAACAGGATTGGAGACTATTCATTGATTTTATGGGCAAGCCTGTGTGAACAATTTAGTTGCAATAATTTTTTTTACTTTGACAGAAGAAAAAAAAAAAAAAAAAGGTTATTCAGGCACACAAAAAAAAACCCCCTAAAGATAACGCACATCATAAAAATATAAGATTTTCAGAAAAGATGCAAAATTAAATTATAAAACAAGGACAATATGTAAAGAAAAAAAAATATGTTAATATTCACCAGATTAAATAAATTGTAGAAAACCATTTTTCATAACAACTTAAGCTTTAAATAGGTAACAAGCAGAAAATAAAAAAATCTGGAAATGAATTGAAAAAGATTGGTATTTCAAATAGAAGATAAACTACAGATCCTTACTATAGCCTTGATTCATTTCTTTCAAATAAGCTTTTCAAAATGATCTATTAGTAAAACTTAAAAATATATAACGCATCTACAAAAGTCACTAAAAAACTTCTGTGGGACTTTTGTAGACAAATAATTTGAAAATGTTTTTCAAATTGTGATAATTTAATTTTATCCAAATGCATTAAACAAAGCATGTGTCTCCTATAATAAATATGAAAAAGGGTGTGGGACAGACCCTCCCTCCCCCCACCACCCCCCCAAAAAAAGAAAAAATAGGAACCCCAACATAGAAACATAGAATGAGACGGCAGATAACCATTCGGTCCATCTAGTCTGCCCAATTTTTTAAATGATTTTAATTAGTCCTTGGCCTTATCTTAAGTCTAGGAAAGCCTTATACCTATCCCACGCATGCTTAAACTCCCTCACGGTATTAACATCTACCACTTCAGCTGGAAGGCTATTCCAATGCATTCACTACCCTATTTGTAAAGTAATAATTCCTGATATTTTTAAATCTTTGCCCCTCTAATTTAAGACTACGTCCTCTTGTTGTGGTAGTTTTTCTTCTTTTAAATATAGTCTCCTCCTTTACTGTGTTGATTCCCTTTATATATTTAAATGTTTCTATCATATCCCCCCTGTCTCGTCTTTCCTCCAAGCTATACATGTTAAGATCCTTTAACCTTTCCTGGTAAGTTTTATCCTGCAATCCATGAACCAGCTTAGTAGCCCTTCTCTGAACTTTTACCAAAGTATCATTATCCTTCTGGAGATATCTTCTCCAGTACTGCGTACAATACTCCAAGTGAGGTCTCACCAGTGTTCTGTACAATGGCATAAGCACTTCCCTCTTTCTACTGCTAATGCCTCTCCCTATACAACCAAGCATTCTGCTTGCATTTCCTGCTGCAATATTACATTGTCTGCCTGCCTTTAAGTCATCAGAAATAATTACTCCTAAATACCTTTCCTCAGATGTTGAGGTTAGAAGGGTATCAAATATTCTATACTCTGTGCCCTTGGTTTTTACACCCAAGATGCATGCTCTTGCACGTATCCACATTAAATATCAGTTGCCACAGCTCTGATCATTTTTCTAGTTTACCTAAATCATTTCCCATTTGGCTTATCACTCCTGGAACATCAACCCTGTTGCAAATTTTAGTATCATCAGCAAAAAGATATACCTTACCATTAAAGATGATGAGCTTATAAAAGCTCATCATCTTTAAAGGTCGAAACATTGCTGCCTTTTTATTCATTAAATCTGCCTGCGGCTTTAACACTCTGCATGCCTGGGAATTTCTTTGTTGCCATACCTTCCCATCATGACCTTCTGTAATATCACTAATAAAAACATTAAAGAGAATGGGTCCAAGTACAGATCCGAGGTACCACACTGGTAACTAGACCTTGTTTCGAATATACTCTGTTGACTACAACCCTCTGTTGCCCGTCATTCAGCCACTGCCTAATCCATTCAACAATATTGGAATCCAAACTTAAAGATTGCAGTTTATTGATAAGCCTGCTATGTGGAACAATGACAAAAGCCTTACTGAAATCTAGGTAAGCAATGTCTACTGCACCACCCTGAGCTATTATTTTAGTTTGCCAATAAAAAAAAAAAAAAAATCAATAAGATTAGTTTGGCAAGATCTACGTTAAGTAAACCCATGTGGTCTATGATCTTCAAATCCATGTGATTTTAGATTTTCAACAATTCTGTTCCTAAATATGGTTTCCATAATTTTACCTTCTACTAAAGTAAGGATACTGGCATATAGTTGCCTACACATGATATATCCCCAGATAGCTTTGACCTGAGCACCCATGTTGGCAAAATAGTGCTCTAAGCCATGTAGAATTGGCAAATCCCCACCGTGGTAAAGAGTTGACTGGCCGCTAAAAAGGTCCATGCCCAAAAGAGTTCCATGCATATGGGGCTATGATAAAATATCGGGAGCTCCTGCGGACTAAAAAAGGGGCACTTCCCCTTGCTTTCAGGATGCGATTATTCCACTTAGTCTCTTGTACCTCCCCTCCAATTAGCACTCTTTTGGCTGGTCCAGAAGTGGAATTTAGCCAGTTGATGGGATTAGCCACGGTCATGCTGGATTTTTAGAGGATTTGAGAGTAACACCCACTACAGTCCTTGCGGCTCCCTGGACTCTGAAAGGCCAGGAGGAGAGGTGCTTTTGGATGTTTGGTACTAAGGGGAAGGTGATGAGGGGTAGTGAACACAGTCTCTTGGGGAAAGCATAGCGGTTAACATAAGTACAGAGGGTGACTAGGGTGGTTTGTCACAACTACAAACTCAACCAATTTTTTGATACAGTGAAACACAAACTAAAATTTAAACCAATACAGCATATATTTTATTTCTTCAAGCCCATATTTTCAAAATTCAGCAATATTGTGAATTGTCTTGAATTGATTAGGGATTGACAAAAATAAATCCTCTGCAAATATTTTACACGCTTGACTTAATGTGCAGGTACACGTCCCCGTATGATACCAAGAGCCTCTTTTCAGACAAGTGCATTCAACTTAAATTAATGCTATACATAAGCATATGTTTAATAGATCTGTTTTGTTTAACAAGCATACTTTAAAAAAACACAAAACAAGAGGTCACAAAATATACGTTTTTGTTTTTTCCACAAAGCAGTGTGCCATAAACCTTGGCCTCCAAGTACAGTAACTAAAATACATATAAGAAGCTGGAAGATTTTCACCCTTGAGAACAGTTAAGCTGCATGGTTTATTCTGTCCTTGTCACTCAGACTAGAAATTTGAGAAATGGATGAGAAGAGATTCAGAAAACTATCCAAAAATATTTTGAGATAACATATGTTTACTTAGTAAAAGGTTAAACTGTGATACACACTTTAAGGAAGAAAAGTAAAAGCTGTTAAAGCTCATATGTGGAGAAAAATTAAATAACCAAGTTTGGGATTAAACGAAGTGGAACATTAATATTTGCTCCATTGAATTGAAGTCTATTCAAAAGGAACACTACTCCCAAACATAAATAATAAAATAATACATTTTTTTTTTTTTAAAAACACAAACACACTACTACTACTACTACTACTACTACACCACCCACAATGAAAACATGCACACATATGGGTGATCTAAAATAAAGGAACCAAACAAAATAGGTTAAACATTTATTAAATTCCACTGAATTCAAAGCTATATGATGAGGATAACCGACCCCTTTAAAATCGGATTTGTTTTTCCTCAAGAAAACAATGCAGTAGCTTATGAATCTCTTACTGTTGTCTACACGTCCATGCTATAGTGCAGAGGAGTTTATCCAGTAAACCTTTAAAAGTGTGGAAGTTAAAGGGACACTGTAGTCACCACATAACTACAGCTTATTGTACTTGTTCTGGTGAGTTTAATCATTCCCTTCAGGCTTTTTTCAGAGAAAATGCAGTGTTTACATTACAGCCTAGGGATAACTCCACTGGTAACTCCTCAGATGGCTACTACTGGTGCTTCCTGGCACAGTGCTGCACACCCTCTGTATGCAGACACTGCACTTTCCTCATAGAGATGCATTGATTCAATGGATCTCTATGTGGTGATGCTGATTGGCCAGGTCTGTGTTTGACTTGTACTGACTCTGCTTCTGATCTGCCTCCTTGACAGTCTCAGACAATTCTATGGGAAAGCATGGTGATTGGCTCACAGAATAACTTCTGATGAGGTCAGACATGCAGGCAGGTCAGGGGCAGAGCCAGCAGCAGCAGACTTGAATACAAGTAAGATTTTACTATATTTAGGTGCGCTATATGGGGTTTTGAGCTCTATAGGGCCAGGAATACAGTTTTGTGTTCATGACCCTATAGTGTTCCTGTACGAGATATGAAAATGACATCACTTAATTATTATGTATTATACAATGTGCTCTTCTCTTGCCAGAGAAAGTTGTTGAAGGTGGCTTTTTACTTTGCAAAGAAAATTAAACTATAGGTTAATACAATTTGATGCACAAGATCCAATTATTGTAAAATAACTTTACAGAGACAGTCAATCATGACTGAGCTGCATCTGTTCAATACACAAAATGAAAACCCAAATTTTTCTTAAACATAGGTTCACTGATGGAATTCAGTAATGTGCATAAACTTATTTAAGTACATTTCATATTTTGTAGATGCACTATACATACAGATCTATGTACACGTGTCTAGCAAATTGGTCGATGCAAAAATGACATCTGAATAAAGATTTTCTCACATTTTTTGTTGTTGAACTCAGTTAAACCTTTCAAAACAAAAAAAAAACACAAAAAAATCATTACTTTTGTGAAAATATCAGCAAATCGCTAGATTTGCCCTTGGGATGTGAAAACACAAATCCGATTTAATAAGATCACTCTTCCATATCAGATTAAAACCTTTGTGAAACTTTCTTCTATTAAGAATTCCTGATGACAGTGTTAGGCAAAAGCTTGCCAATGTACATATAGTGCTCATTTTGCATAGTTAAAAGGGACACTACAGTTACCAAAACAACATTAGTGTAATGAAGCAGTTTTGGTGTATAGATCATGCCTCTGAAGTCTCACTGCTCAATTCACTGCCATTTAGAAGTTAAATCACTTTGTTTCTTTAAAGGCAGCTGTTGCCACACCTCACCTGCCTGTGCATGAAAAAAATGGTTTCACTTTCAATTAGATGTTAACTTACTTGTTCTGAATTTTATCTCCTGCTCTATAAACTGAACTTAAATGGGAAGGTTCCTGCAAGTTATTAACAGTGCAGGAGATACGAAATTCTTAAAACAAACAATTTGCAATAAAGGACTTTAAACATTGGATCTCTCTTTACGGGAAGTGTTTGGGTAGGGCTGCATTAATATTATTGAACTTCTAAATGGCAGATAATGGAGCAGCGAGACTGCAGAAGTTTTACATATACACCAAAACTGCTAAATTAAACTAACTTTTTTTGGTGACTATATAGTGTCCCCTTAAGGTGCAAGGAGGTATTCTGACAATGTCAGGGTTATTCACAAAGATCAAATTATAGCAAATGAAAATCCAAATGGCAAAACAGGCCAATGTAGCAAATTTGAAATCTTTAATTACATTTTGGCTATTGTAGTCTACAAAAAGACTGCTAGGGTCCTCTGATAGCCATCAGCTTCTACCTAGTTTGGGTCCATTTCACTACAGGAAATTGTAACTATGGTAATTTGTGACCAAAGAAACCTAAAAAGACAAATATCCTGTAATTTAATTTTATTTATTTTCTTGCTTATAGTTTAAACATGGAGTCAATGCCAGCCTGGTGTTTAATTGTAACAATTACCCTTCCTAAACAGACACCGGCCACCTATATACTGGTGTATATCTTCTAGGTTTTATCTCTCTTTCCCAGAGGAAAGTGCCTCACCTGGGCAACTCTGATGTAGACTGGGCAGCACAGCTGCCAGCCAACCTAAATACATGCTTAACAAGCTGCCATGTAAATTTTTCTAGGGCACCTTCTTCGTCATGTCCCTCCCAGCTTCAACGTTTTCCAATGTTGGAAGGTATGCAATGGATAATCTCAAAATGTCTGTAAGAAACAAACCCTAATAGGTAATCAAACTACTCCTAAAAGATCAATAAAATCATTACTGCAGTGGGCAATTAAAAAGGCATATTAGACGTACAAAAATTAAAAATCTTCAGTCAGTTGTATAAATGCAATGTAGGAAATATAAAATGTAAATATATGGAACAAATGCCCACAAAATAAGATCTGACCATACTTAAGAAAGGCATTTGCCTATAGGGGAAGATCAGTGGTGTACTTGTATAATAACAAAGTATTTAACTTATATACTAGTAGCATGGTCTAGCTATGGTACCTTCTCACAGCAGGATAAGATAATGCTCTCCTAGCCAAGATGTGGTACCTGGACAGTAGAACCTGGATCAACTGCATCCGGAAGCTGCAGTGAACAACAGGCATAAGGACCTGGGATTTGCAGGCTTATCCAACACAAACTTTGCAGCTGTACCTACTTGAGTGTACACAGTTGCACACTCAGATCATTATCAGAGCTGGCAAGGATGATAGTCCATGAGGGGTTAAATTATATATGCCATACATAGTGACAGAACAATTCCTCCCTGTGAATAAGGTTGGTTCTAATCAGGGTTGCAAGGAGATTTATATAAAAGTCTGTCTTGCATGGATTAGACGATCCATAAGACTCACTTTTTCCTCCCCCTTTTGGAAACAAATACAACAAAGTATTGTGTAAAGAGGATTTGAGATTTTGTATTAAAGGTATGCTTCTGGATTGACTGCATCTCTTGGGGCAGATTTTATTCACGTGGATTCTTTTGTTGTGCTAATTCTGCCATTTACTTCTCTTGCTGTATGAGAGAACAAAACGGTATTCTGGCCTCTGTCGAGGACATTTGGGAACCTTTTTGTAAGTCAAAGTATTTTTCTTATCAAATTATATTTTTCTGCAACACTTACAAGTAAAACAGATATATTTTATTTTGGGCATACAAGAGTGTCATTGGAAAAGGCAAATTTAAACATAATTATGGCGGGTAAATCACCTCACAGTATATACCGTACTTCCAACCTCTGACAACTTTCAGGGCACGCCATCCACAATGGTCATCAGACCAGACCATTATTTATTTATTTATTTATTTATTTATTTAAACACTACAGAGATTGGGGAGGAGTGGAGAAAAAAAACAAACAAAAAAAAACAACGAGGATGAAAGAACTAACCTATATACTAGCTGCAAAGGATATTCCTAAGGGTTTGTATGTTCATGACTAGAGCAGAGCAAAAAGTAAAATTATGAACTTCATGTGAACCAATTCAAATGGTTTCATTAATGATTTACTGAAGAGATAATACATAATACATAAATAAAGATCAATTATGACATAGCTCTTTAAGCATCCAACCAATTGGTTTGGCAGTGTAAGTAGGGTCATTTTGCATAAATTGCCACACTATCACAATGTGGCAAAATGTAAAAAAAGGCAAGACTATCACAATAAGAAATATGATTATTTTTCCTTCTACATGCCCATCAAATTCCTTTCAAATCCAGAAATCATGATGTTCAGAGATCAGTAAAAGAGACACGAGAGAGACACGAGAGAGAGAGAGAGACACGAGAGAGACATGAGAGAGAGAGAGACGAGAGAGAGAGAGAGACACGAGAGAGACATGAGAGAGAGAGAGAGAGACACGAGAGAGAGAGAGAGAGAGAGAGAGAGAGAGAGACACGAGAGAGAGACAGAGAGACACGAGAGAGAGACACAGAGACAGAGAGACACAGAGACAGAGACAAGAGAGAGACAAGAGAGAGAGAGACAAGAGAGAGAGAGACAAGAGAGAGAGAGACAAGAGAGAGAGAGACAAGAGAGAGAGAGACAAGAGAGAGAGAGACAAGAGAGAGAGACAAGAGAGAGAGACAAGAGAGAGAGACAAGAGAGAGACACACACACACACGAGAGAGAGAGAGAGAGAGAGAGAGAGAGAGAGAGAGAGAGAGAGAGAGAGAGAGACACACAAGAGAGAGAGAGAGAGAGAGACAAGGTTTTGAAATCTTACTTATTTTCATTTTTAAAATTTAAAAATTAAAGGAATATTACCAAAGAAAATGTTGGCAATTGATTTTTATTTTGTGCAGCTTTAAATAATGTTTGCATATAAAAATAAAATAAAAAATTAAGCAAGTAATCTGTAAACTGTGATTGAACAAACAAATGCACCGAATATTAGCATGCTTGTCTTTAGCACAGAAAAGGACAGTCTGTATATCATGACCATAACAGTTCAGTGTAATGGGCATGGTGTAAAAAGGTCTATAGGTGTCAGCCCAGCATTCTCAGTAAAACATTGCTGTCTGGTTTAATGATACAGCTCTGATGTGGTCATTATCCTGCATGCCTAAATGTCCCAATGCGTACCAGGATCTCTATGGAACATAGTCCCAATGTAAAGATCTCACTCTTGCGTGGTGACCAGATCTCAAATTGGACCTCCAGTGACTAGGACTTTTTGGTTTGTAATAGGTTTAAACGCTAGAGTGTTAACTGAAGTACTTAATGATAATCCTTCATATAGTAAAGACGTCTTCGCTGGTTAGTTAATTAGGGTCTCTTTCCTGTTTATCAAAATAGCTTCTTGACTCCAACATTATTAGTTGTTAATGATTACGTTTATGATAGTGGCCTTTTAGAGAATTGTACACTAAAAGACAAATAATTTTCAAAGGTTAAAAAGGAAAACTTTTAAAAGCACAATTTCTAGGCAACAAAATCCATATCTTCGAATCTGTACAAGTTCCTTGCTGCTACTGTAGATTTAATCTCTACTTGTCTCAAAGGATAGCCTTGTATTTTCTTATCAGTTCTGTGAATTAACAGGCCACAAGAGAGCAGTTATTGTTGGCGCACTATTTATTTGCATAATGCAATACATTTTCTTAGTAGTGCAACAAGGTTCCAGGAGTATTCGGAACACCAAAAGTTTAGACCTTTCTCAGCTGTCTGATGGTTATCAATGCCCATCACCAACAAGGTAGTAAAAGCAGGGAGGTGCATTAGCTGCAGAGGGAAGTTCTACAGTTTATAGAACATTATAACATTAGGAATACAAATGTTTATTTCTTACGCTATAGTGTCCAGTAGCAGCTCGGCATGAGGACATTCAGTATCAGTTAAATCCCCATAGGAAAGCATTGCAACAATCATTTTCTATGGGGTGGGCCTAACTCGCCTGTGGCACTTGCTGCACACGTACATTAGTGCACTCCCCTTACCCCATCTAGTGACGTCTTGGAGGCAGAGGGCCAACCCAGCGCCAAGTGAGTATAGCGCTGGAATTGGGCCAGTACTAACCCTTACACAGAGGGGAGAGTGTGAGAGAGGGGAGAGGGCACAGGCAAGTATAGTGCTAGGAATACAGATTTGAATTCCTAGGGCTATAGTATTCCTTTAATAGATAGTTGGTTTGCAACTGCTGATCTGTAATGTTTCCTTACTTGATGGTGACATTACACATACTTACTGAAAGCATGATTTTGCTTTGTTTTAGGTTCGTGAAATTCTAGATTTAGCTGTATCAGTAAACCATCTAATCTTCACCCCCCTCCATTATTTTGTTACTACATCAAGATAAATTTCAGAATAATTTATTGACATGGTAAGTAAAATACATTCCAAAAAAAATTAAAAATAATAGTCAAGCAAATAAAAGCATTATGAAACAATGTGACCTTGCTTTAAAATAATAATGTCTTACACTGTGCAAAGTTCTTAATAACAAAAAGGTTTTAAAAAATAAATAAATAGAATGTTTCAAAGTAATCAAGTCAAAGATCATCTCACACTGCAGTTTGCAGTGACACAAATGATACATTAGTGCACCCATAGGAGTTCATCAACACTCTAACACCATCTGGATTCTCATTTCACATGCCGAAATTAAAAATAGGTGTAGTCAGTATATGCTTTCAGGGGATTTATTGTGAAGAAAATTGTTAAAAGAAAAATGTGTTGATCATTAATTTTAGATCTTGATAGTCTCCTTCCTAGGAGTATGGTTTCTACGTGTGTTCATTAAAGTAACACTAAAATCATAAAAAAATATATATATAATTCAAAAAATGTGTATGTATATATATGTATATACATGGGCGTCCGCAGGCATCCCTCAGCATCACCCCTCACCATTATCCCCCCACCCCCCTCAGCATTACCCCTCTCCCTCAGCATGACCACCCTCACCACCCACAGCATTACCATCACCCCCTCCCTCAGCAGCATTACCATCACCCCCTCCCTCAGCAGCATTACCATCACCCCCTCCCTCAGCAGCATTATCACAGCATTACCATCACCCCCTCCCTCAACAGCATTATCACAGCATACCATCACCCCCCTCCCTCAGCAGCATTATCACAGCATTACCATCACCCCCTCCCTCAGCACACCCCCCTCACCATCACTCCCCCCAGCACCCCCCACCATCACCCGCCTCTCCCCCCCACCATCACCCGCCTCTTCAAGCAGCTACCCCATACACATAGGGTACCAGACAAAAACGCAAACATGCTCACAGAGACACACACACACACACACACACACACACACACGGATACTCTGTCAGATACACTCTCAGGCACATACACAGGTAAACTGTGCATCAATGTTTATATGTGACAGTGTGCATGTATTGCAACTCTATTTTTTTCACTTTTTTATTAGTGGGGCCTCATGTTTGAGTTTCGCCTACGGCCTCATAAAGTCTAGAGCCGCCTCTGCAGAAGGAGCCTCAGAAGATAAAGAAGACTGTGTCAAATGAAGGAGAAGAAAATGAGATTGAACCACTTCATTCTGGACACCACATCATAAGGCTTTGGTACCTGGGCCTGGCAGGGAAACTTTGGACCTTCTCATCTCCCCAGGTAAAAAAAAATAAAAAAATAAAAAATAAAAAAATCAATAATCAGTGTTAATGTGTTCACTTTAATTTACTGAGTGTCAGGAAGCACAGAGGGCCGCTGATTGGCTAGAGGGTCAGCTGCCACTCTAAGCCAATCAGTAGCTCCCCATTCATGAAAACGAAAACTTTTTTATGAATCAGGAAAGAGAGCGCCCAGGGGCCTCCTTGCATCATATCATTTTCATTTAGTTGAAGTTGATATGGTGACCAGAATGTTCATTTAATTTGATTAAAGGAACACTATAGTGTCAGGAATACAAACATATATTCTTGACACCATAGTTGTAAAAAAGCTATTCACCATGGCTTTATGTGAAAATGACTATGCTCCTTCCCTTTCATGACACTGTCAAAAAGGGGACAAGCATGGATGTCATTACAATTATGCCCCCCTGGAAAACCTCCTGCAGGAGGGGAGGGGGTGGTGTGTGTGTGTAAGTAATTTGTTTCTAGTTGTGTTCTTTTAGAAGATTAGAAATTTGTTTAGATTCAAAAATGCCATGAAAATTACCAAGAAGATGACAAAAAAAAAAAATTAACCACACAAGAGTGTGATAAAAATAGGGGAATATTTCCTGCAGGGTGCTCCAGAAAGGGAGGGCTAATCCCTGAAGACATTAAATTGGAAGGAAAGAAATATCCAGGCTCAGAGAGGAACCAAAATGTTGTCTCCACTTCCTTGTTTGAAAAATAAAATAAAAAGACTGCCTTTTTTAAGAAACCTCAGGTGTGCCTGGACATTTATTTTCTTCCACTAGACTAGAACATGTTACTGTCTGGAGGATACCCATCATATCCACAACTAAGAAGGTAGATTGACGCACATTGAAAGTGAACCAAATCTGAAATGTCAAGTAATCTTAAACCTAGTCAGTGAGGTACAGTGGATGTTTACAAGCAACATTCTACATCTGGATATGCCTTCTCTGTTATATTCAAAAGGCTAGAGTACATGAGATCCATCGAGTCAAATCAAGAAAATGGGGATGATAGTCACAATACAATAAAGAGAAATTTAAATGGATAGATATACGGTAAATGCATTTAAGAGAGCAAGTGTTTATTGCACCACTTATTTTTATTATAATAAAGAAAATGGTCAGATTGTACGTTTCCAAGCATTTCAGGTTTGTGTCTATTTTATGTGGGTATAGCACAATACAAAAGGCATACAGATTTTGACTAATCAGTTACATTTACAAAGCATCATGCTGGTGTGCTAGGGGTGTTCTGCGTGGAAGAAAAAGAAAACTACAGTTATTACCAAATACATTTTTCCTTATTCAACTTGTAAGTACTAGTCAATAAAACCCGTGGCGGGAAGGGACAGAGTGGCAGATGGAACACTGAAGCTTGTACTGCTTACTGGTACACAGAATAGACACCCTCGTGGGCCACATGGCACAGAGGTGCCAAAAACTGCAACTTGTGTAGTCTAACAAACCTCAGAGTGTCAAATGGACTTGGGTACCTTTTATCTCAATGAGACAGCCACTAGAGGCTGGATTAAACATATTATAAACATAGCAGTTTCTCTCTTCAGGGCGGTATGGTATGCCCCGTGGCATTAAGGAGTTTAAATAATAGCAATAAAATCAATTATCATTTATCTCAGTATTTCTTATTTTATAAACAGGCTAAATTTTTAAATATAGTAATCAGAACGTCTGTTACACAATAGAGAGAGCGCGCGACAGAGAGAGAGAGCGCGCGACAGAGAGAGAGAGCGCGCGACAGAGAGAGAGAGCGCGCGACAGAGAGAGAGAGCGCGCGACAGAGAGAGAGAGCGCGCGACAGAGAGAGAGCGCGCGCGCGACAGAGAGAGAGCGCGCGCGACAAAGAGAGAGCGCGCGCGACAAAGAGAGAGCGCGCGCGAGAAAGAGAGAGCGCGCGCGAGAAAGAGAGCGCGCGCGAGAAAGAGAGCGCGCGCGAGAAAGAGAGAGCGCGCGCGAGAAAGAGAGAGCGCGCGCGAGAAAGAGAGAGCGCGCGCGAGAAAGAGAGAGCGCGCGCGAGAAAGAGAGAGCGCGCGCGAGAAAGAGAGAGCGCGCGCGAGAAAGAGAGCGCGCGAAAGAGAAAGCGCGAGAGAAAATGAATTTCTGGTTGCAGGCTTAGTTTAATGTGCCTGTCACTTTGCAGTCGATGGAGAATTAAGTAGGCAGCTGAAATTAAAAATGATTTTCTTTTCTAGTGAGAAAATCAGAACAGTTATAAATTTATGAACCTCTTCTCTGCCAGTGTACCACAAAACCCTACACTCCATCCAGGGAGATTATATAATCTTAGTCCAGTTCATAGAAAATAGTCAAATTAAAATTTTCCCACCAGACACATGCATGGTTTTTACCCTTATCAAACGATGCAACCAGAACATGCATCATAGGATACAACAGGATTTGCCTAATCTCTTGTCATGAAGGGGTTAAACAAAAGCAAAAACTGCTTTGGATGTTGGAATCTCTCTTTTTGGGTTAAATAAAACCAGAATCCTGCCTGATCAGAAAATATAGCTATTTTGCCTTGAGCAAGATTTGTGCTTGTGTACAGAGGCTAAGTGTCATTATTTTGTATTTTGTAAGTGGGTGTAACCTTTGCCACCTACACATGGGCTAGCCAGGGGCAAAATACTTCAAGGCAGCTTCTGTATATTCCAATTAAATGTATTATGATGTATTATGTGGTGTTAACAAAAAATACTAAGTGGCTTTCTCATAAAAATCTCCACAACCCAACTCATTAAAACGACCAAGAAATTGAGTTTTCACTGATAGCGGGATGCTAGATTTACAATCTGACACCTTTTAATTATCAACTCGTGTGAGGATTCTGAAGAATGAAACTTGAATGGGAGAGGAATCATTCATTATTTATATTATAGCAAGGTATGGTAGAAGGGTTATCTCAAGATAAAATGATACAAAAATAGAAAAAGCTCTCACACACACATATAGTTGTTAAAGTAAAAAAAAACAAAAAAAAACCCACACACCAGGTGCAGCACACATTCATATATTAGATAAACTCCAAATTATAATAAATGTCAATCTGGATTGCAATTAAAAGGATTTTATTTTTTAATCTGTCAAATTCAGCTAGACACAGCTTGGCTATTTTAGTTTAAAATTTTAGAGTCATTGACCAATAATGGACTTAATGAGTGACGCATTTTGTGTACCAAAATATCTGTGTAAAGCCCTCTAGAAAGCAGTTAACAGTTTACTAGAAATTGCCTCAATGCCCAAAGTTGCAGCCCTGAGCTAAGCAGTAATTACAAAGCTGCTCTCATTGGCTGAGAGTGTTAGTGGAGCACTCTCAGATATTGGGCCAAGATTAGCTCAGGAGTGACATTAAGCTTCTCCTACAGGAGAAGCTGAATGGGGACGCACATACTCTTGGGACCCAGTAAAGTTGTCAAGCCATTCTGTAACAGTTTATTTACTCTGGGAGAACACTACAATAACTGGCACCATAACTTCTACAGTGGACTGTAGTGATTATAGTGCTTAAAGTAACACCATAGGGTCAGAAACACAAACATGTAGGTAGCTTGCCTACCACTTAGACCGGGTTAAAACATGCCTTACTTCCAGCACTGCGTGGGTTTGCCGGAGCTGGCCCTGTACCTGATCCGCCTCCTTGGCGACTTCAGATTTTATGATTTTTAGCCAAACCAGTGCTTTCCCATTGGGTTGAAATTAGCAAGGAGGTAGGGTGGTTCAGTGCCTAACACTGTTGCAGCCAATTATGCATCTCAAGGAATATTCAGCGTCTCCATGCAGGCTGCCTAGTGTGCAGCACTGCCCCAGGATGCACCTCCAGTGGCCATCTGAGGAGTGGCCACAAGGGGTATCCCTCAGGGACAATGTAAACATGATAAATGCCTGAAATGAATGATTATACTCACCAGAACAACTACATTAAGCTGTAGTTTTTATGGTGACTATACTGTCCCTTTAAAGTATTCCTTATGCACAGGTGAGCATAGGGGCAAAATATTAAAGCTTAATTTTCATTTACCTTTTTCAAAATAATTTTGAAAGTAGATTTTTCAGGCCTCTTTTTTCTACCATAGAGAGTACCACTATGCCACATACAGGGTTACTCACTTATACATTTATGAGAGATGGGATACCATCCAAGTTTAATACTTTCCCAGATATTCCCGAAAGGAGGAGCACAAATAGTCCAAACATGGACACCATTTTATTTTTCTAGGTCAGAATTAAATGTGCTAGCTACGAATCCTAGGTTTTAAATACATGTCGCACTTACTTTACAAATAATACTAGGGAGAGGGTTAACTGACATTCTTAGATATAGGAGTTATGTTTCCAAAAGGGGATGAGATTGCAAGAACACTCCCAGGGATGGGAGAGGCAACATTCTTTTTAAAAATGAAAAACCACTATAAAATAAAGGGTTTCAATCAAAGCTTCTTCATTGAAACGCCCATCCTCCGACGATATCTTTTTAAAATGACACATAAAGAAAAGTAATTAAAGCCTGAGACAGATAGAATATAATGTGTGAAGCAACAAACAAACAAAAAAAACAAAAACAAAGCAAAGCTTTTTATTTGCATGGGAATGTTGTGGGTGTTTATTTTCACATCTTTGAACCATTAGTTAAGTAATTTTTTAAAAAGTCATAAAGATAAATAATAATAAACAGGACTATGAGCAAAACTGTAAAACCGGGTAGTATGAATGTACTTCAAAGATACAGCAGTAAATAAATAAAATTATATAGCTGTAAATTTTAGGTTAACAAAAAAGACAGTGGGGTGTAGAATTTGTAAAATCTGACCTATTTGATCCACCCTTTAGTCTATAGTTCAGTATAGTCTCACAGCAGCAGCAGTGATGAATTGCATATTAATAGGCAATCTTTGATAGGAGCTGAAGAAGATCCATTATAGTAGTTTATTGGCAGTAAAAACAGGACTACCAACTGTTTCGAATCCAAGGCAGAACCCCATCTCATAGTTCTGCCCTGTCATTTAAGGATTGTTCCCAGAAGTCTTGATTTTAGAAATTGAACCCCAAAAAGCATAGCACAAGTCTTTTAGGTATGTCATGTCATTGGCCCATTGCCCTCCCACTGGTGTCCTATTTTATAGGATGCCAATGTTGGGGATATGTGTATACAATCTAATTCTTCCTAAATTATATCCGGATGATGTGACAGTATTGTTTAAAAAAAAAAAAAAAAAGGAATATTTTGACATTTTATCAAACATTGAAATAATCAGCATGCCCACTATAGTTAAATTGAAAAAATGTACACCCACACCATTCTACCAAGGACTTAAAGTGGTACAGGAAAAAAGTATGATACACAGAAAGAAAATATAAGGGGATCTACTTATGCATGATTCTGGAACACTCCTTGTATGTCAAAATAGAAATATGTCACCAAGCATTCAAAAAGACATCCCATTCACTTATCAAAAATTAGCATCCATCTGATCATCTATGCCCCTTTTCACTTTGGTTCCACAGGGCAGATGACAGTGGGAAAAAATTAACATAGTTTACATAGGCGTGCGCAAAGGGTGTGCCGGGGCGCACCCTAATCCCTGTGGCACGCCTATGAAGTGAGACCGGCAGGGGAGATCTCAGGATCTCCCCTGTCGGCTCATGCAGAGCCGGTGCTATCCGAGGGAGGCAGGAGAGGACCCGGGAAGCTATTGCCAGCAGCTCCAACGGGTTCCTCTTGCGAGATCTGAGAGTTGTCGCGGCAACGCTCAGATCTTGCGAGAGTGAACTCTAGCCCCGCAGGCTAGAGTTCACTCACCACTGGACCACCACGGAAAGCAGAAAGGATCCCCACCTCCACTGGACCACCAGGGAAGGCAGCAGCAGGATCCCCCTCCCTACAAAAGGTAAGAAGGGAGGGGGGATATTAAGTAATCTGCCCCCACCTCCACTGGACCACCAGGGAAGGCAGCAAGGAACAAGAATCCCCCTCCCTACATAAAGTAAGAAGGGGGGGGATATTAAGTAATATACCCCCACCTCCACCCCCCACAATCACACAGCACACTAACAGTACCCTCACAAACACAACCCTAACAAACACACACAGCACACTACCAGTACCTTCACAAGCGCGCCCACACACACATAAACAGCACCCTCACATACACTACATTAACAGCACCCTCACAAGCGTGCACACACAAACACAAGCACCCTAATATATATATATATTATATATATATATATATAAATAAAAATATCAACGTCCCCTGCACTCACGCTTGTAATGTTCCAATGCCGGGCGCACCACCAGAGCTCCAATAGGTACAACATCCAATAAGAAAAGGCTGCTCTCCGGACTTAAAACAAAAGTTTTATTGAAAAAGTTTAAAAATGAGGACCAACGTTTCGGTCCCCGATTGGGACCTTCCTCAGGGTCAGAAACAACAGGACAACCCAAGAGACATCGGCGGTGGTCTCCGGTAAGTCACTGAAGGGGTTTCCCCCCCTTCGGCAACATGGGATGAGGGGTGGGAGGGAGAGGGGACCTGCAGTGCCAGGAAAACAAATTGAGTGTCCCTTTAAAACTATGCATTTATAAATTACTTACGCTTTCTAGCTATGCAGGACTTAGAATTTTGAATAGGCAGGTAAAATGGCTAAATAAGTTTGCTTCATTATTTTCTATTCTCCCTGCCCTATTACATTTATCATTTCATTGAAAATGAAAAATCTTCTGTAGTGATACACATTGTTTAGTCTAACAGCAAAGGTTAATTAAGTAGCAAATCTCATGCATCCCCGACAAGTTCATTACCAGAAATGTGCAGTACAGTGAGGATCAGCTAGCTGCATTCTGACCTAAATCTCTTGAAAAGCAATGATTAGCCATTCAGCAGGAATGATTCCCTTTAAAGCTTTGAGCACCGAGCTGGAAATATTGTCTGATAATGTTTAAGTGTTTCAATGTGCACAAATGTGTGGTTCAATCCATAATCCAAAACAAAACAAAAAAAAAAACCCACAAAGGTACATATATACCAATTATACACATAGCCTGTTAACTTGTGATAATTCTGAAAATGGCCATTCTCAATTTAGTTCCCAAAAGTCAGTGCAACATTTTATGGTGTTAAAATGGTAATCTGATATTTGCTGGTTACTTTATAAAAAAAATAAAAAATAAAATATATAGTTGTGGCCTAAAGACTTGTTAAGACGCATGTTTTAAATAGAATTTTAAGGGTGAGGAAGGAGAGGGAATGTAGAACAAAACTTGCCTGGGAACAATGCTACAAAACAAACATGCAAGGAATGCAGAATTACAGTTTACAATACATCTCTTTCATTTTATAGAGGTGTTTAAATGTGTTGCAATAGAAACAAACAAAAAAAAATTATTCTTCTGCCTTAAAAATGAAAACAAATTATATGACGCACATTAACCTCCAAGTGACTTGAGGAGGGGAGGGGGGCAGGGAGAGAATACTTCCTGGAAGCTTATGATGGTTGGCTTTCCTGATTATAGAATAAATTTGCTGAGTCAACTATCAATAGTGTTGGTGACTCAAGTCAGCGATCATTGTATCATGGATTTATCTTGGTAAATTAATTAAGGCTAGATTTTAAGGCCATATCCTTAAATCGGAGAAGAAACCATTCCAAAAAGAGGATGTTAACATTTTAGCACAGATGTCGACTCGACGTAATGTCTTTGCACTTTTAGTGAAATTTATTAGTGGCTGAAGTGTAATGAGTTTAAGAAAGAACTACAAGTGGATTTTATCTGTTAACAGTGAGGAATTAAAAAAAAAAAAGTAATAAGATTACAAATATTATAAAATTATTGCAGTTTAAATTTAGAGATGTCAACAATTGAGTTGACCTCACTGGAAGAAAAAAACAAAAACAATGGCTGGAGAATGGATTTGACCTGGTATACACAATAAGCCACATTTAAGTTTGCATGTAACACAACAGATTAAAAGAAAGAAATACTTTTTAGGTCTAATACAGCACTTAAGCATATGCATCGTGAGGTCTTCAGGAACATAAATCCTAGCAGGGCCGCCATCAGAAATGTTGGGGCCCCTGACAAAGCACAAGGTCTGGCCCTCCCTCCCGGGCCCGCCCACGCCCTACCTGGTCCGCTGACAATGATGCAGGACTGAATGTGGTGTGTATAGTGGAAGTGAATTAGAATATGTGTAATGGATGCAGTGTTTGTGTGTATTAGATACTGTTTGTACAGTGAATGCAGAGTGTGTGTGTTTGTGTAGCGGATGCAGTGTGTATAGTGAACGCAGAGTGTGTTTGAGTAGTGGATATAGTGTGTGTACAGTGATGTAGTGTGTGTTTGTGTAGTGGATGTAGTGTTTGTATGTACTAGATGAAATGTGTTTAGTGGATGCAGTGTCTGTAGTGGATGTTGTGAGTGTATTAGACGCAGTGTCTGTGTATAGTGAATGCAGAGTGTTTCAATGTGTGGTGGATGTAGTGTGTGTCCTGTGAATACAGGATGTTTGTAAAGTGGATGCTGTGTGTACAGTTAATGCAGAGTGTATGTTAGTGTAGTGAATGCACAGTGTGTGTCAGTATAGTGAATCCAGAGTGTATGCATAGTTTAGTGAATGCAGAGTGTGTCAGTGTAATGAATGTAGTGTGTGTTAGTGCAGTGAATACAGAGCGTGTGTAAATTTGTAGTGAATGCAGAATGTGTTAGTGTGTAGCAGATGCAGAGTGTGTGTTAGTGTAGTTAATGCAGAGAGTGTGTTAGTGTAGTTAATGCAGAGAGTGTGTTAGTGTAGTTAATGCAGAGAGTGTGATAGTGTAGCGGATGCAGAGTGTGTGTCAGTATAGTGGATGCAGTGAGTGTGTTAGTGTGTAGTGTATGCAGAGTGTGTGTTGTGTTAGTGTATGCAGAGTGTGTGTCAGTGTAGTGTATGTAGTGTGGGTGTGTTCTGTTAGTGTATGCAGTGGGTGTAAATGTGCAATCTGGGGGGGGGAGGAAGGGGCATTTTAACATTATTTTTTTATTAAATTAAATATTTCTCCCCCCTCCCTGCTTACCTGTGTCCAGGGGGGGGGGGGAAGGGGAATATTCCATCATCCCTGGTGGTCCGGTGGCATGGTGGGGCCCAGGCAGCACACAGCTTCTCTTCTCTCTTCTAATAACTCTCGCAGGACCCGCGGAGTGTTGCCATGGTTAACCGGGTCTTGCGAGAGTTATTAGAAGAAAGAAGAGAGGAGGAGAAGCAGTGTGCTGCCTGGGCCCCCTCTGCGGTAACAGGGAGCAAGGGGGCCCGCGGCTGCACACAGATAGCGATATTCGCTATCTATGTGTGCAGAGAAACAAAGTGGGGCCCAGGACTGCCAGAGCAGTCCGGGCCCCCCACAGCCGACGGGCCCGTGACAACCATCACGGTTGTCACCCCCTGATGGCGGCCCTGAATCCTAGCATTGGAGAGGTATGAAATGGGGAGGCTCAAAGTTCTTTGGGTGTAGGATTTATTGGTGTATCATGAGTGCCTCTAATGATGCTCTCATAGTACGTGGACTGGTGGAATGTTGCTTATGCAGGTGTTAAATACTTGCCTCCTCCCCAAAATGACAGCACTACCATTATTTGTGGTCCTCCCAATGATGCCAGTATAGCAGCATCAAACATGAATGACATTCCATTCATAGATTTTTATTGTTAGCAATAGCACACACATGAACCAGACACTTCATTTTAAGCATGGAGGTCTATATCATTTATTATTATTATTAAAAAAAATTTTTTTTAGATCTACACATGTGCTCACAATTCTGCAAGCAAAATGTATAGCTGAAATGTAATCTACTTCAATGTTGGGTGAGTGTATGACAGGTAGACTTCAAAGAATTACATCTATAATAGCATTGGTTTTTCCTAAGATGCATTACCTGTGCGTATCCCACTTTTTCCTGCTAAAAATAAAATGTTAGTATTTAATAGAGCTTTAGGAACTATTACTTTTCTATGCCCAAGCCTATGTTTAAATGTAGCATTGAAATGATGAGCAGCTGCTATTAAAGAGGTCTAATGGATTCACACAACATATTTCACACAATATTTCACCATGAGCAGCCGGTGGCCGTTTATGCCAAATTCTGACCCCAATCTCTGCGTGTTGCAGCAGACAGAGTAGACCAGGCACATTTCTTTCTTCAACCTTCAGTTTACTAACATCTGTGACCAAATACCTGCTATAGCCTCATGTCTTGTTCTTAACTGGCAAGAGAAGAGTCTGATACAGTTTTCTGCATCTGTTTATCAAGTTCAACACCCTCTATCAGTGATGGCGAACCTTTTTGAGCCTGAGTGCCCAAACCACAATACATGCCAACTTTTTTTCCTCTAAGTGCCAACACGGCAATTAAACCTGAATACTGAGGTTTAAGTTTAGAAAAAAACAACTCAAACTAATTCTCCTCTTCTCTCCCCCCAGCATCTCCTCCTCTTCTCTCTCCCCCCACCCCCCAGCATTTCCTCTTCTATCCCCTTAATACCCCAGCATATCTCTCTCTCCCTCCCAGCACATAAATAATGTGTTTTTTTTTTTTTTTGGTGCAGGTGGGGGTTTGAAGTCCACCCAGGCTCCCTACCTGGTGGATCCAATTCCTTCCTGCTGCTGTGAAGGGGTGTGGGCGCGAGGGAGCACTGACTTATGTGCTGTCCCAGCACTGCTCCCTCCGCTGATGCTGGCGGGAAACAGGAAATTCTGTCAATCAGGCGGCAGAGCTGCATACGTGAACACACACACACAGACTGCTGAATACATACACACATACTGCATTAAGGGGTGCAGTGTATGTGTTTTGTGTGTACGGATGCAGAGTGTGTGTGGAGTGCTGTGTGTGTTTGTGAGGGGCTGCTGCAAATATATTTATACAATACCTTTGGTGAAGGGGGAAACAGAAATCCCTGGTGGTCTGGTGGTGGTAAGAAGCACAGGTCCTGCAGCTCTCCTGTCCTCCCGCGCGATGCTGTGTGGAGCATTGCCGAGGTAATATGCGGCAACACGCCACACAGATTGCTCGCGGGAGGACAGAAGAGCTGCTTCTCAGATCCCTCACCCTGTTTTGGGCAGACAGGTGCCTACTCTGCTTTGATGCCGACTTGCGACCTATGGCCAGGTGCCCATAGAGAGGGTCTGGCGTGCCACCTGTGCCCTAGGTGCGCCATCACTGCCCTATAAAATCAGAGATGTCCTTCTGCACAATGCTTTTATATAGCACTAGATGGAGTTTGCACTTCCTCCTCTGTGAGATCTGGTTAATATGTTATAGGCAACAAATGATCTTGCACTATTCTCCAAGAATTCTAACACCGGAACATATAATTATGTGCTCGCACTGTACAGGTGCGAGTGGGGTGTGACCAGGGGCAGGGTTGTTCTGAGAAATTTTTAGAGGACTTACTAATAATTAATACAACTAAAATGCAATTTAGATCAAGGATGTATTTTATTCACACAGACTGATTTGGAAACACATTTATTGTAGTTTAAAGACACATTACTGGAAGTATTAATGATGTGGAGCTCTGTTATACTCTCAGACACATCAACAATATTGAGCTCCTAGAAAAGAGGGGCGTTAGTATACAAAATAGGGACATACAAATTTGGGCCCAAAATAGGAACTGCCCCTCCTAATTAGGGACACTTGGGTGGCATGGTTTTATGTTGGTTTAGTTACCTCTTAGCTGGTCTGGTACATTTTACTTCAATCGGAATGAAGACCCTGGACATTTTTTGCCTAAAAATATTGATTTGACTGCTAATGCAAATAACTTTATAATGAAATACTAAATACAAAAAATAAAAATAAAAAGTCATATGGAAAACCTTGCATTTTCCACACTATGCAAAGCATAAGTTGTATTTATACACACTCTTCATTATATATATATATATACATACACACACACACACACACACACTTTGTGTGGAATGTTTAGAGTGTAACATGTCAAGTGCCACAGCCATTAAAGTTATTCCATTGATTTCAGGATATTCCACGTACATTCATAACCCACTACACACAAGGAAATAATACAAATAGGTGTGTGATCTTTTATACCACTGCAACATACAATCCTTCTTTAAATAAAATTAAAAAAACAACAAAAAAGAAAAAAAACTATTGAACACACAATGTCAGAGCGGCTTAACATGCTCAGCGGATCTCAAAAGAAAAGTATTAGCAGTATTTATTTAAAATGTATCAAATTTTTAAAACAAAATCACTCTGTGGGGTTTCACAAAACACAGTGGGGGTCTTAGACTTCCAGAAAAACTAAAGAAAATAGATTACATTTCATTATCCACTGATATATAGGAAAAATATAAAAATCACTCTACATCTTTTATTGTATTATCCAGAAGTAACAAAGCTCTATTTCAAGCACAATTTTATAAGCAAATTAATAAACAAGCATATCCCGTTTGTGTGTCTGTCTCTAAGATGTCCCTTTATCAATCCCTGTAAAGTATGACTGATGAACTAATTAAAACAGAAAAAAAAAAAAAATCTCAGACACAATTATATAATCATTCTGTTTTTTATTGCTTCTGCAGGAAATAACTGCCTAATAAATGCCAGATGTCCTTTCGTTAAACTTTCAGTAACAGCCATTTGCCCCAACATGCAGCACACTGGTTGATTCTGAGGATTTAAAGCATGCACACCTGAAAATTAAAGAAATACATTACAAAAGAAAATAAAAATACAAAAATAGAAACGATGTAGGGGAGGAGCATGGACAAATTGTCAGAATACTTGTCATTGTATATAATGCAAGGATGGGCACCATTTTTTTGAGCCTCGGGGAGGATAACTACACCCTGTTACAATGTCATGCACGGACATTGATACAAGTTAAGAAATAAGTTGGAAACGGATAAGGGAGGATTAGTAGCTCACTTGTTGAAACACCCACAATTATCTTGTGTACACTACACCGTGTGATTTTAGTTCTTCAGAGAATTAGTAATCTAGCCCTCTGTATGTTTTCATACAGCACTAACAATGGTAAAAGGACGGTTTTAGTCTTAATTAGGGAGATTCCAAGCACTTTTTCCAAAGTGATACTGTGTTCCACAGTAACAGAGGATTTGCGATATTTGGGACTTTCCAGAGAGGAGCTTGACAGTTAATGTGGCTAGATTTAAGGTAGTTTAATTCAGCTTTCTTGTACGGATCCTCCTGTGGAAGAAAGGGTTTGCCTCGAATACGTCTTAAAATTCTACATAGAAAGGTAGAAAGAGAAGGTTAAATTCTGACTTTCAAATACCACATTCACCGTTTTCACGGGATGTGTTGCGACTAAAGTTTTGGAAAGCACAAAATAATTCCTGGTACAAGTGTAGTAAAACAGGACACACAAACAATGATTTTTCACTGATGAGAAGCATTAGGCAACACTGCATGCAAGGCTTCCCATGCACAGAGCATTGCAGACGCACTCTTGCGTACGCTGAAAAGCGCTTCATTGGGCAAGCTTACTCGCATTCATGTCCTGACATTGTCCAATTTTATTGACAGACATTTAACTCTATTACTGAATTTTAGATTCATTTTTTCCCCCCTTTTAAAAGCAAAAACACAATTCTATTGCCAGTCTTACATGAAACCATTCCCAGGGCTACCATCAGAAATTTTGGGGCCCCTGACACTCAAGCTCAAGGTCTGGGCCCCCCGGTGCCTGCACCCGAGTCCGACCAAAGTGCTGCCCTCCCCCCCCCACGAGTCCGCCCACAGGGATGCAGTGGCTGCAGGGCCGGTGCAAGGATTTTTGCCGCCCTAGGCAAAAGTAAAGTTTGCCGCCACCCCCCATGTGACATCACAATGCCATGTTAACCAACACCAGTGCTGCAGTGCCGCCGTGTTTATATTAAAAGGCCAGCAGGGACAGGCTAGACACCAGAACCACTACATTAAGCTGCAGTGGTTCTGGGGACTATAGTGTTTCTTTAATGTGAGGTAAATTAGAGATTAGTGCCACGAATAATATACTAGATTGCCTACTTACAACCAGATGAGGATGATGATGGGCTCTAGCTGCCATCTGACATCACTGGTCTGGTGTAGAACAGGCTCTCTGGAGGCAGTTTGTAACTGTGGTCACAAAAATTAATGTTCTGGGAGAACGGGACGCAGCTCCATTTTTTTGAGGGCCCTTTACACAGCTCAAGGTCTGGGTCCCAGGGTCCACCAATGAGTTTGTTCACAGGGGGTGGAGTGTGTGGGGGATGTCCTGATGTGTGTAAGGAATGTATTGTGTGAATCTGTATTTGTATGTGCAGGTCCGGACTGGGAGAAAAATTCGGCCCGGGCATTTTTTTAACACAGCGGCCCACTAAAAAGGGGGCGGGGCAGAGGAGGTGTGTTTTGTCATCACCAATGACAAACACGCCTCCTCTCAAAGTGAGCATGTTGGTTCAATGCTCTTCCAGGGCAGACCATGCGCAGAGCTCTGCTGAAGAGCTCTAGCATGAGAAAAAAGTCCTGTATTTGTTCTGCACAGTGCAAGCAAATTTAATAACATGCTTGCACTGTGTTTCCTTGCAACTTGTCTCTGGTGTCTCTATAAATGGATACCAGGAGACAAAAGGCCAGGAAAGAGTATTGTGCATGTGTTTGGAGCCTGCTTGTGGTATTGCGTGTGTGTAGAGTGAGCTGGTCGTGGTGTGGTATTGTGTAATAAGGTCGGTTTTAGTCGTGTTGTGTTTGTGGTGTAATGTGATGCATATGTGGCTCAGGAACCCCCTCCCGCACGGCTCTGGAAAGGGGTTAAAACTTACCTTTTTCCAGCGCCCAGCGGGGAGCTCTCCTCCTCCGATCCGCCCCGTCGGCTGAATGCGCACGCGCGGCAAGAGCTGCGTGCGCATTCAGCCGGTCGCATAGGAAAGCATTTATAATGCTTTCCTATGGACGCTTGCGTGCTCTCACTGTGATTTTTCACAGTGAAAAGCACGCAAGCGCCTCTAGCGGCTGTCAATGAGACAGCTGCTAGAGGCTTTGGGGGAAGGCTTAACCCATTGATAAACATAGCAGTTTCTTTGAAACTGCTATGTTTATAAAACAATGGGTTAACCCTGGAAGGACCTGGCACCCAGACCACTTCATTAAGCTGAAGTGGTCTGGGTGCCTAGAGTGGTCCTTTAAGAGTGTAGTGTGTGTGTGTGTATATATATATATATATTTGGAAGTATTGTGTATGTGTGTGGTGCAGTGTGTTGGGGGGGGTTCTGTGTGTATGTGAGGGGTGCAGTATGTGTGTGTGTGAGGGTGCGGTGTATGTGTGTGTGTGAGGGTGCGGTGTGTGTGAGAGTGCCGTGTGTGAGTGCCGTGTGTGAGTGCCGTGTGTGAGTGATGGGTGTGAGAGTGCTGTGTGAGATGGGTGTGAGAGAGTGCTCTGTGAGAGTGCTGTGAGAGAGTGCTGTGTGTGTGTGAAAGTGCTGTGTGTGATGGGTGTGAGAGTGCTGTGTGTGTGTGAGTGCTGTGTGTGTGTGAGTGCTCTGTGAGAGTGCGCTGTGTGTGATGGTGTGAGAGTGCTGGGTGTGAGAGTGCTGTGTGTGATGGGTAAGAGAGTGCTGGGTGTGAGTGATGGGTGTGAGAGTGCTGTGTGAGAGTGATGTGTGTGATGGGTGTGAGAGTGCTGTGTGAGAGAGTGCTGTGTGTAATGTGTGTGAGAGTGCTGTGTGTGATGGGTGAGAGTGCTGTGTGTGATGGGTGAGAGTGCTGTGTGTGAGAGTGCTGTGTGTAATGTGTGTGAGAGTGCTGTGTGTGATGGGTGAGAGTGCTGTGTGTGATGGGTGAGAGTGCTGTGTGTGAGAGTGCTGTGTGTGATGTGTGAGAGTGCTGTGTGAGAGAGTGCTGTGTGTGATGGGTGTGAGAGTGCTGTGGGAGAGAGTGCTGTGTGTGATGGGTGTGAGAGTGCTGTGTGTGATGGGTGTGAGAGTGCTGTGGGAGAGAGTGCTGTGTGTGATGGGTGTGAGAGTGCTGTGGGAGAGAGTGCTGTGTGTGATGGGTGTGAGAGTGCTGTGGGAGAAAGTGCTGTGTGTGATGGGTGTGAGAGTGCTGTGGGAGAGAGTGCTGTGTGTGATGGGTGTGAGAGTGCTGTATAAATGTTATTGTGTGTGTGTGTAGGGGGGGGGTAAATAAAGAAAAATAAAGTCATTATGTCCCCCCCTCCCTTCTTACCTTTAGCCTGGGAGGAGGGGGGGTCCGGCACGCTGGCAGGCGGGGTGGAGCTGTTCCCTGGTGGTCCTCGTGGGTGAGTGAACTCTAGCCTGTGAGGCTAGAGTTCACTCTCGCGAGATCCGGTTGTTGCCATGGCAACGCGCCGGATCTCGCGAGAGGAACCTGGCGGAGCTGCAAGTTAGTGCTCCGCCGGGTCGTCTCTCCAGCCTAGCTGGCTGTCTCCCTCCCTCCCCGCCGGCGGCCGCATGTGGGCCGGTCAGGGAGATCTTTGATCTCCCCACCGGCCCGTCGTGACAAACAGCGGGGCCGGCGCTAGGAGAGTGCCGGCCCTGCATAGACCGGCAGGGGAGATCCTGTGATCTCCCTGCCGGCCTCGGCCCCACGGCCACCGCGGCCCACCGGGCATTTGCCCGTGTGGCCCCATGGCCAGTCCGGCCTGGTATGTGTGTAAGGGCTGCAAGCATGCATTTGTGGTATGTATGGGGATGCAGTGTGTGTGCAGGTATCTGTAAAGGGGTGTACGTGGGGTGTTGTGTGTAAGGGATGCGGGATGTATCAGTTTTTTGTGTATGTGTAGTCTGTGTAAAATGCATTGTGTGTTTTTCTGTGTGCAAGGTACTGTGTGTGTGTGTGATGGATGTCAATCTTCCCTCTTCCTCCCCCCTTCACTTCTTCTCCCTTCTCTTCCTCCACTCTCTTCTTCTCCCTCCCCCACAATTTCCCCTTCCCCACACACTAACACACACACACACACACACTTTTTTTTTTTTTTATTTCATCCCCCTAGGAGTGCTGAGGGGATTCCCTGGGGTCCAGTGGTGTCACCCGGCGGCCGATCATCTTCCGGCTCGGGCATCAGTGCGGTGCGCGAGGGAGCTGAAGAGGAAGCACTCAGCCAGTGAGAGCGCTCCCTCGCGCGCGCCAGCCAAGTAACACCAGGGCCAGCCTCGGGGGGCCCTGAGGTGACCGGCTGCTTGGCCCCCCAGGAGAAGAGGCTGGCCACAGTTAGTACATACCGGGTCGCAGGGCTCCCTGCGACCCCGGTATGTACACCACTGAATGTGGGGCCCAGGATGCAGTGGCGTACTAAGGGGGGGGGGCGGTCCGCCCCGGGTGCCAGCAGATTGGGGGGTACCATGACCAGCCCCGCCGCCCCCCCCCTCTCCCCCCCAATGCTGCAGCCGCCCGAGCGCTCTGTAAAGAGCCTCGGGCGGCTGCAGCATTGCCCGGGCGGTGCCTGAGGAGAGGCTGACAGGAGGGAGCGCTCCTGTCAGTTCCCTCACTGCAGCATGGTCCGACGGGTACAGGAGACAGATGCTCCCTGTACCCGGCCGACCAACCGGAAGTACCACCCCGTTGGGGTCCGCCAGGAGAATAGAGATGCTCCCTGCACCCAAGGACTGCTACAGGGCCCGGGTCACGCCTACAGGTGGGAGGTAGGGGTGGAGAAAGGAGAGGTGGGTGAGAAAAAAGGAGGTGAGAAAGGAGAGGGAGGGTGAGAAAGGAGAGGGAGGGGTGGAGAAAGGAGAGGGAGGGTGAGAAAGGAGAGGGAGGGTGAGAAAGGAGAGGGAGGGTGAGAAAGGAGAGGAGGGTGAGAAAGGAGAGGGAGGTGAGAAAGGAGGAGGGGGGGTGAGAAAGGAGAGGGGTGAGAAAGGAGGAGGGGGGTGAGAAAAGGAGGGGGGAGAAAGAGGGGGGAGAGAAAGGAGGGGGGGGAGAGAAAGGAGAGGGGGGGTGAGAGAAACTAGGAGGAGGGAGAGATATTAGAGGGGGGAGAGAAACTGAAATTAGGAGGGGAGAGAAACTGAAATTAGGAGGGGGGGGAAGAGATATTAGGAGGGGGGAAAGAGAAATTAGGGGGGGAGAGAAATTAGGAGGGGTGAGAAGGAAATTGGAGCGGGAGGAGAGATTGACATTCATCACACACACAATGCACCCCTTGCACACAGAAAAACACACAATGCATTACACACACACACACACATACACAAGCAATGCAACCGTTACACACAATGCATCCCTTACACACACAGAAACACACAATGCATTCATTACACACACTCAATGCACCCCTTACACACATTCAATGCATCCCATACATACACAGAAACACACCTTGCAGCCCTTACACATACAAACACAATTTCACACAATGCATTCCTTACACACATATCAGGACATCCCTTACACACTCCACCCCCTGTGAACAAACTCATTGGTGGAACATGAAGGTGGACCCTGGGACCCAGACCTTGAGCTGTGTAAAGGACCCAAAAAAAATGGAGCTGCTTCCCGTTCTCCCAGAACATTGATTTTTGTGACCACAGTTACAAACCGCCTCCAGAGAGCCTGTTCTGCACCACACCAGTGGAGCCAGACTGCAGCTAGAGCCCATCATCATCCTCATCTGGTTGTAAGTAGGCAATCTAGTATATTATTCGTGGCACTAAGCTCTAATTTACCTCACATTAAAGAAACACTATAGTCCCCAGAACCACTTCAGCTTAATGTAGTGGTTCTGGTGTCTATAGCCTGTCCCTGCAGGCCTTTTAATGTAAACACGGCGGCACTGCAGCACTGGCGTTAGTTAACATGGCAAATCATATGGGTGGGGCATTGTGATGTCACATGGGGGGGGCGGCAAACTTTACTTTTGCCTAGGGCGGCAAAAATCCTTGCACCGGCCCTGGCTGGAGGGGGCTGTGTGAGCTGTGGCCGCACAGTGTCACATGGTAGTTAGGGTGCCGTGCGGCCAGTACAGCTCACACAAGCAAACAGCTGATAAACTGGCCGCACGGAGGAAATGTGTATGTGTGATTGTCTGCCTGTGACTGTATGTGACTGTCTGCCTGTAACTGAGTGTGTGACTGTCTGTCTGTAACTGAGTGTGCGACTGTCTGCCTGTAACTGAGTGTGCGACTGTCTGCCTGTAACTGAGTGTGTGGGGCTGCAGGGATTTTGTAGAAGGGGGCGGGGGTTTTGTATTGGGACAGGAGTCTTTATAAGGGGGGATAAGCAGGGGATTTGTGGAAGGGGGTTGCGGGGGTTTTGTAGACGAGGCAGTACAGGATTTGTAGAAGGGACAGGACAGAGGTTTTGTAGGAGGGGCAGGACAGGACAAGGGTTTTGTAGGAGGGGCTGACAGCGGTTTTGCAAAGTTTACAAATTGTAAAAAGAAAAGAGAATAAAAACTATTGTCTTATGCAAAGAAAAAGAGGAAGAAAAAAAACAAAACAAAAAAATTAAATAGGTATGTAGTAAAGATTCACTAAAGAGGCCACACCTGTGTCACAAAATAGACTATATTAATTAGGTTTACAAATTTACATTTTGGTACATGTAAACACATTCACATGCATTCTATATAAAGAAAATAATTAATAAATGCATATAAACACAAATTGATCAAGACAACATCTACCTGATGCTCATTCAACAATAAAGGCCTCAATTAATGTTTAAGATATTCAAATAATAAAATAAAATAAAAAAATATAAAAACGTTTATTCAATAATATGAGTTTTAAACCAAAGATGCATGATACTTCAATATTATAGCATTCTGCATCGCTGGAGACATCAATATGTAGTTTATTTTTAAAAAAATCCCGCATTTTTCAGGGAATTTATATATAGAAATATACCTGCTTCACATTTAGACTTTTCCGATTAGTCAATTAGTTTTAATGAGATAATTACATTACAAATATTTGAAAAGTTAGTTGATACTTTTTCCTTCCTTAAGAGTCAATTTCATCCAACTTAGAATTCAGGTTCTATTTGGTGGCTAAATGCTAGAATAAAAGTAATCACCATGGAAACCTATAGAATGTCATAGTTTAGAAGCACCACTTATTTTGTTTTTATAAATACCGAATGTGATGAAGCCTACTCTGATTACGCTTCAACTGGAGCAAAGTCCAACTCTTCGCTAAAAGAGCAGAATCACCTTCCCAGGCTCTCTGTCCAGTTTCATCCACCCCCATGCAGTGGAGCTCTCCGTTTTCCATTCCTGGAACTATTATATAGTACCGTGGCGGCCACGACTTTTCCCAGTGGCATTAGGCTCTAATTGTCCAGAACTCTGAAGTGAACAAGTATGAGGCGGCTATCCGGTGCAACTTATACTTATTGCTGCTCAATCCCCCAACAGAATGCGAATTGGAGGGGAGATGAGGAGGTTTAAGGACAATCAAAGTGCACCCAGAGCCAGGGGGAGCCTCTTCTCTGGAGTCAGGAGGACTCCATGCTAGGGACCGGTGCTCAGACAGCGACAGCCTGGAACTCTGCGCTGGATCGGAAAATGGCCAATGCCCAGCTAAACCTCAGTTGAGGATTACTCTGGCTGTTTACATCCGTTAAAGAGGATTTTTAGACATGTTTCTTAGGGGAATTAGCCCTGTCCAGGGATGTGTCAGTTGTCAAAATATTGTTCGAGAAATATTGTGGTAAGCTTAAGGTTGTAAGGCGCCCTGTTTTGAAGTGAATAAAATCACCCCCAGACACAGTGGCACCAGAGAGGAAACCTATTGTCACTGTTTATGAACTCCTTTGTGATTGTCTATATAAAATATTTGCCTGTGTCCCATTAAAAAGTGGCTGTTTTACCATTCAAGAAGTGTCACCTGGTGTTTGGAGAAAGGGCTAAAGTCACTTCAGTGCTTTCTTTTCCAATGAGCGAGAACTTTGACAAAAGTACTCAGCCAGAATGCTGGAGCTCCGTCACACCGAACAGTTTGATTTGGATTTAAAAAAAAAAAAAAAAAAAATGCTAATTTAGAAAAAAATAAATAAATAAATAAAAACTATCCAATGCATTTTAGTTTAATTATTGCAATTTGGATTTTAGTCCATTACTGTGAATACAGCTTATAGGAAAGGGTTAAACAATCAGAGAACTGCAACAGTTGGAGCAGCAATATAACACCTAATCATGTCAAAGCATTGGAATTTACAACATCCTACTGTCAAAGAACAAAATGCATCACTCATTGGAGGTTTCCGATTTCCAGCTAGTAAAAGGGCATTGGGTGTGTATTAAAAGCCATTACTTTCACACCCTGTTCTTCTGCTTACAATGGAGAGATCAGTTCCCACAAGAAGAAAAAAAAATAAAAAAAAATATGCAGGTAGAGATCAGTTCTCATAAGCAGGAAAAGAATGTAAAGAGTTTATAGTTAGCTGGAAATTTTTTGTCTTTGAGCTCAAAACATTATTATACTTAGGTGATAGGATAGTGCATGTAAAATGGCTGTCTATATGATTATAGTGGTAATAGTAAAAAAGACAAAGAGAAATTACCTAGTGTGAAAAAATGTGACCTAAAATTACAAAACAAAGTGTACATATAAAAAAAGAAATAAATAATATATCCAAAAGTTATGTTAAACACCACAATGGGGTCCCAAAAAGAATGGATAGATGAATAGACAGAGAGCATATACACAACAGTGAGCCATGTATTATGGAAAAATAATGCCAACAAGGTGTTCTGGAGACCTAATCCAGAAAACCTAAGTGGTGTGTGTGACGAAAAGAGCCTCATCACTGGTTTTTGGAAGGACCTGTTTGCCAGCCTCAGACCCTGTGACATTGCCCTGTGTTAAATCCGGCTTAAAACCCCTGTGTTGGCGCCTTTTTGTTCGAATTACCGAACAACCGTACAAACCACCCTGGAGCTTGGTAACACCCATTAAGAACTTGGAATGTTTCTCACCGCAGTGTTCGAATTGTTTGCTGGGTGGCCGCAATTCCTATAGACAACCACGAGGTGGTGGCCATCTTGTTCACATGAACGCAGGCAGTGGTGTTTGGGCATGCATCTCCTGGAACTAAAAATCGGATACAGAAACTCCCAAACACCACTGGACTTCCATCATCGCCTGCGTTCGATTCTATTCAACTTAGAAGGGCACTGTTCAGTGAGATCATTCGTCTGGCTGAGGGAAACAAGTTCCAGGGTATGGACTCTGTTCGGTAGTTTGTTCATTTTCAAACTACCGAACTAGACCGACCGCAAGCCCTGATTCTCTGGAACGGTTATGGGCACAGGACCATGCCTGCGGTCGTTCAAATAAATGACTTCCATAGAATTCCTTAACTGATCTGGGTGATTTTTGGATATGTTGGTCACCCAGATCAGGGCTATCAGGGAATGTAACATTTGTGGAGATTGTATGTGTTTTGTGGTACTTTTGTTTTTTTTTTTAGAAATGTGTTTTTTTTCTGCCTGGAGATAATTGAGTTAATACAGTATCTGACTATCTCCCAGGCAAAGGGGAGGGATTGTGTGCTATGTGTGGGAGTGTCGTGCCTTGTAACCTTATTGTTATTAGTCTGTGAAGTTGCAAATCAGTCCCCCACAAGGTCCCTGTGGGCATACCCCTTGCATGGGGATTGTCATATAAGGCCATGTGTGGCTCCCATTAAACTGAGATTCGTTTTACCCCTTCATGAAATCCAAGTTCATGTTTGGGGGATTGGAGAGCTATATTCACACTCTGGGGATTGCTATAGTCACTATACTCCCTTTGATCACAACACTTGCTCTTATAAGAGCAGCCTGCTTCGCTCTCTGAACTAGGAGAGGTTTATCCACTGGAAACTGGATTCTGATCTTGGGTCCAGGGTAGGTGGAGGACAACTAGACCCAAACCAAGCTGCGGCAGTTTGTGGGGTTTACGGTGGTTATGGTGCCAGGCAGTATTTCACAGAGTGTTTTATAAATGTATCTAGAACCCCAATATTACATTGGTATCCAATTCTGTATGCAACACTAATGTAGCTATTATGTGACATGGTTTTTTAATTTTTTTTAACCTACCTTACAATATTTCAAAAAAGACAAAGAGGGACAACTTTGATATATTTTTCCCAGTTCATACGGATTAAAAATGGATTAAAATAACTTTAGCAAAGTATTACTAACCAATTTAATTACTTAATTTGATTACTCACTAGAGTATTAAAAAGCTCAATGTTTCAGTTAGCCTTCTGGCAATAACCACCTTTACATAATTTCTTAGATGATACTTTCCTGGAGCATTTTATTCACGCTTTAAATGCAATCCCCTTTACAATTCAGGACGGGGACCACACCATTTGCAGGATCATATACAAGAACATTATTATATGCATTGACTTTGTATTTCAAAGAGACCAAAATATGTCCGTTCTTGTAGGCCTTTATAAATCACAATTATTCATTTCTGATACTACTCTAAACTGCTAATGGTCACTGTCAATGAATATAGTGTCTAGTGTGTCCCAGTATAACAGAGACTGATTAAGAGGTTATTGGGTCCTGGGCAGACCACTAGCTTAAACCCTTTTGGTTCAGTTTACTGCAGGATCACAGCCCTTGTAGCATCGGATTCAATTCAAGGAGTATACAAAAAAAAAAAAAAAAAAAAAGGATAAACTTTGGCAAGCCAATAAGTATGCTGGTGTACATCTCTGTACATCTCTGTACAAATGCCCCACATCGAGCCAGGTTAAAGTAGACGAGTCCTCAAAGGACACAGCTAGTTTATTGGATTTTTTTCCCCACCTTCTTGAAAATAGGGATTGCAGCTGGAGTCATGGAAATGTGAAAAGGATGTATGTAAACAACAACAAAAAACAATACCCAAGAATCAAGATACCAAGGAGTTTGCTGCAGTGCCAATATTCAAAAGGGTATGGCAGCACCTGATATGGGACATGTCAACCAAGCCTTGCCAGCCAATTAGGATTGACCATCTATAGAGCACTAAAGATGCTGCTTTGCTTAATGAGAAAGGTCATTCGTTGGCTTTACATTCAAGCTGCACTACTTGAGGATTTTCTATGCCATCTCCTGGAATTGACAGAAAAGAAGTTTCAAACCAGGAATGTCCAACCAACTGCAGGGGGTTGCTGAGAGGTTATAGGTTTGGAATTTACCTCCATTGGCCAAATGCAAAATGTAAATTGGCCACACTGTGCAGCACTGACCAAAGAAGTACCTCTAGTGTAAACTTGTCTGAGCAAGGCCCTTGCTTATTGTTCCTGTATCATTTTGTACTTGTCCCATTTATTGTTAATTTTTCCCCTCTCCATAATATTGTAAACCACATTGGCGCTATGTAAATACTACTACCACCAATACGAATAGTGGCCATCTGAGTAACAGCCACCAAAGATGTTCTGAAGCAGTAATGGAAACACTTCCCTTTCAGAGCAGAGACTGGCTGCAGACACCAGAACAACTAGATTAAGCTGTAATTTTTCTTGTGACTATTTGTCCACATACTTTTTCCACCTGCACTGTGAATGTTTACATGGTGTGTTCAATAAAAACATGGTAACATTTCATTCTTTGTGTGTTATTAGTTTAAGCAGACTGTGATTGTCTATTGTTGTGACTTAGATGATGATCAGATCACATTTTATGACCAATTTGTGCAGAAATCCATATCATTCCAAAGGGTTCACATACTTTTTCTTGCAACTGTATTTTCCCTTGCACACTCAAGAATTGCGTTAAACCAGCAATGAATAGCTACCAGGTACGCTGTGCAGACAGCCATGTACGATTCTAGAAAAGTAGATTTTGACTAGTCTTCACTGTAGATCTATCTAGCAGTGAAGATAAGTGTAACATAATGTTAAGTGCTATTTAATTCTGCGGGTATGCAAATCGCACAACAGTGGAGGGATTAATTAAAGCAGCTCTGCATGTCTCTTTAGCAATAAAAGAGTTCATTACTACAGCTCTGTGGGTCTCTTCAGCAATGAAGAGTTTAATTCCAACTGCTTTGGTGTTGTCTGGAAGATAGCATGTTAAAAAGGAAATAGCACGAAGGGTATTGTGAACAGCAGAGACACTCGGCAGCCAAAAAGTACTAAGACTATGATAAGCATGTACCAAGATCAGAGAATTCTGAACTGACAAGTGTGATATAGTGTGCACCCATTAGGTAAACATGAAAGGTTAGTTTTAAAGAGCAAAAGTGAACATGGTAAGAGTCCAATTGGAAAACCCTGTAAATCAAGAGATTATATGTCCATCTCACAGCCAATGACATAGAATGAATAGCTCTCTCATGATTTAGATTAGCCTTTTCTCTGATGTCCCCAGGGTAATTTCCTATCCACTTAGTTTAGTTCTCTTGGATAGTGCATTACCGCCAGGATAGCTTTAATAAAACTAAAAAAAGAACCTCCAAATAAAATGTTTTTCCAGGTCAGGACAAAGTTATACAGAAATCTGAGAGATATGCAAGCAGTGAGATACAGACCTAATGTCATCAGATGCGCCATAAAGAGAACCCCCCTACTATGAAGAGACTCACTGTCCTTTCAATTTGGTAGTGACAATCAAGACAGATACTACCCTCTGAGAAGATCGCGGAGTGATCATTCACTTCCAATGTCAGGAATACTATATTCCAAACCAGTGCATGAGTGCCTGCTCTAAAAAAGCATTTATGAGTTCCTACCAACAGCTAAGGTTTCCCTTTCTAAATATGTATGTGCCATCTCCTTAATTCACACACTACCAGATGCCACATCCTCATCAACTGGATCCTGCCAGAATACGGGATGCCAATTGGTCATTTCTATACAAAAGACATACAAATGTGAGTGTGGTTGAAAATCCACTAGGCAGCAGATTGTGTGCAAAGTATCCAAAATCCCAGTTACACAAGTGTAAAGGTTTATGATCCCAGGGTAGAGATCAGGTACGCCCACACTACTTACCAAACACAGAGCAGACCATGAATACACAGGCAATTATTTTTGTTTAAAATAGTTAGGACAGTGGAGCTGACTTTATCTTTACTGAAGGAAGAAGTATGACTGTGAAAGGCCAGGTCATTCCCTTAAAATCATATTCATTAACCAATTTCATATTGTGTAGTAATCTCCCAGTAATCTTTTTGTTAAAAGTTTAAAAACACAGCAACTATAATTTACAGAAACATTATAAAGATGGTCACAAATCTAACCCACCTCCCCCACACACACACACAAAACCACCAACACCCTCCACACATTAAAATCCCCCGTGTCACTCTTGAATAAATTTGTTTTTCATGTTACTGCATTTAAGACACTTATCTACATACTGTAAAAAGAGATTTAATTTTATGCATTGGGCTGTTAAGTGTCCCTTGGCTGTAGAGTGTTATTTCAGTAAAAGGACCACTTGATTATAACTCAAATTAGCAAAGTATGAATATTTGTCAATAAAAAGATTACTGGAAGGCCCAAACCGTAGATGATAACAACCACCACCACCACGAACCAAGAATTCATACATTTGCTGGCACAAACACAAACGAATCCGTAAAAAGCAGGACTTACGACCCCAAAGCAAGAGATTGAGAAGATTCACTAGCATCTGAATAACCAATATAATTACCAGCCAGGATGATTATATATGAAAGTTTGCCTTGTTCTGCTTCCTGGTTTGAAAAGCAGGAAAGGCACGTTAGAAATTTAGAACGGTCACTCAGGGTTTTAAAATTATGTTTAATTATCTGAATATTTAACAACAAAAAACAAAAAACAAAAAAAAAAACCCACACAAACAAAATGTATATATTTGTGAAACGTGAAAAACAAAAGTAAAATAAAAATTTTTAAATTCACACCTTTACCCTGCATCTAAGTGCTGCCATCTTCGTTCGCGGTCTGTGATTGTTAGACATTTTCTACTGTGCACTTGGCAGTCAGCATAGAAAGGTTCTAACAATGGGGTAGACTGATCAAAATGTGCTGTTCTAGTGGTGAATAAATGTAAAAGAGGAGTCACCAGGGGCAGTGCTAGGGAAGGATGATTTTGGCGGGAACCTTAAGTGGGGTCCTTAAAATCCCTGGGTCTAGTTTTGGCAATATTTCATGGTTTCCCATGCAATACTAAGAGAGTAAAAACCTCCAAATGATATAATTTGTGAAAGTGTCACTTGAATGCATCATATTAGGAGTTAATTAAAAAGCAAAGTGTGGGTGAAGGATTAATACAGAAATTGTAGGTTCATGTAACTCAAATTTTAAGATTTATCGCAATGCGATTTAGAAAATACTTTAAAGATTGGGCTGGTTTTTGAACGGGGTTTAATTCAATATATGAATACAAATGTACCCTTGAACTGAAGCCACTGGTCTGTTTGCCACCTGGTTATGCCCTAGAGAGTCACTAATGGAATGTGCTGGTTCCACAGGTTTCCGTGGGAATTGCCCAACATTTAGTACTCCAGACCATTTTGATAAATCTCCCACGTGTATTTTGCAATGCTTGTCCTGGCCTTGTCTGAATGCTGATGTAGTTTGTTAAAGCCTCAATATAAAATTAATATAATAGAAATAAAAAACACATACAGTTAATTTTGGTGACAAGTTACGATTTTGTTTTATAGTCGTATTTTTATTAATCTGAATTTGTTTTAGTTCAAAACTTAAAAAAAAAAATCTAATGGGTCTAGTTAAAGCTTCTGTCACTTTTACCACTTTTCCAGCCTCTCTATCTCTGTGTCCCACAGCCCCTCAGGGTGTCTCTCCCCTCTGCCTACTCCCCCACAGCCCCTCTGTGGCTCTTTGCTCCATTCAGTTTGTCTTTTTCCCCAGAACCACATTTGTGGGTCTCTTCCCCAAGCACCTTGTCTCTTTCTCCCCCAGGCCTCTGTGGCTTTGTGTCCGCACCAGCCACAACATGCGTCTCATCTCCCCCACGTGTCTCATTCCCCCACTCCCATTGTGTCTCAATTTCTACCCCTATGCCCTTCCATGTGTCTCATTCTCCCTGATCTGCCATGGGTCTCATTCCCTCAGGCCCCTCATGTGTCATTTCCGCTCCTCCTTCCCCCATGTGACCGTGTTGATTTTGCCAGCAAATTTTAATTCAGTTTTAGTCAGTCATTTGACTAAAAAGCCATTTCAGTTTTAATCATTTGAATTGTTTTAGTAGACTAAATTTAAAAAATTTTAGTCTGATAAATCTGACAAAAAAAAAAAAAATTGTTTGACAAAATGAACACTGCACACACAATTTTTAGATGTTGGTAAAGGGCGAAAGTGGAAGTTACAGGGTTTGGAGACGGAGTAGATGTGAGGATAAAATAGAAGTATTGAGTCAAAAGCGACACCAAGCGTGAGGGGTTGAGGTGGCAGGTGTTCCTATGACATACAGGGAGCTAGATAGAAGAACAATATATGAGAGGGTAAAGATGAAGAGCTCAGTTTTAGAAAACAGGAAGAATTTAGTTGGGGATGGAAGAGAGGTACTTTGTGACACATTCCAGGAGTAAAGGAGAGAGGTCAGGGAGGAGAGGTGAACCCGAGTTCATATCATCAGCATTTAGATGGCATTGAAATCCAAGAGTTCGTAAATTACCGAGAGAGGCAGTGTAAATGGAGAATAAAAGAGGACCAGAGCCTATTTTTACTTTTGTAAAAATCACTTAATCCTTATAATTTATCAACCATTCAAGAGACATTTTAGATGACAGGTTTCTATTGGCTAATGTAGCATTTAGAATGTCACTCAAATGCTGAACCCCCTCCCCCGTGGTGCTATTACAGCTAGTACATTTGCCTGTTTGGGATGAGAGTTTCTTTTCTCTACAATAACAGCCATTATATTGGACATTTTATTTTAAATCTTCAAGGCACAAGGATGACTGCAGTCATTTCATGCTTTAGATAAACTGCTCACTGCATAGAAATAAAAAAGTTCCCAACAGAATATTTTAGAGGTGTGATTAATTGTTTGAAGTAAACCAAGCAAACAGGTCTAGCAAACTTTGAATGTATTTCAATAGTTTACTTTAAATCGCTCATAAAAGGTTACATAATCAGTGTGATCCCTTAAAGTTGTGCTCCACCAAGCTTAGCCCAGTCAGGCTAGACTTTAAATGGGCTTCCTCAGATTGAGTTCCGTGCCAGTTTCAGGATTTCAATCAATCACAGTGTTCTCTGTCAAGACAGAGTGATGCAGGAATCACACCAGATAAAGAATTCAGGATGGGCAAATCATATTAGGTCAAACAGCCACGGTCATAGAAGGAAACTACACCCTCCTCTGCCCATAATAGTATTTCTACACAGTGTGTATGTTAAAAGCTGAGTCATATCGGATGCATAGGCTGTACACAATTCCATTCACCAATTCATTTATGCTCCATGACAGAGTAGGGTCACAGTGAAGATTAAAATAACGGTTTGTTTTTTACATTGATTAATGCAAATCCATGTATAGGGGATATCACCACTTAATGAACAGAAAAGGAAGGGTAGCAAGAATTTCAACTCAGTTTACTGCCCCAAGATACTAGCTCTGCAGTCGTTTTAAGTACAAAAACAAAAACAAAAAAAAAACAAAACACAGGTTTCAAAACTTTTTCCTACAACAATCACATTTGGCTTATTAAGAATACTATTAATGGCAGCAAAACTACACAATGCAACCCTAGTCAAAAATACCAAACCAAAGAATCAGTAAGAGATTGGGGGAAAACAAAAAAACATTACAAAACATAATGGGGCACTCAATCGTCCTGTGACCAAAAGCACTATGCAAACAAAATGAGGAATGAATGAGTAGTTTCTAGATTTATATATTATATTTATTAAATACAATATAAAAACTTTTTTTTTTTAAACCACTTCTTTTCTCTCCACTGGTTACTTCTTCTCATTTGGTCTGTGAACCAAACTGCATTATAATTTATATTGTGTATAAAATTTTGCAGTACATTAATATGCATACTTTAAAGTCATCTTGGTTTCCCAAAACCAGATTTGCCTAAAACATGTATTTATTGTTGGACTAAGACTGGGGTAAACCAAGTTCTTTCGCCATCTATTCTCTAGTACCAGAAGGCTAAGCTATAAACATTTCATCACTGAATTAAATAGACCTAAAATGGGGCAGTTTTTTTTTTTTTTTCGTTTTGGTTTCTGCTACTAATGAGAAAACAAACCAAAGGCTTAGGATTACATTATTTGTTTGCAAATGCACAGTTTCTATGTATAAAAATATTAAACAAAAACAAACGTATAGGTGTGTAAACAGACACACACACACACACACACACTCCAGCCCAGGACCCTCACCATGCTGGTGAGACTCACTAAGTCGAAACATCAGTTGATGGCTGGTGAAGGCAATTCATAAGTTTTTTTTTTTCTTGGATTTACACTGTGGGGCATTCTGTGAGTAATCTGATAGGAAGACAGACACAGACGGGGACAGACATCAAAAAAAGATAACAGCACTAACGGCGGGTCTTGGTTACATTTGTACATTATTACTCAATAGAGCACAAGAATTGGTTTTCTTAGCAAGACCTAGGAGCACTAGCATCTTTGATGTATTTGTGACCTGAATGAGCACCTGGGTAAGTAATACAGTTTAATACCGCTGAGTGCAAGGCTTTCGTTTTTATATAAAAAAAATAAAATAAAAATATACACACCACAGCTTTTTAAGGCCGAGCACTACATACTTGAAATTCTAAACTACCACTCCAGACTAGTGCTCAGGAGGATGCAGGTACCAATAGGTTTTATTTCTGCTGAAGGGCATTTTCTCTTGGACCAAAAACAAACAATTTCCAAAATTAGTTTGTACTGCAACAGAGGGTATCCCAAAGGAAGGCCAGTTGCAGAGATATCCCCCTCATCCCTCCTTTGTCTTCAACAGCTGATCCCTTCAACACAAATGTTGCCTGTTTTGCTGTTGGTTATTACAATTATTTAAATTATCACTGGATCTGGTTTCCTGTTAAAGGTTTTTAGATGCTAAGAATTTCCTTTTGCAGGGAGGATTTGTACATAAGCTGTAATTACAACGCATGGATTTTTTTTATAAGCATTTCAGATGTCACATAATAAATGAGTGTGGAGCTAATAATCCACTCTTTATTAGTTTAATCATAATAGAAGTGCAGGGAGTAGTGGGAAAATCAACAGCATACACCTGGCGAAGTCTCGGTGGTGCAGCTACAGAGCTAATATTTGGCATCGAGATGAGTAGCTTTGCCACTGGGTTTCTATCCTAATGCATCAGATCAGAATACACAAATCATATTCAGTAAGGGTTCTGCTCTCTGAAAAACCACACATCGCATTGCATTCTATAGTTAAAAAATAAATAAAAAAAAGCTAGAAGATAAAAAGGTGCAGTGAACTATAATCAGCTTCACAAATCATTGCTTTGGTATTAAAAGATACACACATTTTTATTCACTAAACACCAAAAATTGTAGAACAATAAGGACTTTTGGTTTTCAATGTACTTTGTTTTCTTTTTATTCCCGGCTGCTGAAGTTGGCAATTCCAGATTGTCCACGCTGCTATAGAATTCCACTTTGTGTGGAGATATGCTCATGATTCCCTTCTTGTCTATGAGTGCAATCAAATAAATTGTATCCTGGTTTTAATCTTACTTCACTATATTGGGCCTTTTTTCCCCTCCACATATCTGAGGATTCCTACCTTCTAAGATCTACCATCAACTCTAGCTGTTTGTAACCCCTGGTGGGGTGAGAAGCCTGATTCAACTTTTGTTTGTGAGTTTGCTACCAAACATAACACTTTTCTGTATTTTTTACTGTATTACGCTATGTTGTGTCTATTATGATAGATTTGTCTAAGGATTCATGCATTCTGGATTAACTTTTCCAGGTTGTATTTTGAGTTAAGCTTTTTACGTTAACTGGGTGTTTTTTTCCCCAGTTTTTCCTCTTCACTTTTAATATCGTACAATTAAAATCAGATTGACAAATTTAGTTTAAAAATAGTTGATCTGGAAAAATTCTGCCACTCTCTCAAAGCGCATACCATTTTGTTTAAATGAATCAATCCTACATGGTTACAGGCAATGGCTTCAACGGACGTATCATTCCAAAAGGTCCATTTGCTGATGTACTGTCCACATAACGTATACCAGCATTCTGGGAGCTAGGTACAAAGGTCAAGTAATTGCTAAAGACAGCCTAGCAGATAAGGTCCTCAGCTGCAAACACACATTGTCTACATTAATATTAAAGTGTGCCCTAGGCCAGAGGACACGATTATATGACACAAAAAAAAAAAAATGCACACAACTTTACTATCAAATTATTCATTTGAAATGCAAGTATAGTGGATATTAAAATAGCTCATACATTAGAAAACTAAACAGTCAGTGCTTAAGACAACCAGTTGTGATAGATATTTCACAAGTATTCACGTCCTCTTTACTCTGGTGTGAAATCATCACATGACCGGTGTATAGTCGCCATATGGGCAGTCGGACTCCAGGACAACCCTCCCACATACCTAACCCAATAATGCACTGACACTCGGGTATATGGGAAAATTTGTCCACAGCTTTATTAAACAATCTGAATAATAATAATAATATATTCAACATAACATAATAATAGTAATAATTTAACAAATAACATGGGTCATTGCCCCCATACTCCGCCCTCGCATCCGATTCCTTCTGTTAATATAAAAGGCAATGACCCCCATATAAATAACACATATATATAACATATACCAACATTATTCCAACATACCAACTTAAAGTGCCAACATAAATTTAACCATGGCAGGGGTATACCCGGATACCCCTACCCCACCAGGTTCTGAGCCACCGACAGGACTCGAAACCTACCAACCACCAATGACCACAGTTTTCCATATCTGTCACGTTCATCCTAGGGAGCCTATTCCTTCTCCTTCAGCTCCCTATCCCGCCGCTGTGAAAAAACGGGATATCCCTTAACCATAAACAATATCTATAGGGAGGGTGGGTGGGACAAACTCAGTCAGGTAGGAAATTAGAAGTGAGCTCACTTAAAATGGCTGCCTATTTAAATAGCACAGCCTACTTACCCATAACTCCCTACTTCCTTCCCTCCTCCTATGCCCGCCTCCTAACCCCTGTCAAGGCCCTTTTTTCGCTTAGCTGTGCTTTGGCTGCATGGGGCTACATGACCGGTGTATAGTCGCCATATGGGCAGTCGGACTCCAGGACAACCCTCCCACATACCTAACCCAATAATGCACTGACACTCGGGTATATGGGAAAATTTGTCCACAGCTTTATTAAACAATCTGAATAATAATAACCATATATTCAACATAACATAATAATAGTAATAATTTAACAAATAAACATGGGTCATTGCCCCCATACTCCGCCCTCGCATCCGATTCCTTCTGTTAATATAAAAGGCAATGACCCCCATATAAATAACACATATATATAACATATACCAACATTATTCCAACATACCAACTTAAAGTGCCAACATAAATTTAACCATGGCAGGGGTATACCCGGATACCCCTACCCCACCAGGTTCTGAGCCACCGACAGGACTCGAAACCTACCAACCACCAATGACCACAGTTTTCCATATCTGTCACGTTCATCCTAGGGAGCCTATTCCTTCTCCTTCAGCTCCCTATCCCGCCACAAGCTCAGACCTTGACCCCTTAAGCCGTCTGAGCTCCGCCACTCCGAAGAAATAGCGCCTTGGTTATTCCGTCTTGCCAACCCAGGTTCAGCAGGTCACATCCCACTGCCGAAAGATGAACGCCATCTGAGCGGTAGTACCCCGGCAACCCGCCTTCCAACTCGCTGTGCCGCACTACCACCCCCCCCAACTTCCTTACGAAGCTTGCCATCAAGCTATTCACCTTCTTTCTACACTTGTCGATGGCCACCGGGTCCCTCGCGTGCCGCCACCGCCTCCTCGGGATAATCTCTGACCATACTAACATTACTCCCGGAAGCAGGTCCCTCAATTTGTTGAGGTCCTGCTTCATCCACTTCACCAACCTCCGTTGCGGTGTTAGGCCCAAGTCATTGCCCCCCGCATGTAGCACCAGCAGGTCTGGCCCTTGCCCGCCTGCCACCATCCGGAACACTTCCCGGCAAACTCCCCCCCAGCAAAAACCCCTATACCCGAACCATTGCACCACCAACTGGTCCCTTGAAAAGCCCAGCTGCTGGCCCTGAGCTCGAGCTGCGGCTCTCCTTTCGGCCCAGAAAACAAAGGAATGGCCCACGATCCATGCAACGTAGCCTGGGGAAGAGAGAAAAAACAGATTGTAACAACACCCCCTTATCGCCCTCCGGGAACCCCCGAAAAAAGGCCCGACATATCATTCTAACAACCCCAACCGCACGTACGACCGGAACCGTACTGACTCCCACCTGCCAATTCGTTTAACTACGTCATCCCCCAGACCCAACCTTGCGGCTTCCGTGGCCGCCCCGATGCGAAAGGAATGCGTACCAAAGCTATCCACCCGTAACCCCATTTTTCCCAGGCCCCACCGAAAAACCTTAATAAATTGAAATCGGGAGAGGGAAGACCCATCTGCGTGCACCAGGAGGGATCCCCCAACCGTCGGCCTCCGGACCAAATACTCTGCCACCGAGGCTACCGGGCACAGAACAGAGCCCGGCAGGGCCTGAAGTGTCACATCACGGCCCACCCCCCGTGAATCCGTCTTAGATTCGGCCAGGTGAACCACCAATTTCCCCCCTTGCAGCCGAACCCCGGAGACCTGTAGGCCCCCGGCCGCTACCCGATTGGCACTCACCAACTCGCTAATCCGGAAAGCCCCGAAGAAAGCCAACAGAAACGCTGTCCGAAACAGGGACACCTCAAACTCATCAAAGCAAATTCCAGGCAGCCCACTAACCAGATCCCCCAACACTCGCACCGACACCGGGCGCCTAGTGTCTGGAAACCTGCGCCCCTTCCGATAACCCTTAAGCGCCTGCCTGATGACGAAGGACTTGGTAACGTCCTCCTTCCCATGAAGCTTAAACCAGAAAGCCATCGCTGCCATGGACCTGTCAACCACTGCCGGGGAGGCCCCTTTTGCCAGCAATTGACAGGTGTACCACAGAAACGCGTCCCGAAGCGATTCCCCTTCCGGCACGCAATCCGGCCCAGCCCAAGATCGTTCCCACGAACCCCACACCTTACTGTAAGCGGCCCATGTGGCCGGTGCCAGAGAAGCCTTCACAAGTCCCCCAAGCAGGACGCTCCCAGCCGCCAAATTTCGTCCGGGCACGCCTGGCCCGTTTCCTGCGCCTCTGACCACTGAAAACGAGAGAGAGCGTCAGCCACTTCGTTCAAGTACCCGGGCACATGGCGCGCGCGAAAGACAACATTGCGGGACATGCACATTAGGACGAAGTGCCGCAGCAACCGGACCACCGGTTTCGACGCCGCCGACTGATTATTCACTGCATGCACTACCGCCATATTGTCAGAGAAAAATACCACCTTCCTGTCCCGCAGCCCTTCCCCCCATAGAGCCATCGCAACCACCAGCGGGAACAATTCCAGGAAGGCCAGGTTCCCCAAAAGGGGGCTCTGCCCCCACGCCAGCGGCCACCTCTCCGCGCACCATTTCCCACCAAAGTACGCCCCGAAGCCCACACTACCCGACGCGTCAGTGAACAGCTCCAGTTCTGTCACCGACACCCCTTCCTGCCGAAAGAACACTGTCCCATTAAAGTCCCGCAAGAAGGTATCCCACACGGCAAGGTCGGCCCTCATGGCGGACGATACCCGGATGAAATGGCGTGGGGATTGCACCCCCGCCGTAGCTGCCGACAGGCTGCGGCTAAAAACCCTACCCATCGGGATTACCCGGCAAGCGAAATTCAACATCCCGATCAACGACTGCAGCTGCCGCAGGGTGACTTTCCTCGCCCGCGCTACTGCTGCCACCGACCCTTTCAGCCCTTGCAGCTTTGCCAGCGGCAGCCGACATTCGCCCCGCACCGAGTCAATCTCCAGCCCCAGGAAACTAAGGCACACTGCCGGGCCTTCCGTTTTATCCGCTGCCAGCGGGACCCCGAAGCACCCAGCGACCCACTCAATAGTCCGCAGCAAATGCTGGCAAGCAGGAGTGCTTGCCGGCCCCACGCAGAAGAAGTCGTCCAAATAGTGCACCACTGATCCATTCCCTGCCTCCGCCCGTACCACCCATTCGAGGAAAGTGCTGAACTTCTCAAAGTATGAGCACGAGATGGAACAGCCCATGGGGAGGCACAAGTCCACAAAGTATGCCCCTTCAAAGAAACACCCCAGAAGGTGGTGACATGCCGGGTGGACCGGAAGCAGCCGGAATGCTGCCTCAATGTCCACCTTTGCCATCAGCGCCCCGCGCCCGGCCTTCTTAACCAGCTCGACCGCCCGGTCGAATGATGCATATGAGACCGAGCACAACTCTTTGTCGATATCATCATTCACCGACGCTCCCTTGGGGTAGGAGAGGTGGTGGATGAGCCTGAACTTCCCCGGCTCTTTCTTGGGTACTACCCCGAGCGGGGAAACCCTAAGGCCTTCCAACGGCGGTGTCGAGAATGGGCCCGCCATCCTACCCAATAAAACTTCCTTTTCTAATTTCTCCCTCACCACCCCCGGGAACTCCGCCACCGACTTAAGGTTGCGCCGCACCCCAGATCCCCCCCTGTCCCGGAACGGGATAAAAAACCCTTGCCCAAAGCCCGCCCGTAGCAACTCGGCGTCTGCCCTATTACCGTAGCGGCTTAGCCATGGCTCCATCTCGTCTAGCCTCACCGGGGTTAAGCCCCGGGGCAGAGGAGACCCCTCCTCCCCCCCCAACCGTAGCAGCGACTCCGTTATGTCCTGACTTCCCCTTTTTGAAGCATCGGTTAAGCCCGTGTGTGCCCCCGCAGCCGGAGCACTCGTGCTTAAAACGACAGGTGTTCCCCCATTTGCACTGGCCTTCATTGAAGAGCCAGCATAAGCCCTTTTGCAAGGCGGCCGACGAGGCGGACTGCCCCTTTGCGCCGGCCGTGTGCTGAAAGGGCTGCGCCTTCTGCGCCATCATCAATTTCATCCAGAGGGGCAGGTCCATTTGGTCCCATCTCATACCCGGATTAGCCGCCAAGCGCTGCCGGAACTGCTCATCATACCGCCAGCCCGCCGTAGGTGCGGTATGCCTCCCAAATTCCGTCTAAATAGCAAAACAGGGAGGAGCACGATTCTGGCGATTTCTCACCTAGGACACTGGCCAGGACGCAGAACGCCCTTAGCCAGTTGCCAAAAGATTTCGGTATATTACGATACCGCTTCTTTTTCTCCTCCTCCTCTTTTTTCTCGTCTTTCTTATCTTCCTCCTTGAGGTCTATAAACTCCTCTAAGGGGAGAAGGGAAAAGATTTCACAGAATTCGCCCTTCCAGATCTTGTCTTTCACCTCCTGTTTGAGGTGCACCCCGAGCGGACCAGCGAACGACACGTATGCGTGCTGTCTGGCCGCATCAGGGACCCCCCCACCAGTCAACTCCGCCCGCTCACTCGCTGCGTCCGCCCTGCTGCCAGCCGCTCCCGAATCCCCGCTCGAACTCGGTTCTGCGGAGATAACACCCGTGGCCCCTGTCCCCTGTGCCCACACCTGACCTACACCGCCACCCGTGTCACCCCCCGCTCCCAGCGAGTGGAGAAGTGTTTGTAGTGTGTGAATCAATGTACTGGATTGCAACGAGGCACAGGACTCACCGGCCAAGCCCCCTGGTCTCCGAGCGCTGGGGGCTGCGTTGTCCACTGTAATCCGTCCGGGAGGAGCGACCTCCGTTAACGCCCCGCCGACCGGGGAGCCAACCCGGTGCCCAGCTAACACAGAAGATGACCGGCTCAGAGACCTGTAACGAGGAGAAGATGTCCTGGGTAGGGTGTAACGATCCCCTGTCACCCTCTCGCCCTGACCCGGGGAGCGCCTGCCCTTCACCAAAGCCTCCCTCCGTGTGGTGCCCGTAGTCCGTGCTCCAGAGGCCTGGATGGCCCCGCCCCGTGGGCTACGACTCCTTCCCCCCCAGCGTTCGGTCCGCCCCCGCCGACCATGCCTGGGGGCCCTGACCCTGCTCCTGTCCGACCCCTCAGAGGTGGAACTGTCCTGTCTTGACCTACCCCTAGCTCCCCCAGCTCCCTGATCCCTAACTGGGGATGGGCTAATGCTGCTAGACCCCGAGCCCCTCCTGCCACTGCGCCCCAGCACCTGCCTGTCCACCCGGGCCAACCCCCCACCCCCACCTGGACGGGCTCCCCGGCCTACAACACCCCCTTTATCCAGCCTAGCCACTGCCTGATCAACTAACCCCCCTGCTCCCAGGGGCCCCGACTGCCCCACAGGCCCAGGCCCACCCCTAATCCCAGAGGGAGACCCCCTGTCTAATCTTGTAGTACTGAGGGACCCCTTAGGTGCCCCTGACCTCTTCCCCCTCACTACCCGCCCCTTCTCCAGTACCACTGAACTACCCTGGGCACCGCCCACGACCCCCCTCCTATCCCCTAGTAACCCTAGAGTGGCCGGCCTAGTACCCCCCATCCCTCCGTCTCCACTACCCCCAGGCAACTCCTTCCCAGCACCCAGCACGCCAAGAGAGCCCCTGGCGGGGCCCCCTGCACTTGCCTGTCTGTCCTGGGGCCTGCCGGACGGCTTCACGGTTCCGGCCCCGCCTGCTGCATCCGCTGACCTCCTGGTCGTCCTCCTGGGCTGCGGCCCCACGTGGTCCATCACTCCAGGGGGCCCGGCCGGTGCCGCGGCCCCCGCTCCTGGCGCGGCCCCCTCCGACCTGGGAGCCGGACCGCCGCCGTCACGGGCAGCCGCCCGCCGCGCAGCTTGTCCCCAAGGCCACGGTAGCGCGCTGGGAGGCGGGGCCTCGACCGCGCTGCTACCGGGCCTGCTGCGGCCTCCTCCCGCCGCCATGCGCCCGCTGGGTCCAGCTTCACCGGGCCCCACGCCCGGGCTCAGCCTCCGCGGCGGCCTCCTGGCCCGCACTGGACGATCCTGCGCGCCCTCCTGGGCCGCCATTCCCGCCAGGGCCGGTCCGAGTTGGGCCCGCAACCAATCCGCTCCATGACCTCGCGCTGCTGACCGGATCCCCTCCAGCAGCCTCTCCACTTCGTCCATGGCCCTGCAGAAATGACAAGAAGGGAAAAAAGGGGCCCTACCTAACCCAATCTGCACACACAGAAGTGCACACAAACTCAGTCAGGTAGGAAATTAGAAGTGAGCTCACTTAAAATGGCTGCCTATTTAAATAGCACAGCCTACTTACCCATAACTCCATACTTCCTTCCCTCCTCCTATGCCCGCCTCCTAACCCCTGTCAAGGCCCTTTTTTCGCTTAGCTGTGCTTTGGCTGCATGGGGCTACAAGATGATTCTCACTAGAAGTCCTAAAGCAATGCTTGATTATGAGCATAAAGTAACAAGGCACAGGACCAGCCACCCACAGCAGCCCCTGCACTATCAGTGTAGGGAGTGTAGCTTCACAGCAGTGGTCCATGAAGCATCAGGATGTAGGTGAGAAATTAAAATTGGCAGCAGTTAGAGTGGAATGAGAGCTAAATTTGCACCATATTGAGAAGCACTGTCACACAGTACCCAGAGTGATAACAGAGCATTCGGTCTACAATACACTCTCACTAGAAGCAGGAACAGAGATTCTTGCTATTTAAACCTTTTATTTAAAATGATTGGCCAAATATACAGGTTTAAGACTTTCATTTTAAAAAACATGCTTACCTGAATGTCTGCGTCCAGTACCGTCCCTCCCCCCCACCCCCCATGTCTCCCAGTACAAGATGTTAAGAGATAGATTTGAAGGAACATTATAGTGCCATCAGACAGACACTCTCCTCTCTCAAGCCACCCCTCCTCTGGTGGCAAATTAAGGTTAAAAAAAAAATTAAAAAAATCCTGCATTGAATTATCTGATTCCATCACCGATGTCACTCAGTGCTGGGTTGGGATCCTCCTTCATCACAGCAACTTGGGAACCTAATCATTGTGCTCACTAGGCCTTCCCATAGTAGAGCATGGAATCAATTCATTCCTATGGGGTTTTTCCAACATGCTGGACATCCTCATGCAAAGCAAAAGGACTTCCAGTGTTTCATGGAGTCAAACTCTGTGAAACAGCAGGAAGCACCTCAAGTGACTGTCTGGTAGACAGCCACTGGAAGCAGTCATTGCAGTCCCTCTGTAGAGGAGTGTCTCTCTCTCTCAACCCAATGTTTAAAGGATCACTCCGGACCTCTAAACACTTTAGTTTGCTGAAATGCTTTATATGTGAAAAGGGTGTCCTATTTTTTTTACATTTTACCAAAAGTGTAGATTTCAAGCAGACAACTGGTCCGGTTGCTTTCTGGTTTATTTAGCTCAGTGGAGCTAAACCCAGGAGGCAGTAATTTTCCAGAGCACCTGCCATGCAAAGACTTCTCATATATTAGGGGGAAAAAATATAGCTAAAATATTCATGTAGATCAAGAGAACACAAACGGCATTCAGATCAGATATTTATAGAATTCTTTGACCACTCCATGAAATCATAGGATATCTCCGCTAATGTGTAATGCTACATATTATGTTCAGGAAATAGACAAAAGAGGGCAAGGGCAGGAAACAGTCTTGACCCCTGGTAGTCAAGTTAACATAAGAAGTAGAGGTTAAATATCCAGGCAAATTTAATTAAACCTTTGTATGTAGGGAAAAGGTCAGACATCCACAGTCTCGAATACTCAAGTTGAACCATAAACAAATATAGCTCTGGAGAAAAGCACGGCTAACTCTGGGAACAGATACAGAAAAAGGTGTGTCTGTATTAATGTATTATGTTTGTACAACATGTTCCATCATTCATCAACAATATCAACAAATGCCGGAGAGAGGCATGAAAAATGTAATAAATAAATGCACACACACATTTAATCTCTGAACAAAGCAGGTAGGGCAAGTAACGTCTCACGCGGTATAAGTACAGAACTGCTTATTCAAAGTATCACTTTAACGAATTGTGTAGAGTTCCTGCTTTCTGAAAGAGAACTCATTTTTTACAGGGATAAGAAAAATGCTTAAAAGAGGTGTTAAAAAAAAAAAAAAAACAATAAAAAAAAAAAAAAACTTGCCACCGGTATCTCATTTGGACAAAGATAGGAGTCGCACAGAGTTAATGAGCAACCAATCCGTTGTTTTGCATCTCTTCTCTTTGTAGTCTAGTGGAAAGAATGAACAAGTGTGCATGGACTTAACTGCATCCACTCTGGAAGACTACTAAGCCATAGTTTAAAAAAAAAAAAAAAAAAAAGACATAATACACAAGATCTGTGCCACTGGTACCATACCTACCTCCTGTAACCAACTTCCCCAACAGATAAAGAAACATGTGGAAGGCAGCCACACATGCATTAGCCATACAATTCTTAAAAGGACCACTGAAATCACCACTTGATTTCAATGTTACTTTACACACTGAAGTTAAAACACTGCATTTTGCAGGAATAGCAACAATTAACTTGAAGGCCCAAACAAACCTACAGTGACAGTTCCACTTACAGCCACAGGAGGCACTTCTTCTGCAATGACTGAGCAAAAGCATTGATTTAAAGTTTTCCCCTGGAAGAAGCTTGGATACCTGCCTGAGTCACATTGCGCATGCACATCAGGTCCACAATGCTCCTCAGATGACCATCGCAGAGGAGGCACTGCCTCTTTCTTAACATCATGGAAGGCATAGAGGTGAGCTGCACCGAGGGATCCTCAATACTGGTAAAAGGGGAGCTAAAAGCTTTATTTTCTTACTTGCATGGCACACACACACGGGTCGGGGGAACTTATAAAACCAAGGAAACCAAACTTCCTGACTTCTACACAACCCATCAACTGGTCATCTTCACATCTGTCCTGTGCATGCTTTCTAAAAGCCAGAGATTGGAAGAACTGCTCCCAATATTCTTATGTTTTAGATTGTAAGCTTGTTTGGGCAAAATCCTCTTCACCTGCAGTTCCCATATGCCAAACTGGTTTAGTTATATTGTACATAAATAATTGTAATTGTTTTCTGAATCAAGCAGTCATATTCCCAGAAGGGGAAAAGTCATTAACTTTTGGATTGTATTTGGGGAATTAACGAACAGAACAGAAAAGGTTGATAATGTATGAGAATGGATAGTTGCACAAGTTACTTGAGAAATGTTGTAATAATAATAATAATAATAATAATAATAAAATAACATGATCATACCAGCAGACATTTATACAGACACTGACATGCTGAAACGACATTTCCCACTTTTTGGGTGGGGACGTCACCTATGACAAATTACATTACGGACCTGCTCACCTGCTGGCCACTCCTCCAACTCACCTAATCTCAGACCTGCCAGAAATGACAGGTCTGTTTAGAGCAGGAAACCTTCAGCACTCCAGATGTTGTAGACTACATCTCCCATGATGACTGTATTTAGAGAGCTATTCCTGAAGGATCTGGAGTACTGAAGGTTGCATACCCCTGATTTAGAGCACAAAACTACTGAGGTTTTCACACTGTATTCTTGCTCTATTGGAGCTTCTCTTGGATGAAGATAGGCTGCTGCCTGTTTTGTATTAATGTTATACACTTTACCAGGATCTGTTGAAAATTTTAGAAAAAAAAAAACACATCTCTTTTACCAATTTTTTTTAATTTTAGATAAACATAAAAAAAAAAAATAGTTAAAGAAAAAAAATGTTTTCTTAAAAACATAGCGCACAGTCTCAAATAAAAAAAAAAAAAGTTTTATAATGCAGACCCTTGCCGTATTCAAAAAGGGTTAAGAAAAAAATACACAAAATTTATTCACAATTGTTTGATGGCCTCTAGTTTAAATTAACAATTTAAATGGGTTTTTAATATCCGCATAATGCATTTTTAATGTCAATCTAACATATTGAGAGGACCTATTTAAATCAGATGTAATAACTCCCTGGGCATACGACTTGCATTCCCTTGATACGCCATTATACCTTAAAGCTTTCTGCTGTAATTATGTATATATGTATTCTTCTCAAGCCCAGTGCGACCTAAAATGACAAATTAATCTACTAACCCCGAAACACTGGAAAATAAGCATTTGTTTAAGAATCATGCAATATAAAACTAAAATGCATCTGTTAATGTTTAACATCAAGAAACAGAATAAATAAAAATTATAAGAATCCCATAAATAGAATTGGAATGGTTACGTCACATTTTTCCCCAACAATCACACACCACATTACTCATGTGCTTCCCATGGGGCAGAATTTCACCTTCTTACCAAGATAATAGTAGTGACACATTTTCCATCTTTCACCTTAAAAGATCGTTCATACATTGCAGTACACACACACACACACACTTTGACTCACTGCCCTAATGGACCATTTCCTGAAAAATTAAAATTCTTCCCCATAACAGACATACCAACCCAAGTAGAAAAAAAAATAAAAATAAAATCTATTTACCTCTCTCCCAACCACTAAATGCAGCTAGCCAAAGTTCTGAATCTTTATAAAATCACAATTCTTCATCAAGATTAATTTGACAAATTATACATCCAGAATATTGCAGATAAAGTCCGGGATCTGCTAAGGTTAAAATGTATGCAATAGCTAGGTCGCCTTGAAAAATCTCAGCAATAGTCCCAATTCCTGTTTGTTTTTTTGCGTTTTAATTTATAAATTATATTTCCTATCCAGCAGAAATTCCTTTTTTAGTATTGCAATATGTACATCTTGGCTGCTACATTTTTAAGAATATAAAATCAATAAGTGTTGCATATGTAGTCTTTTGTTGTGGTTGCACCTGTTTTACCTTGATAAATATGGTCTATTGTGTAACAAACACTAACAAGGGGGATCTTCAAACAATGACAATTTTACACAATACAACTCAATAATATGCATTAGAGGTTTCGGAATCCTCATGGTTAATGTAAATGGGAAAAATAAAGGGGGTCACAAGGTTAACCAATATTATAGGGTATAGGGGGGTTGAATTCTCCCCTATTCCCCCATTTTATCATTTACAATGATCAGTGTTATACTGAGTATTTGGTATGCCCCACTCGAAAATATGTGACACAAGATATCCTGAGAGATTAGTATTCACAAAGAAAGAAAAAAATAGATTGTAAAACACAACAAAGGCGTTTAAATACAAGGGGATGAAAAACTTGTGTTAAGAGATTGTTGGCAGAATGCGATAGTCAAACATGACAGTTGGATGTATTAATTCTGTATTTTATTCCTATCTGTCTGAAAAGAACACCTGGGGTAGATTTACCAAGGTAAACACCGTTTTCAAAACACTGTCTTTACAGCTCCCTCCAACATCCTGCAGCACACACACACATGCAAAACATCTGGCACTCTAGCTGCTCTGGATTACAACTCCCACTAAGCTCAGGTCAACCCCTCTCCTGGCTGAGCACTGAGTCACCACTCCTTGCTTCTTAATAAAGAGAGACACGTTAGTTCTATCAGCCCCATGTCGTAACAAACAGGTCCCTTGACATTTAACAAATATATATATATATAAATAATAATAATAATAATAATAATAGCTTTTTGACAGACTGGTATAACAAATTATTTACAGAGCAAGTTCAGAAAGAAATAACTCTAAAGTAAATATGTAACTATGCATTCCACAAGCAAGCCAGCGAGGAGAACTGTTACTTAGTTTGAAAACTGTATCAGTTCAGCAATAGAAGAATAGAAAACTAGAATAAGAACTGTGAAACAATTCACTAGATGTTAGGAGAGAAGTGACCAGAGTGAGGACAATATAGAACAAGGACACCCAATGAGGTCAGTGCCCTCAAGGTGTCCAAGACATACCACGAATGGGTCCATACAGATCATATTATTAGCAGTAGAAATATGGCACACTTACTTTGTCCTGCTTGGAGTCTTCACACTGAGGGGTGGAGGAGGTGGCTGGAGGAGACTTCATGCCAGGAGCTGCCACAAAAGGTTGTCCTGGATTGTTGGAGGTACCTGGGATGGTGCTACTGGTGGGACTTGAACCACCTTTGTCGCCAGTGTCCACCTTGATGAGCCTGTGCTTTGGAGACACATACTTGACATCAGGTGAGGGTGATGGGCTAGAGGGGGACTGGGCTGTGCCAGAAGCAGGAGCTGTGGTGGGGGCTGTGGAGGTGTTCTGTGGGGACCCCCCTGCACCTGTGGCAGTGGCATTAGTGTAAGGGTCCTCAAAGTCCCTATCCTTCTGGAGTTTGTAAGCAGCCAGGATATCAGGTTGTCCAGCAGGAGTTACTGGGAACTGGGGTCCTGTGGAGGAGTGCAGGTGATGGTGATGGTGGTGATGGTGAGTGGGGGCTCCCCCAGCCAGGCACTGCCTGTAATCCGGTTTAGGAGGGGCTGGAGGCGGCGGTTTGGAGCTCTTGAAGCCCAGGTGCTCCTTGATCCATTTGGCCATACTGCCTGCGCATTGCTGTCCCGTGCTGGCCGCTGGAGGGGGGCTTCCTCGGTTACTGGGGGGGCTGCTGTCCGCTCGGACACCTCCGCTGGAGTCTGCTGAGTGCGGCAGGAGGCTGCTGGCAGGAGGTGAGGAGTGCCCGCTCAGCAGCATGAGACACCCGGGACAGAGAAAGAGAGAGCGAGTGGAGAGTGCAGGCAGCGTGCGAGCAGCTCATACAATCTCTATCAATGAGCTTGTCAGGGAGTCCAGGACACGTTATATACACATACACACATACACACATTGTATTGCACTGGGAAGGTGAGACCTGCGCCATCTAGCGAGAGGAACATACTACTGCATCTTCCATCAGCTCCTGTGAGGTGCAATGTGTAGGCTAGCTCAAAATTAGCCAGGCTGCCTATTTTTGAATAATTACGCTTTTAAAAAAAATAATATGTTTTTTTTTCACTTATTTACACTTTTTGCCCTTCTTCCAGAACCTGCAATATTTTGCTCCAAATATACCAGTGTGAACCTTATGCCATGGCTTAGGTTTTTAGGAGTTGTAGTTCATCTGAAAACTGACAATTAAAACAGCTCTCCCTTGTGGGGCCAGGCAGCACTGTTTTTGGGATAAGCTCTGCACTGCTTGAGATGGTTAAAGAGACACTCCTGATTGCTGCCTTTGCAAGCCCTCCACTTCTTCTCAAGTTCAGACTTACTGTGGGTGTCCAATTACTTACAGGCTTCCCAATGCAGTTCAATGGGACGTCTTTGCACTGCAGGTGCTCTGAGCAATTTTTGCCTTTTGAGTTTAGCTCCATTGAGCTAATCAAATCAGGACCCGTTGTCTGACTGAAAGCCAGAGTTGTGCAAAAAAGTTTTTTTTCTATTAAAATCTACACTTTTTGTAAAATGAAAAAGAGAAAATGAGTATGCACTCTTCACACATAAAGCACTTCAGGGGTCTGGAATGTTTTCAGCCACTTTAGGGGTATGTAGTGTCCCTTTAAGCAAACATGGCTATTGGCTGTGCCATTTCCTAGTTTCTTGAGAGCTTTTTGTATAATAAATAGACTTTAAATATAAGTATTTTTTCTTGAACATTTGTTCTTGTACATATTTTTAATATACTATCTAAGAAAATATATATATATATAAAAAAGAATGGATCATCATCCATTTAACTGTGTATTTACTCAAAAGCTGTAGATACTCATATGGAGGATATATATCTTACACACAGAGTGCAAGTGTGTGCTTTTAGAATTTTCTCTATTTCCGAAAATACCTACAGCACATTGTGTGAATGTTTACACAATTCCGTTCAACCGCCTGTCTGCTGGAAAACAGATCATCCATATTCCTTTCATTTCCATGTAGATAAAGACTTTTCTACAGACAGGAAGTTGTCTAGTTATAGATTGTTTGAGAACATAGAAGTCACTAGCATTCTGACACCGAGGAATGTGATGCACTATTTATATAGTAATATTTGGTGTTTTTTTCTTTTTAGTAGTTTTAGCTTATAGTTAACATGTTAAAAAAAAATACTCTTTATATAGAAAGCAAGAAATGTAAGCAAAATTTAGAAACAATAAACTATACCTTTTATTATAGTAAGGACATTTTATTTTTCGCTACATGTTTAGCAAATAACAAGTGCAAAATGTGTTTAGAGATAGAAAATGTGGATATTCGAAGAAGTTGGTTAACTGTTTGTTAGCGCTCATCACAAATTGGCTGTAATCTGGATTTAACATGATGGGAAATCAGAATGAAACCAATCAACACTCCAAAATTAAATATTTTCAGCATGATGCAGTTTTGAGGGTTTTATACTTAAAGGAATACTATAGTCACCTAAATTACTTTAGCTAAATAAAGAAGTTTTAGTGTATAGATCATTCCCCTGCAGTCTTACTGCTCAATTCACTGCCATTTAGGAGTTAAATCACTTTGTTTCTGTTTATGCAGCCCTAGCCACACCTCCCCTGGCTATGATTGACAGAGCCTGCATGAAAAAAAACTGGTTTCACTTTCAAACAGATGTAATTTACCTTAAATAATTGTATCTCAATCTCTAAATTGAACTTTAATCACATACAGGAGGCTCTTGCAGGGTCTAGCAAGCTATTAACATAGCAGGGGATAAGAAAATCTTAAACAGAACTTGCAATAAAGAAAGCCTAAATAGGGCTCTCTTTACAGGAAGTGTTTATGGAAGGCTGTGTAAGTCACATGCAGGGAGGTGTGACTAGGGTTCATAAACAAATGGATTTAACTCCTAAATGGCAGAGGATTGAGCAGTGAGGCTGCAGGGGGATGTTCTATATACCAAAACTGCTTCATTAAGCTAAAGTTGTTCAGGTGACTATAGTGTCCCTTTAATATATGAAAAATTATAAGACAAAGGAAATGAAGGACAAAGGGGTAGTTGGGATGAAGTTAAAGTCAATTAAACCAATTAGACTTTGTTTAGAAATAATCAAAAGTGACCCTGGTACAAAGTGGAATGGATCTGTCTGTCCCTCTGTCTGTCTTCTAAGTGTTAAATAATGGTAGTATCCACATCATATATGCATACATTTCCACCCTGTGACTACAGCTGGCTTTGGAAATATTTGTAATTCTGGTATTTGGTCTAAAATGGCAATTGCCTGCCAGACTCACACAATGTATGATTCAATCCTTGCACCAGCAAAGTCAGTATCATTACTGCTTCATGCCATAACAATCTAATCCTTTAATACATTGTATTTTTTTTTTTAAATCAGTTTGTCAGTAGCTCTGCAGAGTACTGCTAACACTAAATACAGCTTCATTTAATACCAGGGTAGGGTTTCATGGTAATGATGATGCCACAGATTGGAAATGGTGGATTTCGTCAATAATCTGCCTGACAATTACAATTTTATGATGATTTTAGTAAATATGCATAAACAGACATAGCCTGGCACACATACAGTCACACATATACATACACAGACACACACTGATAGTCATACTCACACACAGACACACACTGATAGTCATACACAGACAGTTGTTTCTATTTATCAAGGGGAAGCAACTGGTAACACCTTGCTTCTTGCTATTAGCAATCATCCAAAGCATGCATTTCTTGGCCACTCAGGCAATATTTATTGCAGGAGGTGTAAGTTACACACCTGTCCAGATTTAACTGAATGGTGCCACTATAAACTTGGTGGAGAGCAAGATTTTCATTCACTCGGTCTTGACAAAGTTACTTTGGGCTCAAAATGTGTAGATCACTGTGGTGTACTACCATATGGGGCCTAATAAAGGAATCATGTTTCTGAATTACATGTTTGATTGCCCCTATCTACTTTATGCTTAAGGCTATACTATACATTTAAAATTCCCCCAGGGCGGCGGAGCCAACACCGAGCAGCATGGGCGCACGAGAGCGGATCGAAAAACACGACTTTCCCCAGTGCAAAATACTGGTTGCCAAGATGTCCCACCACAAGGGCAAGCGGCAGGGAGACAAATCCTCTTTTTTCACAACCCAGACACAGGCTAAACTACAGCCCTCGCACAAGGGCTTTCAAGATAGCGAGAATGATGATTCCGGCTATAGCCACGACTCCAGTCTACAGGCAGTGGACACACCAGAAGGTCAATTAACCCCTTCAGTATTACAAAAAATGCTGGACTCACAATCTGCCAAACTGTTTGTACAATTCCAAGCATCAATCAAAGAGATGCAGAGAGATATCCAGGAGATTGGAGGCCACACTACTCACCTCAAATCTAAAATGGACAAATATGCGGTGGTGCAAAAGTCTGCGGCGGATGCGCTGCAAAATATAGAAGAAAGACTGGACAAACATGAGGCCAAGCTTACAGACCGCTCCCGCAGAAACAACCTGTGGTTGAGAGGGATTCCAGAGGTTACCTCCACAGGCGAGCAACCTGGATATGCCAAGGCCTTGTTCCACGCTATGTGCCTGGACATCCTCATAGATATGTTCCTGCTAGACAGGATACATCGAGTGGCGAAAGCATCTAGCATCTACAGTCCAAGATGTAGTGTTAAGAGCTCACTACCATCACATTAAGGAGGGAATCCTGAAAGTGAGTAGAATAGCTAAAACCCTACCGGGAGACTACTCTTCCATAGGAGCCTCGACCCTACAGTGGTACCCTTCAGGTTTCCATAAGGAGACCACCACACTTATATCTGTCTGACAATTGCTCAGGGACTTGACACAGGTTAACGGTGGAGCGTTTCATGATTTATTTATGACACTGATGGAGTGCACTTTTTCTGGTCCCTCGGGAGACACAACCTGGAGTTGAGGGCGTTGCATAATGGCAATCAGCTGAATCCTACTATCCAACATAGAGCAGACATCCAAAAATTACAAGGGAAAATTTCGGAGGCCAATTTAACACGCACAAGCTTTTACCTGAAAAAATTAAAAATTTCCCATTATTCTCAAATGAACAGAGTGGGGAAAATTCTGGCGACGAAACTTAAATACCAACAAGCGTGCGCAAGAATACAATATATCATTTCGAGCGGGAAAGAGAGATTGATCACCCCATCAGCAATTAGCTATGAGTTTGCAGCATTTTATGGCAAACTCTCTAATTTAACCAAGCATAGCGCCTTATATCATGCCACCACAGCAGAATCAGCAGAATAATTAGCCTCAATTGAGCCCCTCGTTTTATCACAGACACAAAGAGGCTTCTATTTCACTTGAGGAAGTAAAATTGGCCATTGACAGCCTACCCCTAAACAAAGCACGAGGTCCCATTGACCTGTCAAACATATACTATAAAAGTTTAAGGAGGAGCTGGCCCCACAGCAGCTACTGCTGTTTGCTGAGGCAATTCTGACCTCTAAGCTACCTCTGGAAATGTTAGTGGCCATAGTTGTGGCCCTAACCAAACCTGGGAAAATCCCCCACGTGCTGTAAGATTGTTAGGCCTATATCTTTACTCAACTCGGACGCAAAACTGTTCGTGAAAATTTTAGCCAATCGAATGAAATCAATGCTCCCTACGCTCATTCCTCCCGACCAAACAGGCTTTGTGATGGGTAGGCAGGGGACGGACAACACCAGAAGAGTTCTGGGCATTGTGGACTCGATGATCAGAGAGGGAACTGGCGGTCTGATGCTTTCTATGGATGCAGAGAAAGCATTTGACCGCCTAAGCTGGAACTTCTTGGAGGCGACCCTGAGGAGGTTTAACTTCCTGGATGCTTTCCTGGATTCGGTTAGGGCACTGTACAATACACCCATGGCAAAAATAACATATAGGGGCTTCCAGTTGGAACCCTTAGCCATTACGAATGGCACTCATCAAGGGTGTCCATTATCGCCCCTCTTTTATCTTTTAGCCTTGGAGCCGCTCGCCATTCAGATTAGGAACAATACAACTATTTCTGGAGTTAATTAGCAATGAGAAATTAGGTGCTCAACCCATAAATTGAGCATGTTTGCGGATGATGTCCTTTTGACGATCAAATACCCAACTACATCCCTACCAGCTTTAACTGCCACTTTACAGGAGTTTAGTAGGCTTTCCTATTACAGGCTCAACAAAACTAAGATGCAGGTGATGCCTGTGGGGTTGAGTACGGGAACAGTCCAAGAGTTAAAACGGAAGTATCAGTATGATTGGAGAGAGGAGTTTATTGTATACATGGTAATTAGGATTACAAAAAACTTACAAGATTTACAAAAGGCCAATTACGATAGACTAGCCAAAGAGATTTGATCTTCTATAACTGGATGGGAAGGCAAATTCCTGACATGGTTTGGTCGCATAGCAGCGACAAAAATGATACTACTCCCGAGGTTGCAGTTTATGTTCGGCTCTCTACCAATAGCACTCCCGCTCTGCTTCTTGTTGAAGGCACAGAGGGACTTGGACAGTTTCATTTCAGTTAAAGGCAAACTGCGCATTCCAAAAGCCAACGCAGTGAGGAAGGTAGTGAAGTGTGGGCTGGGTAGCCTGGACCTCCAGAAATACTACCACGCTACCCTGATAGCTCAAGCGATTAGCGCACATAACGCCCTTAACCCGCCCCAATGGGCAGCCATTGAGTCACACTGGTCAGCCTCAGAAGGTGTAGACAAACTGTTATGTTTACCAAACGCTACTAGACCAAGAATGCCCAAAATGCTATCTATCACAACAGCTATGATGAAATCGTGGGATAAATTTAGGGACACATTTTACAGATGGTCCCCAGTCTCGCTAGCTACCCCTATTGGATGTTTTAAGTATCGAACCCCCACATTTGACAGTAGAGGATAGGAGGGAAGGGGAATAACCAGCCTTCACCTGTTGTGGCTGGAAGACCACCTGGCTTCATTACCGCAATTGCAGGAGAAGTATGAACTACCGCCCTCTATATTTTGGTCGTATTTACACATGAGATCGGTATTACAGGGTCTGCAACATGCTAGAGTCCCAGGAGCCCTGACTAAGGGACAGTCCATCATTGAGAAAATGTGTGCTGACATTTTACCGAAACAGAAAGTCATCTCGGTGTGCTATGACACTATAGTATATGACACAGATAACAGGTTGCCGATGTACACAAAGAATGGAAGAAAGAGTTGGGCTGTGCGATTCCCCAGAAGCAATGGGAGATAGCATTCAGGACTCATAAGAAAAACACTCATTGCGTATTGCATTTAGAATTCCTTCAGAAGATTCTAACCAGATGGTACCTGGTGCCAACACGATTGGCCCACATATTTTGCAAAATGAAAGACAGGTGATTGAGGTGCGGGGTGGAGATGTGCACCATGTTCCACATTTGGTGGGAGTGTGCGGTGATCAAACCTTACTGGGATGTGGTGGCTGAGGTAATCTCTGGGGTGTTGGACACACCAGTTAAGGCTCAGGTCGAGTTCTTCCTATTGTTTATGTTTCCGGCAATACCCACCAAAGGCCAGAGGATGCTCATATTCCAAGTATTAATAGCGGCCTACCTAATGATTGCTAGGGGAAGGAAATCTCAGTTGGCACCAACGCAAGGGGATGTTATACGTCAGGTGTCTTTAAATAGCAGGTATGAAAAAATGGCTTATCTGTGCTCAAACAGACACCACAAATCCATAGAAGCATGGGGTCAATGGGAAGCAAAGTTTGAACAACTTCAGTGAATGTGGGTGATATATACAAGTATAGGTTGTGGGGGTCAAAGACTTCTTTTTACAATAATATATTAATAAAGAAAAAAAACATATAGAAACCTCTAAGTATCTATAATTCTTCCCTCCCGTCAAGCCAAAGGAGCTGAGCCGGGCTCGTCCCATGGCAAGAGGCTCAGTATCCTGGAACCACGCCCCAAGTTCTACACAAACCCCTAGTCTTTCGGTGCCCAGAGGGAGCAAGCTACACCTGCCAAACTTCAGTTGATAGAGGTGTATGGGAGAGCGAACAGGTGGGCCAGCTGAGATGTTGTTGTGTTTACTCACCCTCTCTTCTCCTCTTCCCCTTCTTTTTATTCCTCCTTTTCTATTTTTTCACTCTTTTCTTTCTCTATCATCTCTAATCCTCTCATCTTCAGAGGAAATATAAAATGGATATGTAGGCATTTCTTTAGACTAACAGGAATATGGGACAAGAAGTCGGCTAGTGACAGGAAAACAGTGTAACCTTGAGTAGTATTTGTTGTGAATGTTCAATCCTCATGATGGAGATGTTGGTTACACAGGTGTGTCACCATGGTGTAATGATCTAGTATGTAAACTCTATAACGCAAACACGAAGTGAGGAATGTCCGCAGAGTGTCAAGGCAACACGGCTGTCTTTGTACTGTATGATATGCTTGTTCCAAATGCACATTTAATAAAAAAATAAAGAATCAAAATCTTTTTTGAACATTTCCCTATTTATGTAAAAGATTTAATTTGATGACAGCTGTTTTCTGCCAATTTATATGTACTGCCAGAAAAGGTAAAATAATTCGGTCTATTTTTCTCTTTATAGACAGCCAACAGAATATGAGTTGTAACTGCCTTTGAATTCACATTGAATTCTCACTTTAGTGAATAATCATGTAAATGTTATTTGTAACCCTAAATCCCTTCTATGTAACCTAAGTACTACCCTTAACCTAACCTTAGACACTACCAATAATCAGAAATGTCACCCATACATTATTAATTCTAAAGCTACATAGTATCTCTAACCCTAGATACTAGCTCTAACTATTACCCACAACCATAACCCTAACTATTACCCACAACCATAACCCTAACTTCTCTTCCTAATCCTAATTTTTCCCTACCTCCAAGTATATTCTGTAACCATTAAAAGGACAATATAAGCACCCACACCACTTCAGCTCATGGAAGTGGTCTGGGTGCCCTGTCCCTGGTCCCTTAACCCTGCAATTGTAATTATTGCAGTTTTTCATAAACTGTAATAATTACCTGACCGTGTTAACGCGACCTCTAGTGGCTGTCTACTAGAGAACCACTAGAAGGACTTCCGGGTGGTTAGGGGACTTTTGGTCACCTAACTGACGCTGGACATACTCACTCTATGTAAGAGGACATCCATCATCACCCAAAACCCCATAGGAAAGCATCCGCGCATGTGCATTTGGTTCCCCGTGCCGACTGACGTCGGTGGGGGAGGAGCAGAGGTGGAGCCTAAACCAGCACAGAGGGACATCGGCACTGGAATCAGGAAACCCTTCTGCACCATGGGTGGCAATATAGGGAGCTATAGTGCCAGGAAAAAACTTTGTTTTCCTGGCACTATAGTTTCCCTTAAATGTCTCTAATATCACTAACTCCTATTTTTAATCTCATCTTCACGCTTTAAACAGTATCCTTAACAACAAACAATATATTTAACCCTTATATGAAATACTAACCTTACATTCTGCACTTCGTTTTACACTCTTTTCACGATTGCTTCTCTATTATCTTACCCTCGGTCATTTTCTCATTTTACATCTGCATAAAACAGGAAAACAAACCCATGAGAAAATATCCCTTTAATTTATGAAATCATTGTTTCTAATTCTACCAGGAATCATTGTTTTATGATTAGTGCATTTTAAATACATAAATGTTGAGATAACATCCAAATATCACATCCCGTCACCTACAATTCCTGTTGGATATGTTAAATGATTACTAGACTGTTGCTATTTTGTCTGATACATTCATATTGGATTGTTTTATGGATTTTTCCATATCTGTTTCCCAAACATCAGATAGTTTCTTAGATTCCACATCTTTCCATGAGCCCCTGACCTTGCTTACTGCTATGAAATTGCAATTATTCAAGTATTATTGAAATCTGGCTATTCAAACTCAAGAGTTCAATCTTGATTTTTCTGCCCAGTAAACTGAATGTTATGGGCTCATCATCAAAAGAATTACAATACTGTTCATGGTTTCACTCACATGGAAAGCAACAATACCTGACATTAGCCGTGCCGCTGAAATGGTGACAAAACATGCAGGTTCTCACATATGCTTAGTAGTTGTCTATTGTTAAGGGACAATATAAATCATTATTTCTATTTAAAATTATATTTTAGTAATACACAACACTAATTGTGAATTATATTATATAATGCATGAAAGAGGGCACAACGTTAATCTATAGAAACAAAGGATGACAGCATGATTGGCACATGCCATTTTATAGGTTAAGGCTGCTCACCTCCAGTACTTGTAGAATGCTTACATAGGATTTCCTAAAATACTAGCTATATTGCTTTTGATGCTCAATGTTAATTGTTTAATGACATTGTTAATTAGAAGGCTTTCATTGGTTTTTCAGGTTAATGATTTTCAGAGACTTTTGGGAGTGCAGCGATTGTCAGGGTTATCCGCTAAACTGCAAATTGAAAATGTCATCTTAAAAAGCTGATCTGTAAAAAATCTCCAACTCAGCTATAGTTACAGCTTGGATATTTTGTTCTAAGTTTGACATTCAGATTTTAATTATTTACAACTCATAGGGTTATTCACTAAAGTGTGAACTGATTTGAAATGAATGTGAACTCAACGTGAATTTAAAATTTAAGGACAAAGAAATATGACTAATAAACTGTTATAATTATTATTCTAAGTGGGTGGAGAACATACAATATATATAAACAAATACAAGAGGTAGAGAGAGCCCTGCCCGTAAGCTGATAACTAGCCATTGAAGCTCTTTAATACAAAGTGCTTAGCTAGATTGAGTTTACAGTCTAAAGGATACCATGGGGATTTGAGACAAAGGTAGCAGGGGAAGTTTGGAAGTGATGGCTAAAAGAGCAAAACAGAGAGAAGCAGCTATTGGTAAAAAAGTAAAGGGAATGAAGAGGTAATTGAGTGAGAATCTCAAACAGCTGGAGGAGCATGTTATATATTTAGGGGGAACCTGGGTGGGAAGTGGTAAGAAAAAAAATGCAGAGCATCACAATCGCTGTTACTATGAGTGAGTATGAGTGTGAGATGATGCCTGAAGACCAGAGAAGAAGATAGAACAGTTATATGAAGGCATTTACAGCCAGGAAAGGGGAGGGAGGGGTAGGAAGGGGGAGGAGAGGTAGAGTAGCAATGTGTTGTATACGATTGAAACGTTTAGCAACCAAATTCCAACACCTAAAATTTATTTCACTGCTCCTCCTGTTTTTACCTCTACTGGTTACTGTTTCTCACTTGATCTGTGAACCAAATGGCAGGAAATTGTTCCTATAAGTGGAGTTCGAACAGTTGTTTTTCCATGACTGAAATTCTGTTGAGCCAAACTGACTAAAAATCAGGCATCCTGAAAAAGTTTCTGCACTCGAGAGAAACCGTTCTGCCAATTCGACCTTTGTCTAGCATGTACACTAATACATTTTGGACACACTCGCCTCCTGTTCTGGTCATTAGCAGTCATCTTGGACGTAAAAACCCAAGGGCAGAGTACAGAATATTTGATAGAGTCCTAACCTCAACATCTGAGGAAAGGGATTTAGGGGTGATTATTTCTGATGACTTAAAGGTAGGCAGACAATGTAATAGAGCAGCAGGAAATGCTAGCAGAATGCTTGGTTGTATAGGGAGAGGTATTAGCAGTAGAAAGAGGGAAGTGCTCATGCCATTGTACAGAACACTGGTGAGACCTCACTTGGAGTATTGTACACAGTACTGGAGACCGTATCTTCAGAAGGATATTGATACTTTATAAAGAGTTCAGAGAAGGGCTACTTGTCATGCCAAAAAGCATGAGTTGGTGTTTGATGTGTGTTGATATATGTTAACAGTTGTTTTTTTGTAAACCTTGGGATGATATTTATTGTGGTCTTTGATCTTGCACCAGGCCTAGACCATAAAACATCTAAATAGCCATCACCAGAGCTGGACACATGGAATTGCATTGAGTGGGCAATAAACTACCAGACCAACCCCCTCTGATCCCCCCCCCAGGGGTCTGCCCACTGAGAAACAACTAGTTTAGGTACATAATGAGGGTGCTGGACTATCCAGTTCAGTTCTTCATTTTTTCTTTGGTCAGCAACTTCTAGGAGACCTATACCATTTAAGACTCCCACAAGAATTCTATATGGGGTAAATATATGTAAGGAATTTCTTGTGTTTTCTCCTATTTTATGTACTGTTTTGCAATTTGTTTTCTGTATGTCATTTATTTCTGTATTTTGTACTCAGCACTGTGAATCCTTTTTGTCAGATTAAATGTTTACTTAATCAGCTTGTGTCTCTGTTCTCTATGAGCTTCACTCTCCAGAGGAAAGCTCAGGTAAACACATTACCAAAAAGGGTTAATTATTTGTGTTTAATCAGTAAAAGTAGAACTGTATATAATAATTCTCCTGTGTGTGGGGTAACCTAAGACGCCCGGGTTTAAAGTCTTGGTGGTGGCAGTAAAGTGTATACTAGGGGGTTAGTGTAGAAGGGATTGCAGGGGTTAATTGAGTGGTTGCTGGGACTAGCAACAGGTAACCAGGGGTCTGGTGTCATTAACCCTGTCACTTCCACTCTCCCCCCACTGTCTCGGCTAGGCCTATAGCCCACGCTTGTGACACTACTAAACTGGTTCATGGATTACAGGATAAAACTTACAAGGAAAGGTTAAAGGATCTTAACATGTATAGCTTGGATGAAAGACAAGACAGGGGGGATATGATAGAAACATTTAAATACATAAAGGGAATCAACACAGGAGACTATATTTAAAAGAAGAAAAACTACCACAAAAAGAGGACATAGTTTTAAATTAGAGGGGCAAAGGTTTAAAAATAATATCAGGAAGTATTACTTTACTGAGAGGGTAGTGGATGCATGGAATAGCCTTCCAGCTGAAGTGGCAGAGGTTAACACAGTAAAGGATTTTAAGCATGCATGGGATATGCATAAGGCGATCCTAACTATAAGATAAGGCCAGGGACTAATGAAAGTATTTAGAAAACTGGGCAGACTAGATGGGCCTAATGGTTCTTATCTGCCGTCACATTCTATGTTTCTATGTTTCTATGTTTTTATGTCATCAGAGAGACATCCCCCTTTCTAGAAGAACATGGTAAACCATTTGAGTGAGTTGGGATGATAGAAAGGTGATCCATTATTAACACAAGACAGTGGATAAGGTGATTGAAGTGGCCAATTATGAAACAAAATTAAACATTTTTAAAATTGATTTGGATATTGCTCAGGTGAAGAGGTTTCATCCTAACTGGGAGCCAAGAAAGCCTATCTGCTGCCCCATGTTCTGTATATTGTGAACTGCGAATTGTAAACACTCACATATATAGATAGTACAATTCACCCATTTTGAGGGAAGGAGTGGTAAATTATCAGTAAGGGGAGTATAGAGCACAGTTACTACTTTCAACAGATACTCACTGAGACAGCACACACAATCACTTACATTATTGCATTATATATATATATATATATCTTTTCCACAGAATTTTAATTTCAACTTTTGGCATAGTGGGAGATTATATAGACCTTGTTATTTAGGTGAGAAAGGGACATTTTCCTAGTTATCTATAATCATAAATTGAAATTACTCCCACTTGCTCTGTTACTCTCTTCATAGGTAAGAATGTCATAGTTACCCTTACTTATAAAAGAAACAAAAAAGGCTTTTAAGTTTTCATATTAATTTTTTTTTTAAATTAGACACACGGAGCGCTTATTAAGTCCACAATAAAATACACAAATCTTTGCCAAAACGATTACCGTATTAAAATTGTAAAATTAAAAAGTTAAACCCCATTGCTCCATTATTTTTTATAAAAGCAATGATTTTATGCTTGCTATTACAAAAGAGAATAGAACCTAAACTATTTAATTTTTTTTTAAACTAGTGTATGTTTTACAGTTTCCCCATCAATGTAGTATCACCGACATGCAAATCTGCATTCAATTGTTGTGTTTATTCACAAAAAGAACCTATTATGAGTATTTCTGTTCAGTTTCTGTGCTTACAAAGACAAATATTACATGCTGTCGAGCAGCTGATGTGACAGGAATTCCAGCCCAACGCCACCATGAAAGGTCCCTGCATAATAATCAACAGACTCTATGCAATTTATTTTCTATGACTGCAAACTGTGTAATAAATCAGCAGAGTCCAAAAGATTTTTAGACGCTGGGAGCAACTTCCTGTGATCATTTCAGTATTCAAGCCTCATACCCATAATCCTTTGCTCGTGTCACACACTGTGATAATCACACATCTGAAGCAGGCTGATAACAGCTTGTATGAGGCATATCAACGAGCTCTGGGGGCTTATATTTATGCATTGAAGGGATTTTATCCCCCCATTTATGTTCTGTATTCTTTTTGGTGCCTAATTGAGAGTGAAAGCAAATACAATTACATGAATTTTCAACCATGACCTGAGCAAGGCAGTTCAACACTGGTATATTTATATATAAAAGACGTATATCTCTATATATAATAATTTACTGAAAATGTTGGGGGGGGGGGGGAAGCACATACATTTGGTAAAAGCTGAAATAATCCTAGTCTATGAAATCCAAACATTCTAAAAAGATGATAACCGTTTTAGTTTATTTCAGTGTTATATATTTTTGGGGAATTCATTGATTCCTTGTATTCCGTTACTGAGAAAAAATAACCATACAAACTTATACAATGTTAAATGTTTAAATGAAAAGGTTAACTGAAATCATATTTTGTTTGTCAAATGGTGAATCTGAAAGTTTGTGAGAGAGAATGTGATGCTTTCTGGGTAAAATTAACTAAAATCAATACATATTAAAATTAGCCATATGTAAAAAACAAAACAAATTGACATCACTTTCACATGAACATCATGCATTAGGATATATCCTCTAGGATCAGGAGCTGAACCTGAGGGGGTGGGCAGTAGGTCAATTGGCAGATTGGGGATATTTGCATTTGCAGCAATTTTTATTTATTAATTTATTTATTTATTTTTGCAAGGGTTTTAAACTCAAAAGTCCTTGGCGAGCTGTTTCTGAAGTAGTTGCCTACTAGTCTTTCTCCCTCAGCCCCTTTCTTTGACTGTAATTATTGATAGCTTAAGCCCTGGTAACCCTTCACGGCTCCTCCTGGTACCTCAGGACTGTATTCATATTGTAGGACCCAACTTAAGTTGACAGGGAGAGGACAGGAAATGACAATCAGAAGCATAAAGCAATCCCCAATGCCCTAAGAGTTAACCCCACTGCCAGATGTAAGTAAGTTTAAAATGCCCAACCTGCCATGAGCTAATACATTTTATGCTACTGTTTAATATAACTTTTAAATATTCAATAACAGAGTACACACATTTTAACATTTCATATATGACCATCTAGAGTACCTAATTACATACCTGCTAACGGCTATTCGAAAATTATTCGACAATTAATTCAAATTGTAGAAGATAGAAATTACAAAATGAAGGCTATTGTGTACTTAATTTTTTTTACCTTTCACATTTTAACCCCTTAGTGACCAGACCGTTTTTCAATTTTCTTACCCTTAAGGACCAGGGCTGTTTTTTCTGTTTGCTTATTTACTGTACCCACACATATTATATACAGTTTTTCTCGCCATTAAATGGTCTTTCTAAAGATACCATTATTTTCATCATATAATTTAGTATAAAAAAAATTATACATCTACAACCACCATAAAACACCCATGCTAAATAGTTTCTAAATTTTGTCCTGAGTTTAGAAATACCCAATGTTAACATGTTCTAAGCTTTTTTTTTTTTTTTGCAAGATATAGGACAATAAGTACAAGTAGCACTTTTCTATTTCTAAACCATTTTTTTTTTTCAAAATTAACACGTTACATTGTAACACTGATATCTGTCAGGAATCCATGAATAACCTTTCACATGTATATATTGTTTTAAAAGAAGACAACCTAAGGTATTAAACATGGGGTGTTTTGGACCTTTAATGTAACCATTTTAACACCAATCTATAAAAAAATTATGTGTTCAGCAACACCTCCTGAGTACAGTGATACCGCCCATGTATAGGTGTGTCGGGTTCTCTGGGACCTTATTTGGAGGGTGTGCATTCCAGTTTTCCAACTTCGAATTTTCACAGCTGGTCATCATGCATCCATTTCCTATTTGGGACATTTTTGAAGCCCTCCAATCTAATTTATCCCCTTCAAACCATATATTTTTGAAAAGTAGACACCCTCAGATATTTCAAATGACGGTAGAAACATAGAATATGCAATATTCTACACTTTCCATGCACTAATTCTACCACCCGTCTTTGTCAAACATTTGGGTAGTCATTTTCTTGTGGGTTTTTTTTCCACACATATTTTGCATGGATTCTCAGTTCCTGTTATGTGTTACTGACAAAGAACACCCCAATATGTGTTCAGCAACATCTCCTGATACTGTCGTACCTATAAGGCATTCAAGGGGTATGATAGGAGATGTTGTTTGGTCTGGAAACTCATCTGTATTATACTGTCTAGACAGAGCATTGGCCTTATGTTCTTAGTGCTTGGTCTGTAAGTTATCACAAAATTAAAATGTGAAAGGAAAAGTGACCATCTAGCCTGTGTGGAAGACAACCTCTTAGCATCCCCTATGTAAGCCAGAATCCATGAATATCAAAAGTGGCTCTTTAGAACCTTCTAATAGATGCCTCCATTCTTTATGAAAGAATAATGGCCAATAATTCTCTGTTTCTGATGTCGTAGCTCCTCTCAGCAGGAGATAATTTTATGGAGAAAAACCCACAGGGATGTAGAGGTTTATCAGGGTTTTCTCGTTGAGACAGGATGGCTCCTACACCTGTCTCAGATGCATCGACCTATAAAATAAAAGTGGTGGTGGGATCTGGATATGCTAAAATGGGTGCTGAGACAAATAAAGATTTAAGTTTTTCAAATGCCTCTATTGTTTCCTTTGGCCATGAATTACTGTTAGCTCCTTTTCGGGTATGGTTGCCTTTGAAGCCTTTGATGTACCTGAGATAATAATTTGCAAATCCAATAAAGCATTGTACGGCTTTAAGACCCTTGTGTAATGGCCACTGTAACACTGCTTCCAGTTTGTGTGGGTCCATCTTAAAACCAGAGGGGTATATTATATGTTCCAGAAACTGTACTTCAGTTTGATCAAACTGGCACTTTTCTAACTTACAGTATAGGCCATTTTTAGCTGGATTTTAAGCACAGTTTTTACATGCTCATGATGGTGCGAACATCTGGAGAGTAGATGAGATTGTCATCCAGGTACACCAACACGAACGTGTGGAGGTATTCTCTTAGGACATTATTAATCAGGTCTTGAAATACCGCTGGAGCATTGCACAAACCAAACAGCATAACCAGATACTCATAATGTCCCATTCTGGTATTAAACACTGTCTTCCACTCATGCCCATTCTTAATTCTGACTAAATTATATGCACTCCTAAGGTCGAGTTTGGTGAACACTCTGGCACCTTTGAGCCTGTCAAATAGTGCAGAAATAAGGGGAATGGGGTAAGTGTTCTTGTTATAGTTATTTTATTAAGACCTCTATAATCAATGCAGGGGCGTAGGTCTCGCTCTTTTTTAGAGACAAAGAAAAACCCAGCCCCAGCAGGAGAGGAGGATCTCCGTATGTGCCCTTTCCTCAGAGAGTCTTTTATGTATTCCTCCAAACAGATGGTTTCTTGGGGAGATATTGCATATACTCCTCCTTTGGGAGGCATGGTTCCGGGTAAAAGATCAATAGAGCAGTCTTAAGACTGATGAGGTGGTAAAGTCTCTGACTGTACTTTATTGAATACCTCCTTTACTTCCAGATACTGAGGTGGAACCTATGTTGACAAGTGAGGTGCAGTAGGTACATTGATAGTGCCAATACATTGTGGCATAAGGTTCCTACACTGATTGTGTTTTACCACTAGTGGTCTCCCTTGCCTCTAGTTCTGGAAACTCACCTTGCCATCCTCACCTGCCTGGACTAATTAGGTTCTTACAAAAGGTAACACCCAAGTCACCTCATTGCATTTGCATTGAAGTTGTTGATTTTCCTGAAACACTTCATATCCTGGCTCTTGTGAACTTATCTTGTTTGCTTCAAAACTACTTACTTCCATCCTTCCTTAATATCAGCTAAACTACTTATTAAGGCCGAACAATTCAATAATGTTTTCAAAAACAAGGAAATCTGTTTTTTTAGATTTTGGGCCATTTCAGTGCTTTTTGGAAATCCCAAGCGAGATTTCACATGTCTTGCAGTGAGGAGAGGCTTCTGTTTTGCCAGTCTGCCATGAAGGCTAGTTCAGTGAAGTGTTACATTAATGGGTGTCCTTCTACAAGTTTATCCCATCTCCACACATGATCTATGGAGATCACCCAGAGTGACCATTGGATGCTTGATCACCTCTCTTACCAATTGCCCAGTATGGTGGCCGAACTGCAGGCACTCTGGTTATCGCTGCCAAGATCCCACCCCTTAGTGAATACTCTGAAGTTATTATAGCCCATTCCCTAAACATTAGCTGAGGTTTAGGGTAAGGGTGAAGAAAAGACAGCTTTATTGTTGTTTGTGTCACACTTAAATACCTGGGTCCCCAACAGAAGGTCCTCAGGAGAACAATGGTATTTTGCAACATCTAGCACCTTGCTGTCTGTACCTGACTTTAGTAACGACCAGACACTTCAGCGCCATATCACAATTCTCCCTAAAAACATGAATTCCCCAAACTAGTGTCACTCCAGGATAGCTCTTGCATGAGCACCCATCTTGTCCAAAAACGTGCTCATATTGGAGTTGCTTAGCACGAAAAGTATGAATGTAGAGTTTTGACCAGGCCACAAGCATCCTCCGATCCGGCACAGAGTTCCTCAGTGCTGGGTGGAAAGTCCCTGTCACCTTGAATGATGGCACCTTCCGTTTGCATTTGGAGCTCCCTCAAGTCCTTGTTATTGTTCAACACCTCACCACCTCCTCTGTCACACCTCCAAATAGCACCCTGTTTGCTGACCCTGAGACAGAGAGCGCTGTTGATGAAGTTTGACCAGATCTCACAGTTGCCGAGCATCTAAAGGTTGCTCCTAGCACCGAACCTCAATGAGTTCCTTCCCTGTATATGAGCTTTTCATGGCCACTGGAATGGGCACTGGGCTTGGAGACATAGGCCGAAGGGGTAACCGTGGGTGATTATAGTCCTTTTAGAGGGAGGTGGTGGTTGGGAGTCATGTCCCAGGTAACCGGCGGGTCTGTCACACTCCATTTGGCCAATTGTTCTAGGTTGTACCAAGCTTCTTCCGTTTAAGAATTAGGTAGGCCACTGTACTCTTGCAAATCTTTAAGACAACCTTCCCCAGATCCGTGCCTTAACGCAATTAAGTCTCTGAGCTCTGCAGGTATTTGCTTTGACCTATTGGCTTGGATCTTGCAATAACCAAACCAATGTGCATTTCCAAAACATATCCAATCAAACGAATAGCCACAGGTGGTTTCCAATCAATGTGTAGAAACATCTCACAAATAACCTAGAGAAATTTCAAGTGTTATATATTTTTATAAGTTTTTTTCTTTTTAATACATTTGCAAAGTTTTCTAAATTATTTTTTTTGTTACTTATGTTTATGGGGTAATGAGTATAGATAATGTGAAAAGAATATTTAAAACAATTGTAGCATATGGCTGCAATATAAAAAATTTGAAAACAAGGAAAGGGTCTGAATACTTTCTGAATACACTGTATGTTTGTGTGTAGAATATTGCATATTCTATGTTTCTATTGATTATACATGGATGTGTGGATTGACATAAGTAACAGATGGTATAAGTCACAAGGCTTTCTTTGTATGAGAACTCTGGAATGTGGATTTGGGGGTTTTGTCCTTATATGGCTAGAGTTATAGTCTGACGTCATTATGGCACTTCTATATAGTAACTGAACAAAGAGACACGAGGTCTCTTGGCTCTTGGCTCTCTTGGCTCTTGGCTCTCTTTCCAGTACAAGATGTAACTCTCCCTTCAGGAGTCCAGAAATTACCATCTGTTGTTGAACATTCATTATCCTGTAACATCCTTTGTTGTTTTATTATGTATCCGTAACTAAGAATAAACCTGAAGAAACCGTAAGTCAGATTGCGTATTAGTACTAGTATTAGTTCATTTATATAGACATATATTAATGTGGTGAGCAAATTTGGCCCAAGACTACATATACAAAAGACGTATATATCAATCAACTGAAGAGAAGAAGAAATTAAGAAGATTCAACATTGACGATTCCAACCAAATTTTACAGTGTGTATATATAATATTATACACATGCACTGCACTGCAATTAAATAATCTTCCAATGCCTCTCTTGAGATTGGGTACCTGTGTATGAGCCAATTATAGAGGAAAACGTATGAATAAGGTCTAATTTGACCTTTAATGTCTTTGTGCAAAACACCCTCTACTCCCAGCCAGACGTTTCACATACAGCCCACCAGTCTCAGTAGCATATCTTTCTCCTCCAGTACATCCTAAGAAAATTGTTCTGTTTAATTTGGATTTTTTCTTGCTTAGTTACAAAACATTTCTGCATTATAGAATGGCTGTCTAAGAATTGTGTGAAATGTACTCCAACAAAATCTGGAGGGTAAGACTTGGGCTTGTCAAGCAAGTAACCCAATCACGCGGAGAACAGGACAATAGAGATAGAAAGATAAGTGACCCAATCATGCAGAATACTCAATCAGCATAGAAAAGTAAAGATACGTATTAACAGCCAGGGATAACATTAAAGCCCAAGAGTGTGATAAAGCAGGTACAGAAGAATCTGAGACAGGCTGAGGTCAAGAAAGTAGAATAAAGACAGAACAATAAGACAAGCTAAGTCAAGGTTCACAGAGATCAGAATACTCAAACGAAACCAGGTCTATAACAGGGAAACAAAAGTAGAGTCCAGACCAATAGGAACACAAGCTTTAGGATGCAGTGCAACCAAATTGGATTGTGTCTTATATTATTATTATTTTATTATTTATATAGCACCAGCAAAATTCCATAGCACTGTACAATGGGTGGACTAACAGACACATAATTGTAACCAGACAAATGGACACACACGAACAGAGGGGTTGAGGGTCCTGCTCAAAGAGCTTACATGCTACAGGGAGTGCGGTATAGTGAGACAAAGGGTGTAAGTAGGGGTGTGAGAACAAAACTAACATGGAAGGTCCAAAAAGTGACAGCTATATTTAATTATGTAAGACCGTGCATGTGCAATGTCCTGCATTTTTAAGAACGACTGCACAATTCTCTGAATTGCCATTCTCACGGCCTAATTCTCCAGGCAAAGATGCCATGTGCCTTCCCTACTACCTTATGGATACCTGCGCCTTCTCTCATCGTCATGATGCTCATGATGTCCCATAAAATCGAGGCTGCCGCTCTGTTTCTCTCATGGAACAAGAATGACATACCACAACTAGAGCTACGATAGGTCTTTACCTTAGTTTCTTTACTTCCTATTTCATTATATATGTGTTTATAAAGTATACAATATTACAATTTGATTAGTTTGTTAAGATCATAATGAAATCATTCCAACTTAGTGCAGAAACTTTTTCAATGCATTTTTCTTTTGTTATACCAAACAGAAAATGTAATATTGCACAGAATACATTTAATAAAATGCATTTGTTTGTAAGTAGACATTATGTATTCCTAGACAAGAATTTGTAAGCCTTTTTGCATTTTTATTTAGTGGCTCAGGTAGGTCATTAGAAGATAATAGAAAAGCAAAAAGCTTTGCAAGTACTGTAATATCAGGGTATGCTTTCCTGGATTTAGTAGTAGTTTTTATTTTTCTGTAATATTACAATGGCACGCTTCAGGGCTACACAGAAGCATGTGAAAAAGTCCAACTGCAGTCATTGTTTCTCCCTTTCTCTGTACATAACAATCTTTATTGCTTTAACAGTTCCTCCTGAAGGAAAATCCATTCTCCCATTCTCAGATATTAGTTTCTTCTTTTAAATTTAAGATTTGATGAGCTTGTATAGTTTTACAAGTGCTTTGGGCAAAACAATTGACTTACTCATCAGTCTTACCAAGACTTTTCACTTGCAAGTCTACAACGCACCTTATCATTCATGGTTTGTTCTTCAACACATTTAAGTTGCCCAACCCTCCAACCCCCCCACCAAAAAAAAATCCCATTTTAGTAGATATATCCACAATGGAAACATGCATGCATGTAAGAATTTAATAATTGAGGTACATCTTAAAACAGCTTGTAAAAATTGTAAATCTATTGTCTGTCTTTGTAATACGACCCCTTCTTCCCCAGACCAGACTTTCTGTAACTGTCCAATCACAGACTTCACAATGCAACTCAATGAGATGTCTTTGCAAGGTAGGTGCTCTGAGCCTCCTGAGTTTAGTTTCATTGAGCTAAGCAACAAAGAGGTACAGGACCTGTTGTCTGATTGACAGCCATGTGGTATAACAAGGATAATTTATAAAAGTGGCATTTTCTATTCAAATCTGCGCTTTTTGTAAAATGAAAAATAGAGGACACACTCTTCAAACATAATAAACTCCACCAAGCCACATTTGGAGTGTGGTCTGGAGTGTCTTTTTAACTCTTCTAATCAAAGCAAACATTTTACACTGAGTTTATCTATTCACATCAAGGAAATGTTTGCTGAAATTCTCATTTTGTTTTGTAAATTCTTCATTTTGATAGCACAGGAAAATATGTGAAGTTACAGGCAAATATCAGGTTATGACATCAATCACCTAGAAAAAGTATGTTTGTATAGATTGATATACTGCACATCACCTTGTGTTAACCCCTTAAAACCGGAGGACGTACAATTACGCCCTATTATAGGCGGCTCTAAACGCCGCCGGGCGTAATTGTACCCCACAATCACATGGCCGGGTAGGCTGCCTCCTGCATTGCCAGCAGGGGGGCTGCCTGTAATGACAGGTGGTCCCCCTGCTGGCTGAAAATAAAATGAAAATAAAATTTATTAGTGTAAAAAAAACTTAGATCATATATATATATATATTATATATATGATCTAAGTATATATATACACATATACATACACACACGTACACCGTCTAGGTGTATTTTACTATTAATATATATATAATTATATATATATATTAATATCAAATTACACGTAGACCGATACTGATTAAATATATATATAATTATTGTTATATATATATTTATATATAATATAAAAAATATTAAAATGTAAATACGTTAAAAAATAAAATTAAAAAATAATTAAAAATAAATAATTAAAAAATATATAGATGTGTGTTATTTCGTTCTAACTGTTTTGTGAAATTAATATATATATATATATATATCAAAATACACGTAGAACGAAATAATATATATATCTATATACATAAATATATACGTATATATCACTATATATACCTATATATAAATAAAAATATTTTAAAAAATTATATAGATATATACATATATATACACATACGTATATATATACATATATTAATTCTACATATATATTTATGTAATATTTTTACATAATTAGGTATCTTAATTAATTACAATTAGCGGGACCTGCCTGACAACCCATGCCGAAAGTAAAGGAATTTAATTTGCTAGCACTATATTTAACCCTATAACTTTCCAAGACACCATAAAACCTGTACATGGGGGGTACTGTTCTACTCGGGAGACTTCGCTGAACACAAATATTAGTGTTTCAAAACAGTAAAATGTATTACAACGATGATATCGCCAGTAAAAGTGAAGTTTTTGCATTTTTCACGCACAAACAGCACTTACACGGACGATATTATTGCTGCGATACTTTTTACTGTTTTGAAACACAAATATTTGTGTTCTGCTAAGTCTCCCGAGTACAACAGTACCCCTCATGTACAGGTTTTATGGTGTTTTCAAAAGTTACAGCGTCAAATATAAGGCTTGCGTTTCATTTTTTCACATTAAAATTCGCCAGATTGGTTACGTTGCCTTTGAGACCCTATGGTAGCCCAAGAATGAAAATTACCCTATGATGGCATACCATTTGCAGTAGTAGACAACCCAAGGTATTGCAAACAGGGTATGTCCAGTCTTTTTTAGTAGCCACTTAGTCACAAACACTGGCCAAAATTGGCGTTTTTTGCATTTCACACACAAACAAATACTAACGCTAACTTTGGCCAGTGTTTGTGACCAAATGGCTACTAAAAAAGACTGGACATACCCCATTTGCAATACCTTGGGTTGTCTACTATTGCAAATGGTATGCCATTATGGGTGTAAATTTAATTACTGGACTACTATATAGTCTCAAAGGCAACGTAACCAATCTGGCAAATTTCAATTTTAAATGTAACGTGCTATATTTGACTCTGTAACTTCCCAAAATGCCATTAAACCTGCACATAGGGGGCACTGTTTTACACATGAGACTTTGCTGAATACAAATATGTGCATTTTATTGCAGTAAAGCAAACTGTATTATGACATTGACAGTTAAAATGTCAGGAAGAACTAAAAACAAAAAAATCTTATTTTCTCCCATTTTTTTCATATTAAATTATGTTTCATAGCTAAATATTGGTATTAAATGAAAGCGCTGTTTCCCCTGAATAAAATGATATATAATAAGTGTGGGTGTATTTAATATGAAAGAGGTGAATTACGGTTGGACAGACATGTAGCGCAAATGCCAGGTTTTGTTTACATTTTGTTTTGTTCACAATGTGTACATTTGGCTCCATCCTTAAGGGGTTAAACATGACACTGCTTTTGCTGAAGAAAGGTTGATGTGTGTTCACAGATACACAGCATGGCAGATCATGTTAGCAATACATACAATTGTACTCCGTTGTTGGTACCAGTTGATCCCCTTTTTCATATTTTCAGTAAACCCCATAACATTTTCCAGCTCTGACTTTTAACCAATAATTTGTCACTCAATAAGAGAGTATATTGAAAACGGTACTGAAAAGTGAAGATGGAAAAATGAACTAGAGAAAAAAAAAAAAAGGGGGGGGAAACCCAGAAAAGATAAAGGATAAGTCCCCTCCACGCTCGCCACATCTGAGCCAGTGATCCTACATTGAGAAATTCACAACATTTTGCATGTAGCATGTGATTGACCTATTGATGGATGCATTGGCTAACTGTCTATAGGAATACAAACACAACCTGATGTGTTGCTACACACCAAAACAAAGCTCCTTGTGAATCTATTGCCATTAGTTGATATAGTAACAAATCGTTGAGCAAAATCCTTGGCTCAGCCAGTCTTAATAAATGTCACAATTCTCTTACCCTGCTAGATTAAAATGGCCTTCCATTCTGAAGTTCATTATGACTTCAGAAGAGTAAACAAATATACATATCTTAACCCTGGGTGCGCTGAGGTTCAATGATTTACTGTCCTTCCTAAACTCAGAGGACTGTTTTAGGCTCAACTGGTTACTTTTTCCACTAGTATTTTTATATTGTATGTCTGACTAAGCATAACATCACTATAATGTATGCATAATACAGATTGGTCATTGGCAAACATTTAAGAAATACTGCACACTTTTGTAGTGAATCACTATTTTAAATTTTTTTTAAAAAACATTACACTGTACCAATCCAGCTTTTCGAGTAGTATGAAAAAAAAAAACCCACATGGCACTTTATAAATGTGCTCTTTTAATGGAGCTCCGACAAACTGTAAAACATCACCATTTTTGTACTTTTAAATGTTTTTTTTGTCATGTGATTAACTGTCATTAGGCAATATTTTTCCTTCTAATGATGCAATAGCCGAGTCAGCATTTCTGTCAGGAGTAAGGATGTTCTTTATGGCTGGGTTTTAACATACTATTGTGGGTCAGCCCCACATAGATTGTTATCAAACATAACGCATTCCATAACAAGATAACATAATCATATTCAACTTTGTGCGTTCCGTCCTGTTTGAAATTTGTTGTACTGTGCAATTTGTTATACTGTGCATCATGACTCTAAAGTCCAGGACATTTTCGTGCATTGGGACACATGTTTGATTATGAGAAGCTATATTAATTTGACTGTGTAGCCGAAATAATAGACTATACATCTTTTGGATACCAAATTATTTTTGGTTAATTCTTCTAATGGAAGTGGTAACACCACTACCTTAAAACTGGAAAACCTAGTTCCAAATTGCCCTCAGACCACCTCACCAATATATGTACCTGGTCAAGACACACTAATCATATATATTCACCTACCTCATATCCTCATACATTGTAAGTCCATTTGAGCAAGGCCTTCTTCTAATAGCGCTTTCTATAATTGTAAAGCATTGTGTAATACCTTGGTGTTCTTCAAGTGAAAAATATATAAATAATATCAAAATCCAAAGTCATAACACTCCACCCTAAATTAACCTAACCCTAACCTATTATCAGGAACCAAATATAAATGATATAATTAAGCAACTGCTAACTGCTAACCCTAAACCATAATCCTAACAAAATAAGTTCCAACCCCAATCTAAAACATTATCCAGATTAATAATGCTTAATTCACTATCAGTCTAGTGAAAAATGATTAATTGGCTTTAGCAATATTTGAATGCTCTGGATATCCCACAGGATATGTTAATTAACATGTGTTTGAACAGAATTTCTGGAATGTAGCAAAATGATTTTATCTAAAATAGGAGAGGATGGGTAGTAACTCTTCAATAGTCTCTCCAATCCCTACTCACTTGTACCAGGGAGGGACAAAATACTGTCCTTCTCTTGTTTTGGGAAGTCCGATAGTAAATAGGTATATCAAATTATATATTTTCTCATCAGATAATACCATATACACATATAACAAATTCTTGATGTATTCATGGACATTATTCAGTCATTTCTACTGCAATGAAGAACATTTTTATACTGTCATATACTGCTCTCCTTGCTCATTTAAAACACAAAGAATACAATTCTTACAAAGACGTTTTTTCTTCAACTGAGCTTTTATTATATTAATATACATGAATGGTCTGTAAATAGATATTCTGAAATAATTTATTTAATGAACGTATCAATGGCCATTTTTCAAGAATAGGTTAATTTTATTAATGCCTTTATAGGATGATTAGTCATCTTTCTGTTTGTATATGCTATAATAATTCATTTATAATTGAATAATTTCACGGAAGAGTCTTTTGAAATCATCGCCGACAACCTAATGTTATCATAGTTACTATAGTTGTCACTTTTATTTGTAAATTGCGTAAATGCAGGCTAATTGCATAAAAGCATCTGATATTCACTTACAAAACTACAGATTCTAAATTACAAGCTCACACATCTGGCATTTACACGTACACCAAGAGGGTTAATCATTCAAAAGGAAACTCAAGAATACGCATCTCACAGTAAGCTTGCAATTTGTATAAGGAAACATCTGTTCTTTCAGAAGCTAATGTATTTTTGAATGTGTGATGTTCATGTGTCGGGCTGCCAGTATGCTTGTTGGCTCTGCAGAGTCCTTCATTATGCATGGAACTGTTAACACAAGTCATGTGGTGGTGGTAAGATAAATGAAGGATTGTCACTGTTAAAGTTTTTGACTACTGAATCCCAACAATTACGATGATGCCATCAATTAAAGGAACACTCCACTGCCCAAAAAAATAAAAATAAAATATCACTTTAATAGATATATCGAGAATTAAACCATTAATGCATGTAATAGTTTTTTTTTTTTCATTGGGGTATATCTAAAAACAGCTTGCAAAAGCTGCAGATCTCTTGTCTGCTGCCTTTGCAAGCCTTCATCCGCCTAACTCCGCCCAGACTTTCTGTGGCTGTCCAATCAAAGACTTTTCAATGTAGTTCAATGAGAAGTCTTTGCAAGGCAGGTGCTCTGGGAAATTACCTGCCTCTTGAGTTTGGCTCCACTGAGTTGATAATCATTTATTTCTTGCTATGTTATATTACAGACTAGTTTAGGAGCAGCAAGAAAGAATATTTCACTTCTACAGTTTTAATTTCTGAAAACACAATGTCTGTTGATCTATTTTATGACTGGCGCTTTCATGGACACTCGCTTTGTTTAGATGGCACCTCTGATTGATGGAAAACGTCTGAGATTCAGTAGCTATTTTAATGAGATTAACCTTATTTGATCTCAGTTGGGGCTTTTAAACCTGTTCCTATTCCCAGAACACAAGACTATGAATAACAAGTGTAAAACATTCAGTAGGTAGTTTTGCCCACACAAAGCGTTGTCTCCACGTTTTTGCAAATGTGTGGTATCGATATCAGAAAGTGGCTTGATGAAGACCCTATTTCTAGGTTGAATCATAGTTGCTGTGGATACACATTAAAGGAACACTATAGTCACCTAAACAACTTTTGCTTAATGAAGCAGTTTTAGTGTATAGGTCATGCCTCTCAGGTTTTACTTCTCAATTCTCTGCCATTTAGGAGTGAAATCACTTTGTTTCTGTTCATGCAGCCATTGCCACACCTCCCCTGACTATGATTGACACAGCCTGCATGAAAAAAACTGGTTTCACTTTCAATCAGATGTAATTTACCTTAAGCAATTGTATCTCTTGCTCTGTAAATTGAACTTTTATCACATACAGGAAGCTCTTGCAGGCTCTAGCAAGCTATTAAAATAGCAGGGGATAAGAATATGTAAACTAAACAGAACTTGCAATAAAGAAAGGATACACTTTAGATGACTCTTTACAGGAAGTATTTAGGAAGGATGTGCAAGTCAGTGTGAGTAGGGTTCATAAACAAAGTGATTTAACTCCTAAATGGCAGAGAGTTTAGCAGTTAGGCTGGAGGGGCATGTTCTATACACCAAAACTCCTTCATTAAGCTAAAGTTGTTTTGGTGACTATAGTGTCTCTTTAAGTGTAATAAATAAGTACTAGGGAGTGCTGGACCATTTTTTATTTGGATCTTTGGCTGATTATGGGATGGGATGAAGAACCAGAAGACACCCTCTGGAAAGCTGCAGTGAGAGCTGGTCTATTTTTTTGTCTACTAAACATGAGAAAGTGGGTGATCAGTTTTAGTTACAATCAACAGGTTTAACATTTGTAACATATCTGACAGACTTGATGCTAAGACACCAATACAAAGACATTAATGGGATTGGATACAACTGGTTTGCTAAGTGTAGTTCTTTGCGCATTATCATATTGTAAAACTGGTCACGTGGATCAGTGTGATGTGGAAAGGTTCCACTAGAACATCTTTGCTTCTTACAAAATTAAGCTCTACGCTCAAACGCTCATTACTCACATGCGGCAGCAATGACTATATTACACATCAGCCCCAATACAGATGGTAAAAAACTATAAAAGTTACTTTACGCACTATCCCTAAGCACATTTAAATAACTGGAAGTTCTTTAGACTCACTCCAATGGCCATTAAAGTGTAAGCTGACCTGCCATGTCAAGGCAAACTTTATAGGAGTCCTACTCTAATAATTTATCTTGCTTATTTAAAGGGACACTATAGTCACTATTACAACTACAGCTTATTGTATTTGTTCTGGTGAGTATAATCATTGCCTTCAGGCTTTTTGCAGTAAACACTGTTTTTTTTCAGAGAAAATGCAGTGCTTACATTACAGCCTAAGGATACCTCAACTGGCCAGAAGATAGCTTCTAGAGGTGTTACCTGGGCCAGTGTTGCACATTCAGTGACTCCACCGTTTGAATGGAGACATTGAACTTTCCTTATTGATTCAATGCATCTATATGAGGAGATGCTGATTGGCCAGAGTCGTGTTTGGTTTGTGTTGGCACTGCCCCTGATCTGCCTACTTGACAAGCTCAGCCACTTCAATGCTTTCCTATGAGAAAGCATTTTGATTGGCTTTAAACACTACTTCTGATGATGTCAGCCAAGAAGGCAGATCAGCGGCAGGGCCAGCAGCAGCAGACTAAAGGTAAGATTTTACTATACTTAGGGGGAAAAAGTGGTGGCCAGGGGGGCTAAGTTGATGTTTTTAACACTATAGGGTCAGGAATACATGACTTCCTATACGGCTTCTACATCACATGACTTAGTTTTACTCTCATACGGATTGTCACTAAAGGAGGACTATACCCTGCAATGTAAACATTACTGTTTCTCAAAAATGGCAAAGTATTACATTGCAGGGCTAAAAGGATTGGGTCATTGTGCACAAACCAATTCGTTGAAATGAAGTGGTCTGGGTGACGATAATATATTTATTTATTTAAAGGTGCAAATTTCATGAGACATTGCAACCGAGAGTTTCTTCTTGCAGCTACCATCTATTTCAGTTGGTATATGGTTTGCATTCTGGATCTGTGATGGATTTACTTCCTTGGAATCAAGGCCAGAAAACTCAGCTCCTTGGCTAATATCATCACAATTGATGATCTCAGCCAGTCCAATGCTTTCCCATAGGAAACCATTAGACTGGGTGAGATAATTAAGGGAGGCAGGACCAAACAGCCTGGCTAATCAGCATCTCCTAATAGAGATGCATGGAAACAATAATCTCTTTGGGGAATGTTCAGCGTCTAATGCAGAGCATGGAGATGCAGAACATGACCTCTAGGGGCTGCCTGAGTGACTGCCACTGCAGATGTACCTAGGCTGGAGATGTCCCTAGGTTGTAATGTAAACACTGCCTTTTCTCTGCCTTTTCTCTGCCTTTTCTCTGGCAGTGTTTATATGAAAAGCCTGCAGGAACATGGTATAGACAGCAGGACAACTACATTAAGCTGTAGTTGTTCTGGTGACTACAGCTTCCCTTTAATGAATTTATTAATTTATCATTAATTGATTAACTTTATTAAAGTTTAACAATTACATATGTCTGCTTGTAATATAGTGTATTTAAATCTGTGAGCACAGTGAGTGTATGCAGCTGTGTAAATGCATGCAAGGTTAACGATGTTAGTAGTTGGTAAGTTGGTTATAGAGGGGTTAATGTAATAGTTAGATTACATAGAACATTTAATGTGCTGGAGAGGGGTTACAGTTCTGCTATAAGAGTTTTTTTTTTTTTTATCAACCTCAGATCTAGGATCCAGTAATTTTTGGGCGCATCAAGTTCTCCCTCATACCACTAGCATATAGACAAAAAAGAGGAATACTGCACACTTATTAAAATCCTGGTGCAATCAGACGTGGTTTTGGCTGCCCCTACCATAAGAGTTGTATTAGATTGTGGTCCAGGCACTCAAGGATAAGTTTAAACAGCAGTTTTATTGGAAAAAAATGCAACGTTTCGATCCCACGAAGGATCTTTCTCAAGCCACCTTGATGTTACCAAATCTAAATGGATTAATGATGTTCCTGGGTCTCAAAAAATGTTACTTGTCAATTCACATAACTAAAATAGTCCACTGGAGTCCACCATGAATTAAAAAAAATATTGGTGCAACTGGACAAACACTGAAACTTTATCCAACAGTTGTGCCTTGGGTATGGTTGAGTACTAGCAGATGCCCTAACAGGTCACATCCATGAATACATGCCAAAAAAGCTTTATGGTATTGGAATTTATACCAAAGTCCTTTTTTAACCAAGCATACTAGACATTTTAACCCAAGGTCAAAGCCTGAAATTCCCTGTAGAGAACTCTAATTGGAGATGTCACATATATATATATATATATATATATATATATATATATATATGTATCCTAGGAGGTAAAACACCAACATTTAGGTTTATCCATACTGAACTTCTTATGATTAAGAGGGCCATGTGCTCAAATGACTTTTTTATCTCCAGTTTTGATTCAGTTGGTGAATTTGTGGTACAAGTATCATCACATTATATGATAGCTTTGGCTTTTAGCAAGATTCTATTAGATGACATAAGCTTATCTCTTGTAAATGAAAAACATTCCCCCTTCAGAAATAAATGGGAAAACCGCGAGAGCCACAGAATCAGGAATGTAATAACATCTATGTAATAATATCTATCTATCTATCTATCTATCTATCTATCTATCTATCTATCTATCTATCTATCTATCCATCCATCCTCACAATATATACATATAATATATATATATATATATATATATATATACAAACATATACATATAAAATATAAACATATATATCAGTTATACAAATTGATGGACAACATTTGAAAAGTGCAGCCCTGTAGTTTATTGTAGTAATAAGAATTCTGCAGTATATACATTCTACATACTACACGGCAGCATTTTCTCATTTTTAATTTTATTTGGTTTTCATAAAATGGGAGAAGGATACAGAAAGAAAAAGGGAAGGGAAAGGAGGGGTACGATACAATTCTATATAATTACAGAACAAAGTATATTGTATAGAGTAACTTTTACGTACATAGGTCTATCATTGTAGCATTAAACATCTATTGTAGGGATGTAATGTAAGTCTCTGTCACACACAGCTTTTGTTAACACAGGAGATCGAATTCATGGTGTCGACATATATGTATTATTTAGGAAAGGGTGGGGTATAGAAAGGAAAAGAAGGAACTAAGACGATAGTAGTAATAACAAACTGTTTTTGCTTAGTCAAAGGGAATCTGTCTCACTTATGGTGTAATGGCCTCTTGTAGATTTTTTTTGTTGTATTTGTTGACTATCAGAACTTAGTTTTTTTTTTTTTTTATTAGTGCATTTTCGAATGCTGTAATCAACCTAATGAAGTGCGGTGTGTCCAGGAAAACATGATGGATGTGTCAAACATACTCTAAATGGCTGAAAATGAAAGAAGATGACTGGTTGTTTAACTAATGTCTATTATATAGGGTTACTGCTCCTTTGAAATTCAGTTAAACATATCTGCCTCAGTTAACCTTTTATGGACTTGAATGTCTATTTACCTTTCTAGATATCTCTATTCATTGTACTGCAATATCCCTTAAATTGTGTAGGGTTTTTTTTTTATACATTCTCCTGTTTCATTTTTTTCAACCAATTATAAGGTGTCTACAACTGCAATAAATGTTAAAATTGGACGTGCACAGTATTCTGGCTCCACACTTGATTAAACACTGTAGATGGAGATGATGTATTTTAACTTCCATTCAAAATATTACAACATTTGCTCATCTTTTTTCAGGTCACCTGCTGTCACTGGAGATTTTACTAATCTTCCAACTCTAGCCTTTCACTGATCTGCACTGCATACCAATGTGCTGTGAAATAAAGGCAATGTAATTGAAAGAGACGGCATCGGGAATGGAAGGATGAATTTATGGAAACCTTTGTACAACTTTATAGATGAGGAGAAAGGATGATTAGTTTGTTTTCTAAATAGAAACAAAGAACAACAATATTAATTACAAAACGCATCTTTTACAAAACAGGCAAAAAAAAACGAAAATAAGTAAACACGATTAAATAATTTAAATAATTCACTCAAGTTAATAATTTAAAAGAATGTATAAAATCAGGCAAAGATGTACTTTAAATTTATGCAATTACAGATGAATGAAAGAGCAAACAGCAATATCAAATATAACAAGGTAATAATAATACAGTTTATATCTCTAGACTAACATATACCCAAATACCAAACCTAATTATTTCAGTGAATTGTATATTGAATAGATCTGTCCAGTTTAGATGGGTAACTGCTGAAACACAAACAGTGTAACACAGAGGTTTTTTCCTAAGAAATAGATTTTTGTACGATTCAAAAATTACTTTTGTCCAAATCGATTCTTCAAGAAAAAATATTATATTTCTGGGGCGACTCGGGATTTGTCCATGTGGCATTTTGATTTAGGTGAATCTTGACCATGCAATCATTTTTTTTGGGGTGGGAAAGTGGATGTATTGTGAAATATACTTATTATGTATATATTTTTTCAGTATACTGGTAGGTGCATTCTCCCTATATTTGGTTCACAGACAATATTATTATTGGTAATTATATTGCGCTAACTTATTCCACTTTACAATATTATGAAAGGGGGAAATTTAACAATATATTAGGTAATTACAAAATGATAACAGAACAATAGGTTGATAAGCTTCCAGTCTAGAGCAGGGCTGCCCAAAAGGTAGATCCTCAGATGTTGTAGAACTACAACTTCCATGATGCTTTGCATGCCTTTAGAATGGCAAAATATCATGAAAGCTGTAGTTTTAAACCATCTGGGGCTCTACCTTTTGGGCATCCTCTGGACCTACCTTTTTGGCACCCCAGGAGTGAAGTATAAAGACACAATAGGAAGAGCATAAAGGGGGACAGCAAACAAATAACGTGGAAAAGTAGCAGAACTGACGTGAGACTGAAGTCTGGCTCTTTAGGAGAAAGCCAGAGACAGATTTGTGAAATAGAATAGAAGGCCATAAGCAATTCTAAACAGATGTGTTTTAAAGGAACTTCTTAAACGATTGAAGACAGGGGGAGAGTCTGATGATGGTAGGCAGGTTATTCCAAAAGAAATAAGCCACCCGTGAAAAGTCCTGCAAAAACAAGTTAGTAGTAAGGGTATGAAGAGTGGACAGGAGAAGGTCACTGGCAGAGCAGAGAGACCGAGAAAGGGCATACCTATGAATCAGTAAAGAAATGCAACAGGGGCTATTGTTGTTTAGAGCTTAATAGGTTAGGGTTAGTATTTTAAATTGACACCTATAGGATACAAGAAGCAAGCATAAGGTTTGACAGAGGAGCGAGGTATGGGAGGAGCGACAGGAGTAAAAGATCAGCCTGGCGGCAGCACTCATTACAGATTGTAGTGGGGCAGTATGACTTCAGGGGTGACCAGTAAGGAGAGAATTACTGTAATCCATATGAGTAGAAATATGGATGGAAAATGAGAAGATCAGTAAAAAAATCTATCTTTATACATTTATATATTAATTAAATATATAATATAAAGAAATATAAATGTTTTTACTGCTCCTTTTTTTCATCTACTGGTTACTTCTCACTTGATCTGTGATTAAAATCAACATTTAGTGTCTGTCCCCTAAGCATTAATAATGTTTTCCCCTATCAATCGCCATGGATGGAATGCCACTGTCCATTTAATTTATTTCAGGATTTTAGACAAACCGTCGATCACCCAAAATTTGGACCAAATCGCAATTTATTTGAAACTGAATGCAAAAGTCTAATAAATTACACTTGTTGTGCAAGATTCTAAAATGTTAGCAATCATGATGGAAACTTAATGAAATATTCCTGCTAATTGATCTAATGCTGAGGCCACATTTAGTACTGCACCCAGCAGAGGAAATCACTGAGGTTGAACTTCTGCATTAAAGGGACACTGTAGGCACCCAGACCACTTCAGCTAATTGCAGCTATTATTATTATTATGTTATTATTTATATAGCGCCAACAAATTCCGCAGCGCTTTACAATGGGTGGACGAACAAACATGTAGTTGTAACCAGACAAGTTGGAAACACATGAACAGATGGGTTGAGGGCCATGCTCAATGAGCTTACATGCTAGAGGGAGTGGGGTAAAGTGACACAAAAGGTAAGGATAGTATTAGACTAATGACAGTTGCAAGAGAGGAATCAGTGAGGAGCTATTAACAGTTTAATTGATATGCTTTTAGAAAGAAGTGGGTTTTTAATGATTTTTTGAAGGTGTAGAGACTGGGTAAGCATCTAACAGAGGAGGGAAGCTAGTACCACAGGAATGGTGCAGCCCTCGAGAAGTCTTGAAGGTGAGCATCAGAGGTGGGAGTACAGACTGAAGATAGACGTACGTTTTCAGCAGAGTTTTTGGCATTTCTTAATACTATGCCATTGTCACGACGAATATCCCCAACACGCAAAGTCTAGGATAAAAGTAACAGACTGTGTTAAAATAGACATATTACTGGTCCTTAGAGTGGCCAGGTTTAATGTACAATAGAGAGAAAACATAGAGAGAAAACATAGCGAAATAGAAGCCTAGGTCAGGATAACAGAGAGACAGCAAAAAAGAGAAATAGCCGGAGTCAGGTAAATGGTATATCAATAGAATAGATAAACATGTCAGAAAAGGGTTACAGAGAAACTCAGGGTCAGGAACAAAGCCAATGTCAATACCAGAAATATCACAATGCAACAAGGAACACACTAAAGTGTACAGAGAACAGAAACCACAATAGGGCACAGTAAATGGGCCAAGAGCAGTTTAATTACTATTATGTTTGATTTGACTGGTCCACGTAAAGCCTGTGACCCCAGAATGTGCGTAAAGAAGGACATCAGACTAACACTGACCAATCTAAGGCGCAAATGTCCCCTCTATGTCTTTAAGAAAATGCTCTGAATGTGAGTAGCGCTCTCAATGCTGGGATTTAGGCTACATGACCAGTTATTTCGTTTGGCATGTGCACCTCGTTTGGAGGTTCCCTATTGGGTTAGGGACCAGGTAAGAATTATTACAGCCAGAAATGATGTTAGTATGTAACTTCATATGAATGTCATATCTTTCCTTTAAAAAAAAAAAAAAAAAAAAATAGTATATATAATGTATGAGTGAGCTGAATAAAAAAAAGGGAATAAAGGTTTAAGATAAACATATAAAAATCATTTGGACACAAATCAACTGTAAAGGGGTTAACAAATTATAATTAGCATTTAAATAGTGCCAACATATTCTGTAGTGCTTTATAATTATAGAAAGGAGGTATTTAGAGGTGAAGGCCCTGCTCAAACAATCTCACAAACTACAATGATTTTGAGGTAGTTGTGTCTTGCCTAAAGATACTTATTGGTGAGTTAATCTGGCTGGGATTTGAACCTGGCACTCCCTAAATCAGTGATGTTACTAGTGCTCTAACCAGCCAATACATATACTCTGATATTATTTCGACTGACAGCTGAGTTATAGATGTTACAATTATCTAGATCAATAATGCTCATTTTATCGACCTCATGAACCTTTTACAAATCAACCCTGCAACATTATTTGAATAGATGGCTGGATGGATAGATGTTGGGTTCATTAACCTACTAAGCTAGTCTACTGATCTATCTGTACTATAATATACAGGGTGTTTTATCTATTAAATCTGTTAATAAGATAATACAAACGGTGTCATTGTTGTTATTTAATTGAGAAGACAGAATCATTAAAATGTCACAAAAAGAATGAACTCATAACATCTTGCTATTTGTAAGTGTGTCTCTTTCAGCTTGGGTTTGATAAAACAAAGCTTTATAATTCAGAACAATTCTCAATAAAAATCTCTCGGAAGACTTCATTAATAGTGATTGCATCATCATGACATTTCAATAAATGTTACCTATATCGGCATGTGAGACATAATGTATTAAACTGTTCTTCTGGTGCTTTGTAATAGAATGGAATTGTGTGTTACAACTACCGATATAGAGAGCAATTTCTCACTGTCACTCACGCTACAGAACAGATTATATTCAGCTAGCATTTAACATCTTAATTGAACAGTGATGTCAAAGCTCATGTTTATAAACTGTTATTTTATTTGTGCATGTTTGAGTGAAAGAAATGAATATAAAATAATCTTGTATCTTTTGCTTTTTGTTTAGTGCATGAATCTGCATTTTTACAGTTAATTAGTTGCACAAATATCAAATTGGCAGTATATATATATTTTTTAAATCATCATTATTATATGTATTATTTTTAACATTATGCAAAACCTTTTTCCAAAGATGGTCTATAGCGGCAAGTGGGGCAATCAGGAATGTTATTTTTTTGCAGAAAAAATGTATGATTTGTGCTATGGGAAAAAAAATGTTTTGTCTGTCATGATTAGTTTCACAGTGTACTCTTCTCTTTCTCGATGGCTGGCGATAGGCTGTGCAACTAATATTGTAAAAATTTAGGGTATGTGAAAAAATGCCCTTTTCTGGGTATACCCCTCGCACATGTCATGTTTGCACAAGCATAATTGAATATGTCACCCGTTGGCTCCACAAGATGGTACACAAGATCCTATTCCTTCTAAAAGATATACTAATGTATTGTCCAGTCAAGTAGGGATGACGTTTGGTAACAGTATCAGAGGTGGCATTAGAAATCTTTCACATGGCTATTTCTAAAACACATTTATCTATAGGCTGATGGTGTCAAAGTGGGCATGACATGATAATTTGTCAGGGGTACACTATATCTGGTTAAGTGTTCAGAGTCAAAATTTGGGTTTGAGTTTACCAACGCCATCAATTTCACTATTTTTATTTTGACAGTGTTATAAAACAAATCTTCTAAAGAAACAATTTATTCAACAGGGGTGCAGATTGTTATGAATACTTATGCAGTGAACTTGTGAAAGTTCTGTTCAAAGGAAGATGGTTGCATGATTTGGAAGCCTTATTGGATTATGCAAAATTCATTGAAATTGTCTTCTCTGAAATTGTATCTCAGAAGAATGTTAAATTTGGCTCAAATGTCCTCATGTCAAACATATTCTCTGAAATTATTTGATAGAAATATGCAACATTTGGCACACAATTCTGCAACTACTACAGTTATTCAAAGCAAGTAGGTACAAAAATTTAGTTGGTTCACTCGAATAATGCGCCCAAGGATTCCATGATTATAGCTTCCAGAGTATCTTCAGTGTTTATAGCTCTGTAGCAGATCCACCCCAATCACTAAACGAGACTTAGTGTAGGGTGAAATAGAACTGGTTTATTGTCACACAGGTAACACTTTTATACCTGGGGTCTCAACAGGAGGTCCCCAGGGAGAACAAAATTGTAAAATTACTGGCTCCTTGGTATCTGTACCTGAGGAGGTAATTTAAGTAGTGGCCATACACCTTGGCACTAGGGTAACAAAGCAGACAATAACTATGGTTCCTGTGCCCGCTTGCCTAAACAACTGATGTCCCCAGTAAGCTGTTTTCAGAGATCACAGATTGGAGGCGGCTAGTCCGATTTAGATAGAAGTAAAGTTTCAGCAGGTCGCGGCTATCCTCCGATCTGGTGCAGAGTTCCATGATGCTGAGTGGAAAGTCACGGTCACACAAAAAAAAATGGCACTTTCTGTGAATAGCTCCAGCTCTCCAAGTCCAGAGTATCAGTGGATACCTCACCATCTCCTCTATCACCCCTCCAAAAAGCGCTCTGCTAGGTGGTCTTGGGACCGAGAGCACTCTGGATAAAGTTTTAGCAGACTGCAGATGATCAGCGATCCAAGACAGGGTTTTAAAGCATTTGGATATTGCTCCTAGTCAGGCGTGATGTGCCTCTGGAGCCTCAATGCAACTGTATGATGCTCCTGAAGGCTGCAAGGGAGGGCGCTGGTCACCTTCCTTTCCCCTCATAGTCGTTACACCTCTCGGGCTCTTTTAGGGTAAAGTGGAGGACTACAGGTCAGGTACAAGCCCAGGGTGACTGGGTGGTCTGTCATGATGATCTGCATTAATTTCACTCTTGAATTATGTTAAAATTCCTGCATCCTACACTACATCAGCCTGAATCTTAGGTTGTAAGTTTGTTTGTGCGGGCTATCTCTTTATCTACTGTTCCCATGTATCATACATGTTTCTTAGAATGAAATGTTTGTTTGTTTACCCACTATACAGCACTGTGGAATATGTTAATGTTATATAAGTAATTGAATGTCACTGGAATTGTGCTTGTCTTTTAGGCTGAAAGAGAACACACATGAGGAATGAGACCCTGAACCAACGACAAATATATTAAAAATGTGTAGGCTTCATAGAACACAAATGCTGGAGAGAATTAGACATAAAGAACTCAATTCACACACCATTGCATTCATGCATTCACACTGACCCACTAACCAAACATGCACATTATATATACATCCCTGCATTCATTAAAGGGACACTGTATTAACCAGAGCTTAATGTAGTTGTTCTGGTGAGTATAGTCAGTTATTTTACTTATTTATTTGTTTTTTTAATTTATTTTTTTCACATTTCAGACGGGTACCAGCCTAGTGTTATATATATATATTTTATTCCTGGTGCGTTTGTGATTCAGGCCCTGGTACACTTATCATCATGAACATGTCATAAAATTAATTAATTGTTTCTATTATACTCCCCTTGTCCCTCCCCTAACCCCATCCCCCCAGCGCCATCTCATAAATTAAGTATCTTATTGAGTATTTTTGTCTATTGGTCTTGGTTCCCTTACTTGTTTTGGAGAGAGAGAGCTCATCTTGCATTAAGTACTATAATATATATATTTTTTTTATGTTATGTTTGTCTGACCGTTTTGGGGAATTTTATACATTCACCCTGTTTCCTCCATTCCTCTTCCCTGTCCCTTCCCCTCCCTGTAGCTGTCTATAAATTATGTCCTAACTGATTATTGCACACTATGATCGGAGAGGAAAAGATGGCAAATAAAAAATAAATTTAAAAAAAAGGGGAGTCAGGGAGTATGGGAGGTCTGAGTATAGTTAGTTCTTGCAGTCTTTTTCCTGTAAACACTGCCTTTTCATAGAAAAGGTGGTGTCTACATTGCTCCCTAAGGACAGCTCCAGTGGCCACTCCTCAGATGGCCACTGGAGATGCTTCCTGGGGCAGTGCTGCACACGTGCAGCATGGAGACGCTGAACTTTCCTCAGAGATGCATTGATTCAAATTTAGTCTATAAAGTCTCTTCATTTATACTTCAGGAATTATTACTAGACTGTAGAGCAGTGGTTTCCAAACTAGTCCTCAAGGCGAGCAACGGTCCAGGATTTATGCCTTTCCCTATTCCATTCCAATGGAAAGACAGATAAAACCTGACCTGTTGCTGAGCCATGAGGACTTGTTTGGGAACCGCCGCTGTCGAGAAACTCATTTCACTGGCAGGAACCACTTTTCAAATATTTAATTTCTGTACGTTTACTGAAAATCCCAGCTCTCTTCTCATTGCCAACAGTAGAAGGAGTTTCAATGGGTTATATAATTCCTGTCGTCAGAGGAGAGAAGAGTAAATGGGCTCTTCAATTTAACGGTTAACAATACATTAGTTTTACAGAGATTGATAATGTTTATTATAAAACTTTTTAAATACATTTCTATTTTTAGAAATATATTATTCAACTGTATTTATTGTATGTGGGTATAATGTATAAATGCAGACATTCTTTTTACATGTTTTAGCCATTTTCGGTAATGCCAACTGAAAATACGGCATGAGTAAGCCAAAACATATGTGAGATCTGAGCACGGACTAAGTGCTTTAAGGTTTAAGGTTTAAGTGCAAGCTTTAAGGTTTCTCTGAGCTTTTGACCCATTTTCAGAGTTCTCATATGCTGTTTTTTGTTGCATTTACAATTCTCACCATAGTTCTTATATGGCTGCAGCATTCCACAGCAGTTACAACAGTTACTGTGGAACAAAATAAATATGTAAATAAAATACATGTAAAAAAAAGCATATGGAAACTATTGAAAATAGTGACATTTACAGAGTTATCCTCTCATCACTGTTTTTACTAAAGCCAAATACAGCTGGATTTGGTCAGTCCAAGCAAATCTGCAGCAATTGTTTGTAAGGATTTGGAGTCTAGATTAAGATCAGTGCTTTTATAACACTATATTAAGTATAGATTCTGAGGACTCAGAAAATACCGGTATTAACAAAATTCAGAACTTGAGCAAATTAATGTTTATTTGCAGGGCCAGAGCTGGATTATTCTTATTTTCAAATTTTTCCCCCCTAATTTAAATTTTTGCGAATAATTAAAAAAAAAAAATGTATTTCATTATCTATTGTGGATTTAAACTTTTAGTTAGAAGAAAGAAGACTTCTGATGGTAGCTATCATTTTTTTAATTTTACAGATATAAGTTTTAATGCCCACTCACTAATATTAGGATGGGGAGGGTAAGATAGGGTTAAAAGTTAAATGAACACTCCAGGCACCAAAACAACTTCAACTAAATGAAGTTGTTATGGTTACAGGATGCCTCTTCTACTGACTCAGCGCAATCTCTGACCAGTCGCCAGTTTCAAATATTTAATTGCTTTACCCCCACCTGCTGGGGATGGGGACATAGAAAGGTTTTAAACCTCCTTAAAGTAATATTATTTATTTTTAACCCCCATGGTTTTTATTAATTTGTTTTACACCTTTTTTTAACATGGCAGCTGGCTAGAAAGCACTGGCCAGCTGTCAAATATTTAACCCTTGCACCACTGAGGGTTTTTCGCTGTTTGTCTACTAATTATTAAGACTTCCAGCAGGCAATTCATTTGATTTTTTTTTTTAATCCTTGGCTAGGATCTGAAGCATTCAGCCATCCAGTTTTTGGTAGTCCAGCTGACATGAAGGCCAAATTCAGGCTCATTCGTTGCCTGAATTGCAAAATCCGTACATTATTAAATAGTGTGACAATGTCTGTATTTTGCAGACCCAATGGTTCGATTCATTGAATAACATTACTGAATAACCCTGGTATTGGAAATAAAACATTAAATAACAGGGATAATTGCACAATTTTCCACCCAAAGAAATTCGGTGTGCTCTATACATACGATACAGGTTTCTCAATTTGGTTAATATAGCACTATATGAACATGTTACTTAAATATTCATGCAAGCTCACTGGCATGAAACATAGATGATATATTTAGCTGACATCAGGCAGAGAATTATATGAAATAAAGTAGGAAAAAACATTTTGTGTTGAAAACTGAAAATGTTACCTAATGATGATAAGAGACATACTAGACAAGACTGACTGACATAGAGCTTTCAACGTAATGCAAGCAAATAATTGTCAGACTAGGATTCAGCTCAGATGTTACCTAGGAAACACAAAGGTATGAGATAGCGACAGAGTGCCTGAGTCCTCCTCACAGCATTAGATGAGTACCTGAAAACCTGTCATATATTTAGTTTTAAAGCGTGATAATTTTCCTTTGGATAAAACACACAGAAAAATATGCTAACAGCATCCATATGGAATGTATAGCTTCAGTAAATCTAATTCTGAATTAATCATGAGATATCCCAGAAAGAAAATTTCAAAACAAACCAGAGTTACATAAACACTTGCCAGTAAAAAAACAAATCTACAGATCAGGAAAAAGGTGCTAATTTATGTTGTGGAGGGCATGTCAGAATTAAAGTGACATTTTAATGTTTTTTTCAATGTGGTTAGTTTGCAGATTTCGTTTTCATTTTTTATCAATGCAAGCAAGCACACTGTTGGAGATGTACCTGTGAGTTCCCTTGTCGCCAATCAGCACACATAACTTGTTCCCCATTGTGCTTTGAGAATAAAATACTGGACGCAGGATAACTGCAAGCATTTGTGGAGTTTGGAGGAGAAAAGGTTAAGGGACCCTTTTTTATCCTCTCAACTCCAAACCGGTGAGGGTAGAGGTGAGGTGTGGTTTTAAATTAGAAGCAATGTAACTCATAAATGTCATTTTAAAATATTTTGTTAACTTTATGAGTTAGAGTGTTTAAAGAAACTATAAAGGGATAAAAGCCACCGTTTTTAACATAGGAATCCAAAATGAGAACCTGGGAATTTCACCAGAAGACCACCAGAAGACTCATACGTCTACTATACAATCTGAGAACCTGCCACTTCAGCCTTGATATCTACCCCTTCATTCTGATATTGATCTTTACTCTGAGATTGTGAATTTGTGAGAACCTTCACATGGCACTTATATGTCAGAAATTGACTGCCTACCCGAGGTCCTGACTTCTCATACTGGGAACCTTTACATTCTCTGTTTAATCATAAGAACTTTCTCATTCATCCTGCAACACAGAAATATGGAACCAATTATTGCATAACTGAAGAGATATATAATTTAATAAATACAAATGTGCAGACATCATGTACATATTTCCAAACACCACCATCTATCCATCTGCAATGACTAATAAAGGTACAAAACTATAGCTTTGTTGCATGAACACATCTCTACACGTGATCCACTGTAGCAGCCATCCCAGTTGTAGCCAAGTCCATTAGCATTTCGTGCTGAAGTGTAGTGGGTTTTGGTTGGACTGTGGCATATCCAGCAGAAATATGTGGGCCTGATAGTAGGCTAATCCTAGGATACACAAGTAAAAAATTATTATAGCAGGAAAAAGGAGAAAAAAAAAGTAAATTAAAAACTTGGAGTATAGAAAACTCAGGATGAGCTGGTTTAATATTAAATGAAAACTATAGTGCCAGGAGCACTGACATGTTCTTGACACTCTAAAAATAACTACTTAGGTCCCTTAAGTCTGCATTAGATTGCTCTGAAAAGGTGTTTAAACTATTTTTTTCTCCTGGTCTCGCCTCCTTGGATGAGATCATCAGACTTGATGATCTCAGCCAATCCAATGCTTTCCCATATATAACCCTTAGGAGGCTATTGAACATGTGTAGCAAAACACTGCTCTGCGCCATTCAGCATCTCCTCGTAGAGATGCATTGACTAAATGCATCTCTATGGGGAACGACAGAGCATGGAGATGCTAAACGACAGTGCTGCATGCTGTGCAGCACTGACACAGGAACAATCTCTAGTGACCATCTTAGTGACAGATCAATGCAAACACTGTATTTTCTCTGAAAAGGCAATGTTTACATTAAAAAGCCTGCAGACACCAGAACAACTACATTAAGCAGGTGCATATATATTGTCCCTTTAAATCAAATTAGATTTGGAAGAGGTGATTCTAATAATGAATAGAAAGGATAACTAGACAGACTGAAAAGAAAAAGTGATATAATGTGCTAGATTAAAATCACTCATGGCTTGTCTGAAGTTAGTCTCATGGTTATTCCACCAGATCTACTTAAGTAATTAGAAATGTTAGGAAATTCTGATAAAGCATTAGAGTCACTTCTTTGGAATGTGTACCATTTAATGAAGTATATATTTTATGTTAACGGTTTTGCTTCTTTTTATTTTAAATGTAATTATTATTACTATAATAATTTCTATAGCGCCAGCAAATCCTGTAGCGCTGTACAATGGGTGGACTAACAGACACGTAATTGTAACCAGGCAAATGGACACACAGGAACAGAGGGATAGAGGGCCCTTCTCAATGAGCTTACATGCTAGAGGGAGTGGGGTATAGTGACACAAAAGGTATAAGTAGCGGTAATGAAATTGGTTGCTAGAAAAGTAATCACTTAGAACTTAGTAGGTTATTTTTGACAGTTGCAGAGAGAAGTCATGGGAGGGGGGGTTGAAAACCTGCAAACAGTTTAGATGATATGCTTTCCTGAAGAAGTGTGTTTTCAAAGATTTTGTGAAGGATTGGAGACTGGGTGAAAGTCTAACGGAGAAGGGAAGGGGTTCCACAGAAAAGGTGCAGCCCTGGAGAAGTCTTGGAGGCGACATCAGATGTGGGAGTATGGACAGAGGATAGGCATAGGTAATTCAGTGTTTTAGCAAATTACATAATAATCCAGGGCAGGCAAGGCAAAGCAGGGGCAACCATTGCAAACGAAGAGGAGAAATATAGCCATTGTTTTATTTTATTTTCTTCTCCCCATGCTTTCCCAGAGCTGACTGCCGAATGCAAAAGACAAAACTTATAACAATGACAGACAGGGACCTAATATGGATGCACCAGTTACAGGATAAGGACGTGTGGATTTCTACATTTAATTCATTTTTCACAAGTTTAATTCATTTTTCACTTAAATTTAGGGATAAGTGAAGATCATATTAAAAATCCTAGGTAGTGACCATTCCCCTTTAATGGATAAACTACTTTACCTAAAAAACCTATTTGATGGTTTCTTCATGTGTATTGCATTAAATAATAGAATGAGAAAATAAAGCAGGTCAATTCCATCAATAAAAACCAACAATTCTGTCAACTTGTGAAACTGAGATAATACAACTTGCTCACATCTACATCATTGTCCTGAGTCCACCGTGCACCCAACACGTTTCACAGGTCCTGTGGCTATATTATCCACAAGTGATCCAATTATTTGACCTAATTCCCTTTGCTTGTCATTGGCCCAGTACTGCATGTGGTAGAATAGTATAGAACTGACTCCAACGACCTTTGTTGCATGCTTGGTTAAGACGTGTGACATAGTTTCTAACAACTGCATGCATAGAAAGAGGAGCTCGGAGACTCCGGGGAAATGTCTTTTGGTTCATATCTTTAGAGCAGTGTAAACATGTATAACATGCAGATAAATCAAGTGCAGTGTAAAGATTTATGTACAGATTGAATTCCTGCCAGGTTTACAAGTTTCAAGTGTCCCTTTTGTTATTGTCTGATTGATTCACAAACACCTCATTCTTGGGAATTAATAGTTGTTGCTTTTACTTCCTTTTTTCTGTCGCAGGAAGCTGCTGGATGTTAGCAGATATTTATAGAATGAGAAGCTGGAAAATTTAAGTGATATAAGTTTTCGTTAAGTTTATTTACCGTGTTTTGGCATAAACGCTGGGAACATGTTCTTTATACTCTGCTGTCGCTGAATTTTCACTAAATTACTCCGGGAAAGTAAAGAGTATATTAGTATTGAGCTGATCTTTCAAACAAAGAGTAGTATATATTTTAATGTTTTTTGGATATGTATAAAATAGACTTACATGAGGGATATGAATTTTATTCACAATATACTTACATTGAACTGTACTCGACTTTATAGTTAACTCTGTTATTATTAACCCCTTAAGGACCAAACTTCTAATATAAAAAGGAATCATGACATGTCACACATGTCATGTGTCCTTAAGGGGTTAAAGTAATGTATGTTCCATGTGTAAGATCCACCTATCGTCATGGTCCAAAATGATATTTTATGCTGTACAAAAAAAACTATTTCTCCATAAAGGTTCCAGTTTTTCCCCACATTTCTTTGCAAGGGGACTTGAATTGGTAAACAGGAAGCACGTTTGAAGGAGCATGTCAACTCAAACTCGCTTAGCAAACTGACTCTTCTGGCTATCATTGTCAAATTGACATATGCACGTCACTGTTAATACCCTCTGGTTTAAAGCCAGCACAGCTTTTTTACAAGGTCACGGTTACCTCATTCTGGTTCCAAAATTAATTTAAATGACGCCAGAATAGATTGAATGCAAGACTTCACTATGATCAGCATTTGATGATGTTGAATATTGAACATCACATACAAAATTGGTCATTGCCGTGTAAGCACCGTATAGTAGCTGTCAAGACATTGTATATAGGAGGGGATATATGGGAGAATAGAATCCTCCCATTTAGTACAACCATAATAAATCAGGTGTGGTGAGACACAATAAAGTAATAATTTTTTAAAAGAATAAAAATATCCAACAAAGGGATATATAGGTCCAATCCAAATGTAATGTACTCTAAATTTACAGGAAGTCAAAAGTAGGGTGAAGGTGAGAAATACTTAGAAAGGAAAATAGATATATAAGAAAAAAGGAGTATAAGAAACTGTAACAGTAAAATGTCTTGTCCCACGACAAGAGGATACGTTCTGAGACTCAGAGTCAATACTAGCTAGTTAAACAAGAGGATAAATACCAAGACTAGACTACCAACAGGCTTCTCTGAATGGGTGGAGGTATTATATATAGTTAGAATCAATTGATACAAAATGTATCGTCAGTTGGAATAAATAGATTTTCCAGTGAAAATTGTATCCGAAAAGTTACCTATAAGTTTAAACTTTGAGTGATAATGTATCAAATGTGCTACTGGATATAATTTGGATAATGTTTTGCAACATAATATAATGAAACCCTTTAAGGGATAGATAGCATTCCATGTAGGCTGAAATCATATCCAAAGGAAATAAATAGGTTTGTAGAAGTGTAATTTGAACCTACAGCCAATTCTATCAATGTTGTGTGTGGGATAACAGGGATTCGCCTATTGATCCCTATACTTGTCTAGAAGTTAAAAATTTCTAATCCCTACATATTTGACTGCCGGCACATGTTCCGTCCATGCCAGACACCCAAAATATAAAGTTGTCAAAGGTTAATCAAAGTAATCGTACCCCAATATCCAAATGTCATATAGTTCAGTTGAAACAAAGTTTTAGATTAGTGAATAAATCTATATGGAGTCCCAAGTGGAGGAGTAAAGTTAAACTGGATTTAAGTCATAAGTGAAAAAACCTCCAACTTGAGAGACACCAAAATCTGCACTCGGAGCGCATTTCACCCGGCAGCCGTCACCGGGATCATCAGGAGTGCTCTTTTTATCTTCTTTTTAATCTCTTTTTAACATGCACCATACCTGTTATCCCACACACTAATTGAATTACAATTCTACAAACCTATTTATTTCCTTTGGGTAGAATTTCAGCCTATATGGTATGCTATCTATATCTATCCCTTACAGAGTTTTGTTATATTATGTTGCAAAATGTTATCCAAATGATATCCAGTGACAAATTTGATACATTATCACCCACTGTCTAAACTTATGGATACTTTTTCGGATAGCATTTTCGCTGGAAAATCTATTTATTCCAACTGACTTGATTCATTTTGTATCAATTGATTCTAACTATATAATACTTTCTTAGTATTTCTCAACATTCACCCTACTTTTGACTTCCTGTTACTTTAGAGTACATTATGGATTGGACTTATGTATCCCTTTGTTGGATATTTTTAATTAATTTCTATTGAAAGTTACATTCTAGAATTATTACTTGATGGTGCTTCACCACACCTGATTTATTATGGTTGTGCGCTTATAGGGTTCAAACCCCTAGATAGAGTGGTGAAGCACATCTCTTCACCTTATATCAACAGTGGTGGAAAAGAAAGACTTTCATTTTGTCTCCTCCCTTATAATAATATAAGGGACCTATAGGTTATTTTTTTATATTTTTGTAACATTTTAATGTAGCAGCTGGCTAGCAATCACTGGCCAGCCACCAGATGGTTTACTCTTGCACTGAGTCCAAATTTCAACCATCCAGCAGATTTAGATCCAGCTGAAATCAAGGCATCGGATGGATGCAAATTCCATTCATTGTTTAATAGCATGAACAATGTCCAAATTTTGTATTCCTAATGCCTCGCATGCAGTTGTATGGTAGTTCAGTACAGGACCATTTGTAGTTTAGTGAATTAACCTGTTTATTTTTTTCTATGGCTTCTCCTCTATGTTTTTTTCTTTTTTTTTTTTTACTTTGTGTTTTTGCAGTGCATAATAATAATGCAGACAAGCTCAACAGCAATCCTCAAGCATATCATCATGCATAATAATATTTGGGGTTGCTGAGAAAACCAATTTTTGTAATCCAAACATGAGCAGGTAGATATGTCAGTAGAAAAACATCAATAAACATAAAGAGAACAAGCTAAGCTATGCAAACTGACATTAAAATTAGAGAAAATTATATGATTTAAATGTCATATATGGTCTGTGCTTGGGTAAATGATATGATAAGAACCAACAGGTGTTTATCAGGAGTGCTGGTATGTTAGCTATTGGATTAATTAAAGGAGCACTATATGGTCAGAAGCACAAACATGTATTCTTGACCCTATAGTTTTAAAATCACCATCTAGCCACTCTGGCCCCCTCTTGTCACCCTAAGTATAGTAAAATCTTACTTGTATTCAAGTCTGAAACTGCTAGCTCTGCCCCTGTTTGCCTGTGAAACTACCTGCTGTCTGCTGACATCATCAGAAGTGGTGGTCTGAGCCAATCACAGTGCTTCCCCAAAGGATTGGCTGAGACCTTGAAGGAGACAGACCAGGAGCAGAGTCAGCACAAGCCAAACACAGCCCTGGCCAATCAGCATCTCCTCATAGAGATACAGTGACCAGTGAAGTTATCACTAGGCTGTAATGTCAACACTGCATTTTTTCTGAAAAAACAGGGTTTACTGCAAAAAGCCTGCAGGTAATGATTATACTCACCAGAACAAATGCAATAAGCTGTAGATGTTCTGGTGACTATAGTGTCCCTTTAAGCATAGTAGACTATGTGAAAATGAGCAACTAAGACTAATCTGCTGTAGTAAAATAAGTGCACTTAGGCTAAACAAATAAATGTAAATAAAAGTAAAATAAGGCAGTGCTTCCAAAGTATAACAAAAGTATTAAGGCTATACATAACGGCCTTGTAGAGAGACAGCATCCAGGTTTCAGGCTATACCAGGATTTCATTGGAAACCAGCTCTGCTATCAGGTAAGGAGTATTGCATGGCTCCTCCACAACATCTGAGCCTCACTGAATCCCACACGACCAAAGGATCGACACGGCATTGCGACAACTTCTCCACTCCCCAAGCCCAGGCTGGAGTATAAGTCGATGCCTTTAAACCACAAAGCCCTCCATCTCCAGAGGTAGGGCTAGAAACCTGCAGGATGTCTGAAGCAGTCCCACAGGGTTGTGGATGGCTGAAAGGCATAGCGTCCATCTTGGCTTTTGGCCCAGAAGACAAGAAGGTCGTTGAGGCTCCGCCGGAGGTTTCTTCAGCTCCAGATAAGGTATGGGTTGCTGCCTCTGTTGGGACTTGATCCGATTCCAGGAGGCCGCGCAGATTGCATAGAAAGCTGGTGATGTGGCATTGTGTCTATAAGCTTTTTGGTGTTGATAAGCATTCTTTGGTGGGGACCGGGATATCCCCCACCAGTCCCGGGGGGGGGGGAGAGTAGCTGTTGTCAGTGTCAAAAGCGCTGGTGTGATCAGGCTGGGAGACCGGACATTTCTTCCCTCCTGGGATCATCCACAGTCTCTAGGTCGCAAATCAAGCTCAGGCCACAGGTGTATACTCCCTCCAAAGAGTGCCTCAGCGAGCAGGAGCAAGTAAGTGTACTAAAGGGTTGCATCTGAGGGTGGATTCAAGGCTGAAAATTAGGGTTTTGCAGCTATATTTGAGGAGCTCAGTCCAGACACGTCTTTTCCCCATGCTGACCAGGCCCTGCCCCCCTTCTCCTGTATGTCTTGTAGGATACAAAATAAAGCCTAGGTTGCAAACATATTAATAGTCTATATTTATTTTTTTATATTAATCTCGTACAATTGCTCTATAATAGAAATTAAACATTTAACATGAAAAGTAAATATGTAACTAACTGTTAAACTTTTAATTAAACACTATACTCTAGGAGAAAACTATTTATAATTGCACATACTTTAAAAAAATATGTACTTAATCGTGCATGAATTCTGGTTTGATTTTTAACAATTTTAGAATGAATTTTTACTGCAATTAAATTTTCAAAGGCAGATGAAGCATAATGCATTAATAAATAAAATTGTATAAAAAAATATAGTCAGTGTCAGAATATGTAAAATTTTTCTGCACTCATAATCTATGATAGAGTCTCTTTCCCATATAATTCTATAACCCTTTCACACACATTATAATCACCACAGTAATTAAAGTATACAGGTTCCTAATATTACCACACTCTTTTTCCCACATGTGTTATAAAGACACTACTTGGCAATTAGTTTATGAATTTAACTTGATTTTTTAAACATTGAAAAAGAGGTGTATTTAGTCGTGAATTATGGCAAAATTAAAATTAAGGGACATGAATTTCAAGGTCCACCAGGCTCCCACTCAAGTTCACCCACAGGGCCCACCCCTCAGGGCCCACTCACAAGGATAGGTAATATGGATGCAGTGTGTTTGTATATAGTGGATGCAGTGTGGTCACGTGCATAGTGGATGCAAGGTGTGTATGTATGTATATAGTGGATACAGAATGTGTGTATGTCTAAAGGATGTAGACAGTGTATGTGAGTAAAGTGGATGCTGTATGTATATAGTGGATGTAGAGTGTGTGTGTGTGTCTAGTGGATGTAGAGAGCGTGTGTGAGTAAAGTGGATGCAGTGTGTGTATAGTGGATGCAGTGTTTGTGTGTAGTGGATGCAGAATGTGTGTGTGTATAGTGGATGTAGAGAGAGTGTGTGAGTAAAGTATATACAGCGTGTGTATAGTTGATGCAGTGTTTGTGTGTAGTGGATGCATTGTGTGTGTATTGGAAGGAGTATGTGTGTACTGGGTGCAAGGTGCATGTAGTGGGTGCAGTGTGTGTGTAGTGCATACAATGTGCATGTGTGTATTGTGGATACAGTATGTGTGTTTGGGTAGTGAATGATGTGTGTTTGTGTAGTGGATGCAGTGGTATTGTCGATACAGTGTGTGTAGTGCATGCAGTGTGTGTGTATACATTTCTGTAGCCAGTAAGGATTTTCATTTTTGTGTAGTGGATGCAGTGGTATTGTGGATACAGTGTGTGTAGTGCATGCAGTGTGTGTGTATACATTTCTGTAGCCAGTATATATATAAACACAAAATCCTTGCACTCAGGCTCAAAAGATATAACATACCGGGTGCTTGTAATCCAGGGGAAAGATCCAATATCCAAATAGCAAAGGTAACCAGCACTCACGGATTCTTTAATTGATTAAAACATCCAAAGTTTAATGAAAAAAATTAAAAAAAGATAGTTGACAGCTCAATGTTTCAGTCCTCCTCTGGGACTTTCATCAGGAACAACAATAATGTCTCAAAAGATCCATACAGAAATAGATGAAGTAATTAGCCTAATTGATATTAACAGAATTGGCATAATTACAAACTACATACCAAGAATTAGCATAATCAACTAGTATATACAACAAGGAATAATCCTACCTGCCAGTGTAGTGCTACATGAGCCGCCGGCGTCCCCAAACCACCCGCGCGCATGCGCGGACAAGCCCCACCCTAAAGTGATGTAATTGTACCACACACGTATGACAAGGCGGCCGAAAAACAAATCGGCTTACCGAGGCAATAATTGTGTCGGCAAACACTATAATCCTATAGTGTACTAATATACAATTCTACAATCTAATAAATAGTAAATAATAACCGATCCCAAATGAACGGGGTGTGTGTCTCCAAAGGCTCCACCTACCAACAACGTTGACGTCGGACGTCCGTTGCCACGGAAACCGGAAACAACACCGGGTATCCGTGGCAACCAGGACGCCGACAGCCACTGCGCCGGGCAAAGCACTCAAATAAAGTGAAGGAAAAATAGACATAAATAATGATGTGTTTACAATCACTAAAGACTCATGTGCAACGAAACTAGTATGTGATGATGAAAGATATGTGTATATCATATTAAGCAACACTATAAATATATATAATCAATAAAGCTCGTACAATAAAGCTAGTATGTGGTGATAAAAAGTGTGTATATGTCATATTAAGCATAATAAATGCATATAATTGATGCATATAATGAATAAAGCCAGGTAATCATAAAGTGCATACGGTGCATGAATAAACAGAGACTAAATAATATAATAGTGATGGTTTCTGCTGCTAACAATTTTAAAAAAGTATATATATATATAAGGTGATTATACATGGTAATATATACTTGTTCACCATGAACCCTACTGTCATCAACACTCAGTGAAATATAATGGGGCTGATGAATAATGGCCATTAAAAAATCGCCATTTAAAGGGGCGGGCGGCTCTGCAGTCACAACTAACAACAAAAATAAAACAAATAATAAATACATCAATTGAAGTATACATATATAAAATGCTACCTATAATCATGAAGACAATAGAAGCAAAAAATTAAATAAAAGAGTGGTATGAAATAATTTCATTCAAGCCTTTAGGAGCTATAGTGTTCAACGTATAAATCCAAAATGTCTCTTGATTCAAGAGAAGCTTGCCCCTATCCCCACCACGTTTAAGTGGGGGGATATGGTCAATGGCCAAAAACTTAAGGGCTGATAACGGATGTTGCAAGGAAAGAAAATGTTTGGCTACAGGTTGATCAGAAGTACCATCACGATAGGCTACCCTGATGCTAGACCTGTGTCCCCTAATTCTCTCACACAGAGGAGTTTCCGTTTTGCCTATATATGAAAGGCCGCACGGACACGACAACTTATAAATCACATATGGAGTCTTGCAAGTGATTGTATGTCATATTTGAAATATCTTATTACTGTGTGGATGTTGAAAAGTGCGTGAAGGTGTCATGTGTCCGCAAGTCACGCATCCAAGGCATCGGACACATCCCCGAACCTGCATCTCGGTGCTCTTCTCATAACTTTTCGAAGGATCCGTGTGCACCAACAGGTCCCTTAAACTTTTATTCCTTCGATAACACACAAGAGGGGGTTCCTTAAAAACCTTGGGCAGTGTATCGTCACATGACAACATTTTCCAATTATCTTTGATGATCCTTGCAACTTCCGGTGATGCGTTGTGGTAAGTAATAGGGCAAACCATCCTTGGGGCTCCTTCTTTGACTCTAGGTGGATTAGCTGACTTAGCTTCTTCTAACGCTCTCACTAGGTCGTTACGTCGGTAGCCACGCTCAAGGAATCTCCCCATCATTATTTCAAGTTATTCCTCCATAACATCAATATCAGAATTATTGCGAATCACTCTCAAGAATTGGGCTTTGGGTAAAGACTTCTTCAGTGCCATTGAATGTGCACTGGTATTGTGCAAAATGGTATTCCTATCAGTAGGTTTCCTATAAAGACAATATGATAAACCCTGGTTCGTAATGGCTATTTCTAAATCCAAAAATTGGACTGTTGAATTGATGTTGGACGTAAACTTAATAGGGCTATCAATCTGGTTAAGTGCCTGTACCATATCCATAGCCTCTGTAATACTGCCGCTCCAAAAAAGGAGCAGATCGTCAATATACCGGAAATAACCTTTGATAAAATGTGGCGTTGTTCATATATATACATATAGGCATTAGCATACATATATATATATACACACATTGAACTTCAGGCCTCCAGGACTGGGGCGGAACAAGTGTGAGTGCCCTGAGTACTGAAACTATCAGAGACTTTATTTTCGCTACTGGTGGCAGCAGATTACAAGATCTGAAGGAGACTTTGCCCCCAGGACCATGATGGCAGCCCTACCGTAGCCGGCTCTGCATGGATCACAATAATCAGTGTACTTTTCCAGCATTCTTAGGGATTAGCTCAGTGTCCCACATGGAGTGTGTGTGAAAAGCATTAGAAAACAGAAACAGGTAAATATGAAAAAAAATAAATCAATCTTATTTACCTCCTCTTTTCAGCCGGCAGAGTGAGGCCACTGTCTAACCCGTACCAGTAACGTTTTATCAGTTTGGATGATAAAAAGGTTCCCTAACCACTAGACTGTAACAGATTGCTAGATTCAACCCATAAAAGATTTGTTTTATTGATATTATAATTGATGTAAGCATAGTATATATTTTAGCACCGATTACATGAGAGTTTTCATTGAAGCTGTGTTTTTTTGTTGTTTCTTTTTGCGGTATACTGTAGTCATAATTTAGCGTAAGACCTTGACTCAATAAATCTTCTGCAAGTAAGAGTTTTTACATATTCATATAATACCGAATAGTTCTTCTGGGGCACAATTTATTAAGATATTCTGAGAACCCAGCACATATAATTCATCCCTGCTTGAAATATGTTGATAGAATATTCAAATAAGTACAGCAAATACAGTAAAAAGCAACAGAGTATATATTATTTTATGAATGTAAAACTTGAAGTAATTTCCTGCTTCTGCTAATCATGAACAGCACAATCAGTAGTTCATCACTGGATTGAATATTAGAAAGAGCTTTGTGCTGACAGAGCTATGTGTGTGTGAATGTAGGGGTGTTTATGTAGTGTTACCATTTGAAAACAGACATATAGATAGTTACACAGACACACATGCTACATGCAGGGGTTTAATTGTGTGTAGTGTTGGAGTCTGAATGCTGAGATACATGCACATATACATATTCACTAACACACACGCCTACACACACACACACTCACACACACACACACACTGATACCCATACACACAGATATACAGACACTGAAACACATCCAGATACACAGACATATAGATACGCACACACAAACACATATGCAAGTACACTCAGATACACACACTGATACACATATAGATGCAAACACTGGCACACATACATATACACAGGTACAGACATGCATATGCACAGATACACACACTGACACACAAGCATATATAAAGACACACACCCAGACACACATACTGGTACACAGACACAGAGATAGACACAAAGGCACAGGGGCACACATTGACACAAAGATACAGATACAGACACACAGACAGAAAAATACAGACACACATACAAACACACACCCAAATGTTATCAATTTTAAGCCACCCTCCTTTTCCCTACCTTTTAGTGCTTGAGGGTAGCTTCCCTGGTGTTCTGTCGACTGACTGAGAGTGTTGTGAGTAAGAGGCTCTCCCAATCAGTGCTCATCCTCTCTGCCTTTTCCTACAGTGTTATCAGGGAGAAAATGTCCAGCCTACAGCCTACCAGCCTACCTGTGTCCCTGAAAACACTTTGCCATTAGGTGTCCCTAAGTGCATGGTCCATCCTATGGGCCCCCTGAGCGTGTGAGCCCTGGTGACGCCACACCAGCTGCATCAGCGGTAGTTCTGCCGCTGATCCTAGTCCTGAGTGTGGCTTATTCCAAGCTTACACTAGTTCATTTAATTCATACATACAGTGCTTCTTTCACTAATCTTGTGTAGTTAACAACAAATTGCAAATATTTTTCAAGCAAATAACTGCTGTACATCTTCAGCTCAAATTGTATCGTCCACAACAAATTGTATAGACAGTACAGTGGATAAATATGCAATGTGTTATTTATTATTATTTTTTTTTATGATAAAATGCGCTCAACAGAAAAGATTGATATGTAAGCTGAAAAACTTCATTACAATCTAATTTACTGGATCAGGGTTCTTAAACAGCAAGACAGAAAATTAAATTGACTATTAATACAAAATGCAATTCTCTCTAAGTACTATATATTTAATATTAGTCCATGAAACATATTTTATGAATATTAATAGCCTGGTCTGTGAGGCATAATGAGACTAGATAAAATATGAAAACACAGAGAAAAGATACATCGGGATGCAAACTTAAACGCATTGTAAGTCACTTAGAAAAGAAAGGCTTCAGGCTCTTTTTACCCATTAAATATATCATCGAGAATAGACAAAGAACGTCCTTTTGTCTAGGACATGTTAATAAGAAAGAGAAAAAAAGACAAGACAATGGCACATTTGGAAATCATTGTTTCTTTTTAGTTTGGGAAGCTGTGATCTTTAGTGCACTTTTTTCTTATACTATTCGATAACAAAATAATAGTGCTACCACAATTGTCTCTAATTGTAGAAGTGATACAATTTTTTTTTACATTATTCTATGGAGATCCCTAGTGGTTTGCTAATAATTATTTAATATGTAAATTGTTTATCAGAAGAAGTTGCTAATTTGTTTTGTTGTCATGAGAACCAAGAGGAAAAAATATTATTACATTTAATTTTCTAATGGAGACATATTATAGCATATCAGCTATAGAATTAACATGGAAATATCTATTATTATATCTACAGCATTTAGAAGTTACATGAAACTTCAATAAGACTTTATGAAAACTTGAAAAAAACATAAAAATGTAAATATCATAATTTTGCTTTATTAAAATTAGGTCAGATAATCTCATTATGTGCATACAGTCTACCCTCCCTTACATTTAGTTTAGTTTTGTGTCCTGGGTTAAATATGCACTATATTGGGATTGTCTGGCCTCTGGCTTGGGATCTAGAACTGTCCCACTATATTGCCTATCCCTCCTTCAGCACCAGGGACACCAGCCATCTTCGAGGCAGGAATCAATCCCTCTGCACACTCCGTCCACTGTGGCAGAAAACAATCCCTCTGCCCACTCCATCCTCTCAGGCAAAAAAGTAATTTATTTTCCCGCTCCCAGCACCATCTTTATAACAACATTAGTTTGGATCTGAGGCCTAGCTCTTGTGCCCACAGGTCTTATAACTCTGTAGGTGGTCCCAAACAGCAAGAAGCAGTGTGGCCACAAGACTCACTCAAATGACTCCTGCAAAGGACCACACTTAGACACAGTTAAAAAAAAAAAAAGGAAATGGGTCATTCATTTATTTTTAAAATACTTGAAGACTAGCCTTCAAGATGGGACCAGCCTTCCTACATTTAACTTGTAGTGAGGTATTCAAATTAGTACATAAAACATAAACATAATCCAAACCCCAGAGTATTTTGCCTGCATTTCACACATATGCAAATCAGAGTCAATGCACAGAACCAATCTTACCCAACAAATTATGTTGCATCGAAGTGCATTATCTTTGGAATTTGGGTATCTTAAATTGTTATATTGTTACATATACAAAATACATATTTGCATTGTATTTCAGAATTCAAAGTATTCCAAGTACAGAAGGGTACTCACCAATTTTGGGTAAAATACTGCCGCATTGGTAGTCACCCATTGAAGCTATCTCTGTGGTTCTGTACACTGTATGACAATACAAAATAAATTTATGGCATTAGCATAGCAGTAAGTCAAACAGGTCAGTACTTTTAGCAGGTCCTTTAAGCCCTGTACATTTTATTACATATCTATCCTTTTGTCTAATTTTGATCCAAGCCAGTATGTTTTGCTACCATGCTCGACATTATGTTTTTTGGGGTTCTTGTTGATTATACTCCTAGCACTTCCATTCTATACTGTCATAGACCAAGTCTGCCTAAAAGTTTGCTAGCGCATAGTACACTCCCATTGATAAACCATCTAAAACTGCTATAGAGATGAAGGCAACTACATAGTTATAGTTCAGATCACAGTCTAACCCTTTGCAACCTGAAAACTCAGCATAGCAACATTTTGATCTCTAGTATATATTTGCTTTGCCTTTTTTTTGCCTAATTTTGCTTATTCAGTTATTCAGTCTGGTGGCAATCTTTGTATTGCTTCCTACACTCCAACACTATTAGTGTGTCAGCTGATCTGTGCATTCCCACACTCTATTTCCTGCTCCATCAATGCAGAATTGGCAACTCCACTTCATAGCATCCCTGTGGAGTGTAGCATGAAATGTAATGCAGAAAATAACCAATGAACCCATTTGACCTCCTTATTTTCTCTATTAGTATGTTGACATTAAAATATATTTAATTAAACCCTGAAATCATTGGGAATAATAGAGAATTGTTAATGGATTTGCCATTTTAGAAAAAAAATATAAAATTTTGATAAATCCTTCAAGTCAATTATTTTTCCATCTGAGTCATTTGTCTTATAATTTGTGATACTCAAGATTGCTGATTTAGTGTATAACCTCATGTATGTCGAGCATGTTGCATGCATTCAACCATTCTATATTTCCTGTTTGTCTTCAACTCTCAAATATCAAACCTTTTTAAAAAAATAAATAAAATAAAGACACTCTTGGACATCATCGGCTTTTTATATAACCAACCGTACTGTTTAAGCTAAGGTTGTAAAGTGAATTAAATGTTACTTTGATGTATTTCTTCTGGGAGAACAAAAATGTTCGATGAAACTATGATTTATTGATAATTCACAATTTTCCAAAATATAAACCCAATAGTCTTTTCTGCGTTATTTAACACAATATATAACCATTTGTTGCTGTATTCTGACAAACTAGCAAAGAAAATGCTAAAATAATAAATGCCTCATACACTATATAAAGAACTCCAAAGTATCTAAATGATGCATGCTATGGAATAGACTATGGACAATTTAAAGTGGATCACTTTAGAAGAGCTTTGCATATTTTGCTGAGATCCACGAAAGTGACAAATCAGATATGGGTCCTGTGGCCATTTGGGGCAAGGTAGGTAAGATCTATTTACTTTACAGTGTCCCTCGTGGCAGCTGCCATCTTCATGCTGCAATTCTCTTTGGCTCCTGACTCTTCATTTGTCAGGAGCTGCGTCAGTGCTGTACTCTTGCGCAAGCACGAAAGTACAGCACTGATGTCTATGGTGGATCCTGTGAAACTGTGGGAGCCTTAATTGATCAATGTCTGAATCCCACAGCCATCTATAGTGGTATCTGCTGGGATTGGACAAAGTTGATAATGGAGCTCCACATTTCATCAACATTTGTCAACTTTTGTCAACCTCAGATTTAATATTTATAATATTTATTCAGTTCTGAGAAGGCAAAGCCAGCCTAGACATTGCAAATGAAGAAACATTTACTTATTTCTCCTTTTCTCAGTATATTTCCTTTATGTAGTAGTTGCAAAGGACAGAATTTATAACGGCAAGTTACAGGACGCTAAGATGGAAGCACCCATAGAGAGGTGAGGATTTCTACATGAATTTTTATTTTTCACTCTTTACAAATACATATTTATAGGGATAAGGGAGCATTACATTAAAAAATACAAGGCAAATACAGCTCCCCTTTAAACAAATTACTTTATGATATGACAGTTCTTTTAGGACCAGTTTGGTGGATTATTATTTCATTGATACTGCTGTAATGAATTCCTTGTCTATATAGCTCGTCTTGTGGATGGCCCAATGACTTACATTCATACACGTTCACGTGGCTGCTTTCTGACTGGTAAGACAAATTTACTTTTTATGGGCTGTTGAGCAGAAAATTCATCACAAGACATAAAGCTAGAAAAAAATCTAATGCAGTCTTCTGTTTTAACTCTTCTGTGTGAAATCCCATTTACAGAATCATCTAAAGGGTAATGGTCTGGAATTGCAGGGATTGGATGAGCTTTTCTGAAAAGAAACACATATATTTTTAATTTCTAAACATTACAATTGCGAAGTTGTTTTTCACACCCATTGCTTTCCAAGACACGCATTACCGGAACAATCTCATTAAACTAGATGCCCGCTGTAAATGGTCACTGTCACGAAGAAGTAACTCTTAAGTTTTACTTTATTACATGTATGTGAACATCATGCTTTTCATTGACATTTAGCTGTCAAATTTCGGTGCTAGTTTTAATTTTAAAAATTTTACTGATCTTTAACTGGGGCATAGGCAATCAGTTTACTAATCACATCTGTTACCTATAGAATCAAATTATTTTATTGTCTTTTCTAGGTTAGAGATTTAAAGGAGCTACATTTATAACAATTCTTCCAGACTACATAATACCCTACTTTTTATTTCCAGTAAATAGACTTTATATGTAATAGGAGCACTAGGGGCCGTGACTCCCAAGTTGGGGGAGTGGCTTCAACAGATTCCAGGTGAGACAACAGAGATCGCTGTCAAGAAGAGTGCAGTTCTAGGAACAGCTAAGATACTGCGCAGAACCCTCAGACTCCCTGGCCTCTGGTAGAAGACCCGAGAATGAGCAATAAAAATACAACCCAGGAGGGGTGAGAAAAATAAATAAAATAAAATATATATATATATAAAATTAGTTGTTTTCAGATAATGTGGCAAGGACATTAGCATTTGGAGGGTCTATATAGGCAACATGCATCCATAATAGAATACAATTATTTTTTTATGCCCAGAATGCATGTGGGTGGCAACAGAATGAGTATTTGAAAGGTTATTAAGGAATAATATTCAAGAATTCCTTGAGAAGAACGTGCTTATCAGCAAAAATCAGCATGGTTTTATGAAGCACAGGTCATGTCAAACTAACTTGATTGCATTCTACGAAAAAGTAAGTAGAAGTATAGATCAGGGTGTTGCAATGGATGTGATCTATTTGGATTTTACCAAGGCATTTGATACAGTTCCACACAATAGATTAGTGTTCAAACTCAAAGAAATCGGTCTACATAAAAATTAATTTCTTGGGTAGAACATTGGCTTAAAAATAGAGTACAAAGAGTTGTTATTAATGGTACATTTTCAAGCTGGACAGAGGTGGCAAGAGGTGTCCCTCATGGTTCTGTACTGTTACCTCTTCTATTTAACATTTTTATAAATGATCTTGAAAAAAGTGTTGAAAGTCATGTTTCAGTGTTTGCAGATGACACAAAGCTCTGTAAAGTAATACAATGTGAGCAAAATATTACTTTGCTGCAGAGGGATTTAGCTACACTGAGGGACTGGGCACTGAAATGGCTGATGAAATTTAATGTTGAAAAATGCAGTTATGCAAAGCAAAATATACCCTTAATAGAAGTGAATTAGGGATAACAACACACGACAACACAGGAATTGTCATAGACAACAAACTATATACCAATGTGCAATGTCAACCAGCATCGGCTAAGGCCAGTAAGGTATTGTGATGCATGAAAAGGGGCATTCATTCTCAGGATGAGAATATCATTTTGCCTCTTTATAAATAGCTGGTAAGACCAAATATAGAATATGCTGTGCAATTTTGGGCACCTGTTCGAAAGAAGGATATTATGGCACTAGAAAAAGTGCATATGTGGGCTATAAAATTAATAATAGGAATGGATCAGCTATGAAGAAAGGTTAACAAATTTAAACCTCTTTAGTTTAGAAAAACATCGCCTGAGAGGGGATATGATAACATTATACAAATATATTCAGGGCCAATACAAACCATTGTGTGGAAATCTATTCACAAACCGGACTTTACATAGGACACGAGGCCATGCGTTTAGACTGGAAGAAAGAAGATTTCGTCTAAGGCAAAGGAAAGGTTTTTTTACTGTAAGAACAATAAGGATGTGGAATTCTCTGCCTGAAGAAGTGGTTTTATCAGAGTCCATACAGATATTCAAACAGCAACTAGATGCATACTTGCAAAAACAGAATATTCAAGGATATAATTTTTCAATGTAGGGTAATAGCTTCTTGATACAAGGATTAATTTGACTGCCATTTTGGGGTCAAGAAGGATTTTTTTCCTAGTTTGTTGCAAAATTGGAAGTACTTCAAACTGTTTTTTTTTGCCTTCTTTTGGATCAACAGCAAAAAACAAATGTGAGGAAGGCTGAACTTGATGGACACAAGTCTCTTTTCAGCTATGTAACTATGCAATATAGCGGTTATGGTACCAGGAGTAGGTAGTCAAACTGGTTTTTGTTTGATTACTTACCTTGGGTCAGCCAGATTGGTCTACCTGCCTTTCTACAGCTAGAAGCTCTCAGCTAAGTCTCACAGTGCAGGGCTTGGCTCATTGGCTAAAAGTGATAAGATAAATCGCTCAGCCATTGAACGAGCCTTGCACTGCAGGGCTTAGCTCAGACTAGTTAATCAAAGCTCATAGCAGGCTCCTATCTGGTTTTCAATAGCACTGCAGAGGGACTGGAGAAGTTAAACCATTAGGAAACAGTTTGAGTACTTACTTTGGGGAGTGTCAGGGCATGCATTGCACCATAACCACTACAGTGCACCCTAGTGGTTATGGTGTGTAGAGTGTCCCTTTAATTTAAAATGTAATTTAAAATCTGCATTTTAGTAAATACTTTCAGAATTGTGATAATATAAATGAAAAAAAAAAACATTGGTATTCGAGTTTGAAAATAATAAACAATCATTTAGAAAGAATACAAGTACACTAATTCTGTCCAAACCAAAAATAAATAAAGCATACAAAACCTACCTTGATGAATAGGTCTTCCTTTTTTAAATCAACATATCAGACACTATCAGTATCTTTCTTAAATCTCTAGTGTTGAAATGTCATTTTGGCTGGAGTATTATACTACTGTCACACCCACATTTTTACATTCAGCCTGTAAAACACTGCTAATGCTTGTTTGTTTATATGGGTTTGTGCCTACATCTGAATGGCGTGCCCAAGAGTGCCCATTCAGCAGACACAAACGAAATTGCGAATGACACAACTCAGCAATTCGCTGGCCTCACCTCTTTTGGCGCTCTTTGAAAATCCAAATAAAACCATGGCTATATAAAACCCAGACTTTCTTGTCCCAATAATCCTGTTGTGGTTCTTGCTTAGCCCGATAGTTGTGATAATTTCGATCTTCTGACCTTGGCTAGTTTACCATTAACCCCTTAAGGACTGGACTGTTTTTGCGATGTTGTACATTTGTGACCAGGCATATTTTTACACTTTTGTGGTGTTTGTGTTTGGCTGGAGTTTTCCGCTCTCTCATTTACTGTTCCCATACAAATTATATATTGTTTTTTTCAGGACAAAAGGGGCTTTCTTTACATACCATTATTTATATAATCTCATGTATTTTAATTTAAAAAAAATAAAAAATATGATGAAAAATTGAAAAAAATACATGTTTTTTGACTTTTACTTGAAAAATATTTTACTCATCTACAAAAGCGAATTAAAAAAACTGCTAAATAGATTCAAAATTTTGTCCTGAGTTTAAAAATACCCCGTGTTTACATGCTTTTTTGCTTTTTTTTGCATGTTATAGGGCTATAGGTACAAGTAGAATATTGCGGTTTCAAAACATAAATTTTTTAAATTTATCAATAGTGACATTGTAACACTATTATCTGTCATAAATCTCTGAATAACACCCCACATGTACATATTTTTTTTAAAGTAGACAACCCAGGGTATTCAATATGGGGTATGTCCAGTCTTTTTTAGTAGCCACTTAGTCGAAAACACTGGCCAAAGTAAGCATTCATATTTGTTTGTGTGTGAAAAAAGTAAAAAAACTAAATTGAACGCTAATTTTGGCCAGTGTTTGTGACCAAGTGGTTACTAAAAAAGACTGGACATACCCCATTTGCAATACCTTGGGTTGTCTTCTTTTGCAAATGGTATGCCATCATGGGGGTAATTCTCATTCCTGGGCTACCATACGCTCTCAAAGGCAACGTAACCAACCTGGCCATTTTCAATGTAAAAATATTTGACCCATATATTTGACCTTGTAACTTTCAAAAATGCTATAAAACCTGTACATGGGGGGTACTGTTTTACTCGGGAGACATCGCTGAACACAAATATTAGTGTTTAAAAACTGGAAAACGTATCACAACAATTATATCATCAGTAAAAGTGCTGTTTGTGTGTGAAAAATGCAAAAAAGTCACTTTCACTGACAATATCATCGCTGTGATATGTTTTACTGTTTTGAATCACTAATATTTGTGTTCAGCGAAGTCTCCCGAGTAAAACAGTACCCCCCATGTACAGGTTTTAGGGTGTCGTAGAACGTTACAGGGTAAAATACAGTGCTAGCAAATTCAATTCTCTGGAATTTCGGCCTGGGTTGGCAGGCAGGTCCCTTAAATTGCAATCAATAAAATTACTGAATTATGTAAAACTATTACATAAATACGCACGTAGAATTTAAATATATATGCATATTTATATATTTGAAGTCTACGTGTATATTTATATAATTATTTATGTAATTTTGTATATGGACATATGTATATTTCTTATTATTTTTATTTATTTTTATATACATAGATATATATACAAATTCATTCTAAGTGTATTTTGATATAAATATATATATATTAATTTTAAAATACAGTTAGAATAAAATTTCATATAGATATATTATTTTTTTTAATTTTTTTATTATTATTTTAAATTTTTTTTATTTAATTTAAATTACTTATTATTTATATTTTTTAATAATATATATATACAATATATATAGTTATTATATATATTATATATATACGTGTGTAATTTAATTATAAGTGTATTTTTATATTAATATAAGTACATATTAATATAAAAATACACTTAGTATGGAATTATATATATGATATATAGACATATATTATATAGATATATTATATGTCTATATATCATATATACACATATATAATTATTATTATTTTTTTTATTACCATTAACTTTATTTTTATTTTTGATTTTACACTAGCAGGGAGACTGCCTGTCAGCACAGACAGTCCCCCTGCAGGCAGCACTAGGACACCTATTGTGACCATGTGATCGCTGTGTTAAGCGATCACATGGCCACAGGGGTCCTAAATCAGTGTGGGGAGACTGTCTGGGCTGCAGGCAGTCTCCCCACAACCGGGAGCAACACTGATCGCCGCCGGGGGAACGACGGCGATCAGGTAAGTACCCCCAGACCGTTAGGACGGTTCAGGACCGTCATCGGTCCTCAAGGCAAAAATGCCGATGACGGTCCTGAACCGTCCTCGGTCGCTAAGGGGTTAATTCTATTCCCTGTGTTCCTGATAGTTGGCTTGTCTAACGTCTACTCTTTTATCCTACCCTTGACTTTGACTATCTCACTCTGACTACTCATATGTTAGGCCCTAAGGTCTGGTAATATGGAAATGTATTTATTCTGTTGTAGATTAGAGTATGTGTGTTTGGGTTCCCTTACGCGTACATTGACATCGCCTGGCTGACAGAAATATATTTCAATGTAAAATATTTATTAAATACATGTTTAAAACTGCTGTCAAGGAAGCAAGAAAAATGATTTTTTTTTTTTTTTTTATTAATCTGGGTCTCTAAATTTTAAGAGCCAACAAACAAATACTGCATTAACAACTGATTTTTTTTTTTTTTAAACTCTTAAATCCTTCTGCCCCCACTAGCCATAAACATAGGTCTAAAGTATCTATTGAAAATATGTCATAATTATGTGGAACAAACCAATACGTCCCATATTGTTTATCCCTGAAAAATATGTGCGTGCCGTAATTATGTATATAAATATATGTATATAAATGATTAGCATGAATAATGTTTATTCTTAGCATTACAATTATAGAGAGGTGATATTTAGAGGTAAAGAAGACCCTGCTTTAACAAGCGTACAAATTATGAGTATTAGAGGTAGGTGGATACATATCATTAGTGTCTTGCCTAAGGATACTTACTGGTAACTTAGTCTGACCAGGATTTGAACCTGGGTTTCGTGAACAATATATTTTATTCATCACAATGATACAATATAGCCCAATTTGGCAGATAAAGGGCAATTTAGTTAGTTTATGTTTTTTAATTTTACTATTTAGTTATTTTAGTTTATGAGGTGTAATTTTTAAAAATGCTTTCTAATTATCATACTTATGCAAATGAAATGTGTAAATGGTTGGTCTTGAAAAAAGTAAGGTCTGCCAAAAGGTATTGTAAAAATGTGCATATAATTCAATGGACAAGTTGACAACATAAAATACAGTTAATGGAATCTGTTATAATGAATGAAAAGAACTTTCAGGGAACACTCCATACACCTAGTCAAATGTGACTCATGTAAAAACTCGTGGTCAAATTATTTAACTAGATCATGCTTCCAAATTCCATACAGCACAGTAATTCACCGGAACAGTGTAGGGTCCCTTATCTTAGAGCAGTGAGTGTGAGCTGGACTCGAACAGACAAACTGCTATTTGCAGCTTGCAGTTTTAACTTAGCCTTCCTTCCAAAATAGACTGCAAAATGTGGTGGGGGGGCAAAGATAGCACAATTCTCTCTCCACTGCTTCTCTCCAGACATATTATTGTAAGGAGAGTGGCTGAATAAAGAATAGAGTGCATAATGAATTATGTTATACCCTGCATGAAAAGCCGTAACACATCATATGACTGATATATAACAACGCAGGCATCTAATCTTAGCAAAGACAAAAAGGAATTGGGGGCACACCCGAAACATGCACCCTGCAGGAATGATGCTGCTGTAGTGACCAAAACACATACATAATACAGATTAAGTAACAGCGCGCACATAAAAATACATTTCTAAATTTTAGAAGGCTACTTAAAATCACCTACCTCAGCAAACAAATATGGTGATTCAGTTCCACCATATGGCAATATTGTGTTAAGCCCACCACTACTTTACAGTGCCCCAATATCAGTGGATCCTACACTAATTCCAATGTGGGAGACAAGTTACATAGTGCTAAATAAGCTAAAGTGTATTTTAATAATCTGTTGTAAGAGCATTGTGAATATATATAATTCAAAAGGAATTCAGTGTCAGAACTACACAATTAAAGTGATAGTGCTTTGATGTACATATTCACAATGCAATTCATATATCTGCTGTGTGAAAATTGAATTAAAGTGACATTAATATCCTGTTCACAGTGCTCTTACAACAGATTATTTAAACACACTTTGGATGTGACCACAGATGTATATTTGAGAAGGTTTTCGATAGTAATGCAACTTCAATGATAATTTTCATACAGCAGTTATATGAATTGCATTGTGATCATTTGATCTGTGAATAAAATGAGCATTTAGTGGCTGTACACTAACCAGCTAGTCATCTCTCTTTCTACCAATCATCTCTTTTTTTGGCTCCACTGGCAAAATGCCCAATCACAAATCAAAACAAGCAGGTTTGTCCATTGCACAAGCCGCTTGTTTTTTGATTACCGGTAGTCTAAATGGCAGTTCAGACACTGGGAATTCGTACGGTGACCTGATTGTCCAAATTCAGGTGAATTGCAGCTTGTAACAAAATAAATTTCTAGGTCTAGGGCCTAGGCCATGCATAGGCAACCTTCGGCACTCCAGATGATTTGGATTACACCTCCCATGATGCTTTACCAGCATTATGGGTGTAAGAGCATTATGGAGGATGAAGTCCACAACATCTGGAGTGCCGAAGGTTGCCTATTCCTGGCCTAGGCAAAAGTGAGTGTACACCTCCCTTGCAGTCAGCTGAGCACTCTCATTATTTATAATATATCATATACTCTTATTTGTGGCAATCTTGTGCTTTTGTATAAACATGTCTATGTAGATGCCCAATGTTTTGGGGAATATTGCTGTTTATATAATCTGCTTCTTGTCCACTTCAGTGTTTGATCATATATTTCTGAAAGTTGCAGCTGTACGCGTTGAAAAGATTGATATCATCGCATGGAATCAAGCCCAGCTGACATTTTTAAATATAGCTCATCATTAAGGCAAAAAGCCTTAAAGGAGTTCATTTCTAGTAAATATTTTGCTATGTAAATAACCGTTCTGGGAAAATGTCTCATGCTAAAAAAAAAATTAAATTACCAAGGAGTGTGAAATAAGCAGTTCTACACTTTGAACTACCACTGTTAGCGGTTTATAAAAAAAATAGATCTGGTGTAGTATTAAATGGAGATAAAATCATTTAACACAGCGGAATCATGAAAAACTGCTGTTTCTATAAAAGAAAACACAGGGAGATCAAAACAGTTTTTATGTTGCCTGCAAACTGCTCAATAGGGTAGCAAAGGCTCCGAGGAGCTTGATCTTCCTGTAAGGTATTTTTTACAAAGCACTAATAGACACGGCACTTGCAATCATCTAGTCTAGAAATAACTAATAAGCTGCTGGCTGTTCAGAGGGAATCAGCAACACAGCATCAGCTGTAACCATCCAGACAGTTGCTTGAGATAATGTTGCCCAATTCCGCGATACATACTGATCAGATAAATAAAATGCAGGCCGGACACTAATACATCAATAAAGTCGTATATGAAAAGTTAGAGAAAGCAGTAATGGGCAGTGGTGGTGCACAGGAGTATCAGTAAATATATCCAGAAGAGGAGTTTTAGAGGAACAGTCCAAACACCATAACCACTAAAACACCCTGTAATGGTTATGGTACCCCTCAAATATACGTGTTAAACCATTTTAGAGTGGTTTAACTTTTTACCTGGGTTCCACTAGGCCCTGCCTCTACTGCAGCCGGAAACTTTGAAGTAGAAACAAAACTCTACTGCTGGTGGGATATAAATTTGATTGAGCAGCATGCACACCAAGGCCCAGAGAAGGAAAGGTGCCAAGGGCAGAAATGTTGAAAGGGTGGAATATGACAGAACCAGGATTACCTAGTCTGAGAAACAAACTCCAGTTATTAACCCCTTCAGGACCGGACTGTTTTTGCGATGTTTGTGCATTAAAGGCACACCGTAGGCACTGTATCTGCTTCATCTCATTAAACTGGTTATAGTGTCTGGAGTCCTCTGGTACCATCATTTCTTTCAGCATTAACCCCTTAAGGACACATGACATGTGTGACATGTCATGATTCCCTATTATTCCAGAAGTTTGGTCCTTAAGGGGTTAAACAGTTTTTAAACTTTTAATGTTTTAATGCTAAACAAGAGTCCCCAGCAATCCTTCCCCTCTGTGCTGCTTTGGCTAATAAAGAAGTATTAGCCTGAGCAGCAATAGGCAGCTGTGATTGGCTGAGAGTGTCAGCTGACTGCTTTTAGCCTGTCAGAGTTCCAACTGACGGTATGAATGGGTATGACAACAAGGAAGTGTGTAATCTCTACCTTAGCTACACATACTGAAGGGGCCGGACTGTGGGTGGCCAGGGACTCTTATTTTGTGGCATACTGCACGAACATGGTGCAACACTGAATGGAGGGACAGTGCCAGGGCACTCCAGGCACTGTAACCAATTCAAAAAGATGAAATGCTTATAGTGACTACAGTGTCCCTTTAAGGACCAGAGCTATTTTAACACTTTTGTGGTGTTTGTGTTTAGCGGTAATTTTCCGCTCTCTCATTTACTGTTCCAACTATTACAAATTATACATTGTTTTTTTCATGGTCAAAAAGGGCTTTCTTTACATACTTTTATTTTTATCATGTCATATAATTTAATTGAAAAATAATAATAAAATATGGTGAAAAATTCAAGAAAAACCATGTTTTATTTTACTTTTACTTAAAAAATCTTTTACTGATCTACAAAATCGAATGAAACAAACTGCTAAATAGATTCAAAATGTTGTCCTGAGTTTAAAAACACCCAATGTTTATGTGTTTTTTTTCTTTTATTTGCAAGTTATAGGGCTATAAGTACAAGTAGGAAATTGCTGTTTCAAAATGTACATTTTTCAAATGTATCAATAGTGACATTGTAACACTGTTATGTCATAAATCTCCAAAAAACACCCCACATGTATATATTTTTCTTAAACCCAGGGTATTCATCTAAGAAAATTTGGATACTTTCTATGCAGCTACTTTACTACAAACCTTTGCCAAACTTTGCATAGGTAGTTTATTTTTTTAATTTTTTTCACATACATTGCAATTCAGGTATAAATTCACAGATTCTGTTAGGTATCACTACCAAACAACACCCCAATATGTGTTCAGCAGCATCTCCCGAGTACAGGGATACCCCCCATGTATAGGTGTGTTGGGTTGTTTGGGGGCTAAAAGGCCACATTTTGCAGGTGCGCATATCAGTTTCCCAGCTTGGAATTTTGACATGTAGTCAACCTGCATGCATGTCCTATTTGGGACATTTTTGAAGCCGGCCAATGTATTTTATCCCCATCAAACCATATATTTTTTAAAAGTAGACACCCTAGGGCAGTGATGGCGAACCTGTGGCAAGCTATGTAGTGCATTGTCACGGGGTACCATGGCAACACTCCACACAGCATCACGCGGTTGGACAGGGGAGCTGCTTCACAGATCCCTCCTCCTGCCTCCTGACACGGAAGCAGTGCTTGCCACCACCGGACCACCAGGGATGGCTGTCCCCCCCTTCATTAAAGGTAAGAAGGAGGGAGGGGGGATACTTATTTAGCATCCCTCCTCTCCCCCACACCCAGCTTCCCTCCCCTCCACCCAGCATCCCTCCACTCCCCTACCCCTCCACACACACAGCAGCCCTAACCCCCCACACACAGCACCCCTACCTATTGTTCAAATTTAATATTTCATACATTAATATCACAACTTTTTATCAAAATTATAATATTTATTTTTGTCAATAGGTGTAAACATACATGATAATTAGTGAGCAGTTTTTCAATAACAGTGAATAAAATATGGCATAGTATAGTATCACAAGAAAATTTCAAACTCTGTTAGAGTGATGGGATTGTTAGTCCAAGACAATTTGGGATTATTCTAGCTTTAGTGACTGAATAATCAAAATTTTATTAAAGACAGGAGGCGAATATTTGCTTTAACCTTCTTTACTGAACCTCTCAGCAGCAAAGAAATAGTTAAACATATAGAGAAAAAAAATCAACCAATCAGGACACATATTAGAACATAAGTCTGTCAGGCTCCTCCCAAATCCTCTTTCTGATGCAGCCGATCATAAGTGTAGTCAACCGTGTAAACTTTACTAATCCATCCACAGCACCCCTACACCCCTCAATGCAGCACCCCTACCCCCCACACACAGCAGCCCTACCCCCCGCACAGCACCCCCACAACACACACAGCACCCCTACCCCCACAGCACCCTTACCCCCGCCCAGCACCCCTACCCCCCACACAGCACCCCCCCATACACACACACACAGCACCCCTCACACACACACACACACACACACACAGCACACACACACACACAGCACCCCACACACACACACACACGCAGCACCCCTCACACACACACACAGCACCCTCACACACACACACACACACACAGCACCCCCTCATACACACACACACACACACACACACACACACACCACCCCTCACACACTCACACACAACACCCCCATACACACACACACAACACCCATCATACTACACACACCCACCCCATACACACACACACACACACACACACAATATTGCACCCTTTAACACACACACAGCACCTCCCCATACACACACACACACACACACACACACAGAGCACTCATCAATATTAGCATTCCTCATACACATTACTATTTAACACCTCCTCACACACACACAGCACCCCTCACACACAGCACCCCTCACACACAGCACACACACAGCATCCCACACACAAACACATACACTACAGCACCCCTCACACACAGCACACACAAACACATACACTACACCCCTCAATGCAGTTTGTGTGTGTATTCAGCAGTCTGTTTGTGTTAGCGTGTATTCAGCAATCTGTGTGTGTGTGTGTGTGTGTATTCAGCAGTCTGTGTGTGTGCGTGTATTCAGCAGTCTGTGTGCGTGTATTCAGCAGTCTCTGTATGTGTGTGTATTCAGCAGTCTGTGTGTGTACTCAGCAGTGTGTGTATTCACCGGACTGTGTGTGTGTGTGTGTATATTCAGCGGACTGTGTGTGTATGTATTCAGCGGACTGTGTGTGTGTACTCAGCAGTCTGCCTGTGTGCCCACTAGTCAGTCTGTTGGTATGTGTATTCAGCAGACTGTGTGTGTGTGTATTCATCAGTCTCTGTATTCAGCAGTCTTGTGTGTGTGTATTCAGCACACTGTGTGTATGTATTCAGCAGTCTGTGTGTGTATGTATTGCATTTGTTGGAGATACTAATAAATATAAGCTTAATTTTATCTATTTATATCATTATTTAAAATTTGTATCATTGAACTCTCTGTTGTTGTGTTCTTTTAAAACAAAAGTTGTTAATTAGTTCGGACAACAGTACGAGTTGTTTTTTCTAAACTTAAACCTCAATATTGAGGTTTAATTGCCGTGTTGGCACTTTAAGGAAAAAAAAGTTGGCATGCATTTCAGTTTGGGCACTCAGGCTCAAAAAGGTTCGCCATCACTGCCCTAGGGTATTTCACATGGTGGTATTTTAACACTTTCCATGCACTAATTCTACCACCAGGCTTTGTCAAACATCGAGTTAGTAATTTTGTATCTGTTTTTTTTCACACACATTGTACTTTAGGCATGAATTAACAGATCTGGTTATGTATCACTGCCAAACAACACCCCAATATGTGTTCAGCAAGATCTCCTGAATACAGTGATACCACCCATGCATAGGCTTGTCGGGTTATTTGGGGGCTAAAAGGCCACGTTTGGCAGGTGCGCTTATCAGTTTCCCAACTTGGAATTTTGACATGTAATCAACCTGCGCCCATGTCCCATTTAAGCCAATGTATTTTACCCCCATCAAACCATATATTTTTGAAAAGTAGACAACCCAGGGTATTTTAAATGGTGGTATTTTAACACTTTTCATGCATTAAATTCTACCAGCAGCCTTTGTCAAACTTTTGTCTAGTAATCTTTTTTTGTTTCTTTGTCACACACATTGTACTTTAGGCATGAATTAACAGATCCTGTTATGTGTCACTGCCAAACAACACCCCAATATGTTCAGCAACATCTCCCGAGTACAGTGATACCCCCCATGTATAGGGTTGCTGGGTTGTTTGGGGGCCAAAAGGCAACAATCAGAACTTGTACATGTCAGTTTTTCAACTTGATATATAGGTATGCTTGGTCTATCTTCAGTTTGACATATTTTTGCACCCCCCAGTTAATGTTACCATCATGACAGTATATATAGTATATATTTTTATAAAGTAGACATCAAAGGTTATAGAAGATGGGGTGTTTTGACTTCTTTCCCCAACCATTTTGCCCCCCAAAGAAAGTGTAGTGGTAATTTTTTAATTCTGTTTTTTATGCACACGTCATCTGGTTTTGGCCAGCTGGTTATGTGTTACTGCCAGAAAACTTGTTAGACCAAATGTGCAGGTAGCAAATGTACACTTAGCAGCAATCTTTAAACTGACTCCTGCAAATAGAATCTAACTGGAGATTTGGGGGAAGGAAACTGACTAACAAAAAATGGCTGCTTTCCAAAGAAACAAAAAATAAAATAAAAATTCAGGAACACTTCTTACAACTGTTCTGTGTGGTACAGCTTGAAACATGTTCCAACACATAGTCCTGGTTTCGAAGGGCAATCAGGACAGTGAAAAGGGGTGTCTGTCCTTTTCCCGTTTTTAAAACAGACCCGGCAACGTTTCTTGGGGGGTTTTTTTCTAGCAGTTGGCGGTAACTTAAAAATAAAATGCCTGGACTCAGCTTGCACCGTTGTTGGAACTTGTCCATCTCCATAAATTGTTAAAGAAATAATTTTCAACTGAAATTGGAGAAAGGTGGTTTTCCCTTAAATTATTTTTTTTAAAAAGCAAAAATGAGTTGTGGGTTGCTGTTTGCATCATATAGATAGCCACCTTTTTATACCATGCTTTGGTTTTTCTTAAAATAAGATATGGCTGCATCAGCTGATCAGCCAAATCAACACCCCCCATGTACTTATTATACACCCTGATGCAAACCGGTTTGGACTCTACTCTGCCCTGGACAGAGACGTCTGACATGCATTCGTAATGGATGGGGGTTTGCATATTGACATCCTTCCTGTCCCTAAATTTTAGTGCAAGCACTTCAGCTTTGCGAAGTGCTTTACATTCGCCTTTTTTAATTTTGCCTCTATGAGAGATCGTGGAAAGTCTTTGAAATTTTTTCTGGCAGTGCCGCACGCCAGTGTCTGTAAACCATAAAGTGTTTTAAACAGACGGACACTACTATAAAAATTATTCACATAAAGGTGGTAACCTTTATTAAACAAGGGGTTTAGTAGGTCCCATACAAGTTTCCCAATTGTCCCCAGGGAGTCAGGACAGCCAGGAGGGTCCAGTTGACCATCTTTCCCCTCATATACACGAAAGGCAAACGTGTATCCACTTTCGCTCTCGCACAGTTTGTACAGTTTTATGCCATACCTAGAGCGCTTTGAGGGGATGTATTGTCTGAACCCTTATCTCCCTTTGTATTTCTTTAGAGATTCATCTATGGATAAATTTTGTTGGGGGGTATAAACATCCGAAAATTTTTCCTGAAAATGGTCTAGCAGTGGGCGTATTTTATAAAGCCTATCGTATTGGGGGTGATCTCTAGGATAACAGAGGATATTGTCACTGAAATGTAAAAATCTCAGCAGTAACTCGTATCTGGCTCCAGGCATGGTTTGGGAGAATACTGGACTAGACATTATTGGGTTGGTGCTCTAGTATGAGCGAATCTATGGCTTCTTTATAATCCCCATGAGCATTGTAAGAGCCCAGAATTTTTTAAGCTCTGGGACATCTGTGGGATGCCAGTCATGCTCCCTGACTGTATAGCTACCTGGATTGTTATTAATAAAATGGGTAGCATACAAGTTAGTCTGGGAAGCAATCTCCTCCCAGATGGTATCCCCTAAAAATAGTTCTACATACTGCATTGGGGAGAAGCCATCAACATTAACATTAATGCCTGCGTTGGCACTAAAGGGGGAGACGTTGGGCTCGGCTAACTCCTCCACATTCGGCGTAGCAGAGGAAGCACAGCTTATTTCTTCAGCCGGCTCACACACAGATGACATGTCGTCTTGACTAGATGTGTCAGAAAACTGACCTGGGTCAAAATCTGACGCAGTGTCAATGGCGTCAGATTCTGACGCCAAGAAGGCATATGCCTCCTGCAAGTTATACATACGCTGCATGTTTTACACACGACTAAAACAAATCGAAAACACACAAAAAAAAATTATACTTTTTTTTTTTTTTTTACTAAAACAGTCTAAACAGCAATCCCTAAACTAACTCCTGTCACAAAAATCTAATGGAGATTTGGGGGAAGGAAACTGACTGACTAAGACAGACCAAGACAGACCAAGACAGACCAAAACAGACCAAGACAGACCAAGACACAGATTTTTAAAACAAATTTAACCCTTTAAGGGCAAATAAAAAAAAAGACAGTACAAACGCACTGCTGTCAGGGAAGGATTTTTTATTCACTTTAGATACTGTATAAAGCTCTGGAACACTTTTGCTGCAACAAACTATCACAATCTCTTTCTCTCTCGCCTCACAAAACGCTACAGAGGAGAGAGGGGCAGAGATCACTGTCAAAGTGAGTGTTTGTAACACCCACTTTGACAGCAGCCAATGAGCGAACGCGGATCGCTCACACGCCGCAATTGGCTGTTACTATCTGCCTGGGATGTCTGTCAGGTAGTTACAGTGTTATACTGGCGGGAGCGATCTTTGATTGCTTCCCGCAGCCCGTTTTTCGCTATGACAGTTCAGGACCGTCAGCGGTCCAAACACACGTTTTACCGCTGATAGTCCTGAACCGTCAGCGGTCCTTAAGGGGTTAAAGGTTATTTACACAGGTAACTGTTTTGTTTTTATTATATATTTTGGGGATGATGAGTACTATAGTCATTGCTCTGCCCAGGAGTAGTGGGAGTTTGAGCTCAGGAATTAATTTTGTGAGTTTGTATTTACCTGTTCTGAGAACTTGGTTCTGGTCAAAAATGTGTTGAACAATGAAAATATTCTCTGAGGATCTGACTGAGTGCAAATATCCTTTAAGAGAAGAGAGGTCTGGAGATAAGAAAAGTATGTGGTATGGTGAAGAGGGTTGCAGGAGAACCGGGAAAGCTTTTAAAAATATTCTATTGTATCACTTTACATGATGTAAGAATTCCATTAACATGACCCTTCATTTTCCATTTTGTGTAGCAACCTTTAGGGTTGTTGGAGTCTTTTCACCTCTTCTACATTCCTGTAGGCCTGGCCATCTCATGGACCAGTGATACATTTTTCTTTTACCATTTTAAGAAACATTTGTGGTAAACAATTTAGAATTTTGCCAATCAAATCCTAGAAGCCAGATTATTAATTACTACATGTAACTGCAAGTACAAAATACTACAGTAGTACATTATAGATAACAATTATAACATTACTATAATAAAGTAATAATCTACATAGTAAATCTCAATGAGGTATTTTTCATGTCCGCCTTAGATTGCGAGATGTGTGCTGCGATGGTCGTGCGCAGTTCTCCCAGCTCCTGGTCTTTGGTAGTCGAGGCAGACTTCACCTCAGGTGGTTTAGCAAAAGATGTACCCACTTCAAGGTATGTGGTGAAGTCATACAAGCAGTAGGATGATTCTTTATCTTGTAGCTCCATATTTTGCCATGCGGCCTGTTGTCAGCGCCTAAAAAGTCGCCAATAATGCAGCTAAACTAACTTGATCCTTCCTATTTTACATAATATTGTGTTTCTATTTTTTTATATGAACATTATTTTAGCCCTCACTAATATAACTTAAAACTTACTAAAACTTTTTAGTTTTTCCATTTATATCCTGTGATACAATGTTCCTTAAAACTATAACAGCTCATATGTCAATTTAGGTATTTTACCTATCAATTTTGTTATTTTCACAACTTGCCATATGGCAACTTTTGGCCTTTTTCCAGTGAAATGTCACTCACATGCATTATTAAGATTTTAATCTCCTTTTTTTTTCCACTCTGAGCGTGCAAAAGAATCTTTTTTATCGTTCAATAGTAGCTATTATGCAGATTTCAATGTACCTGCATGAAATGCATGCTTTTAATGGCCTCCCCACAGTGACAATGTAAGCAAGATGTGAACAGACGTCCTGTGGTGACTACTGGTTTCACAACTAATTTGTGTTAGGGAAATCTCAATTGTAGGCCAGTGACAGAGAATTACAGGCTGAATGGTTAGAAAACAAGAGTTATTCTTGAAAACGTACATGACATGCACATTCCATAGTGGAACGAGAGTCTACAGATTAATACATGGGTGTCGAGATATGTTATTTCAAACCATTTTTCTGTATTATGGAATTTCCAGGGGTAACATGTAACAAAAGGAATCTAAACGTGGAATGATTTTAAAAGCCATAAAGCAATTTGATGAATGGTGGTTAAGAACCGAGTCCACTCTGATCTGAGAGTCTTGCAATTGAAATAAAAGTAGTCTTTGATAGGGAACTGCTTTGAGAAGATAATGGAGTGTGAATACCTTCAATTGAGGAAATTAAATCTATATAGAAACTATCATTGCCTGCCTTAAATTCTAAAGTGTCAATTGAAATCTAAAACCGTGGAGTCTTGATCTGAGCAGTTCTGAGATGCTTTACACTCAACACAGTCATACGTATAAGTTGCACCTCAATTATATTAGTTAAGAAATAGAAAAACAAGGGCTATTGGCACATTTTACTATCTGACCATTTCAAGAGGTTTTGAAAACAGTGTATGTATTGTATATATATATATTTAGAGTTGAGTCAAATTATACTTTTCAACTAGATGATATGAATAATTATATACCACAATTTCAGTTTAGGTATTTGAATATAATGAACTATAATCCCTTGTATAAAATCAATTACATTAAATTTAAGAATTTGCATAAACCATGCACACTCTTTGAATTTAAGATTTGAGTCAGAACTTGTAAAACAAAATGTAGTTTAGATTATACTTCAGTTTAGAGCAGGGCTGCCCAACAGGTAGATCCCCCAGATGTTGTAGAACTACAACTCCCATAATGCTTTGCGTGCCTTTAGAATGCATTTAGAATGACAAAACATCATGGGAGTTATAATTCTACAACATCTGGGGATCTACCTGTTGGGCAGCCCTGCTCTAAACTGAAGTACAGTCTAAGCAGCCCTGGTAGAAGTAACTCTATAAGAATCTTCAGATAAACTGCCTGTACAGCCTCTTAAAGCCCACTTAATACTTTATAGTGCAATAATTGGGGCCCTTTCTATTTGTAGATAACACTAATTAAGCCGGGACAGCTCTCACCCAGTAATGGCATTGCATTTTTTAAGCATAGTAAATTTTGAAGTCACTGTATGGAAAGGCTTTAGCTATATCCACAGGGAAATACTTTTGCTGATGCAGTTCAGCACTCTACAGAAACTTAAAATTTGAATCTACACAATCTACATTGCACAACCTTTCTGAAATGTAAAGGATTGTTTTTCATGTCTTCTTCTGTCCTTTTTCTCTTCTCTTTCCATACTAGTGTTCTGTCCACTGCAGCTTCATTGCCACTGACCTCCGGGTTACCCCTGATATACATAACAGGGAGATGGCCATAGCCATCACGTGTCTGTCTCTATGCTGTTATACTATAGAAACCTGGCTCCTACTCTCTTCAGTGATTTCTTTTTCTCCCTCAATCCATCAGCAGCAGATGTTATTTTTTTTAATTTTTTTTAAGAAGAATCATAATGCATTATTCATTCCACTTCTTGCTTTTTTTTTGGTGGCCTCCGTATATTTTCAAGAACTTCAGTCATATATAGTAGTAGCTTTTTAGAAATTATGCATGCATACCATTGGGTTTTTATTACAGTTTTGATTATAGTTAATAGTTTGTGGTTTATATTGCCCTAAAGGGTATACCATTTTTGCATTTATGTCTTGGATACAAACATGTTAGGTAAGAAAGATGAATAACAATTCTTACTCTTTTGGAGTTATCCCTCAGGCATAAAGTATGCAATTTACCTCTATAGACTGTTCATTATAGCATTTATTTAATCTAGAACAACTTTCTATGTTTCTATGGAAGGTCATCATTAAAAACTATAGCAGCTGAAATTCTGAAAAATCAAGGGCAAACAAACCTGTCAAGGACATGTATGTGAAATGGTTTTATGTATACTGGGGATTGATTAATAAACTGGCACTCCAGTAATTTATGGCACACATGGGTCACATATATTGCCAGTTTTTGGATATTGTACCTTCAGTGTTGGATAAAAAAACAAAATAGCAGTGTGCTGCTGAAATGTCTCTAAATCACACATACTATATAAAGATATGTCAAGGCATTCTAACGCTAACATGCAAAATCTAAGCCAATCTTCCTAATTTCAGAATAAAGCTCAGAAAGTGGGAAACATTTCCAGTTCTTAGCGGTGGCATGGTTTGACATGATGGACAAAATAGCAAAAGAAGTAAGAGTTGTCAAATAATTAGCCAAGGATAACAGAGACAGAAAATCAGATAAATAAGCCAGGTTAGCATGATAGAAATTCGAAAAATAAAATAAAATAGAAAACTGTGCAAAGTAGGACATGGTCTCCAGTATGCAAAGTACTTTGAAAAGATAAAGACTATTTACTCTTTTTCTGATTATTAGCCACTTCACTACCAGAAACAAGTATAAACTGTTTTACTATTATGTATTCTGCAAAAAAATTCAGCCCATTTTTAATTCACAGTGGCCCAAACAGTGGGGCCAGAGAGGTAGCATTTTGTCATCACCAATGATAAATACGCCCCCTCTCAAAGCATGTTGGTTCAATGCTCTTCCAAGGCAGCCCATGTACGGAGCTCTGCTGAAGAGCTCTAGCATGAGAAAAAGGTCCAGTATTTGTTCTGTCTCTGGTGTCTCCATAAGTGGGATACCAGAGGACAAAATGGCAAGTAAAGTGAATTGTGCATGTGATTGGAGGTTGCTTGTGGTATTGCGTGTATGCAGAGTGAGCTGATTGTCGTGTGGTGTTTTGTGCAAATTGGTCGGTTTCAGTTGTGATGAGTTTGTGGTGTAATATGTGTGGCTAGGGACTGAAGGGAGTGAGAGAGTATGTGTATAGGGGGTGTAACAAGTGTGTGCAAAGGGACTGTAGTACATGTGTGTGTGTGTAGGTGATGTAGTGTGTGTAGGAATTGTAGAGAGTGTGTGTTTAGGGAATGTAGTGTGCATGTTTGAGTGTAGAGAATCTAGTTTGTGCATAGGGGATCCAGAGTGTGTATGTCAGATATGTAGTGTGTGTAGGCGGTGCAGTGTGTGTCTATAGGGGATCTCTTGTGTGTGTGTGTGTGTGTAGAGGATCCAGAGCATGCATAGGAGATCCAGAGTGTTTACAAGGGATATAGTGTTTGTAAGTGGTGTGGTGTGTATAAGGCATGTTGTGTGTGTGTGTAAGCACTGTGTGCTTGAGAGGTGCAGTGTGTGTGAGGGATGCACTGTGTTTATAGGGGATCTTTTGTATGTGTAGAGAATCCAGAGTGTGTATAGGGGATCTAGTGTGTATGTAGAGGATCCAGAGTGTTTAAAAGGAATGTATTGTGTGTAAGTGGTGTTGTATATATAAGGCATAATGTGTGCAATTGATGTGTTCAGTGTGTGTGATGGGTACTGTGTGTGTGGTGCACACTGTGTGTGTGAAGGATGCACGACTGTGTTTGTGTACGATACAGTGTGTACTGTTGGACTGGTGGTGGGTTTATTCTCGTGAGATCAGGAACGTTGCCACGGTAACCGCGGCAACACTCTGACATCGCAAGAGGAAGGATCTGGCGGAGCTGCTAGTTAGAGCTCCCTGGACCTCTCTCTCCTACCTCCTACCTCCTGGCTGCCCAGTAAAGTGCCTGTGGGATAGTGAGGGAGATCTTTGATCTCCCCACCAGCCCATGAAGGCACACTGCAGGGGAGGTCTGGGCCTGTTTCAGACCCATGTGTGATGTAACGGACCGTTTTGCTCACCAGAGGTTAAAAACCATTTAGGCGATATTCCCCTTTCTCAGCTACACCGACAGCTACTGTAAGCACCGATCTCCCGAACTGGAAACACATTAACACTGGAAATATCCGAACAGGAAAACCATACGACAGGGTTAAACTCCTGGCAGTCAGCATACAATCCAATTCCCCCAATAACGAGACGACACATCGTTTTGAGGGTTAAGCAGAATCTACTGATTTATTCACACAACAGGCTTATAAAGGATTCTCCCATGCAAGGGAGGGATTTACAGTATACCAATAGCATAATGGTTACAACCCACAGATTCTCTCCCCTCAGATAACCAGTTAACATAATTAACATGTACATAGTTTTCCCCGAGTTTTGTTTAAGATGGCCACCGCCACGTGTTCGTTTCCCGAATGGGGGCCACCCAGAGGACAAAGAACACATTACATCGATTGACAATTCCCTGTTTGCAACATTGTTGCAAACGGTAACTGGAGGCACACTTATTCCTGGGTGGTCTGGTTGTTAGGTAGTTTCACTCAATATAATGAATGGAGTGATTCTACCGAACAATCAGGGGAATGCTGCATATACATATACAATCTAGCCGAACACACAGAAACATACATAATACAAAAGACATCCTTACTGTAATCTGCTACAAAGTCTTAAAGGGATATTGTTCCTAAAAAGTCATATGTCCACGGATAGCCCTTAAAGGGCCAGTAGCAGCAATATAAAATACCACATGCCCAAATATTGTGTTCCAAAGTACAAATTCACCAGGGGCCATAGTCAGCAGGTAGGAGGCGGGCAGCCAGGCCTCTCCAATGTCCAGTGGCGAGGTGGCTTTCGCCACATGTGAAATATTGTAGGATAAAAGTCCCTGCATGCTGTCTAAAGCATTTCATTTCCCAATTATTTTTCTAAAGACTGAATGTATAAGTGAAAATTGTGTACATTTACATAATTGTATTGTGTATGTCTGCAGAGCAATCAATACACATAATGGTTGTGCTTTTATATGTTCATATGCTAGCTATGCATCCCTTCCTTGAAATTGATGTAATGATAATATTTTTTCAATCAAAAAGTGTTCAGTATTAAAGTGGTTAACACTATATTGTCCCTGGTTTCTGAAAATGCTACACCACTGTCTATCCACCCTTTGTCCTGAAATACATTTTGCAAGCCAAGGTTTGAAAACAAAATCCCTAGTAGTGAGAAGAACAACACTCTTCATGTGATGAAACAATAATAGGTACACAAGTGTAAGTATAAAATATGCTTAAGGCGGCTCTTATCAGACTAAAAATGTAACCTTTATTAATTAATTAGAAACATCAAAATAGAATTGTAGACTAATCGAATAAAACAGGGTAGCAGGGTAGAAAGCCTACAGCACTCCAGATGTTGTGGACTACATCTCCCATACTGCTCTCACAGTCATACATACAAGGCATGATCTTCTATTAGTAGAGACACATTCTCCCGTTCAAAAATATCAGATCACAAATAATTAGCTTATTTTATCATATAAGCATGACACACATATGTCCACCAACTAAATTCTTGCGTTATCTCTTTTTGTGCCTATCTCTAGATCCACTCTGCACTCCGATCACCAGCGAAATCAAACATTTAAAAAATGTATCACTATTATCTACAAGCAAAAACGTAATTTACCTCCAGTGAAGATAGAAATTCCATACTGTTTTACCTCAATATCCGATTATGCTTTTGCAACTGTTTGTATTGTGAGCCTTGTGATTGTTAATTTCTGTATTTTTTGTAACTAAGCCTTCCATATTATGTGTACATATACATATAATATTTTTGCCAAAATGTATCAGCATGCTTGTGGATTCCCAACTTCCTCTACATTCCTTCTTTCTCCAGATCTAGACCTGCACCCTGATTCCCAGCAAAGTAAACATTTCAAATGTTTCAAATATTTTGTACCTGTACCTTTTTTTTTTTTTTAGATTAAGTAAGAATCATGTACATTTTGCATATTCAATTGTGAACAGAATGTCTTAAAGGTACTTCTCACTCTTTTGTAGACTACATCTCCCATAATCCAAAAAAATGGAGAGTCCTGTAGTGGATATAGCACCTGCTTCAAACTGGCAACCTCATTTGTCCATATAAGTAGACTAAAAAAAGGTGAAAATTGGCCAGTAAGTGTACTGGAAAATATATACTACACACTGATCAGCCACAACATTAAAACTACTGACAGGTAAAGTAAATAACATTGATTATATTGTTACATTGTCAGCTGTCATGGGGTGGGATATATTAGGCAGCAAGTGAACAATCAGTTCTTGAATTTCATGCGTTGGAAGCAGGAAAAATGGCAAGCGAAAAGATCTGAATGATGGCTTGTTGAATGGGTCAGGGCCAAATAGCGATGGCTAGTTGAATGGGTCAGGACGTCTCCAAAACAGACAGCCTTGTGGGGAGTTCCTGGTATGGTGTAGTTAGTATGTACCAAGTGTGGTGCAAGGAAGGACAATTGGTGAATCAACATCAGGGTCATGGTCACCTAAGGCTCAAAGATGCACATGGGGAGTGAAGACTAGAAGGTTCGATCACACAGAAGAGCTACAAATTGCTGAAAAACTTAATGTCAGCCATGAAAGAAAGGTGTCAGAACACACAGTGCATAGCAGTTTGCTGCATATGAGGCTGCATAGCTGCACACCAGTCAGAGTGCCCATTATGACCCCTGCTCACTGCCAAAAGCGCCTCCAATGGGGACGAGAGCATTAGAACTGGACCAATGAGCAATGGAAGACGGTTGCCTGGTCTGATGAATCTTGTTTTCTTTTAGATCATGCGGATGGCTATTTGCATGTTCATTGTTAACCTGGGGAAGAGATGGCAGCAGGATCTACTACCAGAAGAAGGCAGGCCAGTGGAGGCAATGTTATACCTTGGGCAATGTTCCGCTGGGAAATGTTTGGTTTCATGGCATTCTTGTGGATGTAACGTTGATACATACCACCTACCAAGAGAGTGTTGCAGACCACATACACCCTTTCATGGCAATGGTGTACGCTGATGGCTGTGGCCTCTTTCAGCAGGATAATACACCCTGTCACACTGTAATGTGACAAATAGTTCAAGGTGTTGCCTTGGCCTCAAAATCCCTCAGATCTCAATTTGATTGAACATCTGTGGGATTTGCTGGAACAACAATTATGATCCATATATGCCACACCTCAAAACTTGCAGGACTACTTGCAAAGTATTCACGATATATTCTAAGTCGACCCAAATATCAGTCGAAACCCTTAATTTTACCCCCCAAAAATGGGAAAACTTATTGACTCGAGTATAAGACTAGGATGGGAAATGCAGCAGCTACTGGTAAATTTCTAAAGAAAATTATATCCCCCCAAAATTATATTAATTGAATATTTATTTACAGTGTTTGTATATAATGAATGCAGTGTGTGTGTGTGTATATAATGCAGTGTGTTTGTATGAATGCGGTGTGTGTATGAGTGCAGTGTGTGTGTATATGAATGCAGTGTTTGTTATGAATGCAGTGTGTGTGTATTAAGGCAGTGTGTGTGTGTATTAATGCAGTGTGTGTATGAATGCAGTGTGTGTGTATATAATGCAGTGTGTTTGTATGAATGCAGTGTGTGTGTATGAGTGCAGTGTGTGTGTATGAATGCAGTGTGTGTGTATGAATGCAGTATGTGTGTGTGTATATAATGCAGTGTGTTTGTATGAATGCGGTGTGTGTGTGTATGAGTGCAGTGTGTGTGTATGAATGCAGTGTGTGTATATGAGTGCAGTGTGTGTGTATGAATGCAGTGTGTGTGTGATGCAGAGTGTGTTTGTGTGTGTGATGCAGAGCCTTGGTTTGGGGTGGGCATTTTTTTTTTTTATTATTATTATTTTAATATCATATTTTTTAATATATTATTAATATTTTATTTTCATTTTATTATTATTTAAATTTTTATTTATTTAGATTTTTTCATCCCCCCTCCCTGCTTGATACATGGCCAGGGAGGAGGGCTCTCATTTCCTGGTGGTCCAGTGGATGGGCTGTGCAGTGGGGGGGCTGGCAGCGAGCTGTTACTTACCTTTCCTGCAGCTCCTGTCAGCTCCCTTCTCTCTCCTCCGGTCCGGTCAGCTCCACTGCAAGTCTCGCGGTATTAGTGCTGCGCGGAGCGTTGTCACGGTAACCCGTGGCAACACTCTGACCCCGCGGCTCTTGCGAGACTTGCAGTGTAGCTGACAGGGGAGCTGACCGGACCGGAGGAGAGAGAAGGAAGCTAACAGGAGCTGCAGGAAAGGTAAGTTACAGCTCGCTGCCAGCCCCCAACCCAATGTAGGTTGCCATAATACAGACACTCACTCGGGTATAAGACAAGTGGGGGTTTTTCAGCACAAAAATTGTGCTGAAAAACTCGTCTTATACTCGAGTATATACGGTACTGCTCATATCTTGGTGCAAAATACCACAGGGACATGTTTAGAGGTCTTGTGGAGTCCATACATAAGAGCTATTTTGGCAGCATGAGGTGGACCTACATGATATTAGGAATATAGTTTTAATGTTGTTGCTGATCAGTGTAAATATTAGGTATATATTTTGCAGTGTACTTACATAGCATTTTCACATCATTTGGTTCATAGATCAAGTGAGAAAAAATATATAATGTATAAATATAGATTTGTTTTACCTCTCCACCTTGACTTTTCACTTGATTTGTGAATAAAATCCTTTAGTGGCTGTTCCCTAGCCACCAATATTGTTTTCCCATCAATCATCTTATTTTTTGGTCCATGGGTGAAATTCAGAAATCACAAATCAAAAGGAACATACTTGGTCATTGTTTGAGTCGTTGGATCGTTATTTCTGCTGCATTCAGCTTTACCAGACGAAATTCAGATAAATTGCCATTCGTAACAAAATGAACCTTCAAGTCTACTGGTAATGGACTGAAGTCTTCCTTTCCATCACCATTATACACAGGGTAATATTTTGTTTATGTTGTTTTGAATATTTGCATCATACCATTATGGAATGAAAGAAGTCTGGATCTGTAATATTTTGGTACCCTGGGATGTTGTTTGCAGACACCTATGTTGTGATATAAGGATGATTCTATTTTAATCTTCATACAAGCCAGTAAGCTGCTGAAAAATATCAGGAAGTAGATTTAAACTGAGAACCGTTTGTGAATTTCCATCAATGAAAAAATATTTAATGCTTTTAATTATATTTTTAATGAATACTTATTCTATTTTGTCCTTATTAATCTTATAGTGATTCTACGTTGTAACAATAAAATGAATAAAGCATCTGTTGGAATAATGTTATATAAAGGCTTTTAACTGTCTACAGTGGGTAAAACGTAACTATCTTTCGTATGATGACAAATGACTTTTAGCTCCAGAGTAGCAGTTGCATATTGCACCATCTGTCATATGATGGTTTTTGACTTGCAGCAATACTTGTATTGTGCCAAGGGCTCCTCTTGTAGATGTCCAGGTCATCTTACCTTCACTTAATTTAAAAATCCTTATTTTGAAAGTAAAGTTAAATATTGACCAATAAGCAGGAAGCATTTGTGTGGCATCTTTAACCCAACGCAAAAAACAAACAAACATTGTTGTGTTCAAAAGGAAGCATGAGGTATAGCAGTCAACTCTATACTGTAAGATGCCTTCTTAAAGTTTTGTGGACTTAAGGATAGGGACAGGTTATTACTAAAGTGAGAATTGTCAGGACTATAAAGGGAATTTTTTTTTATTTAGGCACAGAGTGGTTGAACTGGAAGCACTGCTCACTTGGAGAATTTTTCCAAATAGTTAATTTTGGCCTTGAATTTTAAATTCACTTTAAAATCACTTTGAATTCTGAATAATTCTCACTTTCATAAATAACCCTGTTAGTATAAGTCAAAGGGACAGTTCCACCTCTGACTGTGATAATGTGCCAGTATCCAATGCCTTAGCTGAATACTTAACATAGCATTACGTTCCTACAAATATGCACTTTGTTGTAGTGATTTTCTTATGTCAGCAATACACAGTTATAGTTCAACTATTTCCGCTGATACTGCAACATATTGACTAGCTAAATTCCATTCTGCACTCAGACTGTATACACCAGCCTTGAACAATCCAGCTTTGGCATTAATCAATATTGTTGGCTGTTAAATGTAATTTTATTACTTTGGCCATCCATCATATTCTTTCAATTGACAATGTGAATCCGTCATCTGTTCTGAAGTTTTGAACTGCGGTTATAACTAAAAATGTATTAATATCTGTGACCAACTTTACACTCTAGCAATTTAGTAAATGAAGTTCAAATAGATTTTGATTTGAATGCAGATTCATACAAATGTATCCCTGTGGTATATATGTCTTCAGAACTTCAGTATTATTTTAACATCCACGTTATGTATGTTTTGGATTATGTGATATTTTTTCATTTTAATTAAAGTTAGGTGTAGGCATAGGGTTTTTTAAAAATGAGAGCATCATTGGTACATACATTTTTGATCTACCAAAAAATGATAAGGTCCTGGAGTTGAGGAGAAAGAATAGCATTGTCTCTGAATCCCCAGCCCCTCTCCTGGCATATCAATTTTAAGAGAGATACTCAATTAATGGCAGTGGCTGCAGATCACAACTGTTGCCTAGTGAGTGTAACTTCCCATTAGTCTTTGACTTGTTGGAAGGATATTTCAGTGGTGACATTAGAGGCTATGCACTGCATAGTCAGTCAAAAAGAAAAAAGTTTTTAAATAATTCTATAGCTCAATGTATTAGTGGATGTAAAAAAACACGATGAAAAAAACTTGTCTTGTATTATTTTAAAAGATCCACGAGATTTGCTAGTCTGGCTCAGAGTATTGGAAAGTATCATAAATAAACAGTTCTATTACAAACATTTTCTTGGTGTAAACCGTCAAAGTCAAGGCAACATTAGACCATCATCAAAAGGATTCCAAACATCTACCATTGTCCGTGGCATACTAATGGGGGTGGGTTAAGGGAGGGTGGTTTGCCCTGGGTGCCACTCAAATGGAACGCGCAATCAGCCTTATTAAACTGTTACAAAGATATATGGAAGTCTTTGAAGACAGTAGATCTTGTCCATGTTTGGCTAAAAGATAATGACATGTAGTTATTATATTAACGCATTAGCCTGCTGGGTGAGGTGCTAGTGCTTGCCTAAGGAAAGGAGGGAGAGGGAAAGGGAAAGGAAAAGAGAGTTTTTTTTTTCTGTTGCAACATGTGGAATAGTTGAGAGTGTATTTATAACGCTCCAAAAGGGACAATAGGAAATTTAATACGTACCGGTAGTATATTGGAGCAGAGAATTTAACGGTAGTAATATAAACACTAAATGATTCAGACTAGTGATAGGTTTTTTGAGAATTTAAGGTTATATGTGATTACAAGGGCTATTATAAGCTATTTTAGCTTTTATTAGTTTAGCTTTATTCTTTCACTTTATTAGAAAACTAAATTGATGCAATTGTTTAGGATTTGCATATTTGTTAATATGTGGACTAATTTGTAGGGGTTGAGAGTGTATTCACAAGGCTCCAAAAGGGATAATAGGAAAATTAATGAGTAAATAAGCAATGGTAATATATTGGAGCGCGGAATTTTAATATAGTAATTCAAATAGTCAATGACTTAGACTGGTGTTGGTTTTTGAGAATTTAAGGATGGGCTATTATAGGCAATTCCTTTTTTTTTCTCCTTTCTTTCTCTATGCCCCTCCCTGTGGGATTCCATGGGATTCCCAGTACGTGGAATATTTTTTGTGTTCCAGGTTTGTATGTAGATATGAATGTTTTTATGTTGTTTTGTCAGATGTGTAATATGTTTAACTGGTCATGTATATTGCAGATGTGGTCAAGGAGCCCAAAAAAGAAAAACAGATAAAGACATGGTTAGAGTCCTAACTATTAATGCCCAAGGCCTTAACTCTTTTGTTAAATGAGGTTATTTGTTTAATACTCTTGTTAATCAGAAAATACAAGTAGGGTTTATTTAGGAAACCCATTGGATTGGGGAGTCTAGGAAATTATGGTTTTATAAAAAATATCCTTTGATTTACTCTGCATCCTTACAAGGAAAAAAGAAATGTGGTGTTTCAATAATTTTCTCTAAGGAAGTTATTTTTGATTGTTGTTATAACCATTTAGACCCGGAAGGGAGATTTATTATTCTGCTGGGCCAACTGAACGGGACGGACTATACTTTAGTCAATGTGTATTTACCTAATAAAGACCCAATTAAAACATTGACTTAAATTTTAGGTCTGGTGGAACAGGTCAAAAAAGGTAGAGTAATGATTGCAGGTGATTTTAATTGTATTTTTGACACTTTATTGGACAAGCAATTGGCTAAAAATCAGAGGATAGATAAATCCCTGAAAAGGCAGGCAGCGTCATTAAGCAGAGTGATATAGAAAGCGGATTTGTATGACTGCTGGAGATTGTCCCACCCCAATGAAAGGAATTTTACGCATAGATCTATGCCTCATAACTCAGCGGCCAGGATAGATATGATTTGGGGTAATTCAAATCTAGTACAGGTGATCTCCTTAATTTCTATTGTTGAAAATACCTGGTCAGACCATGATATGGTAATTGCAGATCTGATGGTAACTAATATGAGACCCCCTCTGATTTGGAGATTGGCAGATTATTTGTTAAAAAATAAAGCAAATGTAGAACATATAGAGAAGTTAATTGACCTTTTTATCAAGGAGAATACATCTGAGGAGTTATCTAAGGAATGTCTATGGTGCTCTTGTAAAGTAGTTATTAGGGGACACTGGATTAAATTAGCAAGCTACCAAAAAAGGGATATAGACAATATTTTGTCCGATCTTTATATTGAATTTTACAATCTTTCTAAAGCTAATAAACAATCCTATTCTGAGGAGAGAGCATTAGCCATTAAAGTCTGCCAAGAAAGATAAATGTCCAGATTAAGAACAGGATAGAACTTAATCGAAATAAGTTAAATATTAAATACTATTACAAGAATAATCGTGTTGACTCATTTTTAACAAATAAATTAAAGAAAAAGATGACTGACCAAAAGATCTCCAAACTAGGAGATGGAATTAATTATATCTATAAGCCAGATGAAATTGCCAGCAACTTCAGAGCTTTTTATCAAAAATTATATAACTTGAATAAATCTCCTGACCTAAGCATGTTGGAGAATTACCTGAAAAAAATCTAATCTATCCAAAATATCTTATGACCAGAAGGAAAAGCTTAACAGAAGTATATCTCAGCATGAAGTCGATTAAGATAAGGCCAGGGACTAATGAAAGTACTTAGAAAATTGGGCAGACTAGATGGGCCAAACTGTGCTTATCTGCCATAGCATAGTGCTATTTCTAAATAAATATTGGAGATGAAGAGGAAGGAACCATGCTACGTGTTTGGTGGGGATGCTCCAAGTTTCACTGATACTGGCTAGATATAATTAATTAAAAACTGGATTTCCTTTCACTAATACCCATGAATGTGTCTTATTATTTGTATTTCAAGAATCATATACTAAACCTGTAAAATTCCTAATTTTAAATATCCTGTTGGCGGCTCTTATACCAATAGCCCAGAAGTAGGCCTCCACTGTGGTCCCTATTTTGCAAGAGATCTCTTACCAGGTCTCCCAAACAATAGATATAATTATCTGCTAAGAAAACACACTCCATGAGCTACTGGATAAATGTGTGAGATATGTGGAGACAAAATCCGGCAAAATAGATACCTATGGGCCAGGGCATTTTGGCCATTTACCGAAGATGTCAGCCTGCTGTGTTCATGGACTAAGGGCCTCTAATGTATTCCCTCTTTAAAGTGTGACTTTATGTACTCCCACAAGGAGCATGCATTGTCAAAAAGAGGATAGCTCACTTAGTGTAAAACTGACTAAATATATTACCTGCTGAAGCTACATGCCAGAGTTCTAAACTGTCAATTTGATATTTAACGATATTGACAAGGTTCTCCAAAACATAACTTTGGTACATTCAAATGTAACCAGCTCCTTTGCATTCATCTTCAAATTAGTGTTCAACATGTACTTAGCCCTAAGCCCCCATGCCACTTTTCCAAATTATCTGTTTATGGTCTCAAGTCAATACATATTTGTATACCTTTTAATATATAATAAGAGTGATAACTTATACTGGTTGTATTTCATAACACATTAACATACACATTAATAAAAAAAAAATACATATATATATATTATATATTATTACTCTGAGTGTGTTTTCATCTTATTACTAGTTATTATACCTCTTGCATTGTAGCTTGGTGGCCAAAGATGTAAAAACCAGTTTGTCAAAGATACATTCACATCATTTCTCCAAATGTATATCTACAGGCATCTTGTGAACCCATTGTATCTCTGTGACCTCAGCTGGAAGGGAATAATACCTTATCTAGACTGTTTGACAGGCATTTCTCTGCCATGTGAATTGATTTGATCTATAGCTGCCTGTGATGATAATTGTGTCACATTGACCGAGACATGCCACTATATGATTTCACTCTCTCTAAAAATGATTTTTTTTATACATATATATAAAAAAAAATAATATATATATGAGATCAAATAAAAGAAAATATATCATTCAGTTAAAATATTGCTTCACATAAAAAAATCTTATTGCTTCACAAAAAAAAAAATCTCTCAATTTCATGCAAGAAGTATATTATTGAGATATAATACATTCTCCTCCACAGGCAAAGACCATACAGTGTAATAGCATTCTATCTTATCTAATGTTGAAGGAGTTAATAAATCCTCTTAGCCCTGTCTCTGCCTGAACTCATGGGCTGGTGAGAAAGTATAATTAGCGATCAGAGAGAGAGAGAGAGAGAGAGAGATTTAGTTCTTGTGCTGCTGCTCTTAAACCCGTTTTGCAGTTCTGCAAAAGCTCAAATGAATCCAGTCTTGATTGTATAAATCATGTATTTCTTTGTAGTTACGATATGAAGGGCAGACCTATTATTGCTTTTATGAAGTAAAAATTGATTTCTCTAATGGACACTTGCATGCTATCTGCAGAAGGAAGCCCAAGACTGTTCATTTGCTAGAACAGTATATTTTATATTGTAGCCCTTTTCTAAATATTTGATTTTCTTTTATATTTGCAGCTTTATTATAGAAGCACGGGCGACAAATATCCGCTGACATGTTGTAGTCTTAATTCATATAGGAGGTTTTGTAAAGAAGCATACTCTCAATTGGAAAAAAGAACTATAAGCAACTAAAATGTCTACTGCACAAACTCAGGGCTATAGTAACCACAAAATATATCTAAAATATCCAGAAATAATTTATCAGAATTCTGACTTAAAGGGATCCTATAGTGCCAGGAAAACAAAGTCGTTTTTTTGGCCTTATAGGTTTATAAGGTGCACCCCTCCCTCGCACCCCGCCTGCCGTGGCGCTGAAGGGATTAAATCCCCTTCAGTCACTTACCTGAATCCAGCGGCGATGTCCCTCGGCGCTTGGTTAGGCTCCGCCCACGCTCCTCCCCTACCAACGTCAGCTGGCAGGGAAAAACCTAATGCATATGCGCGGCAATGGATTATGATTTCCCCATAGGAAAGCATTTATCAATGCTTTCCTATGGGAAAAAAATCTGACACTGGAGGTCGTCATGCAGAGCTTGAGGATGTCCAGCATCAGATAAAAGACCAAAGGTCCATTTCAAACAAGGAAGCCCTCTAGTGGCTGTCTGGTTGACAGCTACTTAGGGCAGATAAAGAGATGCAAATTAAACATTGCAGTTTCTATGGAATTACAATGATGTGTTACACTGGATCACTAAGTGCAAAAGTGACAGCACCCAGACCATTACAATGTGCCAAAGTTATCTGGGTCCCTACAGTGTCCCTTTAACAAATCAAGAAGCCACTAAGAAGCCAATTTGAGCATGTGTTAGATTTGTTTCCCAGTGTCTCCATTCAGTTTTTATATATATAAAAGAACTGTTAAATAAATAAATACAAATGACATGCTTTCTTATCCTTGCTTCGGTAACATTACATGTAGATTCCATACCTTCTAAAAACATATCTGAGCTTTTGAGTATTTAATAGAAAGGTTGGGTCTATTAAGTAGATACTGATTAGCTAAAGGGACACTCCACTGCTCAGATACAAAGGAAAATTAAAATCACTATTTAGTAGATATACTTCCAATGAAAACATGCATGCATTTAACTATGGAACTTTTTTTTCATTAGTGGTAAGTCTAAAACCAGCTTGCAAAAGTTGCAGATTGTCTGCATTTGCAAGCCGCCTTCATTTTCCCTAGTCCTGAACTAAAGAACCAGGAAGTAACAGGACTGTTTGTTACTAAATAGACTGAGAGACAGCATGTGGGGTGTAACAAGGTTTATTTACAAAAGTGCAAGTTTCTATTGATTTCTGAATTTTTTTGTAAAAGGAAAAAGACTACACACTCTTCACATATTAATCACTTCAGCAAGCTGAAGTGCTTTAGGGGTCTGTAGTGTCTCTTTAATAAAGCATCAATAAAAGGGTAGGGTGTGCATTGTATTATATGTTACATTGCATCACTATGTGAATGCACAACATTTTCTATACTTTAATAAAACCATCCATGAATACAGTGTGCTTCAAATTATTTGTATGTCCATGGGAGGAACACACAGTATGGGATTTAAAAATTACCTTATTTCCAGCCAATTAATTATAAAATATAATATAATAGGGGTGTGTATAATATATGTTTTTATTATTATTTATTTTAAAATAATAAAAGAATGAAAAAAATAACTTATAGGATATTCACGAACTCTAGATTTAAAAATCATGTGACATGGTCATTTGATGGCTGTAGCTAAAGTGCGATAGAAAAGAAATGTAATATTGCAGGGAGTCTGGTATGTAAAATAATTACCAAATGTATCCTTCTACAACTTGTTCTTGTTGGAATGCATTTATCTGATTGAAAGGAGAATGGGGATATTGTCAAAATATATACTCAAGGTGACAGAGCTCTGGTGAATAATGTTTACTGGGAACTCGTGCTTTATGACTTCTTCGATTTGGAACTTTGAAGACAAAGTTATTCAGAAAAGGTAAATGATTGCAGAGTACAAAATACCCAAGTAATAAGAATCAACAAAATGTGACTTGACATCAGCAATTTATTCAAGTGTTAGAAAAGGGTATTTTACAGCAATGTACCGAGAGAGATTTTTTTCTTTTTTTTCAGGTGTGGAAAATGTAGAAATTAAAAGAAAACAACGACTAGACCAGGGATAGGCAACCTTCGGCACTCCATATGTTACGGACTACATCCCCCATAATGCTCTTACACACATAATGCTGGAAAAGCATCATGGGAGGTGTAGTCCAAAACATCTGCAGTGTCGAAGGTTGCCTATGCCTGGACTAGACAATCAAATCACCTATAACCGTATCGCAAGATGTATTCATTTTTTGGGGGGAAATAACTAATAATTTTAATCAAAGGTGGATTACAATATTTGTAAATACAAGCATTGTATTTTTTATAGGTGGATTTCAAATTCCTTAAGAAAAAGTAACGGTTAATAAGTCAATGTTCAATTAATAAATAAGATCATAACTAACTTTTAAGAATATAATATTTACTGCATTTTCTTGAAGCAATTCATTTTAAGGAGGGCTCGGCCAATTGTATAAAGGATAAATGTCACATCCAATCTATTTAGACAGATTACATTAGAGCCACATCTGGTACTAGTTAATGCTAGCAACTAGATTAAAATCCTTCTTAGTCAATTTGTATGGCATTCTGTGATCTGAGCCAGATGCGGATACCTTGTCAGTTGGCGACACAAGCTGCATGCAAGGATTTGGAGAACAATATTACCTATGTTTTGTCAACAGACTACCAAGCGGTAAAATCCTCTGGATCTCCACAGCACTTTGACCTCTCTTGCAATTAGATCATTTCCACCACATAAGGCATCTCTACATACATACTAAAGTAAAGCTATAATGATTGTAATACAAAGTAAAACTTGTATATACATGAAGTGGAAGGGTAGGGACAAACAATAACTGCACTCGTTTTATGACTAAATTGTGCTTTCTCAACAGGACCCTCAAATTTATGTTTGTAAGAGTATAGCTTAGTATTATATTGGTTTGGAATTCTTGGTGGAATCCAGACAAATTGTTTGAATTTTGAATGGAGGCATGGAAGCAACTCTGGGAACTCTATATTAAGTATTTAATTCCCAACCCTCTGTATGTATAGACCATACCTTTTGCTTTTTTGTTTTGTTTATGTCTTGTGAATAACAAAATGTTCTCAGCTCAGCTATTTTGGTTTAAACCCTGCATCTCTCACATGGATTATCCTCAAATTGCGGTTTAATGAGTAATTCAGGAGTATATTAGAGCTCTGCTGCATCAAATGTCAAATTCATGTTTCGGGTGTGTGAGTCCCAAAGAAATTAATGTATACCTCATGAAAGACAGAAATGTTGTTTGAAAGACAGAAATGTTGTTTGAAAGACAGAAATGTTGTTTAGCTCAGGCTGCATGAGGTCAGATGCCATATGCAGAATATGCTGTTGTACTACTTTAAAAAACTGTGGATAGTATATGTGACATCATTCATTTACTCAGGTCAGTGGTGTATCCTGGTTTTGTGCTGCCCTAGGCAGGACAAAACTCAGGCGCCCCCCCCCGCCACCCCCACCCAACCCTGCCCAACCCTTCCCCCCCCCGCCTTCTAAATACACACACACACACACACACACAGTCAGACACAAACACACACACACACACACACAGTCAGACACATACACAGACACAAACAGTCAGACACAAACACACATATACAGTCAGACACACACTCACACAACACAAACACACACACTCACAGGCAAACACACACACTAACAGACATCCACACTAACAGACATCCACACTAACAGACATCCACACTAACAGACATCCACACTAACAGACACACACACACTAACACTAACATACATACACTAACATTAACATACACACTAACACTAACAGACACACACACTAACACTAACATACACACACTAACATACACACACTAACACTAACATACACACTAACAGACACAAACACTAACAGGCAAACACACACTAACATACACACACTAACAGACACACTAACATACACACACTAACAGACACACTAACATACACACACTAACAGACATCCACACACTAACAGACATCCACACACTAACAGACACAAACACTAACATACACACACTAACAGACACACTAACATACACACACTAACAGACACACTAACATACACACACTAACAGACATCCACACACTAACAGACATCCACACACTAACATACACACACACTAACATACATACACACACTAACACTAACATACATACACACACACACTAGTGTTTTTTTTATTTTTTTATTTAACCCCCCCCCCCAGCCTCCTTACCTTTGGTAATGCTGGGGGGGGTTCTTCCTCTCCCTGGGGTCCAGTGGCTGCAGCGCTGGGCGGGTCAGACACAAACACACACACAGTCAGACACACACACACATTAACTTTTTTTTTTATTTATATCCCCCCCCCAACCTCCTTACCTTTGGGAGTGCCAACCTCCTTACCTCTCTCCCTGGTGGTCCAGTGGCTGCCGGTCGGGCTGGGCGGCGCTGGCAGGCAAGCGGCTGGCGAGGGAGCTCTTCCTCTGAGCTGACTGCTCAGCTCCCTCGCGCGCCGGCTGCAGAGTGAGGCTGGGAGCCGGAAGATGACGTCATATCCCGGCTCCCAGCCTCACTCTGCGGCGCGCGAGGGAGCTGAGCAGACAGCTCAGGGGAAGAGCTCCCTCGCCAGCCGCCTGCCTGAGAGCGCCGCCCGCCCGGGATGTCAGTTAGCCGCAAGGCTAACAAGGCATCTGCCCTGGGCATTTGGGGGGCGGCGTTTTTTGCCGCCCCCTGAAAAATGTCGCCCAAGGCAAATGCCTTGTTTGCCTCGCGGCTAATACGCCCCTGACTCAGGTATTTGACTATTAGTAGATGTGATGGAGCTCCTATACTCAGACCAATTACCTCATCCAGGTCAGCTTCTTCTGTGTTAACAGGAGGATCCAATGTGCTTCAGATCCTGTTGCAGTCTTCTGGATGAAGGGACTTCCTTGACACTACCGCTAGATTCTATATTTTTTTAATTCTATTGCACAGAGAGTTTATAACTCTTTCCCCTAAAGCATTAGCTGAGGCTTAATATATGGATAAAACAGAACACATTTATGAAGCATGTACCACATGTATTTATAATCCCCAGGTGGGGATGAACCATACACTACAATTTAACACAATGCAATCCCTTCCACTCTCTCAGGGCTGATAAGTAATTGAATAATTTAACATGATCAGTACAGAGTTAATAATATTTCCCTCCTGCTGTGTCCCCTCAAGATATGCCACCAGGGCCCAAAACTCCCTTTCCAAACAGAGTACCTCCAGATACCAGATGTCTCAGTAAAAAGTACCCAGCCCAAGCGACAATACTTTAAAGTTCCACTGGGTCATGGCCATCCCCTCATCAGGCACAGATTTTCATATGGTTGTCTTGTTTTGATGGGTTCTTCTAGTTCTAAGGAAGGTATATACTCCAATCAAAGAGCAATGTTATTAGTGGGCGGGGTATACCCGATGAAAGATTCACTGGACACAGTTCAGGACCAGTGAATAGCACCATAAAGTTTCAAGGTATCTCCCAATGAGGCGTTTGGTGGGTAAGTAGGTCCTGGTGATCCCCAGATTTCACCCAGCCACAGTTGAGGGTTAGAATTAACTCCCCTCCCCTACCTGCCCCCCCAAGGTCTCCTTATACCTCTACCTTTTTGGTTCATTTACAGTGTCTATTGTACAGGGTCCATAGTCTGTAAACAGGAGGCTGGCTTACAAGCATCCCCACGAGACCAGGACACAATGTACAACCAGAATTTTGGAATGACAGGTTTTCAGAGATCCTCCATTTCTCAAGTGAAAAATGTGAGAGTCTAAAAAGTTTGCCATTCCAAAATTCACAAAAATTATTCAAAGTTTCCACTAAGGGAAAAGCTAGTATTAAAAATTCCCTTTGAATTAAGTTAAGCCCACAGTAGTGCTGGTGATACCTAAACTGACATTCCACAGTAGTTTTTATTTTTAATATTCAGTGGTTGATATTAGCGATCTAAATTCTAAAATTCTTCCAGAATTCTTTTAGTCCAGCATGAATGATATTACAAGATATTAATTTAATTTGTTATTTTACATATGCATCACTGGAATAATATAACTACAATCTTTACTACAACACTTTCATGTGTATAACTAAAAATAAAAATAAAAAATCTCAAAAAAATCCAACCTTATAATGCAAGTACTATGTGCACAAATAATATATACAATTTAATTTCAGAGAATGGCAACTCGCACATATCTGCACTGAAAACAGATAGGACATGCATTTATTAGTACTGCTAATAATGTTTCACTTTCCTTCCCATTATAATGTCCCTCTATTGCTGATAGAGTGAGTAAAATAAAAATTGGATTTATTGTCGTTTGGAAAAAAAATCTGATTAAATCCTATGATAAGTAGTGTGAATCACCCTCATTGCTGACGTCCACTGGTACTTCCCAATGTATCCTTTTCGGGCAGTAAATATGCTGCACGAAAAGACAGACCTGTCTACTGGGCAGTCACAGCCAGCTTGCACCAGGCAGTGGAATTGGAATACTCCACTTCCCCTGATATAGCCTCCATTCTTACTCCATGCCTGCTGCGTTGTTTAAGCCTGATGCCTCTGCTGCTCCATACTTTAAATACATTTGTTACTTTCTCCCATGCCATCTCTGATAAGCCTGGCTTGGCTCAGTTGCTTAGAATACATCCCTACACTTTCTCCACTGCAGTCTCTGATAATCACTCACTCCCTTTGTCCTTCCTTCCTTCCTTTCTTCCCTCCCTTCGTCCCTCCCTCCCTCCCTCTGGGGCCTGATGGTATTCACCCACAAGTACTTAAGTGGGGAAATAAGTGAACCTCTGTATTTACTCTTTCAATATTCTTTTGTTTCAGATATTTACCGGAGGATTGGAGGAAGGCAGATGTTGTTCCTATATTTAAAAAGGGTTTGAAATCCTTGCCTGGAAATTATAGACCTGTGAGCTTAACTTCTGTGATTGGGAAAATATTTGAAGGGCTCTTAAGGGATAACATTCAGGAATTCATTGGAAAGAACTTTGATATTAGCAATAATCAGCATGGTTTTATGAAACATAGGTCATGCCAAACTAACCTGATTGCATTCTATGAAGAAGTAAGTAAAAGTATAGATCAGGATGTTGCAGTGGATGTGATCTACTTAGATTTTGCCCAGGCATTTGATACGGTTCCTCACAATAGGTTAGTCTTCAAACTAAAAGAAATTGGTCTAGATGAATATTTTTGTTCTTGGGTAGAACATTGGCTTAACGAGTTGTCATTAATGGTAAATTTTCAAGCTGAACAAAAGTGGTAAGTGGTGTCCCTCAGGGTTCAGTTTTGGGACTGCTTCTATTTACATATTTATAAATGATCTTGCAATAGGCATTGTAAGCCATGTTTTAGTGTTTGCCGATGACACAAAACTCTGTAAAGTAATAAAAAAAAGTGAGCAGGATATTGTTTTGCTGCAGAGGGATTTAGATAGATTGGGGGACTGGGTACTAAAATGGCAGATCAAATTTAATGTAGTGAAATGCAAAGTTATGCACTTCGGGTCAAGAATTCACAAGCAATTTATAGCCTAAATGGTAGTGAATTATGGATAACCACAAACGAGAAGGATTTGGGAATTATTATAGACAACAAATTAGGTAGCAATCTGCAATGTCAATCTGCAGTTGCTAGTGCCAGTAAGGTTTTGTCATGTATATATCAGGGCATAAATTCTAGGGATGAATATATAATTTTGCCTCTTTATAAATCGCCGGTAAGACCACACATTGAATATGCTGTGCAATTTTGGCCACCTGTTCTAAAGAAGGATATCATGGCACTATAAAAAGTGCAGAGACGACCTACAAAATTGAAAAAAGGAATGGAAGACTTTAGTTACGAAGAAAGGTTCAAAAATGTAAATCTCATTAGTTTGGAAAAAACAACACCTCAGAGGGGATATGATAACATTATACAAATATATTCGGGGCCAGTACAAACCATTATCTGGAAATCTATTCATAAACAGGGTTATTCAGAGGACACAAGTTCATGCATTTAGGCTGGAAAAAATGAGATTTAATCTAAGGCAAAGGAAAGGTTTTTTTACAGTAAGAATTATAAGGATATGGAATTCTCCATGCCTGAAGAGGGGGTTTTATCAGAGTCCATGTTAAAACAGCAATTGGATAAATACTTCCAAAAACATAACATACATAGGAGATATCTGGCTGCACTTTTAGGGTCAAGAATGATTTTTTTTTCCTAGTTTGTTGCAAAATTGGAAGCGCTTAAAACTGGGTTTTTTGCCTTCTTTTGGATCAACAGCAAAAACATATGTAAGGAAGACTGAACTTGATGGACGCAAGTCTCTTTTCAGCTATGTAACTATGTGACTACATTACATTTTACATATTATAATTAATACAATATTTGAACTGGACCAGGCCCGTCTTTCCGCATGGGAACGCTAGGCAGTTGACTGGGGCCCCACAGGCATAGGGGCCCCACAATGTTGCCCATGTGCCAGGGTCAACAGGGGAGATCCTGCTCCCTTGCCTTGGGTCCAAGTACAGATTCCTGAGGTACCCCACTGGTGACAAGTCCATGCTTTGAATTTACTCCATTGACTATAACTCTCTGTTGCCTGTCACTCAGCCACTGCCTTACCCATTCAACAATATTGGGAACCAAACTTAAAGATTGCAGTTTATTGATAAGCCTTCTATGTCCAACAGTGTCAAAAGCCTTACTGAAATCTAGGTAGGCAATGTCTACTGCACCACCCTGATCTATTATTTTAGTTACCCAATCAAAAAAATCAATAAGATCAGTTTGGCATGATCTCCCTGAAGTAAACCCATTCTGATCTTGAAATCCATGTGATTTTAGATGTTCAACAATCCTATCCTTTAACATGGTTTCCATTACCTTCCCCACTACTGAAGTAAGGCTTACTGGCCTATAGTTGCCCGACTCCTACCTACTACCTTTCTTGTGAATGGGAACAACATTCGCTAACTTCCAATCTTCTGGGACTACTCCTGTTAACAATGATTGGTTAAATAAATCTGTTAATGGTTTTGCTAGTACACTACTAAGCACTTTTTATAACTTTGGGTGTATTCCATCAGGTCCCATTGACTTATTTGTCTTTACTTTTGACAGTTGAAATATAACCTCTTCCTCTGTAAACTCACATGTAACAAATGACTCATTTGTCCTTTTCCCTAGCTGAGGCCCCTTTCCTTAATTTTCATCTGTAAATCCTGAACAAAAATATAAATTTCTTGCACAATTATATGCTTAGCACCATAGGCGTGCGCACAGGGTATGCCGGGTGTGCCTGGGCACACCCTAATCCCTGCAGTACGCCTATGGATTGAGAGCGGCAGGGGAGATCTCAGGATCTCCCCTGTCAGCTCATGCAGAGCCGGCGCTATCCGAGCGCCGGCTCTGCACTAAGCCTCAATGGGCCGGTGGGGACAGGAGATCCCGGGCGGGTGCACTGCACCCAGACGCCACAAGGTGGGGGGCGCCGCAAGGGCCAGAATGTTTCCGGCGGGCTGTGGCAGCTGGGGCTCCACAGTGCTGCAGAAACACACTCACACTGTGGGCCTGGAACAGCATTTCACTGTGTTTCCACTCACAGCAGCTGTACATATGTAGCAGGCAGCCAGGAGGATCGAGTCTGGAGAGAAACCACCCTAGTAATCCTGCTCCGTCTGACAGTCTTTACACTCAGAAAGCATGTGACCTGTTATTCAGGCACAGCCGGGCAGCCCAAGCGGGACTTAGGTTTGTCTGTATAAAAGGCTGTCAGACAGTAAGAGGGAGTGAACAGGGAGTCCAGAGATGCTGGCAGTGAGGGGGGGGAGGCTGAGCTGCTGGCAGTGAGGAGAGGCAGAGCTGCTGTCAGTGAGGGGAGGGGGGGCAGAGCTGCTGGCAGTGAGGGGAGGGGGGAGCTGCTGGCAGTGAGGGAGGGGGCAGAGCTGCTGACAGTGAAGGGAGGGGGGCAGAGCTGCTGACAGTGTGAAGGGAGGGGGCAGGGCTGCTGGCAGTGAGGGAGGGGGGGGGTGAGCTGCTGGCAGTGAGGGGAGGTGGGCAGAGCTGCTGGCAGTGAGGGGCAGAGCTACTGACAGTGAAGGGAGGGGGCAGAGCTGCGACAGAAGGAGGGAGGGGCAGGGCTGCTGGCAGTGAGCAGTGGCAGTGAGGGGAGGTGGGCAGAGCTGCTGGCAGTGAGGGGGCAGAGCTGCTGGCAGTGAGGGGAGGGAGGGCAGAGCTGCTGGCAGTGAGGGGAGAGGGGGCAGAGCTTCTGGCAGTGAGGGGAGGGGGGCAGAGCAGCTGGCAGTGAGGGGAGGGGGAGGGGGTGAGCAGGATGTAATTGTGTGTGTGTGTGTATGTATGTATGAGGGTGTAATTGTATGTTTGAGGAATGTAATTATGTGTGTGTGTATGTATGTATGAGGGTGTAATTGTATGTTTGAGGATGTAATTGTGTGTGTGTGTGTGTGTGTTTGAGGGTGTAATTGTGTGTGTGTGTTTGAGGATATAATGGTGTGTATGTATGTTTGAGGATGTAAATGTGAATGTGTTTGGTGTGTATTTTTAAAAGTATTATGTGTGTGTTTGAGAGCGTAATTCTGAGTATGGTTTTTATGGCTTAATGAGTGATAGGTGCCACATACATTATGGATACACTATACACGTCTTGGCACACATGCTTTGACACTCACATTCCCAACTTTACATGTACATACTTCTGCACTTACATACACACATATATATATGCATATATATACATACATATACACACGGTGTGTGTTTGTGCTTTAGGGTGCACACCCTAATGGAATAGGCTGCACATGCCTATGCTTAGCACATATACTCATTGGCGTTGTCTCACTACCTCATGACAGGCACACAGTTGGATTTGCCGGCATATGTGCTAACCTTATCCAAACCCCCTTTAAAACAAGGACACAGGTTATACTGTTGGAAATAATTAGTCCACAGCTTTATTAAATTATTAATAAAATAATTAAGGAATAACAAATGGGGTCATTGCCAACAAATCTTATTAAAGTTAACATCCCCCCATATACATAACATACCCCTAGCAATGACCCTACAATAATAACAATAGATAACAATCTAAATAACATGTTAATACAGAAACTGGCCGCCCAATATGACCACATTTCCACCAGGTTAAATTGTAGGGGTGTACCGAGACATCGCTACCCACCATATCAATTGTAGGGGTGTACCAAGACACCGCTACCCACCATATCCATTGTAGAGGTGTACCGAGACACCGCTACCCACCAGTTCCAGTGTAGGGTGTACCAAGACACCACCACACCCCCAGGTTCGGAGCCACCGACGTGCTCGAACCTACCAACCACGTGCAACACTGCCCAATCCACACTAAACCTCAGGGTGCCCACTTTCTCCTCCATCTACCCTCCGATTTAACCAGGCCATTTCCTGCCACTGTGAAAAAATGGGAAATCAACTAACCAAATACAGGGAGGGTGGGAGGGACAACTGACAGGTAAGCTTAGGTTCAGTTAAAATGGCCACTTCATATAATGGCTGGTATAAATACTCCCCTTATGGCTCCGCCCTACCGAGCACGCTAGCTGTCACTAACTTCCTGTGGCTGCTATGCCTACCTCCTGGCTCTGTCAAGGCCTATTCCTCTTAGCTGCGCTGATCCATGGGCTACATGCAGCTTTAGGCAGTTTCTCTTAATACTTAAAATTTGTGCAGTTTCTAGGGTTGCCATAAAACTATGTTTGCTATATGTTTTTAAATGTCATTGTTATCGTTGTTGTAGGGTTCATAGCTGGATTTTACTTCTCATGCACAACAAAAATAAAGAATTAAAAATAAATGTGATCACAAAGTAGAGAGTAATGTAGTAATGTGCTCATCACATGCATGGCAACTGAAAAGTTAGTCTACTGTTTGCCTCTCATGCAACTCTGCAAACATGCAAGTCATCTATAAATATTACAAATATCAAACAAAACTCACTGTATTTAAAAGCTATAGAATACAAATCTATATTCCATATAGCATTGTTTGGATACTGTTATCTGTAATGGAAGACTCTTACATATTTATTTAAGGACTTTTAAACAATGAAGAACAACAAAATTCTTAAACATTTATCACAAGAACAACAGAGTAATCAGTATTTTTCTTATCATGGTTGCACATTTTTATGACATGTTTGGCATTTCATCGTTTTGATTGCACCCAGGTGTCATGAAATATGTAACATATTGCCTTGATTTCAAGGTGGAACACAGTTCAGTTTTCAGAGACAATGAATCAATGTTTCAAAACAGGCATTTTGTTGTTAAAACAGCTCTAACAGTCTCGTTTAGATGCGTTTCATGGTAGTTTATAAGACTTTTGCCCTTCTCCTGTAGTATCTGAAAGTGATGATGATAAACAGAAGTTAACTTACACGCTGAGTGTTAACATATTTACTTACACAATATCAGATAGCTGGTCATTTTGAAGATATTTTTGGGAGAAGGATGATATCTTTTAATTTAAAAAAAAGAGAAACCAAAATTAATCCAGATATGTAAGCACAGGAACTCTTTTTTTCACAGCACATTAAACCATTTCTTGATTCTGCAGATTAGCACGGAATATTAACCAAGTGCACAATAACTAAAAATTCTAATCTTCTACTGAAACCACAAGGGTTCATTCACTAAATACTGAATTGAACTGAATTAAAATTACGGAAAAGTAACCAAGTTCTGATTATAATTGAGTTGGAGATTTTTTAAAATATTTCTTATTTTAGTTTAACCTTAGCAATATTCACTATATTTTAATGTTCAATGAATCAACCTCAGAAGAATAGTTTCTAAATAAACACCCTATCCACTGTTATTATTAACAGAAATGTAAAAATGTTATTACTTACCTACATCTATTCTCATCACACATATTGTCACATCATAATAGCTTGTGATTATAGGTTACACTTCCTGGTATGAGATGTTTTGTGTGTTATGTGCTCTGTAACTATTGAATTGAGTATAATCAGATCTATTATGATGTGTACCTAATTAGAGTGAAAAAAAAAAGCAATTTACATTTAGAAAAACATTTTAGCAAAGTAAAAGAACATTTTCAAAGTAATGCTACCCTTTTTGGGTGCATGATAATAAAACATTCTTTTGATGTTGCAATTTTGTTTTTAATCAAATTTTATTGAGAGAAAAAAGGGATGGATAAAAAATGGAAAAAGAAGACTTTAAAGTTATACAATACACCTGAGAAACATAATAAGTCTATAAGTACTAGAAATATAAGTAAGGTAATATAGAATTGTATTGTGTAATGGTTAAGCAAGATTTTCATTAAAAAAAATGGACAACTAAAAAAACTAACAAAAGCTCCTTATGTGAAACAATCTACAAAAGCCTCCAACACACAAATAGTTACAAACCTTTGGTTGTCCCCAATGCATGTAAAGTGTAACCCGGCCCTGCCTTCTTCTATGAAAAACACAGTGCTATCAATCACTTTTTTCTCACCATTCAATGCTTGTATCTGAACCAGTAAGGCTGTCCTTGCAGGGTTCAATATAATCACTCACATCTTCTAGCATTCTGCCGTAGTACATTAGTCATAGTTTAGAAACTCATAAAGCTGAAAATTGAACTGTCCAAAAATATGGCAGGCAGGCTGTTGATCTGGAATAAGAAGAAATAAAAAAGTGTTGAATGCTCTGTGGCAGTATTTTTAACAGATTCATCTTGTGTTTTGCTACAAGATAACACTTATTCTTCTTTACTGTTATTCTAATAGCCGCTCGATTGAGTACATTTTCTTCTGAATTAGCATAGGTAGGCCACTTAAATGGGTCACCTAAACATGGGTTCATTTATGTTCTGATTTCTAAAATAAACTGAACTGTACATCCAGTAAATCAAACACCTTTTCAAAAAACCCAATTGGGGTTGACTTGAAAGAAAATACTTTATCTGAATTGAGATTAATATACACAAAACAATGAAAAGATGGAAACACATAAATATAATGCTTATCATTACATCAGTTTATTTATTTTACATTTCTTACATAGGGCCATGTGCACAAATAATATGGTAATCAATTTAAATAAGACTAGATTAGTACTGACAAATGGAGAAGGAGCCTTTTTTTAAAAAAATTTAGGATTTTATCTTTGTAATATGAAAATTATAACTTTTTAATTAGTTTAAATTAATTTAATTTCAAACCACTTTCAGACAAAGAACTGATATCCTATTCATCTGTATATCAACGGTCACCACATATGGTTCTTGTTAAGATAATGATGCATGAATGCTTGTTGATATTGACCTTTGACCCAGCATTGCAAGCCAGACTCCCTGGAAGCATTTATTTATTTAATGTATATAGCCTTTTGTGTAACTCATAGTTTACCAACAAATATAATGTATGGTGTTAATTACAGTTTGGACAGAATGGTTAAGCCCCTTTTTCTATGATAGACACTTATTTTAAAGTATTAGGCAAATCTTATGTGTACGCCCCTTAGAAACTGAATTTAGACATAGGTGCAAGGTGCTTTGAAGTAACCTCAGACACAGAGCTAACCCTTAGAGAGTTCTATAAAATAATTTTAATATCCTACATTGTTTACACCTCATAGATAAAGCATGGAGGGATGTGTCTTATAGCAACTCAGCCCCATGAACTTAGCCTGGGGGAAATTGTGACCAGAGGCTGTCCCTGAAAGAGTCTATTCTGGTATTGAACATTATGCTTCTGTTGTTGAGGATATCGTGTCTCTGGGGAAATCAACGGTCTTAGAGGTGAATGATGAAGATGTGAGGAGTTAATGGAGGATCACCAGAACAAACTCCCCACAGAAGAACTCCAAGACCTTCAGAGGGAGCAGCAAAAGAGGGCATCCGAGGAATTGTCTTCAGACGAGGAGGATGAGGAGGAAAAGCAAAATATTCCTAGTTCACTGATCAAAGAAATGTGTGCGAAGTGGGTTGAAGTGCAAAATGTTGTTGAAAAATATCAACCTGATAAAGCTGTTGTAAGTCATGCCACAAACATATTCAATGATAACGCTATGTCTCACTTTAGACACATTTTAAAACATAGACAACAGCAAGTCAAATTTTTGACAAGGCAATAGACAAATTTTTAGTGAAGAAAAGGTCCAGTAAATCTCGACCAGGTTTCAATGGTGTGAAACGATCAAGGGAAAGAACGCCAGAACAGTTACCTATAGTAATAATAGAAGACGACTCCCCATTCAAACAATGATAGCTCTTCTCCTTTCCACTTACGCTATCAACTCTCATCATTACACATTCTGGAATGGATTAAGTTTGAGTTCTGAGGTTCCACTGTAGCTGTAGAAGACCGAGTCATCAAATTATGTTACTTGATGGTCAAAGGAAAACTTAAACCCTTAGAGAATACTCTCAGGGTTAAGCCAATTAAGCAAAAAGATTTGCTTCTGTATAAAGATTTACTTACAGGAAATACTTTATATTGAAAGATATGTGTGAAAAGAGATGGAAGCAATGAAAAAAATGAAGGTTAAACATAAATTATACTCTCAATTAAGAAGCAAAAGCTCATTAATTTCTCATGCATGTCATGATTCTGAATATAAAATGTATATTAAAGATTCCTGTTCCATTGCTTCTTGTAACACCAGAAGCCTGTCACTGTCATAATGCTATCTTATAGAAAAAGTAAATATATCACCAGTTATAGATAGAAATTTATACAGTAAGAAACAGATTTTAAAGTGAAGCTGTTTGGTTTGTATTGTTTATACATGTAGATTTATAAATCCACCTTTAAGCCCTTTACTTCCAAAATTAAGTTTAATCATTGTTATTTTAATGTATTACCTGTACTTTGCAGAACAAAATATATTCCTATAAAGCCTCCATCACCCTCATTTATACTCCAGAATGCACTAATAGGTTTAAAGGAATGCTGTCACATTTTTAACTATTATTTAAAATAAAAGATTATGCTTATTGTTGCCTTTGTGTATTATACATATATCTAAATATCTAATTTTCAGTGCATCTCCTGACTTAGCTTTTGTCTGTTGGGGTGGACGTCTTAAGTCCTTTTGTGTGTGGTCATGATTGCTGACACATTTCTCAAGTCTCTTTTATTCCATTGGACAAGGTAAAACAAGGCAAATGTAGAATACTGTCTGCTTGTGTGATGCAACAGAATACATAAGAAGCTTAACACATATTTGAAATATAGAGGACAACAAAATAAAGTCGAAGCTTGACAAAACAAACAGCACAGGCATAAAAAACGAATAGTGCAATTTAACAAGCAATAAAATCAGGTCTTTGTTTATAACAGAATATTATATAAAAACTCCACATATCAAATGTAGACCAAAGAAATACATACATGGTTATTCACTAAAGTGAAAATTCAAAGTGAATTGCAAGTAAATTTCAAGTCAAAATAGCCCAAATGGAAAAAATTATCCAAGTTAGCCATACGTTCAGTTCAGCTACTCTGGCCTTAAAATTAGAAATTCACTTTGAATTCACATTGAATTCTCACTTTAGTGAATAACCCTGATAGTTAGACATTATAAAGCTAAACAAAATAGTAGTTATATTCAGATAATAGAGCTATAAAAAGTAAAGCTGTGATTTGCTAGAGACGGCAAATTAATGTTCTGTCAGCCAGGTATACTTTGTGTTCAGCATTTGTCCCAATGCATTTTGGGTAATAATGAGCCACAGCCTCCATTTTTGTCCTTTGGGTAATTTTTTATTCTTAGAGTGTAGATTTATTAAAAATACTTTGAAACTTTAGTAAGATCATTTACTCTCAAAAGACAGTACGTCTTGTTTGGAAAAAATGGTAAAAGTCAACTATATATTTTAAAATAATTTTAGCAGGTTTTTTCACTAAGCAATGAAGTGTAGTAGATTGGAAGCAGAATTGCAAAATATATGCTTATAAACTAGCAGTTTTAGCTTGTTGTGTCCATTGTCTTTTGCTTATATCCTAAATAGATGATTTAGAATAATTCTTAATTCTGAAGAAAAACATGAAATGGTATTCATATCATGGTTATTGTAACCTACATTTTACAATTTGATTTTCAGTTCTTTTAATTTCACTGTATAGTGAGCTGTCATATGAAGAAAACTACAAAAGTACAGGTGAATAAAAAGTCAAAGTGTGCAGACAGAAAGAATTGACATTCAGTGTTGCATTGAATTTTATCTTCACAATTGCTAAAAACATTAAAATTCAACTGTTCACCTGTAAAGGACTTGTTTTCCATACACTTGTTGGTCTTTATATATACACTCTATTGGGCATGCAGTTTTCATAGTTTAAACCCTTAAGGACCAAACTTATGGAATAAAAGGGAATCATGGCATGTCACACATGTCATGTGTCCTTACGGGGTTAAGCTCATCAGGCTGTTAGGGTGTGCTATGCCTTCCTACAAAAGGAGGGCTCTGATACCGTTAGGGGAGCATAGCGTGCCCTAATGATCTGACCCTCCCTCTGGCCCACCATCTTACCTTAGCTGCCAAACGCAATCCGGGAGCCTGCCTGACAACCCAGGCAGTCCTCCTGGAGTCAATCCAGCTGATGTGAGTCAGTGAGCGTGATGATAGCTGCAGGGGGTTGCCAGACAGGTCCCCAACATATAAAATTATATTATTATTGTTATTATTATTATTAGCATATTATATAAAAAGAGGGCTACACTCACCTGAACATTATAAATTATAAGAGTGCTGCTGGGGCCAATTCATACAACATACAAGATCCAGCACACTCACTCATTCACCAAACAGTAATCTCAAAGTTCACAGTTTGCAATAGGTTTTTTTAAACTAATACTTAACCAGGGCAAAAATAATAGAGGTTTAGTTACAATATATGATCACATATTGCCATCCCCCAATGTACTCCATTCTTGGCAGTTCCTACTCTAGCAACCTAATGCCAGCTCTTATGAGATTAATACACTGTACTTGGGAAATATATGTGTTATATTTATATAACAGCAGAACAATTTTGTGACTGGTCTGCAGACAAACATAAAAATAGTGTAAAGTTCCGTCATTTTATTTTTTATTCTTCACTTATATGTTTACCTTTTCGAAAAATTATTTGGAAATGAAAAAATAGACACTATTCAGTTGTCTTTATCTTGCCATATTTCACACAGGGTCTGAAATGCTAGTATAACAGCAAAAATAAAAATATTCTCACGTACATTAGGTGTGACAAAAATATATAAATACACTAGTCAAATATTTTTCTTATAGATATTTGTAAGCACCCTAAAGTCATGACTAACAGTAAAGCTTACAAAAATGGCAAAGACATGTAAAAAGAATGTATGCATCTGAGCATGATGCCCACATAAAGTAAATACGGTAAAACATATATTTCTAAATTAAACTATTTAAAACGACTATTGCAATCTTTATCAATCTCTGGATTGCTAATGTAATGTTAACAGGGAAATGGTAGAGCCGATTCACTCCTTTGCTCTTCCTGACTCTAGGAATAATATGACTCATTGAAACATCCTGCACTGTTTGAAAGCAAGCAATGCACTTACATTTTCAGCCACTTTACAGACATGATATCAGTGACTAGCAGCTAGTGGTAGAGAAATGTGTTGATAATCATAACTAGAGTATAAATGAGTGTGAGTGAGGCTTTAGGAACTAGATTTAGTATTTTAAAAAACATGAAAATAGAAATGCTTATATTTCATTTGGGTATTGAAAGGGTTACTAGACTAGAAAAGTGGCACAAGGCACTGCAAAAATATTGTTTTGGGTACATAATGTTTAAGTAGTATAAGTGTTTGAAAGATATAGCAAAACTTCCAGACAATCATATATAATAAAAGTAAAATAAAGAGTTTAACTCTAGTTATTATTAAATGTTGGCACAAGGCACTAGCTATAAAGCACTGAAATGGTGTTTATATTTAAAAAAACATTACACTTTTTTATTACTTCTAACATTTCTACTAACTAAGAAACACATAAAAACTAAAGAAACCATTTTGGATTATGTGTAAAACAAATCATGTTAATGTTTATCCAAAATGTCATCTTCATTATTTAAAAACTAAAACATGATAATTTATTTATAGTGACAATTTTTTTCATTTGGCTTCTAATGTCTGTTTTAATAGCTGCTATGTGCTACTGAGTGATGGCTAAGGGTTCCATTAGCAGAACCTCACAAGCATTTTAGAGGATATTAAATGTAGCAAATCATTTTATGTTCTGTACAAATGTTACCCTGATCTATCCTGATTGTGCAATTTGTCAAATTTTTAACTAATTATTCACCAAGGAGTTTAAGTGTGTGGTTTAAATAAAATATTAATGTAAGGGAAATATTTTACCAACTGCACATTTGGGATATCTAGGTCCACCTCCTTAAGGGACTATTTATCATATTATTCTGTTAATAAGGATAATCAGTTCTCCAATTAATAAAGGGCAGTGTTTATTATTTGATAAAAGCAAACTACACATTCTTTCCTTGTCACTAAACAAAAATGTATGGTAACTTGAAAAGAGACTTGTAAATTGTAAAACTCAATTACACAGAATAAAAATGTTAAAGATAACTTTAAAGTTACACTCCATACACATAAACCGCTTCAGCTTGCTAGAGTGCATTATCAGAGTTATTCACAAAAGTGAGAATTTAAAGTGAAATCAAAGTTTTAGCCCAAATTGGAAGTATTACTGCCTTTTTCTAGTTTGGCTATCTTGACCTTAAATTTGTAGAACACCAATCTATTAAAATTGGGACAGAAGCAATATCCCTGGCAGTCATTCAGACAACCAGGGAAGTTCTCTTATAATTCTGTTAGCTTTCAGAGAGCTCACGGAAGCAGCAGGCCTGCTGGGCTAGTTTGTAACTGTCTTCACCCTTTCTCAATGTATTACAACTCATTGAGATGTAAGCCATGATCACACGTGCGCACTTGTAGCTTTAGCACAGAGTCCTCTCAATGAAAAGTGTTTGATCGGAGTACTCCCAACACAGACTGAAAAGCTTGGAAATTAAAAAAACGTGCAGGCAGAAGTACATGCATGTTTTCTTTTGGGGTGTATGTACTCAATTGTTGAAAATATAGCTTTTAAATGGAGTGTGACTTTTAACTCTGTGAAACTTGCTTTGCTTTGTTTGTGTACTTGGAGTTTACTGTCCAGAGAGCTACAATAAGACAATATAAGATATAGGAGATTACATACAGTACATTAATGGTGGAGGTTTGCACAGGAGTATATGTGCGCATTTTAAGAATTATATTATGACCTTTCAACTTCTCAACTAATTTTGAATAAACATGGGTTTAAAAAGGTTTGATGTGGTTACTTCAAGATGGGGGTTTGTAGCTTGTCCACACTTAAAGGACCACTGTAGGCACCCAGACCACTTCAGCTTAATGAAGTGGTCTTGGTGCCAGTTCCAGATAGGATTAACCCTTTTTTTATAAACATAGCAGTTTCAGGGAAACTGCTATTTTTACACTGAGGGTTAATCCAGCCTCCAAAGCCTCTAGTGGCTGTCTCATTGACAGCCGCTAGAGGAGCTTGCATGCTTCTCACTGTGAAAATCACAGTGAGAAGACGCCAGCGTCCATAGGAAAGCATTATGAATGCACCCTCTAGCATGTAAGCTCATCGAGCAGGGCCCTCAACCCCCTCTGTTCCTGTACGTCAGTGGTCTGATCTCAATTATGTGTCTGTTAGTCCACCCATTGTACAGCGCTACGGAATTTGTTGGCGCTATATAAATAATAAAATAATAATAATAATGCGCGGGCGGCTCCTGCCGTTCATGCGCATTCAGCCGATGACGTCACTAGGAAGAAGGAGAGGAGGAGGAAAGCTCCCCACCCGGCGCTGGAGAAAGGTAAGTGTTTAACCCCTATCTCTCCCCAGAGCCCAGCGGGAGGGGGACCCTGAGGGTTGGGGCACCCTCAGGGCACTATAGTGCCAGGAAAAACAGTTTGTTTTTCTGGCACTATAGTGGTCCTTTAAGAAATTAACACAGAGTCTGGCAAGGGAACACAAATACTTAATTTGATTTTTTCTTAAATTAGATTAAACCACCTTAAATTTGCTTTTAAAGCTACCATGATGTGGTTACACTTTAAAGTATATTTCTTTGACACAGAACATGAAAAAGTCAGCTATCAATGAGAAATCAGTTAGTATCAAGGCATAGGTTCTGTTTCATGTGCCAATCAAATTTACCCACGGATCAGACACCATAGGACAGAGGAGAACACTGACCAAATCTTAGAAGCCTACACTAAATGTATTGGACTTTTCTTTCATATATTACCAAAAATTGGATCTGATTAGTTCTTCAGCAACTCAACAGTATCTTCAGCCATCAATAATGGAAGGAAGGGAGGAAACAAACACAAGGTGTTGTTTTTGCTTCGAAAACTGGTAGGTTGTTGCCCCAACGTCCCCAAAGGGCCAGCCTCCCCTGAATTTACATATAAAGGACACCTTAACCTCTTAAGCACCCAAACCAAGCGTAAAGGTTTTTATTTTCATATATTTTGCATTATGAAATTTAGTTCATAAAGCCTCAATCACCTTCATTTATAGTCTAATAATGATTTCCAGCCTGCAGAGGAATTCATCTCTCTGCCAGAAACTACTAACTATTGAAATAGTGCCTGTAAAGTTGCAGAATATGTAAGTCTACCTCTTGCTTTCAAACAGCACAAGATGTTTTAATAGGTCATATTTAGAGCTGAGTGGACACCTAAATGTTCGGGTTCGGCGAGTTCGGCCGAACTTCGGAAAAAAGTCCGGGTTCGGGATCGAACTTGACCCCGAATTTGACCCCCGAACCCTAACCCCACTCGAACTTTTGGGCACAAAAATGGCTCTAAAAAGTGTTCTGGAAAGGGCTAGAGGGCTAGGGCTGCAAAGGGAAGTAAAATGGGGGTAAGAGTAGGACAAGTGCCCTGCAAACAAATGTGGATAGGGAAATCACTTAAAATAACATAAAATACCTAAAAATTTAAAATACTGCTGAGCAATAAAATAGCACTAGATGGAATCTTTGATTTTAGCTTTGGAAGAACATAAATCAAAATCTAAAGCATGGCTGTCAGGAGGATCACCATAATGATCCATTTGAGGGAGGGTTGGAGTGCAGGGTATTTCTTTCATTGTTCAAACTGAGCTCAACTCCTGATTCATGGAGAAAAGGCCTTCACAAGCCTCTGCTATTGTGTACATAGTTTATACTAAGTGACCCATAGGTTGAGGAGGTGGTGACCGGGGCGGTGTAGGTGGAAGCGGCGGTGGAGGAGGAGGAGGTAGCCAACACTGTTTTTTATTTGTTTTTTTGTTTTTTTAAATTGGGGTAGCCCCCAAAATAGTGGGACATATAAAAAAAGAAAGATTTGCGGCCTGCGGTGCATTTATTGCAGTCCAATAATGTCATCAGGTGTTTAAAACTGTCCGTCTCCACCAAACGGAATGACAGCATTTCAAAGGCCAAGAATTTTGAAATGCTGGCATTCAGGGCCAGGGATCACGGGTGGCTAGGGGGGTACTTCCTCTTTCTCTCCAGTGTTTGGGAGATGGACAGCTGAATGCTTCCATGGGACATTGTGGAGATGCTGGACAATTGTGTACCTGGCCTATGCTGGTGCAGGAACCCACTGAGCCACTTGTGAATGACTGGCCTGATAACCGTGGAAATGTCACCTCTTCTTCCTCCTGTGCCGCATCCTCTTCCATCATCGCCCGAAGCGTTTTTTTCAAGGAGACATAGAAGCGGGATAGCAAGGCTGAGAATGGCGTCATCAGCACTGACAATGCTTATGGAGTTCTCGAAACAGCGCAACATGGCACACAGGTCTCGCATGGAGGCCCACTCATTGGTTGTGAAGTGGTGCTGTTCCGCAGAGCGACTGACCCATGCGTGCTGCATCTGAAACTCCACTCTCTCCAGCATGTGCAAGGTGGAGTTCCACCTTGTGGTCACGTCGCATATGAGGCGGTGAGCAGGAAGGCCGAAGTTATGTTGCAGCGCAGACAGGCAAGCAGCGGGGTAAGAACACCGAAAGTGCACACAGACGGCACACACTTTCTGCAGCAGCTCTGATATATGGGTAGTTTTTCAGGAATTTCTGCACCACCAAATTCAGCACATGCGCCAGGCAAGGGATGTGCGTCAAACCGGCTAAATGTTATTCTAATATGTTTTCAATCAAAAATTGCTTGGTAGTGAAGGAGTTAATTTACCCTATGGAACTTAATGTTTAGATTAGATGAAAACATTAGTTCATCTCTGTAATTCATGTCTTTAATGACTATTGATGGATTACCTTCTAGGTAGAACTTTATACTATACAAGCTAGAACCCTTTGCTCTCAGACCCAATGCTGTTATAACGTGAATATAGCATACCACTCAAAGAAATTCTCTGCAATCAATTTGATCGGGAAAATACTGTATTTTCATGAGAACTCTCTTTAACCTCCCTCCCATTCCTGTGACTTCTGAGCTCTGAAACTCCATGAACCTCAGATTCATTGGTGAATAAAGAAATGATCAGAGATAAAACATAGTTTCAATGATTGACACAAGTAGTAAAATGTAGCTTTATTTCCCCATCAATAAAAATGTATAAAAAACGTGATCTGGGATTGTTTTTCTATTTTTTTATTTTTCTGTATTTCGTGTCGTCTGTATTTCTTCATGGTTTTGGTTTAGTCCCTGAAAGAAACATTTTAACTTGAGTACAAGTTACAGCTCACGTTGCAATAGTTTGACAGTCTGGTTTCTATCATTGCAAACGCTTGCTAGAAAGCTGGATTGCTATTTTTAGCTACTTAAAAGTCTGGATAGAGGTGCCACTGCTTACATTTAGACGCTGTTATTACTTGTGACAATGAGAACACGAAACAGGGAACATCTACTGCTATAAAAATATTACAGCATAACTAATAGTCAAATGATCTTGCTCTATATTAAGCTTATACCAATTGTTTGAACAATCATTTTAATAGCATAATGGAGATTTCCATTACTTCTTTACATGATTGCAACATTATTTATTCATTTCGGGTTCTTCTACCATTCAATATCTTGATGTTTCATGACTACAGCACTTAGACGTCTGTCCTGGTATTTTATTTTGATTAAGAAAATCTATGGGATTCACATAATACTCCATTTCCATACTGGGCTTGAGGCCAGGTTCCATTAAATAAATGGTGTAATACAATAATACCTAAGGGTTTCTTTTTTCAGCCTTGGGTCATACAAAAAGCTTTGAGGGGCAAATAGGGTCAACTCGTTAAAGTGCTTCCAGTGATTAAATCTAGTTATAGAATCACTTGATTAGGTGAGAAAGAAAGTCTTATTACCCACTGCAGAAACGTATATAGAAAGAACTAACTTTTTTGAACTAGAACAAAGGAAAAGAAAAATGGCTTGAGTCACCCTTTGGGCATTGTGAGATCTGCGCAATGACGACAACAAATGGCAGAACAAAACTGAAGATTTTCATCACAATAGCTAGCAACAGCTAGACGTGGACATTTGGTTCTATCTGAATACCAAATTCTGAGCCAAAATATACCCAAATTCTAAAAGAACCAAGTGGCATGATAGATGACCTGGTTCGGTTAATCCATAATTCAGAATTCCATTAGCTGTGCCTACTGCTAGTAGTCATTGCCACTTAATACCAGATTTAATTCACTAACCTACAGTTTGAGAGTTGTTTTAACTCCTTAAGGACACATGACATGTGTGACATGTCATGATTCCCTTTTATTCCAGAAGTTTGGTCCTTAAGGGGTTAAGGGACACTATAGGCCCTGTTAAATACCTTTTTTCCTGCATTTCCTTATAGAGATGCATTAACTTAATGCATATCTATGGGGAACATTTGGCATCTTCATTTTATGACTATACATTGAACACCTATTTTACTATATCCATATCTTGCCATCGCTGGATAATTC
>OW240914.1:57928867-57940916 GCA_933207985.1 Pelobates cultripes | reverse complement strand
GCCTGTTGAACGAGGTGACCTTGCTCGGTCCCAGGTGTACGGTTCCTAAAATGGCTGCCATATACACGCCCACCGGGATAGGAGACGCGAAGGTATTAAACTGATCAGAACAATACTAAACACACCACAAATATGTTTCTTCCCTGTATGGCTCCTCAAATGATGCTTAAGATTAGAAGCGGCTGAAAAGCATTTTCACATCCGAACAAAAATATATTTTTTTAACATTCTCTCCACTTTGAACGAAATGACGTTTGGGAAGAGATTAACATAATTAAACACAGGCAGTAAAATACAGTTTTTAGCCATACACTGTAACTTTAAAACTACACATCCCATCTTCATAATTACATATTTGGAATCAGCACATTTAAAACATAAACATAACCAAAAATCAGCCAAATACATCCAGGGGTTAAAAAGTTAGCTGGAGGTCCCTTTATGACCGACCGCAAGCACATTTTCCTGCCCAAAACAGTTCCATAGATTTGGGCTGTGAGGTCGGCCTATTTCAGGCTGAAAAAAAGACTAAGTCCCATCGCCGAATGGGACTTAGTCTCTGCAGCTGTAAAACCAGTAGGGGAGAAGGTAGAGCTCAGCGGTGTTCGCGGAAATGTGTAGCCGATTTTAGTTCCATGAATTTGGCTACACATACCACTGACCTCGTCGAATGATCAAAGATGGCCGCCGCCACGTGTTCGGCAAACGAACAAAGACCTCCCAGCATTGTCAATTAAGCTGCGGTTAACCGCAGCTTCTGGGAGGTAAATTGCCTGCACACTTCCACTTCTGGGTGGTCTGCCTGTGTGGTACTTGGTTCAGTAAGCCCCATTTACTGCCTTAAAGGGGCAGTGTCCCAATCTTCCTGATGTCCCAAAAAAGGTGTTTAAAGGGCCAGCACCAGTCACATAAAGAGTCCATAAGCCCAATATGCCCACCGACAGTCTTAAAGGGCCATACACACCAAATAAAAGTGCATACATTTTCACAATCTCCCAGGGGCCATAGTCATGCGGGAGGAGGCTGGCAAATAGGCTTCTCCACAACCCAGGGAAGCAGGGCAATTTGCCATTTAAAGGGCCCGTTACAAATAGCAGTTTGTAACAAGGTGTCAATCCATATCTGCCAAGTGACCCTATGTAGGGGGAACAGTCCCTATTCTACTCTGTGTCAGTGTGTATCATGGTCTCTGAGGACAGGTGTCAATCCATATCTGCCAAGTGACCCTATGTAGGGGGAACAGTCTCTATTCTGCTCTGTGTCAGTGTGTATCAGGGATCCTGAGGACAGGTGTCAATCCATATCTGCCAAGTGACCCTATGTAGGGGGAACAGTCTCTATTCTGCTCTGTGTCAGTGTGTATCATGGTCCTGAGGACAGGTGTCAATCCATATCTGCCAAGTGACCCTATGTAGGGGGAACAGTCCCTATTCTGCTCTGTGTCAGTGTGTATCAGGGATCCTTAGGACAGGTGTCAATCCATATCTGCCAAGTGACCCTATGTAGGGGGACCAGTCCCTATTCTGCTCTGTGTCCGTGTGCATCAGGGGCTCTGAGGACAGGTGTCAATCCATATGTCAAGGTGTCAATATGTCATATGTCAGGTGTCAATCCATATTCATTGTGATTTAGGAATGTTAGGTGATTTCTGCCCTTTATGGATTAAAACCAGACTCTGTATCAACTGTGTAATTTTCCATGGGAGTTTTGCCATGGATCCCCCTCCGGCATGCCACAATCCAGGTGTTAGTCCCCTTGAAACAACTTTTCCATCCCTATTGTGGCCAGAAAGAGTCCCTGTGTGTTTTAAAATTCGCCTGCCCATTGAAGTCTATGGCGGTTCGCCGGTTCGCGAACATTTGCGGAAGTTTGCGTTCGACGTTCGCGAACCGAAAATTTCGGGTTCGCGACATCACTAGTGATAAGTAATTGAATAATTTAACATGATCAGTACAGAGTTAATAATATTTCCCTCCTGCTGTGTCCCCTCAAGATATGCCACCTGGGCCCAAAACTCCCTTTCCAAACAGAGTACCTCCAGATACCAGACGTCTCAGTAAAAAGTACCCAGCCCAAGCGACAATACTTAAAAGTTCCACTGGGTCATGGCCATCCCCTCATCAGGCACAGATTTTCATATGGTTGTCTTGTTTTGATGGGTTCTTCTAGTCTTAAGGAAGGTATATACTCCAATCAAAGAGCAATGTTATTAGTGGGCGGGGTATACCCTATGAAAGATTCACTGGACACAGTTCAGGACCAGTGAATAGCACCATAAAGTTTCAAGGTATCTCCCAATGAGGCGTTTGGTGGGTAAGTAGGTCTTGGTGATCCCCAGATTTCACCCAGCCACAGTTGAGGGGTAGAATTAACTCCCCTCCCCTACCTGCCCCCCCAAGGTCTCCTTATACCTCTACCTTTTTGGTTCATTTACAGTGTCTATTGTACAGGGTCCATAGTCTGTAAACAGACTATGGACTTACAAGCATCCCCACTAGACCAGGACACAATGTACAACCAGAATTTTGGAATGACAGGTTTTCAGAGATCCTCCATTTCTCAAGTGAAAAATGTGAGAGTCTCAAAAGTTTGCCATTCCAAAATTCACAAAAATTATTCAAAGTTTCCACTAAGGGAAAAGCTAGTATTGAAAATTCCCTTTGAATGGAGGGTTAATCCCACAGTAGTGCTGGTGATACCTAAACTGACATTCCACAGTAGTTTTTATTTTTAATATTCAGTGGTTGATATTAGCGATCTAAATTCTAAAATTCTTCCAAAATCCTTTTAGTCCAGCATGAATGATATTACAAGATATTAATTTAATTTGTTATTTTACATATGCATCACTGGAATAATATAACTACAATCTTCACTACAACACTTTCATGTGTATAACTAAAAATAAAAATAAAAAATCTCAAAAAAATCCAACCTTATAATGCAAGTACTATGTGCACAAATAATATATACAATTTAATTTCAGAGAATGGCAACTCGCACATATCTGCACTGAAAACAGATAGGACATGCATTTATTAGTACTGCTGTTTCACTTTCCTTCCCATTATTATGTCCCTCTATTGCTGATAGAGTGAGTAAAATAAAAATTGGATTTATTGTCGTTTGGAAAAAAAATCTGATTAAATCCTATTATAAGTAGTGTGAATCACCCTCATTGCTGACTCCACTGGTACTTCCCAATGTATCCTTTTCGGGCAGTAAATATGCTGCACTAAAAGACAGACCTGTCTACTGGGCAGTCACAGCCTGCTTGCACCAGGCAGTGGAATTGGAATACTCCACTTCCCCTGATATAGCCTCCATTCTTACTCCATGCCTGCTGCGTTGTTTAAGCCTGATGCCTCTGCTGCTCCATACTTTAAATACATTCATTACTTTCTCCCATGCCATCTCTGATAAGCCTGGCCTGGCTCAGTTGCTTGGAATACATCCCTACACTTTCTCCACTGCAGTCTCTGATAATCACTCACTCCCTTTGTCCTTCCTTCCTTCCTTCCTTCCTTCCTTTCTTCCCTCCCTCCCTCCCTCCCTCCCTCCCTCCCTCTGGGGCCTGATGGTATTCACCCACAAGTACTTAAGGTGCTAAGTGGGGAAATAAGTGAACCTCTGTATTTACTCTTTCAATATTCTTTTGTTTCAGATATTTACCGGAGGATTGGAGCAAGGCAGATGTTGTTCCTATATTTAAAAAGGGTTTGAAATCCTTGCCTGGAAATTATAGACCTGTGAGCTTAACTTCTGTGATTGGGAAAATATTTGAAGGGCTCTTAAGGGATAACATTCAGGAATTCATTGGAAAGAACTTTGATATTAGCAATAATCAGCATGGTTTTATGAAACATAGGTCATGCCAAACTAACCTGATTGCATTCTATGAAGAAGTAAGTAAAATTATAGATCAGGATGTTGCAGTGGATGTGATCTACTTAGATTTTTCCCAGGCATTTAATACGGTTCCTCACAATAGGTTAGTCTTCAAACTAAAAGAAATTGGTCTAGATGAATATTTTTGTTCTTGGGTAGAACATTGGCTTAACGAGTTGTCATTAATGGTAAATTTTCAAGCTGGACAAAAGTGGTAAGTGTTGTCCCTCAGGGTTCAGTTTTGGGACTGCTTCTATTTACATATTTATAAATGATCTTGCAATAGGCATTGGAAGCCATGTTTTAGTGTTTGCAGATGACACAAAACCCTGTAAAGTAATATAAAATGTGAGCAGGATATTGTTTTGCTGAAGAGGGATTTAGATAGATTGGGGGACCGGGTACTAAAATAGCAGATCAAATTTAATGAGGCGAAATGCAAAGTTATGCACTTCGGGTCAAGAATGCACAAGCAATTTATAGCCTAAATGGTAGTGAATTATGGATAACCACAAACGAGAAGGATTTGGGAATTATTATAGACAACAAATTAGGTAGCAATCTGCAATGTCAATCTGCAGTTGTTAATGCCAGTAAGGTTTTGTCATGTATATATCAGGGCATAAATTCTAGGGATGAATATATAATTTAGCCTCTTTATAAATCACCGGTAAGACCACACCTTGAATATGCTGTGCAATTTTGGGCACCTGTTCTAAAGAAGGATATCATGGCACTATAAAAAGTGCAGAGACGACCTACAAAATTGATAAAAGGAATGGAACACTTTAGTTATGAAGAAAGGTTAAAAAATTTAAATCTCATTAGTTTGGAAAAAACAACACCTCAGAGGGGATATGATAACATTATACAAATATCTTCGGGGCCAGTACAAACCATTACCTGGAAATCTATTCATAAACAGGGTTATTCATAGGACACAAGTTCATGCATTTAGGCTGGAAGAAATGAGATTTAATCTAAGGCAAAGGAAAGGTTTTTTTACAGTAAGAATTATAAGGATATGGAATTCTCCATGCCTGAAGAGGGGGTTTTATCAGAGTCCATGTTGAAACAGCAATTGGATAAATACTTCCAAAAACATAACATACATAGAAGGTATCTGGCTGCACTTTTAGGGTCAAGAATGATTTTTTTTTTCCTAGTTTGTTGCAAAATTGGAAGCGCTTAAAACTGGGTTTTTTGCCTTCTTTTGGATCAACAGCAAAAACATATGTAAGGAAGACTGAACTTGATGACTGAACTTTTCAGCTATGTAACTATGTGACTACATTACATTTTACATATTATAATTAATACAATATTTGAACTGGACCAGGCCCGTCTTTCCGCATGGGAACGCTAGGCAGTTGACTGGGGCCCCACAGGCATAGGGGCCCCACAATGTTGCCCATGTGCCAGGGTCAACAGGGGAGATCCTGCTCCTTTGCCTTGGGTCCAAGTACAGATTCCTGAGGTACCCCACTGGTGACAAGTCCATGCTTTGAATATACTCCATTGACTATAACTCTCTGTTGCCTGTCACTCAGCCACTGCCTTACCCATTCAACAATATTGGGAACCAAACTTAAAGATTGCAGTTTATTGATAAGCCTTCTATGTCCAACAGTGTCAAAAGCCTTACTGAAATCTAGGTAGGCAATGTCTACTGCACCACCCTGATCTATTATTTTGGTTACCCAATCAAAAAAATCAATAAGATCAGTTTGGCATGATCTCCCTGAAGTAAACCCATTCTGATCTTGAAATCCATGTGATTTTAGATGTTCATCAATCCTATCCTTCCATCCATTACCTTCCCCACTACTGAAGTAAGGCTTACTGGCCTATAGTTGCCCGACTCCTCCCTATTACCTTTCTTGTGAATGGGAACAACATTCGCTAACTTCCAATCTTCTGGGACTACTCCTGTTAACAATGAATGGTTAAATAAATCTGTTAATGGTTTTGCTAGTACACTACTAAGCTCTTTTTATAACTTTGGGTGTATTCCATCAGGTCCCATTGACTTATTTGTCTTTACTTTTGACAGTTGAAATATAACCTCTTCCTCTGTAAACTCACATGTAACAAATGACTCATTTGTCCTTTTCCCTAACTGAGGCCCCTTTCCTTAATTTTCATCTGTAAATACTGAACAGAAATATAAATTTCTTGCACAATTATATGCTTAGATCTCAGGATCTCCCCTGTCAGCTCATGCAGAGCCGGCGCTATCCGAGCGCCGGCTCTGCACTAAGCCTCAATGGGCCGGTGGGGACAGGAGATCCCGGGCGGGTGCACTGCACCCAGACGCCACAAGGTGGGGGGCGCGGCAAGGGCCAGACTGTTCCCGGCGGGCTGTGGCAGCTGGGGCTCCACAGTGCTGCAGAAACACACTCACACTGTGGGCCTGGAACAGCACTTCACTGTGTTTCCACTCACAGCAGCTGTACATATGTAGCAGGCAGCCAGGAGGATCGAGTCTGGAGAGAAACCACCCTAGTAATCCTGCTCCGTCTGACAGTCTTTACACTCAGGAATCATGTGACCTGTTATTCAGGCACAGCCGGGCAGCCCAAGCGGGACTTAGGTTTGTCTGTATAAAAGGCTGTCAGACAGTAAGAGGGAGTGAACAGGGAGTCCAGAGATGCTGGCAGTGAGGGGGGGGCTGAGCTGCTGGCAGTGAGGAGAGAGGGGGGGGGGGGCAGAGCTGCTGGCAGTGAGGGGGGCAGAGCTGCTGTCAGTGAGTGGAGGGGGGGCAGAGCTGCTGCTGTCAGTGAGGGGAGGGGGCAGAGCTGCTGGCAGTGAGGGGAGGGGGGCAGAGCTGCTGGCAGTGAGGGGAGGGCAGAGCTGCTGACAGTGAAGGGAGGGGGGGGCAGAGCTGCTGGCAGTGAGGGAGGTGGGCAGAGCTGCTGGCAGTGAGGGGGCAGAGCTGCTGGCAGTGAGGGGGCAGAGCTGCTGGCAGTGAGGGGAGGGAGGGCAGAGCTGCTGGCAGTGAGGGGAGAGGGGGCAGAGCTTCTGGCAGTGAGGGGAGGGGGGCAGAGCTGCTGGCAGTGAGGGGAGGGGGTGAGCAGGATGTAATTGTGTGTGTGTGTGTGTGTATGTATGTATGAGGGTGTAATTGTATGTTTGAGGAATGTAATTATGTGTGTGTGTATGTATGTATAAGGGTGTAATTGTATGTTTGAGGATGTAATTGTGTGTGTGTGTGTGTGTGTGTGTTTGAGGGTGTAATTGTGTGTATGTATGTTTGAGGATATAATGGTGTGTATGTATGTTTGAGGATGTAAATGTGAATGTGTTTGGTGTGTATTTTTAAAAGTATTATGTGTGTGTTTGAGAGCGTAATTCTCAGTATGGTTTTTATGGCTGAATGAGTGATAGGTGCCACATACCTTATGGATACGCTATACACGTCTTGGCACCCATGCTTTGACACTCACATTCCCAACTTTACATGTACATACCTCTGCACTTACATACACACATATATATATGCATATATATACATACATATACACACGGTGTGTGTTTGTGCTTTAGGGTGCACACCCTAATGGAATAGGCTGCGCATGCCTATGCTTAGCACATATACTCATTAGCGTTGTCTCACTACCTCATGACAGGCACACAGTTGGATTTGCCGGCATATGTGCTAACCTTATCCAAACCCCCGTTAAAACACGGACACAGGTTATATTGTTGGAAATAATTAGTCCACAGCTTTATTAAATTATTAATAAAATAATTAAGGAATAACAAATGGGGTCATTGCCAACAAATCTTATTAAAGTTAACATCCCCCCATATACATAACATACCCCTAGCAATGACCCTACAATAATAACAATAGATAACAATCTAAATAACATGTTAATACAGAAACTGGCTGCCCAATATGACCACATTTCCACCAGGTTAAATTGTAGGGGTGTACCGAGACACCGCTACCCACCATATCGATTGTAGGGGTGTACCAAGACATCGCTACCCACCATATCCATTGTAGGGGTGTACCGACACACGCTACCCACCAGTTCCAGTGTAGGGTGTACCAAGACACCACCACACCCCCAGGTTCGGAGCCACCGACGTGCTCGAACCTACCAACCACGTGCAACACTGCCCAATCCACACTAAACCTCAGGGTGCCCACTTTCTCCTCCATCTACCCTCCAATTTAACCAGGCCATTTCCTGCCACTGTGAAAAAATGGGAAATCAACTAACCAAATACAGGGAGGGTGGGAGGGACAACTGACAGGTAAGCTTAGGTTCAGTTAAAATGGCCACTTCATATAATGGCTGGTATAAATACTCCCCTTATGGCTCCGCCCTACCGAGCACGCTAGCTGTCACTAACTTCCTGTGGCTGCTATGCCTACCTCCTGGCTCTGTCAAGGCCTATTCCTCTTAGCTGCGCTGATCCATGGGCTACATGCAGCTTTAGGCAGTTTCTCTTAATACTTAAAATTTGTGCAGTTTCTAGGGTTGCCATAAAACTATGTTTGCTATATGTTTTTAAATGTCATTGTTATCGTTGTTGTAGGGTTCATAGCTGGATTTTACTTCTCATGCACAACAAAAATAAAGAATTAAAAATAAATGTGATCACAAAGTAGAGAGTAATGTAGTAATGTGCTCATCACATGCATGGCAACTGAAAAGTTAGTCTACTGTTTGCCTCTCATGCAACTCTGCAAACATGCAAGTCATCTATAAATATTACAAATATCAAACAAAACTCACTGTATTTAAAAGCTATAGAATACAAATCTATATTCCATATAGCATTGTTTGGATACTGTTATCTGTAATGGAAGACTCTTACATATTTATTTAAGGACTTTTAAACAATGAAGAACAACAAAATTCTTAAACATTTATCACAAGAACAACAGAGTAATCAGTATTTTTCTTATCATGGTTGCACATTTTTATGACATGTTTGGCATTTCATCGTTTTGATTGCACCCAGGTGTCATGAAATATGTAACATATTGCCTTGATTTCAAGGTGGAACACAGTTCAGTTTTCAGAGACAATGAATCAATGTTTCAAAACAGGCATTTTGTTGTTAAAACAGCTCTAACAGTCTCGTTTAGATGCGTTTCATGGTAGTTTATAAGACTTTTGCCCTTCTCCTGTAGTATCTGAAAGTGATGATGATAAACAGAAGTTAACTTACACGCTGAGTGTTAACATATTTACTTACACAATATCAGATAGCTGGTCATTTTGAAGATATTTTTGGGAGAAGGATGATATCTTTTAATTTAAAAAAAAGAGAAACCAAAATTAATCCAGATATGTAAGCACAGGAACTCTTTTTTTCACAGCACATTAAACCATTTCTTGATTCTGCAGATTAGCACGGAATATTAACCAAGTGCACAATAACTAAAAATTCTAATCTTCTACTGAAACCACAAGGGTTCATTCACTAAATACTGAATTGAACTGAATTAAAATTACGGAAAAGTAACCAAGTTCTGATTATAATTGAGTTGGAGATTTTTTAAAATATTTCTTATTTTAGTTTAACCTTAGCAATATTCACTATATTTTAATGTTCAATGAATCAACCTCAGAAGAATAGTTTCTAAATAAACACCCTATCCACTGTTATTATTAACAGAAATGTAAAAATGTTATTACTTACCTACATCTATTCTCATCACACATATTGTCACATCATAATAGCTTGTGATTATAGGTTACACTTCCTGGTATGAGATGTTTTGTGTGTTATGTGCTCTGTAACTATTGAATTGAGTATAATCAGATCTATTATGATGTGTACCTAATTAGAGTGAAAAAAAAAAGCAATTTACATTTAGAAAAACATTTTAGCAAAGTAAAAGAACATTTTCAAAGTAATGCTACCCTTTTTGGGTGCATGATAATAAAACATTCTTTTGATGTTGCAATTTTGTTTTTAATCAAATTTTATTGAGAGAAAAAAGGGATGGATAAAAAATGGAAAAAGAAGACTTTAAAGTTATACAATACACCTGAGAAACATAATAAGTCTATAAGTACTAGAAATATAAGTAAGGTAATATAGAATTGTATTGTGTAATGGTTAAGCAAGATTTTCATTAAAAAAAATGGACAACTAAAAAAACTAACAAAAGCTCCTTATGTGAAACAATCTACAAAAGCCTCCAACACACAAATAGTTACAAACCTTTGGTTGTCCCCAATGCATGTAAAGTGTAACCCGGCCCTGCCTTCTTCTATGAAAAACACAGTGCTATCAATCACTTTTTTCTCACCATTCAATGCTTGTATCTGAACCAGTAAGGCTGTCCTTGCAGGGTTCAATATAATCACTCACATCTTCTAGCATTCTGCCGTAGTACATTAGTCATAGTTTAGAAACTCATAAAGCTGAAAATTGAACTGTCCAAAAATATGGCAGGCAGGCTGTTGATCTGGAATAAGAAGAAATAAAAAAGTGTTGAATGCTCTGTGGCAGTATTTTTAACAGATTCATCTTGTGTTTTGCTACAAGATAACACTTATTCTTCTTTACTGTTATTCTAATAGCCGCTCGATTGAGTACATTTTCTTCTGAATTAGCATAGGTAGGCCACTTAAATGGGTCACCTAAACATGGGTTCATTTATGTTCTGATTTCTAAAATAAACTGAACTGTACATCCAGTAAATCAAACACCTTTTCAAAAAACCCAATTGGGGTTGACTTGAAAGAAAATACTTTATCTGAATTGAGATTAATATACACAAAACAATGAAAAGATGGAAACACATAAATATAATGCTTATCATTACATCAGTTTATTTATTTTACATTTCTTACATAGGGCCATGTGCACAAATAATATGGTAATCAATTTAAATAAGACTAGATTAGTACTGACAAATGGAGAAGGAGCCTTTTTTTAAAAAAATTTAGGATTTTATCTTTGTAATATGAAAATTATAACTTTTTAATTAGTTTAAATTAATTTAATTTCAAACCACTTTCAGACAAAGAACTGATATCCTATTCATCTGTATATCAACGGTCACCACATATGGTTCTTGTTAAGATAATGATGCATGAATGCTTGTTGATATTGACCTTTGACCCAGCATTGCAAGCCAGACTCCCTGGAAGCATTTATTTATTTAATGTATATAGCCTTTTGTGTAACTCATAGTTTACCAACAAATATAATGTATGGTGTTAATTACAGTTTGGACAGAATGGTTAAGCCCCTTTTTCTATGATAGACACTTATTTTAAAGTATTAGGCAAATCTTATGTGTACGCCCCTTAGAAACTGAATTTAGACATAGGTGCAAGGTGCTTTGAAGTAACCTCAGACACAGAGCTAACCCTTAGAGAGTTCTATAAAATAATTTTAATATCCTACATTGTTTACACCTCATAGATAAAGCATGGAGGGATGTGTCTTATAGCAACTCAGCCCCATGAACTTAGCCTGGGGGAAATTGTGACCAGAGGCTGTCCCTGAAAGAGTCTATTCTGGTATTGAACATTATGCTTCTGTTGTTGAGGATATCGTGTCTCTGGGGAAATCAACGGTCTTAGAGGTGAATGATGAAGATGTGAGGAGTTAATGGAGGATCACCAGAACAAACTCCCCACAGAAGAACTCCAAGACCTTCAGAGGGAGCAGCAAAAGAGGGCATCCGAGGAATTGTCTTCAGACGAGGAGGATGAGGAGGAAAAGCAAAATATTCCTAGTTCACTGATCAAAGAAATGTGTGCGAAGTGGGTTGAAGTGCAAAATGTTGTTGAAAAATATCAACCTGATAAAGCTGTTGTAAGTCATGCCACAAACATATTCAATGATAACGCTATGTCTCACTTTAGACACATTTTAAAACATAGACAACAGCAAGTCAAATTTTTGACAAGGCAATAGACAAATTTTTAGTGAAGAAAAGGTCCAGTAAATCTCGACCAGGTTTCAATGGTGTGAAACGATCAAGGGAAAGAACGCCAGAACAGTTACCTATAGTAATAATAGAAGACGACTCCCCATTCAAACAATGATAGCTCTTCTCCTTTCCACTTACGCTATCAACTCTCATCATTACACATTCTGGAATGGATTAAGTTTGAGTTCCGAGGTTCCACTGTAGCTGTAGAAGACCGAGTCATCAAATTATGTTACTTGATGG
>OW240914.1:57915325-57928767 GCA_933207985.1 Pelobates cultripes | reverse complement strand
AGTGTGTAATTGTGTGTGTCTGTAAGTGAATGTGTGTGTGTCTGTGAGTGAATGTGTGTGTTGGTCAGTGAGTGTATGTGTCAGTCAGTGAGTGTGTATGTGTCGTCAGTGAGTGTGTATGTGTCGTCAGTGAGTGTGTATGTGTCGTCAGTGAGTGTGTGTCGGTCAGTGAGTGTGTGTCGGTCAGTGAGTGTGTGTCGGTCAGTGAGTGTGTGTCGGTCAGTGAGTGTGTGTCGGTCAGTGTGTATGTGTCGGTCAGTGGAGTCGTGCATCTTTCAGTGAGTGCTTCCGTCTGTCAGTGAGAGTGTGCATCTGTCAGTGTGTGTCCAAGTAATAGTGTATGTGTGTATGTCATTGTTTGTCAGTGTATATGAGAGTGTGTGTCTGTCAGTGAGTGTGCGTCTGTCAGTGAGTGAGCGTCTGTCAGTCAAAGTGCGGCCTTGACAGGAAGGGGTGGGGGAAATTTAAACTCAGTTACAGGCATGTACACACACACTCAGTTAAAGGCAGTCACACATACAGGCACAGGCACAAACAATGGCACAGCTACAGCGACACACACAGACAGACAGTCACATAGGCAGTCACACACACAGACAGACACACAGTAACACACAGACAGTTATACACACACAGGCAGGCAGTCACACAGATAGAAAGTCACACACACAGGCAGGCAGTCACACACAGACAGATAGTTACAGACAGACACACACAGGCAGGCAGGCAGTCACATACAGGCAGTCACACACACACGCAGTCACACACACAGACAGTCACACAGACAGACAGTCTCACACACACAGGCAGTCACACACACGGGCAGTCACACAGACAGACAGTCACACAGACAGACAGTCACACACACAGGCAGTCACATACATGGGCAGTCACACAGACAGACAGCCACACACACAGACAGTCACACACAGGCAGGCAGTCACACACAGAGACAGTCACACACACACACAGAGACAGACAGTCACACACACACACAAGGACAGGCAGTCACACAGACAGTCACACACACACACACACAGACAGTCACACACAGGCAGGCAGTCACACATACAGACAGTCACACACACACACAGGACAGGCAGTCACACAGCAGTCACACACACACACAGACAGTCACACACACAGGCACAGTCACACAGACAGACAGTCACACAAACAGGCAAACAGTCACACACACACACTTACCTCTTTCCAGTGGATGCAGTTGGCTGATGGGGAAGCATCTTTCCCTCTTCCTGTACAGCAGGGGCTTCAGGAGGTATTAGCCCCGTCTCCGCCTCTCGATAAGCCCCGCCTCCGCCGCTCGGTAAACCCCGCCCCCTCTGCCGCGATTTTTTTTTTTTAAATAGACCCGGGTGGAGAATAATTAATCCTCCAGCCAGGTACCTCTTTTAGCTCCCCTGCACTCCGGCCATGAGTGAGCTGTGTCGGCCACAGGGCGCCCCCTGTTCCATGGCGCCCTGTGCGGTCGCACAGCTCGCACACCCCTAAGGCCGGCCCTGTGTATGAGGGTGTAATTGTATATTTGAGGATGTAATTGTGTGTGTGTGTGTGTGTGTGTTTGAGGGTGTAATTGTGTGTGTGTGTTTGAGGATATAATGGTGTGTATGTATGTTTGAGGATGTAAATGTGAATGTGTTTGGTGTGTATTTTTAAAAGTATTATGTGTGTGTTTGAGAGCGTAATTCTGAGTATGGTTTTTATGGCTGAATGAGTGATAGGTGCCACATACCTTATGGATACGCTATACACGTCTTGGCACCCATGCTTTGACACTCACATTCCCAACTTTACATGTACATACCTCTGCACTTACATACACACATATATATATATATATGCATATATATATATACATACATATACACACGGTGTGTGTTTGTGCTTTAGGGTGCACACCCTAATGGAATAGGCTGCGCATGCCTATGACGGTATGCAAGAATGGATAAAAAACAATCTGAAATGAATTCATACAATTCATTGTTAGTCATAAGAACATGTAATTACAAGGAATGGGCTCTGGGCTTTTGCCTATACCACTCACCTCCTAAATAACAGGTGAATATGGACAATGTAGCCAGGTGTGATACTCAGAGGACTCAATAAGGACTCAATAAGGGAGGATTAGGAAACAAAAATTATTTACCCAAATGAATTCTGGACAATCTGCGGCCCTCCAGATGTTTTGGATTACATCTCCCTTGATGCTTTGCTAGCATTATGGCCCTAAGAGCATTATGGGAGATGTAGTCCAAAACATCTGGAGGGCCACAGATTGCCCACCCCTGCACTAGCTAAATATAGCTTATACTTTTTTTCTTTTATTATTACAGTGGGTAACAACATTTATTTTGAAATCAGTATGGTACTACTCCTGTATAAATGATAAAAATTGCGAGATTTTCTAGCTTACTTATGCCATTTGTCAAGAACTGACACAGCCAACATTAATCATTCTATAGGTGCTGGGCTGTCCATAAACACACGATGTCCCATCTACTGGAAGAAATATCTAGCATAGGGGCAAATTAGTAAAAATGTGTGACTTCTGTAGATAAATCATTTGATTTGATGGTATAATGTGAAAAGCTTAACCAAAAATTTTAACTCAAGGCCATAGTCGGTAGTGCTGTATCTGAGTGTAAAGAATATTTCCCCTGTATTATGTACATTGTGACATTGTTGTCATCATTGACAATGGAGTCTACAGTATGGTAGATGAGCAGTAAAAAAACCTTAATTTTCTTGGACTTAAAGGAAGGTTTTCTGCTTCTGATTGCATTAACAAGATAAACATTCTTAGAGGTGTTATGTGAGTAAGAACATTTATTTGAAAAAATATTAGAATGATTCATCTGTAAAATATCTTTATTTCCCAAAAAAATTTTATGCACATGGGAAGCACCCATTTACCTCAAAACTTCTCTTGATTGTTTTATTTTAGAAGAGATATTTATAGCATTCAATCACTCAGTCAAGTAATGTCAGCAAAATATATGAAACGTTCTTGAGTATCTTAACCATCATGCAATCAATCACTGTCACCTTTACTCTGCTGCTGTTTAAGGAGTACCATAAAACAAGCAATCTATTCCAGCCGTACCTGGTGGAAATGTTTAAAATGTCTATGCTTTCTCTAGTTAAAGCAAATAAATATTAGTAATGTTATGTATTAGACAGGATATGCTATCTGCATTCTAAAAGATAAACAGAAAAACTAGTATGTAAGGTGCTGAAAAAGGGCAGAATAACTACATTGATAAACACAAAAAGTAAACAAAGCAAACTAAAATGTACAAACAATAGCATAGAGTTCAGGCTGGGTATAAAAATACGAGGGACTAAGTGCTTATTAATAAGTGCTTATTCCTATGTTATAGCTGCCTGAATCCTGATAGAAAAACTCTTTTTCTTAAGTAGCTGAAAGTAATGTTCTCCAAAATCATGAATTGTAGGTATTACAAGGTAAATCTAAAGTAAACTTCACATTTTAGACCATAATTGCCATGTAGGAAAACGTCTCCAAGTCTGCTCTGTTTTAACTTGATAATTTTCCATATAAAACTGATTTAGAATTCCTGTTAAATACTGCAATCGTCATGTTCATGTGAGGACTTAAAATTTTGTCCTATTTAGACTTCCAGTGTAGGCAACAAATGAGTGAGTAATGCATTTAACTTTTCTTCATGTGGATCTATTTCCTTTCTGGTTGATGTAGTGGCACATTTTTTATTTGTGTTTTATATAAACATTTTGCAATAACTGGAAGTGAAGGCCATACTTCTCTTGTCATATGGACAATCATTCCCAGCAGTCTAGCAGCATTGACATAGGTATGGCTTTCACTACCAGCTACTGCAAAATGTTTCCAACAAATGGGTTATTCCAATAATCAGAATGATTACAGTCTAGTGTGGTGGCTATGATGCCAGGAGCACCTGCCTTGGTTCCCTGTTAAAAGGGCAAATTGATTAACACCTGTGTCCCTGCTGGACTCCGATGTTCCCTGGTGGTTTTGGCTTCTGCAGAGCCACAGAAGTTGGAATCCGTTGCCATCACCATTCATTGGCTGAGAGCATCAGCTGACCACTCTCAGCCAATGACTGACACGTAAAATGAAAGTTGCACATAATTGACATTAGCCAATTTATAACTCATGTTCCAGGCTGTCTAGTGACACCCCAAGGATGCTGCCAGAGGTGGATTTACACAACTGGCAGCAGAGAGGTCAAACTATGTATGTGCTGCATTTAAAAGCTTCACACGGCACATTGAGACTCCAGGCACTGTGATCACTTCAACTCACTGAAGTGGTCATGGTGCTTGAGGTAACCCTTTAAAACATATACTATTTAGACAAAGGTATTGGGACACAACTCTTAATTATTAAATTCAGGTGTTTCAATCAGAGCCATTACTGCAGGCGTATAAAATCAAGCAACTAGTCATGCAGTCTGCATTAACAAACGTGTAAAATAATGGGTCGTTTTGAAGAGCTCAGTGAATTCAAGCATGGTAATGTCAAAGAATGCCTCCTCTCCAATGAGTCAGTTCATGGGAACACTTTGGAGAAGGCCTTTTTCTATTCCAGCATGACTTCGCACCAGTGCCCAATACATTTGTGAATATAGTGTATAAGTGAAATAAATTTCAATGCCATGTGCTAAACTATAACTTAAAATTCACAGCCTTCCTTTTAAAAAAAAATATGTTATCGTAAATTCTCTACTTACTTTAAAAACCTGTAAATTGTATTCTGCTATTGGTTTGTGCATTTATTTAATTTGGTACAGGGATGATTTAAAAAACAATAATTTTTTAATGTCCTTAGATGCTTTTAATAAAAATAAAAAAAAAAACAACAACCATTTAAGCTATTGGCAAATCAAGCATTAATTAAATTAGATGACTCACGCCTGCTGAGTGCTCATATGCTCATTGTAAAATCTGACATAATACAACTATATTTGGAGATTTACTTTTATATTTTCATAAGGTTTGTTGATTTTCTGTTTCAAACATAAAGGATATAGGTTTCAAAATTTACAAGAAATATCGCTGCTTGTTTACACACTAATCTAATTAACCTTGCATTTATAAACGCAATTTGGTACTGCCAAGTGCACCGTACAGTACAGATCGTGCAGTTTCAGTGTTTTTCACTAATGTGAATTATTGAGAATTCAAAATGGATTCAGAGTTAATTTCTAATTTTACATACAAAATATCAATTTCAGTTAGGCTATTCCAGGCTACAATACAGAACCCCGGCCAGTTCATTACTTACATTGGATTGATGGATGGACGGATAAATCGCCTTAACAGTAAAAATAGAAAATCATAGTGTATCCTTACAACACATTAAAAGTATAATTTAATCCTAAATTATAATAATAATTAAGTGTAATAGAGATAATAAATGAGCTTGAACTATAATTGCCTCTGGGCACTTTCTGGTGGCTACTCCCCTCAATGATAGAACAATATAAGCAAGCAGATTTTACTTTAAATCCTCTCTCAAAATTAAATAGAGAAACTCACATAGCGTGAAACTGTCATTCACACACAATATAGATATACTAAAGATTGCACAGTCACTTAGGAGAAGCCCCTTTCAATCGGCTCTAGTAGGCAGGCATTGTGTGAATGAAGTCCACACCAACTTTCTTTAGTAATCAGGTTTCACTACTCCGATCATTTGGTCATAAGACTGTGGTAGTGTAATAAAAGCTTTTTGCAAAATAATTTGTTCATGAAATCTGATTGCTGAAGAAATTAGTGTGGACTTTATGAATCCTCTCCCAGACAAAGAGGTGCCGGGGCAGGATCACCTAGACCTTTGTTGAAGACCCCATGCTGGAGGTCTGTGTATATAAACTTGCATTGTTCCCAATAAAGGTTGTTGCTCTCCCCTGCACTATGTATCATCTGGTGTTTGGGAAATTGGGCTATAAAGACTGTAATCAGTTCTACTTCCAGCACCAGCAAAAGTTCAGCAGAGATATCCAGTTGATACCTCTACACTCTGTGAACTAAATAGCATGAAAACTGCGCCTACCAGCTGTGAACTGGAAAATGTATACTGTACATAAAATGTATATTTTGTAGTGTACTGAATGGCATACTTTTTTTACAGTTTTTGTAAGTTCAAATCATGTTCCTGAATATTGTGCACGGACAATATTAGAAAACCTGAACTATTTTTTTTTTCCAGACAAAGTGATTTGGCCCAACCAAATTTTCCACCATGCACAAGTCTTGTTAAAGTCATCTATCTGCAAAAATCATCATTTGCCATTATCAGTTATTTTATCTTTAAAAAAAATGGGAATTGGGAGCATACTGAGAACATGCAGAACATGCATTTTTAAGAAGTGTTGCTGCCGTAAAGACCAAAATCTACACAAAATACTGTTAAAGGAACAGAACGCACACACACATTTTCCCCCCCCTTGTTCTTATTAAAATTAATGTAGAGCCTGCCGACATTTGGGTAGTGTGATGTAGTGGTGGGCTTAGCATAATATGGTCATATGATGTAACTGAATCCCCATATTTGTATGCAAAGACAGGTGATTTTAAGTAGCCTTTTAAAATTTAAAACTGTATGTGTTTTTTTGTTTTTTTTGTGTGTGCCCTTTTCCTTTAAAGGACCACTCTAGGCACCCAGACCACTTAAGTTTAATGAAGTGGTCTGGGTGCCAGGTCCAGCTAGGGTTAACCCTTTTTTAAATAAATATAGCAGTTTCAGAGAAACTGCTATGTTTATGTTAGGGTTAATCCATCCTCCAAATTCTCTAGCGGCTGTCTCATTGACAGCCGCTAGAGGCGCTTGTGTGATTCTCACTGTGAAAATCACAGTGAGAACACGCAAGCGTCCATAGGAAAGCATTATGAATACTTTCCTATGAGACCGGCTGAATGCGCGCGCGGCTCTTGCCGCGCGTGCGCTTTCAGACGAAAGGGAGGCGGAGAGGAGGAGGAGAGCTCCCTGCCCGGCGCTGGAAAAAAAGAGGTAAGTTTTAACCCCTTCCTCTCCCCAGAGCCGGGCGGGAGGGGGGACTCTGAGGGTCGGGGCACCCTCAGGGCACTATAGTGCCAGGAAAACGAGTATGTTTTCCTGGCACTATAGTGGTCCTTTAACTGTATTATATTTTACCTTTAAAGCTGTATTAAATTACAGTACCATTAATTTATTAAAATTGCATAAAATATACATTTAATGATATACATCTAGTCATGCATACAGTAAACACTCTGTTTTTACGTATAACTTGTTTATCAACTTGCACCTTTAATCAGGATCAAGGCCAATCATCTATTTGCTACTGAAGTGTTGTATTAAAATAGATTAATCTGTTTTCTTTGTAAAATACTTTAAATCAATTAAGCTCTTATCTTCGAGACCACTTGCTGTAAACAAAGGTTGTCTGCCTCTGTCAGTAGATAGTTTTAGAATCCATTTATTCTACAAGAACACTGAGATGGAAAGGTTATTAAGAAAGAATGGGAAACAATCAATTGTCTCAGGTATTGTAATTAGGGTGACCAGTTAGGGTCATTCTTTATATTGTGAAATGTATCTGTTTGGCATTGAGTGAATCTCTAGTCTAAAGTCATATAGTTCTACATTTTAGAATGCATCTAGGAAACGTTTCACAGCTTTGTTCCTAATCGTCTTCTTGTAGTTCCTGACCTTTACATTATATGCAGAATGTCGTGTTCTGTAATCCTCTGTGTACTATTCAGTGGGATGTATGAAATATTAATGACAGAGCAGATTTATGAAAAGTGCCATTTTTCTATTCCAGCAAGCAAAATGAGCTGTTAAATAAAGGAGTAAATGTTCCAGTAAATGTTTATTTAGACATAATAAATGTCCAGTATGCTTTTAAAATCTAATCCAATTTCTTTGTGATTCTTGCTTTGTGTCATTAATGATTTTTCATTTATAAATATCCTGAGGATGTTTTAGATATATTGTGAAGGTTCAGCAAAAATTATAATGTAACAAAATTACCTAAAAAGTAGCCCTGCTTTGATTTACAGTCATAGCAAGATGGTTGTAAAGGACTTATGACGTTTCTTTTCTTTTTTTTTTTTTTTTTTAGATCAATGGGCCAATTTAGTAGGCATGGGCGTGGAGCTGCAGCTCCTTTAGCCCCTATGTTAATCTGGCTATGTGGTATGATGTATATGTATTTTTTTTTAGTTATTTGCAATAAAAATAATTTCGCTTACTTTTTTTGTTTGCACATATGTTACCAAATAACTAACGGTGTTAGGACCAGGGGAATTCTCATATCAATTTGTTTAATTGTTGTTCTGCAGACTTCAGGAGCCCCTATCCCCTTTTAGTGTATTACCTTCCACCAAATAGAAGACATTTCTGTGGCTATTCTTTGCATGTTTATTTATTTATATATATATATTTTGATCCATATTCTTGTTGAGGTGCACATGCCTATACATGATACATTAAGTGGTCAGATTGGCATTTCATGTTTAGTGGGTCCTACGCTAGAAAATTGACCTGCAAGAGTCTGAGCAATCGTATTAAACCCTAATAAATAATTGCAGTATTATCTTTCAAACTTGCCTAGAGTCAATCATTCTTCCTGCGTTTCCTTTCTAGCTGTAAATTATATACATGTATGCTAGCTCAACAGTAGATAACATTGTGCATGCAGAGAAAACACGCTTGTACTTACGGAATTTTCCACACAAGGTCAGCTGAAAAGAGACACAGTGATGTATGCATGTGGGGCAATATTGATTGAAACCTTATCTTGTCTAGTGCCTGAAGGATGGAAACCAAATCTAGAATATTTTCTACCGCACTTTATTGGGCAGAATAAACCCAACCACATACAGATATACAATACACAAAGCGTTCAATGTTTATTGAGGTGAATTGCCATCATTCTTTTTGAACACAATATATAATATTTATCATAAAGTGAGCTTTAACTAAGCTTAAAAATTCAACCTGGAACCTGGAGATAGGAAAAACATATTAAAGGCACTTTATAGGTATCTCTAGGCAATGGCATGAAATAACCCCTTATCCTGACTGTATTCATTTTTTTGTGTATTCCAAAGGTTAGTAGTAAGTTAATAAAATGCACTTCAAACTTATTTGGAAATTTGGTTGCTCCACTCAACAAAAATGGTATCTTTTGACTAGTGATGTCCCGAACTGTTCGCTGAACGGTTCGCGTACGGTTCGCCATGAACGGTTCGCCGCGGACTCCAGTCAGCAGACACATTCCAGCCAATCAGCAGCAGACCCTCCCTCCCAGACCCTCCCACCTCCTGGACAGCATCCATTTTGAAGCTGCATTCTTAGTGAGCTGTCCAGGAGGTGGGAGTGTCTGGGAGGGAGGGTCTGCTGCTGATTGGCTGGAATGTGTCTGCTGACTGGAGTCCGTGGCGAACCGATCGTGGCGAACTCCGGCGGGACATCACTACTTTTGACACATCCTTTTCGTAGATGGTTGATAAGACATCATACTGCATGAGCAAATACGTTTTCATAGAAGGAAAAAAGTGATAACAACGCACAGCTCTCATCGAGTGGCCTGAAAATATTTAAATAAAATATAACTTTTATTGTCTACTACTATAAAATGAAATTTGTGTTAAAATGGCAGGGGAAATAGGATATATTGCCTTTTATGCATGTGCTTAAATATTCATATGTATTTCACATTTTAATTAACAGGCATAATAGCTATGTTTTTACTATCAATTTAGCAAATTTGTTGTTCTTGAAAGTATCCGTTAGAATTATGCAGCTACTTGTATTTAGTTTCAACTGAATCAGATTCTGTGAAGATGATCTACCAAGCACCAAGTATCATACCCACTGACCACGAACAGCACAGTAAATGCCAGAGCCAGCAGAGAAAATTCTTAACAAAGCCAAGTAAGTCTCAAGCTACTGTTGAGTATTCATCAGCATGTGGGAGAAAAAGAGAAAAGTCCTCAGTGATCATTTTTGCATGTTTTATATTTAAATTGTATGCTGACTAATTAAGAACAGACAATTATACATTCAAGACAAATAAAATCCAAACATAAGTTTTTGTGTGTGCCTCTCTTTCTCTCATTCTTTCTATGTCTCACAACATCTGTCTATATCTAGACTGGATAAATCCTTGCAAAAAATAATATACAGGGATATCATTTTTAATTTGTGAGATAATAGCTTCTTGATCTAGCTTCTCAATATAGTTTGTTGCAAAATTGGAAGTGCATCAAGTTGTTTTTTTTTTTTTTGCCTTCTTTTGGATCAACAACAAAAACAGATGTGGGAAAGGCTGAACTTGATGTACGTATGTCTCTTTTCGGCTATGTAACTATGTAATTATGTAGTTATGTAATACATTCAAATTTATATATTTATAGGTGCAGGTATGCGCTTTTCATCCCCCTTCTCATGTTCTTTTATTTTTTTGGTAGACACATTGGAGGAAATGATTCCACTGAGTAGTACGTCATTCATCCTATCAAGATCTCATCCTCCTCAAGTTGGTTCTCAAGTCAGAAGAGACGTTCTAGATGAGACCTGTCCTTCTAGTTTTAACTTGTAGTCTGTGATTACCCTACTAAATCACCCTGAATTTGCACAGGTTGTTCCACTCTCCATGTACTTCTGGGGCTCTCTGGGGGACTGTAAAAAAAAACTAAACTTAGTACATCACATGGAAAATAGTTAACTCTAAATACCAGTTTAAGCAATAGGAAAGGAAATTGGTTTGGTTTGGGAAATGGGAACTTGGAAAAGAGAGTTTTAATGTTTCATTTTTTTAGCTTGTTTTTATAGGTTTGTTAGCAAACATGTTATTTGTTAACAGTTTCAGTATTTAGCAATAGTTAGTTAAAATGTTAATCATTTGTAATAGTTTAGTTAGTTCTAACAGTTATTAGTTATTTGTTTAATTAGCTTTTCCAGTTCACAGTTAATTCATATATTAATGGTCTATGGTTAATTACTGTGTACAAATGGTAAAACGAATATCCTTATTTTATGTAGGAGAGAAACTTACTGCACGATGGTCTTTATGTTGTCAGATAAATGCAAGTAGTATATGCTAATACAACCATCTAAAACTGCATTGTATCATTATATCCTTCACCTAGTGATACTGTACACACCAGTTGGATATATGAATCCTCTCTTGATAGACAGGCATTACAGTTTAGAGCAGGCATAGGCAACCTTCGGCATTTCAGATGTTTGGGACTACACCTCCCATAATGCATTGCCAGCATTATGGGGGATGTATTCCAAAACATTTTGAGTGCCGAACGTTGCCCATTCATTGTTTAAAACTTTGTCCTCTATTTGGATAAAAGCAGATCTAATATTTAGTCAATAGTGAATGTGGAGGTATGGTGCTGCCATTGTATGTCTGTAGAAACTCTTCAAATAGTCAGTGGGATATATTAACATTTAGTAGCACTTATTGTACAGAAATAATTCTGCAAATGTATTTATATGTTACATGTACATATCCATGTATGGTTAGATTGGGGCTATGGGTTGTATATTGAATCTGTGTATGGTGGCACTATTGTATAATGTCAGTGTGTTATTATTAGACTTAAAATGTGTTTCAATGAAGAAGGGTTGTACTTTTTAAGTACTAGGGGAATTATTTTATTAGGTATAGACTGTAAAAAGCTTGCACTCAAAGTACATTTTATATAGTATTTATTTTATTAATTGCTGTTGCATTTCTGTTTAGAGGCCAACTGTGTTTCATTGTCCTTGTACGTACATTGTACATTGATTATAATGTTAAATCTGAATTTCAATAAAAAAAAGATGAGACGTTTGTTTGGGTATCCGTATATGTACATAAAATACAAAAATACATATTTTTGTGGGTATATATTCCCATGGTCAAAATCGGTCTGTTTAGCAGATTATTTAGAAATTATATAAATTGAGTATTGAATTGTTAGCTGAATTTTAAGTACTTTACAAGTGATGACTTCCATTAAACAAGCAGACATTTCTCAAAGAAAAGATAATATTAAATTAGATAAAAAGCCTTCTTCATACTTTATCTGAAACCGAATAACATGCAATTTATTTTTCGCAGGGTGATTTTCAGCAATTTAAAACATATTTTGGTGCAGTGATACTAACAAAAGGCTTTTGTGCATTGCGTGTGCTGCCATAGATGGCTTAGCGTTTAAAAACACATTAGTCCTAATCAGCTTTTCTACTGAGATTGAGATGCTGCCAGAATGTCTTTTAATTTTATATGTGCGAAGAGGTTTTTTTTTTTTCATGTTAGCATTTTTAATCCAGATTCAGCAAAACTTGATGCCCCGAAAGCTAAATTGATAGATGAAGAACAATGCTAATTATAATGAACCAGAAGCTTTCAGTCAATTTATTGTCAGTCGCAGATGTAATTTTCTCAGTGTTTGTTATTTCATGGTTCATCTCTTTGAAGTCATCTTATTTCTTTATAACATTTTTTTTCCCCCATGATATAAAGTTTACTTTACAATGAGAACATTTAAATTTGTATTCACTTAATAGACTACTTAAATGCATTACAGAACTACTGGAGTGTGTACATACCTGAGGTATCTAAATAAGTGGGACATAAGATAAAATAGATTGGGACATCTACAAATAATATTGCTAATTGTGAATTGTGATACTTATAAAAAATACATAATTAATGCTAATTTATATTCCAAAACATAGTGCTAATATGTATATTTATGTATAATGACTTTGCAGACATCCCCATATGCACCGATGTGCCAATTTGCCAAGCTAATATAGAAAAACTCCAATATTAAAATATTTTACAATCAATAATATCTGATATTATCAGTGGATATTATTTTTAATCCACAGTGACCTCGCTTAACCATAACATCTTTAACCCCTTCACTGCCAAGCGTTTTGCAAAAAAAAAACACCTCCAGAAAATCCGTGCATTTATTTCGACAGGTTATGTCTTTGTTTTTTTTATGAGAGTCTGGAACAACTTTAAAATATAATTTGCTAGTTAATGAGGTTACAGATAGGAAAACAGAGTTGTAAATAAATACAATTTTTTAAATGTAACGTGGAGTTTTCTTTTCCTCACATATACATTAATCCTCTACCTATACATTGTCCAATATGCACTCAATTCTCAGTTGTGTGTATTTATATATATATATACTGAACAAAATTATAAACGCAACACTTTTGTTTTTGCCTCCATTTTTCATGAGCTGAACTCAAAGATCTAAGACTTTTTCTATGTACACAAAAGGCCTATTACTCTCAAATATTGTTCACAAATCTGTCTAAATCTGTGTTAGTGATCACCTTTTCCGAGATAATCCATCCACCTCACAGGTGTGGCATATCAACATGATGATTAGACAGCATGATTATT
>OW240914.1:57837813-57915225 GCA_933207985.1 Pelobates cultripes | reverse complement strand
GTCCCCCAAATTTGCAGAAAAGGGACCGACCAAGCCTCTTCTTCCATCTCCCTGTTACAAAAATCAATGCCGTGTACACGTCCACTGATAGGAGACGCGGAAGGTATTAAACTGATAAAAATAGTACTAAACACACCACTCCTATCTGGTGTCACATTAGCTTGACCGCGCAGTGCCCCAAATTTAATGTGATCTGTGAGTAAGGTAAACGTTGTCCATACAAGTAGGTTGCAGCTTTTTGAGGGCCCACACCACCGCCATGCACTCCTTTTCAATGGCAGTGAATATACTTTGCTGTGCAAAAGTTTACGGCTTAGATAAAAATCAATGCCGTGTACACGTCCACTGATAGGAGACGCTGAAGGTATTAAACTGATAAAAATAGTACTAAACACACCACTCCTATCTGGTGTCACATTAGCTTGACCGCGCAGTGCCCCAAATTTGCAGTAAGAGGACCGACCAAGCATCTTCTTCCATCTCCCTGTTACAGAAATCACTGCCATATCCATACAAATTGTACAGAATGTCCAGGATAGTTTTCCAGGGACAAATGTTGTCGCCTGTTGAACGAGGTGACCTTGCTCGGGTCCCAGGTGTACGGTTCCTAAAATGGCTGCCATATACATGTCCACTGATAGGAGACGTGGAAGGTATTAAACTGATCAGAACAATACTAAACACACCACAAATAAGGTTTCTCTCCTGTATGGCTCCTCAAATGATGTTTAAGATTAGAAGCTGCTGAAAAGCATTTCTCACACTCCGAACAAAAATATATTTTTTTAACATTCTCTCCACTTTGAACGAAATGACGTTTGGGAAGAGATTAACATAATTAAACACAGGCAGTAAAAATACAGTTTTTAGCCATACCTGTAACTTTAAAACTACACATCCCATCTTCATAATTACATATTTGGAATCAGCACACTTAAAACATAAACATAACCAAAAATCAGCCAAATCCATCCAGGGGTTAAAAAGTTAGCTGGAGGTCCCTTTATGACCGACCGCAAGCACATTTTCCTGCCCAAAACAGTTCCATAGATTTGGGCTGTGAGGTCGGTCTATTTCAGGCTGAAAAAACGACTAAGTCCCATCGCCGAATGGGACTTAGTCTCTGCAGCTGAAATAATTTCCCATTTACTGAACCAAGTGGGAAATAGCCAGGCAGGCACAAAGGGTTTGCACCAGGTCTGGGGACACAGGGGACACCGTCTTAAAGGGGCCGTGTCCCCAACAAGTCTGGGGACACGGCCTTAAAGGGGCAGTGTCCCAATCTTCCTGATGTCCCAAAAAAGGTGTTTAAAGGGCCAGCACCAGTCACATAAAGAGTCCATAAGCCCCAATATGCCCACCGACAGTCTTAAAGGGCCATACACACCAAATAAAAGTGCATACATTTTCACAATCTCCCAGGGGCCATAGTCATGCGGGAGGAGGCTGGCAAATAGGCTTCTCCACAACCCAGGGAAGCAGGGCAATTTGCCATTTAAAGGGCCTGTTACAAATAGCAGTTTGTAACAAGGTGTCAATCCATATCTGCCAAGTGACCCGATGTAGGGGGACCAGTCCCTATTCTGCTCTGTGTCAGTGTGTATCAGGGTCCTTAGGACAGGTGTCAATCCATATCTGCCAAGTGACCCGATGTAGGGGGAACAGTCCCTATTCTGCTCTGTGTCAGTGTGTATCAGGGATCCTTAGGACAGGTGTCAATCCATATCTGCCAAGTGACCCTATGTAGGGGGACCAGTCTCTATTCTGCTCTGTGTCCGTGTGCATCAGGGGCTCTGAGGACAGGTGTCATCCATATGTCAAGGTGTCAATATGTCATATGTCAGGTGTCAATCCATATTCATTGTGATTTAGGAATGTTAGGTGATTTCTGCCCTTTATGGATTAAAACCAGACTCTGTATCAACTGTGTAATTTTCCATGGGAGTTTTGCCATGGATCCCCCTCCGGCATGCCACAGTCCAGGTGTTAGTCCCCTTGAAACAACTTTTCCATCCCTATTGTGGCCAGAAAGAGTCCCTGTGTGTTTTAAAATTCGCCTCCCCATTGAAGTCAATGGCGTTTCGGGCGGTTCGCCGGTTCGCGAACACTTGCGGAAGTTCTCGTTCGCCGTTCGCGAACCGAAAATTTCGGGTTCGCGACATCACTATTGCACAGGTGTGCCTTAGGCTGGCCACAATAAAAGGACACTCTAAAATGTGCAGTTTTACTGTATTGGGGGAAACCGGGGGGTCCGAAAACCAGTCAGTATCTGGTATGACCACCATTTGCCTCACATCTGCTTCCCATAGAATTGATCAGATTGTTGATTGTGGCCTGTGGAATGTTGGTCCACTCCTCTTCAATGGCTATGCGAAGTTGCTGGATATTGGCAGACCTGGAACATGCTGTCATATACGCCGATTCAGAGCATCCCAAACATGCTCAATGGGTAACATGTCCCGTGAGTATGCTGGCCATGCAAGAACATGGGGCCGTGCATTATCATGCTGCAACATGAGGTGATGGTCGTGGATGAATGGCACAACAATGGGCCTCAGGATCTCGTCACGGTATCTCTGTGCATTCAAAATGCCATAAATAAAATGCACCTGTGTTCATTGTCCATAACATATGCCTGCCCATACCATAACCTCACCGCCACCATGGGCCACCTGATCCACAATGTTGACATCAGAAAACCAGTCACCCACACGAAGCCATAAATGCTGTCTGCCATCTGCCCTGTACAGTGAAAACCCGGATTCATCTGTGAAGAGAATACCTCTACTAAGTGCCAGATGCCATCGAATGTGAGCATTTGCCCACTTTGCCCACTCAGATTCCATCCCTATCAGTGCTTCTTATCTCTCTGCTTGCCATGACATCATGGAAGAGGCATGGGTGGTCAGTCCAGTGATCGTCATAGAGCATGCACATTAAGAATCAATTTTTCCATTGGTGGCTTCTTACTCACGTTTACTCAGCCAGTGCCGCTAAAGCATCTCTAGTGGCTGTCAGTAGAGATGTTGTGGAGAAGGAGTTAATCCCTTAAAAATTGCAATGTTTTGCATTGAAGGGTTAAAAGGACAAGCCAACTTCATTGAGATGAATTGGCCTGGGTGACTTTAGTGGTCCTTTAAGATGCTCATAAAAAACACAGACATAAACTGTCAAATAAAAAAATGGAGAAATGTGAATTAAAAAAAAATGTTGTTTTTATATTCTCAGTATTTTGACAGCAATTTTTTAGAAAATAAACAAATGGACAACTGTTTTACTCATCGCAAGTGTTAGGGAACAATGCATCAATACTGTCTAACATTTGAATTATGATTGTACAATAGACATAGAGATGGAATTTTAACATATATAAATCGCTCTCTTATAACACTGTGTAGAACACTGAGGATGGCTCACAATTGAGAAGCAAATCCAAATAACAACAACACAAAATGGAATCAATAAATAATAACAGAGATGTTAGCCATGAAGAAACAATATCTTGCTTGTTTAGTTTGATAGTAGAGGAGACTAGTTTCAAGTTTTCCTGGGGGAAATAACAGGTACTAAGATTCATGGAGTTGCAAGCCTAAAAAAGAATTGGATGAGCCGAATTGGCAATAAACACAGACAATGCTGACCAGAAAGCATGCATGTGGAATTGAGACATTGACCCTCCCCCACTGATCTCCTCTACTAAAGCACTTCAATTTCTCATTAATCCATGGCTTCAGCTACTGGGAACGCAGCTATAATCAGTAACCCTCTGTTTACACTATCAATGTATGCTGTCTTTATAATGATAATATTCCATGTTGTCAAGATTACAAATTACCCCAAATCATTAAAGGTCTTTCTAATAACATGGCTGAGATATATATATTTAATTCCCATAGCCTGCATAGGCAATGTTTTTGCACAAAGTATACACTCAATGTTGTCCCTCGGGAAACATAAAGTATGTGATGAAAACACTTGATCATTTTGTGTTGTAGAAGTCCAACAAAATTGATTCTGATCATAATGTTTAATTATATGGCTATATTGTTTTCCTGCTGATGTCCTCGATGGCCTGATAAATAAGGATATATATTGTAGTTAAATATCACAAACATAAAAGCATCTTGCAATTAATAAACGTTGCATTTTCCATAAGTGCTGAATGTAACATTTAGTTAATTGTAATTTACTGTAAAGGATAACTCCCCAAGTGATAAACAAACATTATAAACAGAGAGCATTAGAAGAAAGTAACTGTGAAAAGATGATATAATGGGGATAGGAGTGACTAGTCCCTGACTTGTGATCCAAACCCATTCCACTATAATTTTTATCTTCTCCTATGTAACCAGGGTCATTTTGGAACTTCAGGGTAAGATCTTGCAGTCTACCCAATGGACTGGCAGTATCGTTCTCTCTAGCAAAACATCTCCTGTGCAGTAAACAGGTACTCAACAATAAAACATTATTCCATAAAATTCCGTAAATAAAACAGGAAAATTCACTTACTAGTATTTAAAGCATCCTTCTTGCAATGTCCATAATATTCAAATATACAAATTCCCTAAGTTAAACATTCAGGCACTTGCCAATAACATTGTCACATCAATGTATATAGAGATTTCAATTATGGTAGTAAAGTCAGATGGCATTATTGTTATAGATAAGTATTAGCAAATTTAATGTGTGAACACAATCCTTATGTATTCTATATACAACATGACTGAAAGGTAACCTTAACTGCCATAGCCACTACAGTCTGCTATAGTCATTTCAATTCCGTTAATTCACTGGTGTCAGCCCACTGATAAGAGCACACTGTAGTGAGCACTCCTTTAATATTTACATGAAATGTATTTATTGCACAGTCGTCAGTCCCTGTGCGTTGCAAAAAAAGTAAAAGTTTATATAACTTAAACTTTAAGTTATTCATATAAGTTCAGTTTTGTTATTGAACAACATAACAAAACTACTTACTTTTTGCTCCTGTGAACACTGAACCTAAATAATGCTACTGAGTACACAAACAGCAGAAGACAACAATGTCTTCCTGAAGTACACATGTAGTAGAATGAAGACGCTACACACAAGGCTAATGCTTCCAGTAAACCGTCTGCTTGAAAAGTGTGTTTTGAAAAGGTAGACGTTTGTGCAACACTAACTGTATGTTAAAGGAACACTACAGCATTTGGAATTCAAAACATGTTGATAGCTGTTCAGGCAGTTACCCCTCCCCCCAAAATGTTGATTTACTTACCTTTTTTTCCTCACCGTACTTACTTTCATGCTGCCACCCTGCCTTCTTCAGTACTGATGATCTCAGCCAATCCAGTGCTTTCCCATAAAAAAGCATTGAGAGGCCAGTGTGCATGCACGGCAAAACGCCCTGCTGCACCAACAAATGGTAATCAAATTGTCTCTATAAGACCAGTTGATTAAAATAGCCTTCATTAACTCAGATATTACTGTTCAGCTGTGAGTGTGATAGCCACTGGAGGCATTTTAACCCTGCAGGACGTCAATGTTTTTTAGGTTCATGGTAAAAATAGAGGGGCATAGTACCTGGACCACTTTATCCAGATGACGTGGTCTGGATGTCTATAGTGTCCCTCTTAGCAGTCTAATGAAGAGAATAAGGATGAGACTTTATGCAGGTCTGTTGTAGAAGAGCTAGGTCCTTTGATAAGCTTGGATATTTCATCTTTACATTCTTCTAGCAAAAACTAAATGCACATGTATAGGTTTTTTAAATATTTAATTAAAATTAAAGTTTTTCACCACCTGTCAATCTTTGGTATAGACCACTATGGCGTATGCATAGCTTCTATGCTGAGGATTAAATATAAACTGGCTATTTCTCTAACATGCAGTTCTTTGCTCTTTATAGTGTAAGAGTTGAACTTGCTGTGATTATTCCCCCAGTGAGTTTGTCTTAACTTCTTCTGGGGGAATAAAGGACGCCTGTCATTCCATTCTGATGCCAACGTGCTGGCATAAAGGAGAAGATTTGCATCCTTCAGGGGAAAGTGTCCTGAAACAGGATCAATCACATTGAGGTGAGAGCGGGAGACAGGCTGAGCTGGTGAGGTTAGTGTTACCTTGTGAAACATCCATGAAGACCGCTTAATGCTGGTACTGGCATCCTGGACAGAGGAGTTGAGCAGACAAACCATATCTCATTAAACAGTTACTGATGTATCATTGATCATTGTGATCAAATACATATGTATAACTAAATGAAGTATTAGAGCTTAAAGGGACACTATAGTCACCACAACAACTACAGCTTATTTAATTTGTTTTGGTGAGTAGAATCATTACCTTCAGGCTTTTTGCTGTAAACACTGTCTTTTCAGAGAAAATGCAGTGTTTACATTACAGCCTAGTGATAACTTCACTGGTCACTCCTCAGATGGCTGTTAGAGATCCTTCCTGGGTCATGGCTGCCTAAAATGCATCCAAACATTCAGTGTCTCCTCCCTCTGCATGCAGACACTGAACTTTCCTCATAGAGATTCATTGATTCAATTCATCTCTATGAGGAGATGCTGATTGGCCAGGGCTGTGTTTGAATCATGCTGGCTCTGCCCCTGATCTGCCTCTTTGTCAGTGTAAGCCAATCCTATGGAGAAGCATTGTGATTGGATCAGGCTTTCACTTCTGTTGATGTCAGCAGACATCTTGTTTTTCTGAGGCAAACAGCATGCAGATCTATAGCTTCAGGCTTGAATACAGTAAGATTTTGCTATTATGGAGGCATGAGGGGGGCTAGATGGTAGTTTTAACACTATAGGGTCAGGAATAAATGTTTGTGTTCCTGACCCTATAGTGATCCTTTAAAGTCTGTGTTTATTTATAGGAAACTATTGGCAAATCTCAATGTATTTCATCAACAGTCTGTTGTAGTTTTAAAGAGTTAGATCACCAGATGTCTAAAATGTAAATATTTAGTAGTCTTGATAACTATAGCAGTCAAACTTGTATTGTATTAAAGAACTTTGGGACTCACTGGTCTCCAACTGAGTCTCAGACTTCAGTCATCTGATTGGAAACTTGCCAATATCTAAGAGGTGAGCTATATAACAATGATACAGGATTAGGCATATTGTTTTTTAGGGTAACAGTAGGTACCCACATAGTACCAACACTAGCTTTAATGTGCTACCAGTGTTATATAATGAATGGTTAAAGGGACACGCTAAGCACCATAGCCACTAGAGATTAGTGTAGTGGTTATGGGAAGGGTTGAAAAGCACTGTATTTTATTAATTCATATGGGAATGGTTTTCCAAAAAATGTGTCTATACAAAAATTCATACTGTAAGCCCTTCTGTGTCTCTGACTGTACTGATTTCAGTCCTTTCCTAAAGCCTTCCTGACACCTGCTGTTGTGTGCACCTCCCATTTAAAGATGTGGCGCATGCGTGCCTGTGTTGCAATGTGAGTGAAGCTCAGAACACAAATTACCAATGCCCTCTGACATTTTGAGGGCATAGTTACACCACTAATGCCCCCAAATCTATAAAAACATAGTTTGCTAATATCACAGTGCCCTGCTGTTGGTTACTTACTGTCCCATGAGTGCGTTTATCTTCTTTCTATATTTTTTTTGGTACGTGACTCGGCTATTCTCTAACTTGTCAGTATTGCTTACTTCCTTGACCTGGCTTTGGCTATTGATATTGTGTTTTCTGGCTCCTCTTGACCTTGGCTTGTTTTGACTTTCCTATTGTTATTTATTTTATACTCGTTCAGCCTGGCCACTCTAAGGACAGTTATATGTACTCTCTCTGTCCCACTTTGGTGGGTTTACATTCTGCGTGTTAGGTCATCTAACCGTAACACATAGACTCCCCCCTCTTCTGCCATGGTGAAAAATAAATATTGTCTCCTTAACATTATCAATATCAATTCTGTCCAATCAGAATGACAACGGTGGGCTGGGAGAGCTTGGAGCAGGTTAACCTATTGTTTTTACTCTATTAATGCCAGGATTGCCTGAATTGATACTGAAATTGCAGAGATGTCAGGGTTGTGCTGTTTTGTATTTCCACCACTCATAAACTGTTCAACAAATAACTAAGGGGGGGGAGGGGGCTATTGACTTATAGCACCATAACCACTACAGGTAGATTTAATGTGTCATACAGCTTTTCTGTCTCTATAATAATGCCTTATATCAACACACCATTAAAGTACAATAAAACACACTTTTATAATACTTATTTTATAACACTGTCAGTTAGAGTGACCAGGCTTTCATTTCTAGTCTTTTTGCTAGAGATCAAAGGGGAACAAGTCTCAAAGCATTAATTATAAAACAGCTTCTGGTACTCTTTGTTAATTCTATAATCTGCATCCAGGATGGTGCTCCGAGGGTTTTAGAAGTAAGGCTCTGCATTAGTCATTGTTAATTATGCAATTTACATGAGGAATCCCAAAATATATACTACCTAGTCTAAAATAAATGCTAGGAATCACATTATTTTTAAATCATTACTTATAATAAATTTCCCTAGTGAAAAATACACTGTAAATTCGTTGTAGCATTGGAAGAAAATCCATAAACATAAGCTTAACTGATAATTTCCCAGATGACTTTTAAGTCATTTAGTCATGTAAGATAAAGCAAAATGCTTAAGACTGAGATTTAAATGCCTCTTGTATGCTTAAATTGTAATGAAATGTCATGTTAATAGTATTTTGCAGAAAGCATTGTGCAAAGTCATTTGCTGGTAAATAAAATTGAACAATGTTACTTATTGTTTCTGAGGCATGTCCTTGATCGGAAGTCTCAAGGTTAATGTAACAATTATCTGTTTGCTGATGGAGCAATACTATGTTTAAGTGGCTAGTAAAGCTCTCACTAATAGGTGACATTTCTCAGCTCTAAGAGCAGTAAAGACCAACAACTATTTAAATGAACTGAAAAAAATAAATTAACCTAGGTACAAAAGAACTAATTTCAACTCGATACAAGGTAGCACAGCAGAATCGATTGGTAATGCTTGGGAGCATTGATCACACTCAGATTCAATAACAGGTCTTGACTCGTTGCAACTTAATCAGCATGTTTTCTCATATCATCAAGTTTACATGGAAACATAGTTTAAGATATAGATAAATAATTATTATTGGCCATCCAACTGTTATATGATTACATTTCTATAATTATTCGGAGTAATCGAAGTTCTAGACCAGGGGTGTCAAACTTATTTGTTCTGGAAGGCCAAACTGTCCACTGAAAAAGATATGGAGAGCCGAATGGATACAATTTATATAGATACGCGTGCAAAAGAAAGAGTGGTCAGAAATAACAACTTCACATAATGTCATGAATGTAATTTATTGTTTATTATTTGCAGTGTTTTAATGCATTTTTGTGTTTGTATGGACTGTTGCCTTCAGACAGGAAAGAGGTAATAAAATATGTTTATCACTTAACCCCGCAAACTTCTCCCTCTCCTGGTTCACGTGGGCCGAAAATGGTTTCTTCCCTGTATAAGTATAGACGCTGCACGCTTGAATGGAATGTCTTTTATGTATTCAAATCTTGTGATGTCATGCCGCATCATATGCTATTAATTTGTAGTCACAGCGATGATGAGGACCAATCAGAAAGTGTGTTAGCCTATATAAAGTTAATTTGTTTATTACCCTATCGTGGTTTCTGGCTTGCTGCACATTAGTGCTTATATTAAGTCTCTCTTGATATGCTGATATTGACCTTGACTTTTGTTTGACTTTGTGTATTTCTGGTGAACTGACTTGGCTTGTTTCTGACTTTGAGTATTTCTGGTATCCTGGCCCAGCTTATTATTTCACTTATCTGTACTGTACTAACCATGGCTAATTCTGATTTTGTCTTTATTAACGTTGTCTAGTCACTCTAACGCCCAGTAATATGTTGATCTAGTACCTATGTTTGTGAGATTCGCTATTCCTGTAAGTTGGGGTATGACCCCTTGATAGGGAGGGGCTTCCTATTTTTTTTGCTCCCTCCCACAATAGCTTCCTGATGTATTGACGTGTGAAGGAGTTGGTTGGTGCAAGCAAATACAGACCAGCTCCATCACAGATAAAACCTTCGCCCAGTCTTTAATAAATTAGTGTAGGTAATCAGCTAATTAATAGGGGCCATGTACAATATTATCTGATTCTCTGCACCTAAGCTGGGGTTCCCTTTCACTCCTCAGAATCTGCGCATGTGCAAGGATCGTCTGGTTGCTGTCGCTCCTTGCATATACTAATATTAGACAGCCCTTTGGTGGTGGTCTTCTGTTGCCTGTCCAATGCTACAGGCCCCATTTTCCAGTTTGGTAAGTTAGGCAGTCTCAAGGCCCCAAGTGAATGGCAGACCTTAGGCAGCATTTGAATGCAGAGGTATGTGTGTGTGTGTGTGTGTGTGTTTGAATGCAGGGTTGTGTTTGTAGTAATGGCATTCAAATGCAGCCCTGGGCTTGTGTGTTTGTATATAGGGGTGCATTTGTGAGATGTGTTGGTGTTTCAATGCAGGGGTGTGTTTGTGTGCAGTGTTGGTGTTGAAATGCTGGAATGTATGCAGTACTACAAACACAGATATGCGTACATACTCAGTTACATACACACCTATGTACACATGCAAACTGTTATACACAGATACATATGCATGCAGATACACACATAAAAGTAAAAATTAACATTTTTTAAAATACTTTAATCATTACGTTTAAGAATTCCTCCCCCTTAAAGTGTGCATGCTCTTTCCTCCCTGCATGGCACTCAGCAATCTGGAAGGAAGTGATCTGAACTCAATTCCTGCAAGTAAGCCGTGCGGGGAAACTAACATTGTGACAGGGCCATTAAAGGGAGACCAAGCCCCTGATGTGAGAGCTCAAGTTCCACAATGACCCTATGGGCCTCCACCACTACTCTCATGGCAGCACCAAATTGCACATACGCATATGATTGCCACACACATATACACTAACAGACTCTTACTCATATATAACCACTATGTTGCACACATACACAAACTGTTACACATGTATATGTATATACACTGTCAGACATTTTGTCAGTAAAATCAATGCTATTTTTCAAGTCACTGTTTAGCAATGGTGACTCCATTTTGTGCCAGTGGAATGTAAAAGACAAACATTTTCTTTTCTTTCTCTTAAACTGTATTCATTTAGTGAAAAGAGATAAGGCTTGTGTCTACCTTATTCACAGTCCAGGTTGTTAAAGATAACATTCTCCATTTCTTGCAGCTGGCACTGCATTATAGAAACCAAAGTGTTAGTAAAGAAACCCCAGACTTATAACGTATATAATTAAGCTTTATTATATACTAAGACAGTGCTCCTCTTTAATAATTTTTACATATTCATAGATAGAATCCAATGAATTGATTTGTATTATTATTAAATTCTAACACTGGATGTGTGTATTAAAGATATATACATTGCATGTTAAACATATTATCACTAACGCATAGTATAATACACTGGATGGTCAGTATAACTGAAATTCAGAATCAGATAAGATGATGGAAAATTGTTCATAAAATATACTCCTTACCAGCAATTAATTCAAGTCATGAGGGAGTCTATGTTTAATGGAGGTTTCTATAAGGTCCTATTGTAGACTTGGGTTGAAACTTGGGTTGAATCCTCAGATCTTTGACAGCTATCTCCGATTAAGTGGCTATAAAGATAATAGTTTTCCATGTAAATGTCATCATGGATTTTAATTAACTCCTTAAGAGAAAGTAGTTATTGAATTCATGATGAAAATAATCATTGAACACTTACGCCATCTATTGCTCATAATTCGAAAAATTGACAACTAGGATGAGGTCAGCACCTCATTTTTATAGTGAACACCCATTGGTCACTTTAAAAATTGCAGCGGAATTTACAAATAAGATAACACACACTTATTAAATAGGACAAAGAGAGACATATGTTTGGGACACTGAAAATGTCTTTGTTAGCCAGACCAATTCTGGACTCTTTCACTTTGCTATTCCATTTTCTCTATCTTTAAACACTCTTATCTCACATTCATATATCCATTGGATTATACCTCCAGTACATCTAAGAATATATCTACAAGCTTGGTAAATATGCTGTTTTATTTTAATTTTTCCTAAAAACAAATTATACCTGGATAACGCTGGTTAGATTTAAAATTTTGGAATAATAATTAGATGGAATAATATAATTCAGGATTTCAGACGGCAGCTGAAATTAGTTGAATTATAGTGATTCATTGGTAATTTGCCAAGTTTAGCATATCAAGCTATTATCCAGAGATATAAGACATAGTCTTAATAATTCAGGGATAAGGCTTAATATTGTTACCAGATACTAAGAGATTGCAGTTTCGGCTCCCTCGCAATTTCACTGGAGTTTAACTCCAGTCCCATTACGAAACCAGGCTTTACCCAGAAACATCAACTCACTGCCCCTCTCTCCTTATGTTCCGTGGAGCCAGCTGCCAATGCAGTCCTTTGCTACCTCCTCTCTTGTTCCCTTGTGCTGTTGTCGGGGAGAAGGAGGAAATTAAGTTTAGTCACTTCCTCTAAGCACAGTGAGCACTCTGGGGAACAGCTAAGAAAGCTATTGCTTCAGGCCTAATTCATTGTCTCCACGGGCCATTTGTTTGACAGCCCTGTTCTAGACTATGTGCTTCTGTGAGTCTCGGGGATATATGTAAATGTTGTTTTAATAGAAAAGAGAGGCAATGTTATAAAAGAAAACCAATCTCTATAAAAAACAGTGGAATGTTCCTTCTGATTATGCCACTTTTAGAATCTTTTTCTGCTGGCAATTATTTTATAATTATATCCCATTATTTTTTTTGGACTGATTTATTTATTAGTTTTATAAAATCTTTTGAAATACTTAAATTATACATTTATATTACACTGATAAAACTGTAAATACATATAATTAAATACATACAAATTGGAAGCCACTATAATTAGATTTACATAGGAAGATTACATAATTACATTTGCATAAAAAGAAAAAAAACATATTGCATATTGTAATAGTCAATATTTCCAGTTGTCACAACTAAAGGAACTCTCTAAACACCTAAAGCACTTTAAGTAGCGGAAGTTCATTATGTGTGAAGAGTGTGTCCTCATTCTCTTTTTACAAAAATTACAGATTTTAACTGAACTTTTTATAAATTAACCTTGTTACCCAACCTGACTGCCAGTCAGACATCCGGTCCTGTTAAAACCTTGTTGCTTAGCTCAGTGGAGGCAAACTCAAAAGGCAGCAATTGTCCAGAGTACCTGCCTTGTAAAGACTTCTCATTCCTGCATTGAAAAGTCTGTGATTGGACAGCCACAGAAAGCCTTGGCGAGTATAGAAGGGGAGGGCTTGAAAAGGCTACAGACAAGAGATCTTCAGTTTTTGCAAGCTGTTATTAGATATACCCCTTATAAAAATATGCATAATTAAATGCATGCAATTTTTTTGTGGGGTATAGCTATTACATAGTGATTTAATTTAGTTGTATATGTGGGCAATGGAGTATCCCTTTAATTCAGCACCTCTCCCATTAGTGATATGCCAGAAGAGGAGCATATCTTTAATAGGAGAGAGAGAGAGACATTTATCAAAAGTATTTATATTTATTATTGATATTATAATTATTATTAAAGATTTGGGGATAAGATGCTTTTTCAGTCTTACTGCAGTCCTGTCTGCTTATGAAAAAATAGCCTTTACAGTCAAGTAATAAATTATGGCAATGGTAAATTATTTAGAAGAGAGATTGTCTGCTCTTATGTCTGGCTCCACTCCATTAATGCTCACATCAGCACATCTGCCTTAATCAAATTTATTTATATGTAGGTATGTATGTACACCAAAGACGAAAGGTTGTACCTCTTATGTGAATGGTTTAATTAATGTTCTTACTATGAAAATACATCATTAATATACCTGGTACCTTGTGTCTTTGAAATCTGGAACAAAGGGTTAGAAAGAAAACAATCGGACATAATATTAATTTTTCACTAGTGTACTTTTTTATACAAATAATTACTGTAGCCATTTCCATTTATTAAATGCATAGTTTGTAGAAGGATATACAATTTGACTTTTAATGAAATCTTCAATTTTCTTTCTTCCTGTTCTATAAATAAATACATGTCCTTAGAAAGACTGCTTGTGTTTTCCTGAATGCAGCAATTACCGCTGACAAACTGTCATCAGTAAGAAATAGGTGTAGCATTACAGAAAAAGAAATCCATTTCTTTTCGAGAAGTGGGATTTTTACGGTGACTTCAGGTATCCAAAGCCTTGAAACATTTCTAATGACTGAAAGTGCCTTTTGGCATAAAATACACATCCACAGAGCGCATGAGTACAGCACAGTCCAGTAGACCAGAATAAGAGCAGAGAATTACTGCAACAGTGTCAATTGCCTTGGAATGAAAAAGAACAAAGATAAATACTTGGACAGAGTATAAAAAGGTTAAGGGCCTTGTTTTCTGTGAAGTCAAAGCTGAGGTGCCTGAAACAACTATTGTATATTTCAGCTGAAAAGGATGGTTAAAGAGAACCGACTTTACCAAAATTCCCTATTAACGACAAAGACAATTTTATCGGTTTCAGCAGAAAGTAAGCTTCAGTCTTCATAAGGCTCTTCCTTAGAGCTGAAGGATACAGTTTCAAACCTTACACAGCAGGGGTCTATGATGATTTACCAAAACAAGCACAGTTACTCATGTGGCAACACATAAGCAATAAAATAAACCATGAATGGGCTCTGTATATTAAATGAGAACTTGAGTTGCATTCCGTACCTTTCCCCTTATCCCTCCAGTTATATGCATCTTGTTTGTGATGGGTTATTTTTCAAACAACTTCTTAAACAATTCCTTAAGTTAGTGCCGAACATGTCAGTGTTGTATAATTACAAATAACAATAGTTTAAGGAAAGTATCAAACATAACCAGTGTCAGGAGTCCCCATTTTAGAATGGTTTAATTTCTTATTTGGGGTCCGCTGTGCACCATTCCCCTGGTCCACTACTCACATCTACAGTTTTTAGACAGAAAAAAGCTCCTGCTATGCCAGTGGTCTCAAAAAGAGAGTTTATGGCTCTCTGCTGGCAGCAGTGGATGCAGAAAATTGATCTCAGTAGAAGTCAAACCATTCTAAAATGGTTTAACACATAGTCAGGACACCTAGCACCACTCATCTGCACTTGGCACCTGTTGCATTATAGAGGTGGTTCAGCGACAATAATGCAAACAAAGATGTGCCTGAGACCCTGAACCATTTATATAACTCTAGAGTGCTTTACCTACTGGTGGGATGTGGCTGGTCATGTAGCTGTCAGCCTATTTAACCCCAGAGAGCCTCCTAATCAGTGCTTGGTTGTTCTAAGCTCCCTCTTCCTGATTTCTGACTCCTTATGATTTTCCTGTTTCCTGACCTGCCTCTCCTCTCATTGACTTCCTGGTTGATGACTCTGGCTACCCTCTTGACATTTGGACTGGCTTGGCTTTGCCACTTGTCTCCTCCCTCTTGGATTCCACTACCTGGTGCCCTTTTTCTTAATAAAAGTCCACCACTGACCTATCAGGGCCCTATTCTCACCTCTAAATGCCCCTGTGGTTGTGTTTGTAAGGGAGTGTTGTTCCACTGCAGCTGAGTTTCTTATCAACAACCAAACCCAAGCAGGTTGTCACACACTTAAAATGGCGGTAGGGGGTGGAATGGACTCTCCTGGAACAATAACCACTATAGCACACTGATTATTGAGTTTGTGTGTATCTGAGTGTATATATGTGTATATATGTAATTGTGTGTATTTGTGAATATATGATTTCATATATGTATATGTAAGTGTGTGCATATGTATTTGTAACATCATTTGTGTATGTATTAGTGTATAAGAGCATTTGCTTCATTGTGTGCTATTTGGTACCAATATAAAAATAAATAAATAAAAATTATATATAGTGATGTTTCTACTGCAAAGGATTCTGGTTGGGCATATGCAAATTAGTTTAACAAAGAATCAAATTTTTGCCTCTTTCCATTTTAAACATGGATTCCTTTGAGTCGGTGTTTGCTGTATACAACAGCTTTGAAACACAACTTGGGAAAAGATGCAAAGCCAGTGATCTTGATAAAGACCCTTGAGGGTCGAAATGTTGATTATTCTCTTAATACACATTTATTATTCTTTATATATATAGAAAGAATACTTGGTGAGCTTTGCACTACTTTTTCTGTAGTTCTGCTTGTAGATGGAACATAACAAGGAAGGGAGTTCTGAAGAAGTGTGCGTTTGAAGATAACTGTGGTTAAAGTTATGAGATTACCCAACCTCTCCATTGTTAATTGTTATCATCTCTAATATTATGGTGTAGCGTATGTTTAAAAATATAGATATTGTTATCGTATGTAATCATGTAACCATCTATACCACCATCTCCCTGTTGATCAATTAAGTTTTATTTAAGATCAATAAACAAGTTCTGGAACCTGTGGGCTTGGTCTGACTTCATTCCTTATCAAAGGTGGAGGAAATAAAATGACAGTCAAAAATGTATAGCCAGTTCCATTGATAACTAAACTATTCAAAATGATAGGGATAATGGTATTTCACCAAGTTAGACGTTGCTTGCTTATAATTTGGTTTGCATTAAAGAAGATCATGAATGGAAGAAGGAAGAAGACTTTAATACTTGTATGAGCCACTACGAGTATGATAACACCCCAGACCTTATTAGTGACATTATTTATTTATAAAATATTTTACCAGGAAAGATACATTGAGATTTCTCTTGTTTTCAAGTATGTCCTGGGTCCACAAAACATTACATTCATACAATAATCAACCATGACAGGTGCATTCTGTTTTGAGGTATGTAGAGAGGGATCTCTTAAAGGACTTTAGGCTTGGGGAAGATTTGAAAGTATGCTGGAGGTCATTCCATATTTGCGGTGCTCTGTAGGAAAAGGAGGCTCAGGCTGCTTTCTTTTTGTATTGAGGTAGACTAAATAAAGTGCTGGTATTGGATCAGAGATTATAGGAGGTGGGAACAGCCGGGGAGAGCATTCTGCTCAAGTAGGACGGGGGCTTCCCAGAAAACCTCTTAAACACAAGGATGGAAAGATGAAGGGTGCATCTGGATTCCAGCGACAACCAGTTTAGTTCTCAATAAGTTCTTCATTATTTTGTTAAAGTGTATTCAAATGCCATTCTGGTATATATTGACATTTTGACACTCATCATGTCTATGTGAGACTTGCAGACAGATGGACTCTCTAGTCTTGCAGAATAGAGAATTGCTAGATATTATATTCTGTCTTATGGAATGATTTCATCTATTAGAAAGCACAGATATCACTATACTGACTGACCACAAGAACCTGTCATACATTAGTGATGCTAAAAGGCTTTCTTCTAAACTCGGTGGTCTTTCTTTCTTGTTTCTCAGGTTTAATTACATTATTACCTACAGGCTTGGTTCACAAAATCTGAAAGCTGATTCTTTGTCTAAACAGTTTGAAATTCAAGAGAGAAGTATGCGTAAGGATGTCATGGATTATGAGCAAGCATTTCATACATTGCTTTGTTTTTTAAAGATGGTTCACTTCATTCCACTCTCTAAGTTGCCTACTTCCAAAGAATTGGATACAAAAAGGGAAACACTAGGTTACATTATGGAAAATAATGTCAGATATATGAAGTGACACAACTGTTTTGGAAAGGATTATGTGCAGAAATGGAGATTAAAGTTATACTATATTTAAGAAGCTTCATCTCCCATAATAGTGCAATTGGGTAGACCTGCATCCCTGTGCTGAGTTTCCCTGTAACAATGCTACTCAGGTATCAATACAGTCTGTTTTTTTTTGTCAATCAAGGTCAGCCTGTGGTCTTACAAGCATCCTACTTGTCTAAAGGTATGCCTGTATTAGACCATAATATGACAGACTTCAAAAGTGGTTCCTGGCCCCTATAGATAATTTTGGTGACAGGGTAGGGTTATTCACATGCAATATTTGTTTTAAGAAACCTACATGAAGTTTGCCCCAAGATTTATTGGTCACTTTAGAGTACTGCACAGATTCAATTCAGTCTCCTATGCTCTCTACGTACTAAGAATTTGTGTACCCCTAATGTTTTCATATGTCGTTGCCTTGACATGTAACTGATACACCACTAACACTCCAGTTCCTCCTCCTTATCACTGACAAACACGAGGAGTATGAAATTATTGAAAAATTTACTTTCCATAGATTTTTTGCAGTATCTAATCTACTGGAAGGATCTGAGTAGAGATTGTCGTTTACAACCTTTGAGTACCAGTAATGTATTTTCCTAATTGATTTGTATGTTGGGACCCCAACCCTCCTCACACATCTTGCTTAGACAATTGCAGGTTAAAGGGACACTATAGGCATCCAGATCACTTCAGCTCATTGAAGTGGTCTGGGTACAGTGTATCAGGTCCCTTAAACCTGCAAAGGTAATTATTGCCTTTTTTAATAAACTGTAATAATTACCTTTGAGGGTTAACTCCACCTCTAATGGCTGTCCTATAGGGAAAATACTAATGCAAGCACAGCCATTGCTGTGCATCTGCATTAGGTATTTCCCGCTGGCAGATGTCAGCATGAGAGTAACAGAGGTGGGACCCAAACAAGCACAGAGGGACAATGGCGCTGGACTCAGGTAAGAGACAGAAGGTGAGGAGGGCCATGAGGGAGGGGGGGCACTAAAGGGAGCTATAGTGCCTGGAAAACAATATGGCACTATAGTTTCCCTTTAAGTGTCCATGGAGCTTTAATGTCATAGTATAGTTGCTATGACAATTAATTCTAAAATGTGCCTTTTCCATAATGTGCATGTAATTTGCCAAACAGTTGGTTTTGGTTGGTAACAGTGAATGTGAATGTGAGTAGTATGCAAATACTGAATGGCTAGTAGGGTTAGGGCTATCTGGGAGGGTTGGGAAGTCCATCCGTCCATCATACACGTAAACATATTATACAGCTTATAAGGTTATATATGTATGACGTTAATACAAACAGACATGTATACTTGTATTTATTTATATGTTACTATTCATTATATCCCACTTATACACACTTTATCTTTTTCTCCCTTCGTTTTTTGCCCTTCCTGTTAACCATTACTAATATGGCGCATACGGGTTCCTCTGAGCTACACTGGGACAGGGGAGGAGGTGGGATTACATCACACGTCAGGGAGGCAGGGCACTGCCCCCAGCTTCTCCGAACATGTATGACGGATGGACTCCCTTTCCAGATAGCCATACCCCTACTAGCCAGATGTGCTTAGGCGGAATCATGACGTCACTTCCGCCAACCACAGTAGGCAAAACATGCATTTCCGCCAACCACCACTAGCCACCAAAGATATTAAAGGGACACTATAGTCACCTGAACAACTTTAGCTTAATGAAGCAGTTTTGGTGTATAGAACATGCCCCTGCAGCCTCACTGCTCAATTATCTGCCATTTAGGAGTTAAATCCCTTTGTTTATGAACCCTAGTCACACCTGACTTGCACAGCCTTCCATAAACACGGCCCTATTTAGGCTTTCTTTATTTCAAGTTCTTTTTAATTAAGATTTTCTTATCCCCTGCTATGTTAATAGCTTGATAGACCCTACAAGAGCCTCCTGTATGTGATTAAAGTTCAATTTAGAGATACAATTATTTAAGGTAAATTACATCTGTTTGGAAGTGAAACCAGTTTTTTTTTTCATGCAGGCTCTGTCAGTCATAGCCAGGGGAGGTGTGGCTAGGGCTGCATAAACAGAAACAAAGTGATTCAACTCCTAAATGACAGTGAATTGAGCAGTGAAATTGCAAAGGAATGATCTATACACTAAAACTGCGTTATTTAGCTAAAGTAATTTAGGTGACTATAGTGTTCCTTTAAAGGATAAAAATAGAGCCAAATTTGGCCAATGATCCATATCATTTATTATCAACACTACAGACTTTTTTAGGATTATGTTATTGGATAATTAAACACATGTGACTAAAGGTGGAAGGACTAAAGGACATATAAAAAATCAAAGATTTACAGGACCAGACCCACATCTGACTGAGGAAGCTCTACAAGAGTGAAACACGTTTCGGAAATTATAGGGCTCTTTTATCTACATATGTTTTATTTTACTATATGCTACATGTTGTTGTTGTACAAATAAATACATTTTAAATATATTTTAAGAAGTCCTCTGGAGCCTATTGAATCTACATTGGGGTAGTGCCATCCCCTCACAAATTGGCACCAAACCATTATACCTCAAAGCCAGAATAACAAGGCTCTGAAAAAAGTGAGCATTTTATCTATTTCATCCTTTTATATCACTTCAAACAGACTGCACGTTGGTCCCTCTATTTTATGTTTTCTATTTAAGATACTCCATACTGCGGATTGAGGATGTGATGCTGCCTTAAAAGCATACAAGCTCTAGTACGGAGCCAGTATCTATACACAGGCTCCCTTAAATGTGAGTGTTCTTATTTCAAAACAGTTTTATCTCATTGTTGTTTACGTACCATCTACACTATATTGTATTTTTATTTTATTTTACCTATCACGGCCATTATTAAGCCACGCAGGGTAAGCTGACCACATCCACAGTTTAGCGCTCCACTTATAGGTGTAGGTTTTTCAATTACACCACTGAACCACTTCTGAACTTTTTTGGGTGTGGAGAAGAGGATATTTCTACACAAGTGTTTAGAGCTGCTACCATTTATATTTTGACTTTAGCACCTTGTTTGAACACACACTACTCCCAAAAGAAGGTACACTTCACCTGAATGCAAGTGTCGACCATGGAACAAGTGTGCATTTTTCTATCTGCTGGTATTAACAGCTCCTTTTTACCGACAAGTATGTAAACGAGCTCTATGTCGATAAAATCTGCTGGTAAGTATGCTTACCTAAAATATTATACACAATCACACTGTTTTAGTACAATAAATATAGGAAGTGACACGCCATGATAATATACTCATGATCATTCATCTATTTAAACAATTTCATTTCCTTAATGAATTTCAGTTGCATAAATAGCCATTTTAGTCTAGCCAAGCATGAAATGACAAAATGCACTGTATGTAAGAATTAATTATGAGATAAATGGGGAGGCAGTATAAATTTCTCAATAGTGGTGGAATTGCTGAACTTCAATTACTCACAAAAACATTAACATTTTCGAAAGCTTCCTCATCTAAATATGCTTTAAACAGCTTGAAATTGCCTTTTTGAAACTGCAGTCTTCCATAGGTGCCACTGTCTTTGTGTACTGTATATGTAACATTTTATGTGTAATTACAGAATTTAATTATTTCCAAGCCAGTCTCATTACGTCTGACTGTCCAAGTATCAGATTATTGCTCCCATAAAATGCCAAGCAATTATAGTTTACTGTGATTCCTGCATAAAATAGCTCTGAGTTCAATCAAATCTTCACAGATTGTATATAAACATTTCTAATAAGTAAATAACAATGTCAGTGCAAGCCTAAAACGATGTAAGAAGGGAATATTTGTTTCTAGAGATTTTGTAATGTAGACAGTCTAGTCTGAGACAACAAAGATTATATGACATGATATGATTAAGTGAAAGTGCATTAGCTATGCCAGCAATCTCCTAGGATTGAGAGAAATAATTGCACTGGTGAGCTAGGAACTGTGCTAACGAAGAGAAAAAAATAGCTAATTAGTCAAACTCAAAAATTAAAGTAAAGTAACTAAAAATAGGTTATTTTTCTCTAACATTATAAACTATAATTTTTCTTCCAAAATCCTAACTAAAATAGAATTTTAAGGCTCCAGACTGCATCAGTGTATGTTAATACCTTCCCTTGCAATATAGTATGTATGCAGGATTTGCTTTTACTGTGCATTTTGTGTTCCATGTGTAGCAAAATGTAAGTAAAAATACAAAAACTATTTATTCTCGTCTCCCATGCTGGTTGTCACTGGGCAGAGAAACAAATGTATTCACTGGAGTTCATGTTAATCTTTCTACCATAGGAAGAGAGATTTTGAATTACCTCACAGACTTAAAAGGGCACAATAATCAATACAAACCACTGAAGTTGTTATAGTGCCAGCATGCCCCAGACAGCATTTTGACATAATACATTTTGACACAACACATCTGTCACGGACCTTTCGGTCACCTTAGCTGGATACATGTATCCCAAATCCTTCACCTTCTCCAAATAAACTATCTTCGCTATGGACAAGCCCTCAAACCCATGTCTCCAGCCCAGTGCCTCTTCCAAAACTATTTCTATGTTTAAAGGACCACTATAGTGCCAGGAAAATATACTCGTTTTCCTGGCACTATAGTGCCCTGAGGGTGCCCCCACTCTCCGGGACCCCCTCACGCCCGACTCTGGAAAGGGGAAAGGGGTTAAAACTTACCTTTTTCCAGTGCTGGTCGGGGAGCTCTCCTCTTGCTCTCCTCCTCCAATACTCCCCGTCGGCTGAATGCGCATGCGTGGCAAGAGCTGCGCGCATTCAGCCGGTCGCATAGGAAAGCATTTGCAATGCTTTCCTATGGACGCTTGTGTGTTCTCACTGTGATTTTCACAGTGAGAATCACGCAAGCGCCTCTAGCGGCTGTCAATGAGACAGCCACTAGAGGCTTTCGGGGAAGGATTAACCCATTTATAAACATAGCAGTTTCTCTGAAACTGCTATGTTTATAAAAAAAATGGGTTAACCCTAGCTGGACCTGGCACACAGACCACTTCATTAAGCTGAAGTGGTCTGGGTGCCTAGAGTGGTCCTTTAAGTCACCCCGTGTCCATTGTTGGGTTAAAGGTTATTGTGCTCTCCTGTCTTGTTAATACTTGCAATCAACTAGGTGGATTTGGTTGTGGGGCCTGTACAGCGCCACCTGCTGGTTGGAAGGATCTAGAAACAACTAGCCTGAATAGCAAGGCTTGCTAATTTGCATATTCTGGTAGATTTACATATTTCTGTTTCTGCAGGCAGGAAAGATGTTTTATGTTAGTTATTGTCTTTCCCAACCCTTTATAAATATGAAAAATCAAAGTTGGGTAAGGTGCTGTGTGATCTAGGTGCAGGCAAGCCACTGTAAAAGGTCACTCAACCCTTAATCATACAATATAAAACTAAAACAATACAGGGCGCCAAAATCACCAGATAAATAAATAAAGATAAAAAAAGGATATGTATAATGCAGTTTATTGAAAAAACTAAAATAATGAATGCACCAACAATGTGCAAATAATAGAACAAAATATATATAAAAAGCCTTAATAGGCAAATGGACCCATAGGTAAAGCAGCTCAGAATAACAAAAAGTGCAAATGTTAAAGTGCAGACTGTGCAATAAAGTGAGATAGTGCAACTCTCATCACTCTAAAAATGATATTCACCAGTAATGTCCACAAACAATCTCATAAGCAACAATTTTGTAAAGCAGAAACTGCTGATACCAAAACTGGAGGGTCCCACTGTGGCTCAACGCCTTTCGTCTCTCGGACTTCGTCAGGAGCTTCTTATCTTCATCCTCTTCTTTCCCCCTTTTAAATCCGCCGGTCCGCCGGTCCCCTGGTGATCGCGCATGCGTACGTCACGCGCAACGTCATACGTAATGACGCACACGTATACGTTCCGCGCATGCGCGGTCACCCTGGAACGCAAATAAACTTTATTGTTCCTATACACAGAAGACAACCGAGTGTCCTACATCAAGGGCAATCGTTTTATATTTGTAAACTGTGTTTACATAAAAAAGCCTGGCGGCTAGCTTAAATACTAACAATTATAACTAACCCACAAATGGAATATAAATGTGGCTTCATGGGGAATGATAAATGTAAATATGAAGAAGAATAGAAAATATGGAAAAGAGAAATATATATACATATATCAGGATGTATGAAAGAAAATATATATCCAAAAATTTAATAATAGAAGGGGCAAATAAAATACATCCAATATCCATATAAATATAGATATATATATATAGGATCCACCAAGGGTCTATTAAAAAACCATAATAAAAAAATAAAAAAAAAAAACTAGAAAAAATTATAATAAAAAAATTTAAATTAAGAGAAAAGAGAAAATATTAAAAATATGGAAGAATATAAAAAACTAGAAGCGCATTTATATAGAATAGGAAATACATCAAAAAACGGGCATAAATGATACACAAGATATGCAAAAGGGAGATCCATAATTGGATCTTAAATTACAGTACAAATGGCAATATAATCAGAAATAGTCCAGCGAATGTACATAATGGATATTAATACAAATAGAAATAAATACAGATGAGGATAGACAAATAAATTGATAAATAAATTAATTGACAGGAAACATCCATGGTAAAAACTTAAATGGCAATACAATCAAAGAAAATTGACCCAATCAGCATAACAATAGATGCACATCTAAAAAAATATATATAAAAAATCTAAAAAATATATATATATAGTATGTATATACATATAATATATAGAGACCATAATCAAATCCGGAAACAACCTATATTAAAAAACAAATAGATAAATAAAAACATTATTAAAAAACATATATATAAAAAAGTGTAAAAATACATAAATACCAGACCTAAGAATAAATGAATCAATCCATAAAAGACAAAATATCTAAATCTGTATTAAGACCTAAGGGAACAGAGGATTTCATTTTATATATCCACTCTGTTTCCCTTTTCGCTAACATCTTTTCAGTATCTCCCCCTCTCCAATGTGGTATAACCTTATCAATTCCAATACACAAAAAATCTTTAAAATCAAATTCTCTGCAAACGTTACAATGTCTAGGAACACTATGTTTTGTGTTCTTATTTTTAATACCATTAAAATGTTCCAGTAATCTTACATGTAGTTTCCTAATCGTGCGTCCTATATATTGGGCGCCGCATTTGCATTGTAATAGATACACTACTGACTGACTTTGACAATTGATAAAGTGCTTAATCTGAAAAGTTTCTCTGGTTACCGAACTACAAAATTCTGTTACCTTATTTTTCTGGAATTTACATGTGGTGCATCTCCCACACTTAAAAAAACCTTTAGGCTTTTCTGATAAAAAATTAATACCACTTCTATCCACCTCCTTTTTAGGTAAAATACTAGGGGCTAAAGTATTCCTAATTCCTAATTCCTATAATAATTGTCATTACATTATTATAAGTTCTTGTATGGTGTCTAAAGTGATTTGAATGTGTGTATTTTTATTGAGTTGTCACATCAATGTATATGTAATGATCTTATGGGCTAGTCCCAAGTAAAATTAAAGTTTTGTTTGTTAATTCATTTTGGAACTTGCGTCATGTGTGATTTTTAAGGGATACCAGTGACAGAGTCTTCAAACTTGTTTGCTGACTGAAGGATTTCTCTGGTCCTGGGATAAGTCAAGAGAGCTAGGCCTGAGAGCCACAAGTGCCTTTGTAAAAGCAATAGCAAGCACTATAAGCAGAGCTACAGAGGAATAGGCAGAGGGGACGATACCTGCCTAGAAGGAAAGCAGCAGAGGAATAGGCAGAGGGGATGATACCTGCCTGGAAGAAGGGCTGCAGCGGAATACCCAGAGGGGGCGATACCTGCCTGGAAGGAGAGCTGCAGCCTGGTCAGGTGGAAAAGCTCCAGAAGGACCCGAGTCAAGCTGCGGAAACTGCGGCAGAAGGGCTTCAGGTTTCCCGGTTCCAGCTAGGGAGAGAGCTTGGCAGAGATACCCAGCCGAGGTACAGGGAGCTCCGTCACAACATTGCCCAGTCCCTTGCTCAGCATATTGCTATTTTGAAAGTTACACTTATTAGTAATATAAATTCTATCCATACTTGGGTTGCATTCATGTAAACTTATACACTGTCATGAGTTAGAGACCCAACACCCTATAAATGCACTATAATGTATACCGGTTTTTAGAGTGGCCAGGCTTTACATACTATACCAGAAAATCGGGAGAGTGAGAAAACAATAACCAAATCAAGGATTATAGAGAGGAGCATAGTCAGGATTACCGAAGTCAAAGCCAGATAGACATTATAGATTAGTGTTGCCCAATAGGTAGATCCCAGATGGTTTAAAACTACAACTTCCATGTCATTCTAAATAAATTCTAAAGGCATGCAAAGTATCATGGGAATTGTAGTTCTACAACATCTGGGAAGCTACTTATTGGACACATCTGGTATAGTTAATCTTAACATGTCGTTAGGACCAAAATTGAACCATAACAGGGCATATAACTAAACCCCCAACATCCTATTTGTAGTGAGGCTCATTATGTGTAGCCATGCCTCCAAATGTGAGGAGCCGTTGCAGCTGACGTAATATGACATAATTTTCATGATGATGCACCGTGTCATAAAGAAGGACAGAGCTACATTACCCAGCATCCTTACTGCTGGAGGAATCATGAGAGGCCTGATGGAGGAGAGAGGCTGCCTGCTGATCGCCATGAGGCATCCCTAAGGTGCCAACACTCAAGGTATCCTGACACATGCGAAGCCAATGAATGTCATCAAAATTGGAAAACAATTAATTCATTTCTTTTTTCTAAGTTTTTTTTTTTTATACCCAACAATATATCTGTATATTATAGACAAAAACATTAAAAATAAAGCTGCATATATTTTAATATTTAAAAATGATTAAATGGAGTGGAGCTAAGCAGTTAAGGTGCATGGTCGCACTATTTCAAAGGTCGGGGTGTTTGCACCTATTTACCCCCAAAATAAGGCAACTAATCCCAATTTGAGCAACTAACTGTGAAGGAGAAGGGTGAAGTACTCAAAATGGGCTAAAAGACCAAAAAACAGAAGGCAGACAAATCTCGGATGGGTCTTGATATTGGAGACCTTCGGCAGCAGACACAAGGCGCGAGCGAACCCAAGATGGACAACTACCTTGAGGCCAATTCCAATCTCTCAGACTTGCTATCCCTTGGGATTAAGTGTTTTTGTCAGCTAGGCCGACGCCAGCACCAATACCTACCGGTCCAGACACAAATCCTAACAAAGGTGGTGCTGAAAGAGCTATTGGCAGATTTGAAAATAAGTATACTGACTGACATAGTAACACTGCATGCAGATCTGTAGGGGCTGATATGCTGGCTTGGAGCAAAGGTATCCACCACTGGGGAGCACTCACAGCAACTGGCCTCTATGCAGTAGATGATACAGGGGCTTATATATGACCTATATGACCGGCGCTTTGCAGCACTGGAGGATATGCGGTGTAAGAATAATGTGAAAATACAGGACATTCCTGAAGATATACCCGTAGCAGAATTACGTCACATACTAAGGAGACTTATCATGGCACTGTTGCCCCCATGGCAAGCTTAGTCTGTAGGACTAGATAGCTACTTCTATATACCTAAGTCACCAAGAGCTCCATAGGCAGTTCCAATGGACCTGGTAGTCCACTTTCAAATACGCAAAGATAAAGTGTCAGTCCTAGTAAAGAAAGAGAGAAAGAGGGAAAGAAAGAGAAAGAAATAAAGATAATATAAATGAAAAAAAACTACTAGAGTAACAAATGAAGAACAATGCTAAAAAAAATATGTTTGTCTTTTCACTCTGTTGGATAATAAATGGTATGCTTTAATGGAAGCTGTTTGATTTTCATCTCATCACAGCTCACAGTTTAGTGTAAAAAACCCTAACTCACTTTTGTCCTGTATCTTTGTTGTGTTGAGCTATTTGAATTGATTTTGTTTAATTTGTTCATTGCAAAAAGCTGAAAGTCTATAAATTTTGACAATAAACCTGATTTTCAATGGGTGATTCTCAATTAATACTTTTAATTACAACTGTACGTGTTGAAGTTTCATAATAAACCATTACCTAGTACGTTGTATAACATGACATGGACAATTGGACAACACAGTATTACCCCTTCTCTATTGGCTTTGAGGGTACAATAAAGACAGACTATGACTGGATATGGCACCCAGTGGTAGGCACTATGGATAAACAGTTAATTAAAAAAAATATGCTAAAGTTATTGCACTTACTGTCCAGACACTTGTGTATTTGTATGGGACATTACAATTTTAGGTTTATATAGTATCTTCAGTCAAAAATAATATATTTAGTCAAAGGGGACCATTTTCACAAGCCAGCTCATCAAGAAATGTAAAACATGGAATATTAAAATGTTAGCTCTGTATAGTATGTTTAATTAAAGATAATATGTTTAGTCAAAAGGGGAACATTTTCATGAGCTAGCTCATCAGGAAAAGTAAAACATTTATGTCTTAAAAAATTGGAAAGGTTTGCAGAGGCATTCTGTGTGCCAAAACAAAGTTTTACTAAAAATGAAATCACAAGTAATACCAGACAGCAAACAATAATCTGGAGTGAAATAGAGAATTCCTCAAGCAATATCCAATATGAAACAAATTATAACAAATCTCACAAGACAGTTCCTAGAATAAGCCAAACATGCCAGATTTCATAAAGAACATAAATAGGTTTAATCATACTAATTTACTACAAGGAATAACACACATAAATGTTTAAGAGAAAATACAAAGCTTGACAAACGCATTGATTATGGATTGGCAAGAGATAAGTCTGATGTGGAAATACTGCAGCTTAGAGACAAGAGCTAGAGTTTGTATTGAGCCGTAAAAGAGAAAAAACAAAAGTAACAGTAAGGTTAGTGAAATAATTTTTTGGTCATTCTAGATTATTTGTAAAGCTTAGTATTTCAAGGCCATAGTCTGAGATATTGCAAATATACTTATACCATTAAAATGATTTATATCGCACCATCATATTTAACTGCACCGTGTAATAGATAAACCAAGTCAAATAATTAATAAACAACACGTTTGAAATGTGAGAACAGTAGGTGAAGAGGGCCCTGCCCTCTTATAATCTAAAATCATGAGCGACAAACACACAGAGGGAAATGAGGGAATAAAATGATTTGGATGTATCTGAGGATACGTGATTGGGAGGAGGGAGTACAGTAGATGGGAAAAACCAGAGGTAGATTATAAAGGGAATAAGGAGTCAAGGCTTTTCTAAAGTTGTGTGTTTTTAAGGATTTTTACAAGGACTGCACAGGCAGGAGAGTTGAATGTGGAGTGAGATGGCATTAAATGGGTAGAGTGCCGCCCTCGAGAAATTGTGGGTGCAGGAATGAGAATGGGACAGTAACAGGTTGCTGGTGGCGCAAAGAGGCTATGCTGGAACATATCTGTTAATGAGGGAGAATATATAATCAGTGGCACTGTTATGGAGAGCATGAGAACATTTTGGTGTCCCACACAATCCTGTGTAAGAAAAGGATGAATGCAAGAACTGTTTTGGGAAAACAATTGAAAGTGACAGTATTTGCTGGTTTATTTGATGTAAGAAGTGAAGGAAAGGTCAAGGTCAATGAGCATACCAAGACAATGCACCTGTGGGGTAGTTATTATGATTTAGGAATAGAGTGTAGAACAGTGTAGAAAACAGAAGAGAGACCAAGAAGAATAAGTGGGGTATAATGGCCTTTGGATTTTTCCACCTTTGTTCACTATGGTCAGGGTTGTCTGGGTGGAATTTTGAAAGCAGAAGCCACAATGAAGTGGTCAAGTAAGTAACTGGAGTAAAGAAAGTGTTTAAGTCAAATATAGACAAGCCTTTCAAAGAGCTTGGAGGCAAAGGTAAGAAGAGAGATAGGAGACGATAGCTAGGCAAAGAATCAGGGTCAATAGAAGTTTTTTTAATATGGGTGTGATCAGCACCAGAGGAAAGAGACAGATTGAAGATTTCAATCAAGGATGGGACAACTGGAGATGAGAGAGATTGCATAGGGTACAAGGGAATTGAATCAAAGGAACATGTCTTAGCGCGCAAAGAAAGGGAAGTTTGAGCGAGTGCAGAAGTGAGTAGGGTGATTTCTTTTTGGATGTTGTCAATCTTTTTGCTGAAATAGGATGCAATACTGACAACAGTGAAATTAGTAGAGGCAATTTGGGGTGCATTAGTAATAAAAGTTTGAAAGAGGTGCTTAGGGTCATTCAAGAAGGATGAGGAAGTGAATTAAGTTTGTTTGACAAGAGATAAAGCATAGCTCTATGGATGCAACATAAATTAGTAGTGCAGATAGTCAGCTATACTAGGAAACTTCAGCTAGGCCTAGTAATGCTCTGCAACCCTCCAGCATCTTTGGAGGTATTGGGTGGATTTTGTATGCCATGGTTGGAATTTAGTTTGATGTGCCGGGCAAACAGAATTTATCTATGGCACTAGAGAAGGAGTTATTAAGGGAAGTATCCATAGAAGGACATGTGGTAGTTGAGATTTCTGAGAGTAGAGGTTGGCTTTCATAGGAAACAGATGTAGATTGAGGGACTTGAAGTTTCTGCAGAGTCTAGATGGGCCATGTGAGGGTGGTTGGGTGGTTAGCAGGATAACACAGCAGCTTAGAAGATGGTGATCAGAAAGAGTGAGGGTGTGTTAGTAAAGTTAGTGATAGAACAAAGATTGGAGAATATAACATCAAGAGTATTGCCGGCCTCAAATGTAGGGGAATAGGACCACTGGGTGAAATATTGACATGTAAGAAACACCATTGTATACAGTATGTGTGACAAATACAGATAAATAAATATAGTCAAATGCCCAGTTAATGGGTGTCTGTAGATATTTTGGGTGATGCAGCTTTATAAAGATGTCACCGAAATGTAAAATTAACGTTTGCATAATGTTCACATAAAGCAAGTACAGTTGCACTAATAATCTGTACTATACAGAGCAGTACAATCTGGTATTTTAGCATGCAAAGATTTACTGAAATGTAGTCAGTGTTCTCCCCCATATGACTTCTAACAAGCAACTATATTATTTCACTTGCAAAGGTTACTGTAGAACGTGGAAGGATATAGGTGCTGCTATTTATGGTAATTATCGAATAACCTCTAGGTTCAGCAAAGAGTTGTATTGATAGTGCAAAGCAACACTGAAACCTTAGCAAGCCATGGTAGTAAAACAATAATTTGTATACATGGGAATGAGGGACAATTAAAGTTTAAGCTACTGTTAAAAGTTCCAAAACATGTCCTTGATAAGTGCCTTTGCACTAGAAGTTACAACTGAACAAACATATCTCGAGATGTATCCCCTTCAGGTTTATTCTGAACTTTTAAATTAAGCAATGGCCAAGTTAACATGGTCAACTTATTCTCCAGTGCCACCTCTCCTGATACCATCACTGTAGACTCAATGTACTCAGCTTACATCAAAATCGCACATCCTTTACCCCATCCTGCACCTGTCCTTGGGTGTGCTAAAACTTTATCTATCTCTCTCTGAATAACACTGCAAAAAGGGGAAAACCATTGTTATTAACTACTTTTGCATGGTTCAGAAAAAAGAAAAATAGTTCAGTAGAAAAAAAAACAGTTTGCACTTTGTACTCCATAGGTTATATACCATAAAATAGCTGATACTAGCAAGATGGATGACAGCAAGACAATATCAAGTTAAACACACTACCAATATGAAGAATAACACAGTAAGGCATTGAAAATAGGGGTGTTATGGGCAAAATGAATGGTGTTATTCCTTAAATACTAAATTACAAGTATATGTAACTAAAATTTTAACTTAAAAAATTATGCTTAGGTCAGCTACAGTGAAGCCTTGGCTATCATAGTCAAAAAATTTAATTCAGGTTTAAAATTCTACAATTAGTAATTTTATGAATAAAGTAAAGAAAACCATACATACTATTGGGTAGGAAAAAATAAAGACTATTAGTCTTTATTATTTTATAAGTATCAGTATTTACTGTTATTTTAATGTTATCAAGATACATATGTAATCAAAGCACAATGGATGTAATAAAAAATTAGGAAGTATTTCTAACTAACCCCTCAAGGACACAGCTTCAGAAGTAATAGTAGCATTTCCATGTGTCCTTCAGTGGTTAAATATATCTGTGTGCAAAGTGAATAAATTAACAGTATTTGGGATAAAGAGGCAAAACCCACACAATGATGTATGTTCGCTACTAAATAATGAAATATGTTAGTTACTCCATGGTAAAACCACCAAGACAGAAATAATGCATCAACACTTAGCTGATAAATGTAGACCAGAGAGAAGGAAAGAGAAATAAATTCCATTTAAGCTTCGGAACGTCAGTTTGATGTAATGAAAGTGCTGCAAACTTGCTTGAATGAACAGTAAATGAGAAAGAAACTTAAATTTAAACCAAATGGGTCTGTGACCATTGGAGTACACATAACATTTCATTAGGGTGGATACTAAGGAATTTTTATTTTAATAATAAACATTTTTTTTTTAAACTCAGCTCCACTATTCTTTTTAAATTATGAATTGAACAAATTTTATAATACAAACTTAAAAAATATATTTGATCTAGAGATAAACTTAATTTACAAAGTAAAATATAATTGTAATTTCCTCCCTGCTTCCTTCGCCTTTCCTCCCTTGCACAGCAATATCCACTTAGTGCATTAATAGTAACACTGTCACAAATTAAGTAATTGGGGTGTTATTTTTCTATCAATATTACAGAAAACCTGAGGCTAACAATGAAAAGTTGATCAGAAAATCAAAACAGCAACTTTTTAGTATTCAACTTAAGACACAAGCCCCTTAACAATGCCCCATGAAAATTAGTCTCTAGTGCATTGAGGTGCTGTATTGGACATCACAAAAGTCCACTGATTGCCCATGGAGACTGTGCAGAATGTATTGCTAATTCACCTACTTACACAGCATGGTCATACTGACTTAAGAAACGTCTTCCCTGCTCCTCACAAAGAAGTCATCCCAGCTTCCTGTCCAATGACACTGGAGCATAAGGTCTGGTTGGAGGAGATATTTATTTATATCTCCTCTAAATGTATCACATAGCATTACATGGGACCATGGAAGTGATTAGATTGACCCAATACCGGGGTCTTGTCTGCATTTTCCTTATGGTGGCCCAGGTGATAGGTAGGCATCCTAAAGGTATGTTAATGCACACAAGATAATGAATGGACTGAAATATGGGTGGAGGAAGAGGTGCACACAAGGTGGTAGGAGAGACACAAGAGGGTTAAAACAGAGGACATAAGGTCATAAATGGAATTATGGAAAGACAGACAAAAGTAAAGGAAAGAGGCAAATACGAAGGTAAATATTGGACAGTAGCTTAAATGTGGGGTGTAGGGAGAATTGGAACAGGGAAACAAAAGAGAAGAAGAGAGACACATGTGGCTAGAAGACCCAGAAAAAGACTGAATTGGATAAGAGATGGTAGTGAGATGCCCATGCTAGTATAACTTCTGCATTGTGTCATTCCTACCAGAGGGGAATTGGCTTTGGGTTTGTCAATAGCACTTGAAAATGGTTTGTCATCTGACACAGCAGCCTCTTTACACCTCAATAAAATAAACTGAATTTTAACATTTTAGGTTAAGTGACAATTCTCCCAAAAGTGCCAAAGACCCTAGGTAAATAATAAAGAATTAAGCAGATTTTCTGTTTTAATAGTCTAAATTACTTAACCTACAATGACATACTCTCCATCCTTATATTAACTAATTGTTGGTAAACTGTAAGCATTTTCTCCCTGTAGATATAGTGTAGATTTTAGAGCTTCTGCAAAACATTTTCTTAAACCCACTAATTACACTGGCAAAGATTTATCACATTGTTTTATGACTGCTTTACTGCTTCAGTTGCATTGAAAGTCTGAAGTTAGGCAGAAGGCTCACAATATAAAATCTATTCCTAGCTGTAATGTACCTTGTCATGATAATTCATTGGTCCCTCACATCATAAGCCTGGCAGAGAGACATGTGGTCTGGTCTTAGTGCGTGCTAAGCATTTTAAACAAATTCCTATTGACTTATCCTTGGCTGAGGGAATTCCTCAATATGCAATAAATCATATTAAGGGTTTATCAAGTCAATCTCCATATCGATATAACCATTTTTCAAAATGTAACAGTTTTTTTTTTGCTTCTGACATTTGTGCTTTAAGGAAGCAGAAAAGGATGATGTTTTAATAGGACATTTGCATTACATGCTATGCCAAAGACCACAATGTAAATACTTTAAATTCTATATATTACGTAACTTAATAAAGAGGGTTCGAGACACATCTCTGTGTTGTCACTATAGTTGTGATATGTCAGGGTCCATTTTAAACAAAACAAAGAATTAAACAGCTTCAAAACACAACAGTCTGATATAGACAGACAGACAGACTGAGAAATTAAGACTTTAAAGGGATAATCCTTACTGGTGTCTAAAGGGTTATGTCCACTGAGAACTTAGACGATTGTGAACCACAATGGGGGAACAGTGCAGTTTACAAGGGGTGCTTTAATTGGGTTGGGGAGTCTGAATTATTTCACTCTGTTCTTTGCTGAGTTTTAGTGTTTGAAAGGCATTGTCCCATCACAAGGTTCTCTGACTGTGATATCGGGGAGTGTTACTGACAGTGAGTGCACCTTTAACTGTAGACCTTTCTGGCATAAACTGGTACAAGAGCCGGAGCTTTACTGGGAGCAGTTGATAACTCTACCTGACTATGAAGCACGAGAGCTGACCAGCAATTTGCATGTGCCCACTAATGTTCTGATACATGTCAATCTGCCTCCTGGTGACTAGAATACTAGTACTTTGAAGTGTATATAAGGATGAGTGCTATCTAAATGTATCTTCAGGTTGAGGGAGCTTCCCTCCATTATTGTTGGCTTCTCACTCATTTCTCCTGGATTTCCCAGGCATCCTGTATGAACATGTTTAGGTAGCAGTTTGGAAGAGCTATTTATCGTTTCATCAAATGGTTGGTTGATGGTTGTAAAGCACCATCAAAGAAGGCCAGGTTGCTAGGCAACTGCTGCTGCTGTAGCTCCCGGAGGTACCTGGTGGCATGGAGAAGGTTGGGATGCAGTAGCAGGTTTGGCTTTGGATCCATAGTTGGGAACCAGGCACCCTGTACCTTCTACAATCGGGGAGCTATTTATCACTCAATGCAACAGTTGGCTGATAGTTGTGAGTCACTGAATAAGCTCAGGCTGCTAGGTGATTAGTACTGAGGTACCAGCTTTCTCATGGAGGTGCCTAGTGGATGGAGAAGTAATGGGCAAAGTAGTAGGTTAAGGTAAGGATCCAAAATCAAGGACAAGGCACTGGATTTTGTTACATAATGGTCATGAATATGAGTCAATATTTTAGGACCCTCTGCAACCTATGGGGATAAAATGGTTTCCTTGTAAAGTATCCTAATTCCAAAAGGATATTTCCACCATACACACTGATAAACTAATAAAGATTGATTTCTTAATTTTACAAACATCTTAATGGAATCAAAGTCATTATATTAGAAAGTGCTTTTCATGAAAGGATATGGTGATCAATAGGATCCCAGTTTATATAGCTTAGGGGTATACAACCTTCGGCACTCCTAAAGTGTTATGGAATACATATCCGATGATGTTATGCCAATATTATTCCTTTAAGAGCAATATGGGAAATGTAGTCTACAGCATCTGAAATGCTGAAGGTTGCCTACTCCGATGTAGGCTAGAAACAATTGCACTTTACCAGAAGCCATAGGAGATAATGTGCATTGTGTTTTGCCTACAGGTGCTACATCAGTGTCATTAACACTGTTACTCATGCTAATTACATAACATAACAGAATCTTTACAGGAAGCTCTAGAGCTTTAAATAAATAACTTGATCACTTGTAAGACAGCATTCATTGACTAACTGAAGAGTATTTATATGCGCATGCTTCATGATATGGTAACTATTATGAAGTGCAGATCATGTTTCTTGACTGTGCAAATAGTGACACTGCCTTGTCTATTAAAACCCATAATGTATTGTGTGACTGACAGTGTACAATATATCTAATTAAAGTAATACAAATGACCTGGCCTGCACCTGCCTATGACAAGTAGGAGCATTTATCCTACCCCAACCTCTTAAAATCGAAATATAAATGTTCATAAATATTGTTTTAGATTAGAGAGGGTTTCTACACTTGTTTATGAAACATTTTACAAGACTAGCTAAAATCTGCACAGCTTTAAAACTCATTAGTTTGTTGTTGAACTGGAATGCATGTCATAGATTTGCTTTTTCCAATAACATTTGCTGATGTCCATTTGCAGAAGAAAACTGTCACTAGTTGATTTTGATTTAATGGTAGTTCCTTTTTATTCTCTCTACATAAAAGTTTTTAAATATTTGAAATGTGGGGCATTATTCATGTATTCTGTTCTCTCTGGATATTCAGAGAACACTTATACAAATCAAATCAGTTGAAAGTAAAATCATTTTATGGTTTCCTGCCAATTGAAACCACACGTGGCATCAAAAAAGTATGTAAATCAAATTATTAACCTGTTCAGATCAAGAGGATTTTAACAACATTTTCTGAAAGTTAAAATTCAATTCACAGTGCAAGATTCTCTACAATGTAGAAAATATATATTTTTTTATCAAACTTTGAGGCACAGAAGCCCAAAAGGTATCCATTATTTTTGCACTTGATACTGTTGCAGTATTGCCAATGGCAGCTGTGTTCTATGTGAATGAATGAAGGAATGAATGAATGAAGAAGATAAAAGTAAAAAAAAAAAATAGAATATGCACATGTTGATTTACAAAGCTTTGGAGTGGGTGGAGGAAAGGATGTTAAAGGTTGGCAAAAAAGTCTACATTTGAAAATACTACCCTCTTTCTTCAAATGTATTAATTTTTACAAATATCCCAAGGCAATTCTACAGACAATAACGTTTCAATGACCTGAGACAATATTAAAAATGTGTTGCAACATAAATTTTGAGTCACTCTTGCTAGGTTACTTTTGAGAATAACCAAATATAATTATTACAATAAGGACATTTTAACTTATCCATGTACATTTATAAGTAAACATATATGTATATCAGCTCCATTTAAAATGATTTAGAGAAGCAGTTGAAATTTCAAACATAATTTGATAATATTATGATTTTATTCTCCTGCAAATATATCATCTATATGGCAAAACATTAATAAGGTTTAGGTGCATTAAAAAAACTTTCTTCTAAATGAGCCATAAATAGGCGTGTGTATCGTGTTTCAGTGGCTATCGCAGTGCTAGTCATTTGTAGGGATATGTTGGTGTTAAAACTGAAATGGATATCTTCCTCAATGGAACCTTGAGGTGTTTGGCCCTGTTTGGCCTGCTGTGATAGAGGCTCGGATTGAGAAAATCTTGTCTCTGAAGAAGATTGCAAATGCTTCACAATTATCCTGAGAAACATTGGTGGGGATATGCATACATGATGGTTTGCAGAGACTTTCTTCTGTGCGAAACAGTTGCCTGGGTCTATTGTAGGAGAGTGCAATTTCGCGTGATAAAAATTAAGATTTTTTCAGAGTTATCTTGAATTGATATTCGTTTACATGTTTGGTAAGAGCGGCTTTATCCTCTGGATCATGTGTACTGCGCCACTTTCTCTCGAGTTTACTGCCTCTTCTCTTCATTTTTCTGATGGTACTATCAAACCACGGTGCATTGTTGTGGGTTTTGACAGTGCGTATGCGTGTTGGTGCAATGCTTTTTAGGGTATCTCTCATGGTTTTATTGTAGAGTCCGACTAAGGGAGCTGGATTCTTCACAGGTGCCCATTAGTTCACTTAGATCATTATGTGAATTTACATCCAATGGCGTCATTCCTTTTAATGAGTAGTGTTTGACCAAGTTCTGAGGCTGGGGTCTGCCTGATTGTTATACAATGGAGAAGTGAATGGAGTGGTGGTCTGACCAAACAACTGGATTTACAGTTACTTGTGACACTTCTAGTCCAGACTGGAACACTAGTTCAAGTGTATGACCCTTTTCTGTTGGTTGAAGTGGCGACGATTTGTGTGAAGCCGAGTGCACTAACCAAGCAGGGATAGGGTGTAATCAATCCAAGTGTTTAAATCTCCCATCTAGGGTGTTTAAGGATTAAGCCAACCAAAAGTTCTGAGAGTTTCTGAAGAAATCTCTTCCCATCTCATTGGATCTGTATAGTAACAGTATCTTGAATCCTCTATCCTTTGAGAGGCTGGCAGCTACGCATCAAAAGATTGGGATTTGTGGACTGATATTGGTCTGGGATTTAAGGATGATTTCGCACAGATCATAACTCCACCTCCCTTGCGATCTTGTCTAGGGCAGTGGAACACCATGTAATTGCCTGGAATAGGTGCATGGAAAATAGGCCCCGCATTTTCATCTAGCCATGATTCTATGATGCACGCTAATTCGCACGTTTCAATAAGGTCGACAATAATAGCTGTTTTGTTCTTTATTGATCTGGCATTGCACAGGGTTGATCTGATAGGACAGTCTTGGATTTCTGAGTTTTTGGAAACAGTGTGTCTTCTAATGGAGATCTCACAAAGAGGTTTCCTTGATTTGATAGTGGCTTTGATAGTGGCTTTATTAGTGGCTTTTTTTGTGGCTTCTAGGTTAAAATCACTTCACTTGCAGGTAGACAGGGTAGTGGAGCAGCTGTGATAGTGTCAGGAGACTGAAACTTAAGTTTTTATTTTCCTTCACGACAGCCCCTGTCAGTCCCTTTGAAGATGCCAACTGATTTTATGGCAACCACTAGCGAGGAACTGAGTGCAGCAACCGCTTTTTGGGTTCTTAGTGAATACAGATATGAGTGAGTATAGGTGATCATTCCCTCAGCATTGAAGGAGTTAAAATTGCTTCTAGTTTTTGTAAGAATGTTAGCAGTGTGGGCAGGTTACATTGCCCTGCTCTATAAGATTCAGGCCAGAGGGAGGTGTGAGATTTTGCACTTCAGGCTGCATTGTAGATAACAGATAAGAGAGCATGCATGCATGTCAGATTACAGGAGTTCAAAACCAATGTGTTTTATTGAAATAGTTTTCATCAATTAGTTTTCTTGGTGTTTAGAAATGAAATCTGAGCATTGCTGAATTGATGATCAAATCCAAAACCCAATTTACACATGGAAGTGTGTAGTTTTTTTTAGTTTAAATGTATGTTGTTTGTGGTGTTCAGCTGAAGGTATATCTTCCGGGTAGTAAGATGGTCCATTATATTTCAATCTGTTGTGAATCTCAGTTTAGTAATGCCATCCATTCAATTTTGGTAAATCCAGTTGTTTGATATGTGGAGTCGATATTGGTCCTTGAAATATTTGTGATGAATTATAAGTGTAAGGAGGTTAAAATTAAGATAATTCCTGGAGAGTTCAGGAGCCTGAGAAAAGTGTGGCAGCCAGCAGGGGCGCCTAAACTAGTATAGATATCTAGTTTGCTGTTTGACCCTTTTGCACATGTAAAGTTCGAGTTGTTTTTTAAGTTTCTAATGTTGCTAACAGTCTTTGTTTCTTTTTGGAGAGATTTTATTGTAGTTTCTTTCGTGCAGTAATATTTAATTTCTCTTTCCATCGGCCCAGCACTGGGAACAGCCTGTTGTAGATTTTGAAGGTGGAATAGTTTATGACAACATATATTTCCGTATAGCTGGTGGATTAAGTTGTTTCTTAGCCTTTTATTGGTTCATTTGCAGAGGTTTTGAGAAAATGGTGAGTTGTGATTAGTTGTGATGGGATTCTTCACTTTGAGTCAATTTTGGATTAGATTAATTTTCTTGCAATATAAAGATTAAGGAAAAGCACACACAGAAATAAACACATCTATCCTTTCCTTAGGAGCGTTTCCATTTGGTCTCCATCATTTTAACATTAGTAACTTAAGACACAATTGATAATCTCATTAAAGGATCTTGTGTTTTTAAAACAAGTTCACTGCTACTGTACTTATTCATAAACTAATCCTCCACAACATTAAAACCACTGAATACCACAAAGTGTGCACATACAGGGTGTACAAATAACCTCTAAAATACAATGAAGAAAAGTTAAGTTGGTTCCAAGAATGTACCAATTATCCACTGACAGTTGAAATGAATAACATTGATTATATCGTTACAGTGGCACCTGTCAATGGGGAAGTTTATATTAGGCAGCAAGTAAACAGTCCATTCTTGAATTTCATGTGTTGGAAACAGGAAAAATGGACTAGTGAAAAGAAAAGAGTGACTTTGACAATGGCCAAATAGTGAAGGCTAGACGACTGGGTCAAAGTATTTCAGAAACGGCAAGTCTTGTGGGGTATTGCTGGTATGCAGTTGTTAATACCTACCAAAAGTGCTGTTTTGACAGCAAGAAGAGGATCCTACACAATATTAGATGGGGGGCTTTAATGTTGTGGCTGATCAGTGTATAGATGTTTAAACGCCCGTGAATCTGTGATTTTATTCTGTTTACTTAATATCTCCCTCTGTTAACTTATTGTGGAAATTCTCTAACTCCCTGCACCTCTCACTCTCAGAACCGTATTCTGCTATTTACAACACCCCACTCACTCTCTCCCTAATCACTATATTACTTCTGTCTTACATTTTAAATGCTAAATGAAATTGTTTTGATCAATATTGTGTGTGACCTAAAAAAAAGGGAAACTTCAAAAAGTTCATATTATTTTATACCATGTCCCATATGTAATATGTTTATATATAAATATTCCCAGAATTCTCACAGGCTTGAGTAATAAAACTTCTTTTCAATTCATAATGACATTTTAGGAACCATTTTTCCCAATACATGTGAATTTTCCCATCTGTTTGTGTGTATTTTACTAATACATGCATCTCTAATTAAATGATACTGTTAATGAAATCAAAGTGAAGGTCACAGGTAAGAAAAAAAAATTCCTAAGAAAATGTAATAATTTTTTTTTTTCTAATTGAGACTAAAGGAAACTACCCTGCATTTTGCAGAACTGCTGTTATAAAACATTTACTGTCGCTTATCGGTAGCTTGCTTTATTAACAAGAAGCCAGTCCAGGTTAAGAAATAAGCAATTAATCAAATGAGACACCATTTCAGATAACAATTCCAATCAATATTTCTAATTTATTTTTGTCTTACCGTTAAATACATTTCCCTTTAAATATAGAGTAATTATTTCAAGCCAAGGTCTTTTATACAGGTATGAATACATATAAAATGCTTTCTTCATTCAAGAAAAATAAAATAAAAATCTACAGGTATTTTTCCTATTCTTATGTATCACATCAAAGAGAAAAATTAAGCTATATAATTAAAGAAGTAATAATAATCTAATAATCTATACCTACTTTCTTTGTTTCTCCAACAGTTGATCATGTGTGAAAGGCAAAACATTTAAAGTGTGTGTGTTTCTTTTTTTTTTACTTTTACTTTTATTATTCATTGTACAATGCTTTATAATACATGAATATATATTATAGCATTCAGAACAAAGTCATAAGTGATGAAGAAATATATTATAAAATAAATATATCTTAATTTCCTACCAATAAATACCTGTTCTACTGAATTTTTTTTTTTTTTAATGGTCTCCCTGTAATTTGGTGTGATGTAAAAGATGTATGTGGCTTCCTTCTAAATCATTTTAGAAGAACTCTTGAGAAATGCTCCCGTGGGAACCGAAACGTTGTATGGATTTTCAATAAACCTTCAAAGAAACAATAGCACGGAGATTCTGTTCACTGCCCATTCCTTCAAAAAATATTTATTAAGCCTTATTACTCTTTTAATGAAAATTACATTGGACATACAGTGAAAAGCTAATTTCATGGCTTACAACACTCTAGCAAGTTCACTGAATGTCCAATGTAATTTCCATTAGAAGATTATTGCTTAATAAATATTTTTTGAGGGAATGGGCAGTGAACAGCATCTATGTGCATACCACTTGCTACTGTTTCTTTGATTAATTTGGATTGACTATTCAATGGTGATTCATAGAATTGGGAGGTCAGTACACCCGGTATTATTTCAAACTAAACTGATGTAAGGAAGAATGTAATTATTATTTTATATGGAAAGAGGTATCTGTATAATATATTTTTTTTCATTTTCGATAAACCTGCCTAGAACCATCTGTATGTGCCCTCTCTAATTTTTTAAAATATTATTACATAGTTACATAGCTGAAAATAGACATGCGTCTATCACGTTCATTTGTTTTTGCTGTTGACCCCAAAGAAGACAAAAATCTCAGCTTGAAGCACTTCCAATTTTGCAACAAACTAGGAAACAAATCCTTCTTGACTCCAGACTTGCAGTCATATACAGGGGAACCTTGGAACCTTCAACTTAATCCATTCCACAAGGCTGTTTCAGAACCGATTTGTTCGAAACCCAAATCAAAATTTTCCATAAGAATTAATGTAAATTAGATACATTTGTTCCAGGCCCCCAAAATTACAGCATTTTAACTCAAATTTTACAGTTTAATAATACCTTGCATGCATAAAATCATACAGAAAAAAAAATAAACACAATGTAAATAAAATGTATATGTAACTTCACTTTACTTGTCAGCTCTGTTTGCTGACAGAATGGAGCTCTGTTTGCTTTGTCTAGTGCTAGGAGGCGTCATACCAATGAGGTTCCAAAGAGGTACCGATGAGGTTAATGCCATGTCATTTTGTTCTAATACCGAGTTTTGTTCGGGTACCGGGACATTTTTTCTCACATTTTTTGTTTGAATACCGAGCTGTTTGAGTAAGGAAGCGTTCCAGTTCCGAGGTTCCACTGTATCTCCATGGATCAAGAAGCTATAACCCTGTTAATTAAAAGTGATATCCCTGAATATTTTGTTTTTGAACATTTGTATCCAATTGCTGTTTAAACAGCTGTGTAGACTGATAAAATCACCTCTTCAGGCGGATAATTTCACATCCTTGTTGTTCTTACTGTATTTTTTTCATTATCCTTCTAATACACTGGCCATTGGGTACAGTTGCACAGTCAGGTTGTGTGCATATCAGTAATAAGTATAAAATAATGAAGGAAAAGTTGGTGAAAAAAGGCAAAGAATGAAAGAGAAGATGGCTCACAAGATGGAATTGGTATAGCACCACTCACACTTGCTAGCACTGGGATGATTAGACCCTGGCTTGCAATGGATCCATTAATCAACTTTCTCACTGCTGCACAAGATATGGAGGAAAGCTGACAATCAGGCTCCTTAAATAAAAATATATTTTATCTCCCGACTGGTTAAAATATATAAAGGAGAGGTGTCCTTTATTGAGCTTTTCCAAAATTATCTGCCTGTTCCTTGGTGTCCCACACTTGCTCACTGCACCCTTGTCCTGTGGCTCTCATCTCCTGTTGTCACTTCCCACAACACATTAAAAAATAATTTCACCTTAATTGTGTTAATGCAAAAAAGTATTTGTTGTTCATAGGCCACAATGTCCTGGAATCGAGGAGGATCCATTCATGAAATCTGGGCACTGCTCTTTACCTCTAGAACCTATGGATGAAGCTATGTGCTATATTGACCAAGTATGGATCTCATAATGTGCGTGAGGAGAGAAAGGATAAGGGGAATCCATGCCGTTGGAGACCACTGTGAGCGCAGATGAGAAGGCAGTCCCACATATACGTATTAAGATACCAAGTTCCCTATCACATCTCCAGCATTCAGTATCAGTAAGGGAAAAGAGTCAAGGAAGTTTCTCTGGCATGCAATACTACATGTTGGTGAGTGCTAATGGAGGATGTATAAGTAAGAAGAACAATTTGTTTCCACTGTGCTTTATTCAGGGCTAAGTGAAGAACACTTTACCAAAATTTAGTACCATGGAAGAGGGGGCTGTGTTAAGTAGGTAAAAGCATATTATACCAACTCAAAATACAGTGGTCTGGTGGACATGACTGTGGACAATGTTCCTCATTTATGGATATCTCAAGAAACCAAGAGTTTCTGTCTATTTGATTCCATGGATCTTATTTGTAGGAACTAAGACAGCTATTTAAAGACCAGCCAATCAGATACAATTGTGGTCTTTTTTTCGATCAAGTTTTGATTGCTAATAAATCATCAATGGTAATGAATAACTCAAGTATAGGAAAACATTTCAATTTAGTTTGACAGTGTAACTTTCCTCTAAATGTCAGTTCACAAATAATATTTTTGCATTCAGACCTATCCATCTGCGTAATTAGAGGATGTCTAATGGTATTCACATATCAGTGCTAAAATAAGGCCAAGCAACTAATGGTGTTGACGAAAGCCATACTTCCCAGCTTTAACCCCTTAAGGACCAAACTTCTGGAATAAAAGGGAATCATGACATGTCACACGTCATGTGTCCTTAAGGGGTTAAACAGATGTACTTACCTACATATAAAATATATTTGATATCAACCATTTAAGCACAAATACCTCCATTATATATCACAATAACATTGTCTATTTAATATCAGGGAATATATAAAGACAAGAGAAGTAACAGGTAACATTGCAGGAATAAGAAAATTATCTTCGTAAATAGTATAGAAAGAGCAAAGTCATCTACTTTATGCTTCTTAAATAAATGCACACATTGTACCATACAAAGATTTACAGTATATTGGCAGACATATTCTATTTTATCATGGAACACAAGCCACCAATCTCCCCGGCTGCGTTAGTCAACCTTGATAAAGTCGAAGATGTCATGTATAGCAGCAGCAGAGGTCATTGCTATCTACAACTGGCCCAAAAGGCATTACTTAAATAAATTCACTGAGATCTGCTGGCAAATAGAAAGTTTACTTACTGGAATTACTGTATCACACAATTTCTCAAAAGTAAATAATTATTCAGTGGGGAATCGAAGGGATATGCATTATTAAAGAAATACTCCAACACTAGAAATAAATGGATTATTTTCACATCTTAAATTTTTTTTATTTTAAATGTACCCATCCCACTGTTTTGTAATAAAAAGTTATTTGCCTTTAATTTAATGGTCAAACCCTTTTCTTACCCCATCTCTGCTTCACCCCACGACAAATTATTATTAGTAATCCTCAATGATCATCTTCGAGAAAATCCATTCTTATAGAGATGTATTGAGACACTAAGTGCAAGTGTAGCAATTCTATTGAACTGCTTTCAATGCTTCTTATAGTGAAGCATGGAACCCAATGAGTCTTTATGAAAAGTCCAAACTGAGTGAAGAAGCAAACCCTCTTAGCTGACTTTATCAAGGGGTTTATAAAAGTGCCTACTTTTATAAAATAGGACAGAGCAAGCTGAAATGCTTCAGGGGTTTTGAGTGTCCCTTTAGACAAATACAATACTTAATCAAACACATTTTGTGATCTGTATAAAAGAGTATGTTTTTAAATATTTTATTATCACATTAAAATATTTTATTGAAATGTAACAGATTGGGGTTCATGTATTAAATGCAGAATTTTCGGTCAAATATTAATAATAATAAATCTCAATTCTCAGTTCTGCTGGTAAAATTCACGAGTTTTATTTCATTAACAATCAACTGAACTTAAATTCCCTTGAGCCAAATGGGTCACTTCTATTTTCAAATAAATCTCAATGCAGAAGATTGATTTGTTTGAAAAGAACTAATGAAAAAAAACTACAAGATAATGGCAATCAATCATCCCTACTATAAAACAAAAGGATACCAACATGGTAATGTTAGAGGCTATTTTTGTTTAGCCTAGGAGTAATGGGGATTGGAGCTTGAATTAAGATGAGCCAAAGTTGAAGGGACCCATAGTTAGAGGGATATTCTGCTACTAAAATACACACTTTTCACACATAAAGCACTAGTGCCGTAGGTGTGTGGATGCTCACTTGTAGTGATCCCTGAAGTTAAGCCAGTGCCCAGGACCTCCTTGCACCATTACAGTTTAGCCCCAATGAAATTGCTATGGTGCCCACTGTAGTCCTTTTAATTAAATAACCTTGCTATGGGTTCCTCTTTGGAGCCCAAGTTTCCAACTGTAACAGTTTCAGAGTAATACAATTCACAATATCTCACCTGTAAATTACAGTAACTAAATTAAACAGAATTAGTATTAAGTAGAATCTTTTTTTTTTTTAAGTGTTGATCTTCTGATAGACCCTTTTAATTACTTAATCACTATGTTCCAGACTACGTGGTCATTGTCTTACGTGCATGTTTTTGTGATCTGTGCAAAAGAAGTTTAGGAATTTTTAAATATAAATTGGAAAATGTGTCTTTAACAACAATTTAGTGTTTTTTGTTACATTTTATAATTTTGATTTTTTAAATCATCTTTATGATATGTTAAAACATGAGAACAAAGAAATATGCAGACCGTCTCAATTATATGAATGAAACTTACTGCATTGACTGGAAAAAATATATCTATGTATAGCGCGATGTTCCAAATATAGAACCTGGCTATTAGAAATAATATGGTCAGAGACCCTAATTAAACAAAGTATATACAAGTGAACCTACAATCCTATGCCAGCCCAGGGTAGTATAGATCAAGAGGTAGTAAAAAAGATAACCTCACTCCCCCTTATAATTAAGCTTTATTGTGATCTGCTATAGGGATAGGAGTATACAGTAGCTAAGTCTCTATAATCCATGCATCCTAGGAAGTATCCTGGTCACACTAGAAACATATTAAGAAAAACAGAGAGAGATAAGGACTGAAAATAGAAGTAAAAAAATCAGTCAAAAACAGACTGATAATTAGCATTAATAAAGCCTCTCTCCCTGTAAAGCTAGCTAGATAGGCATAGGAAAGAAAAGAAGAAAACGATATAAAATAAAGTTAAATTAAATGGTGATCATGATGCTCCAAACACCAGTGCCCAGTGCAGAAAGAACGCCCAACGTACGTTTCGGTGCAGAGAGATGCACCTTCGTCAGGGGCCAACAGATAACTGAAGAGAAGCCTCTTAAATACCCCAATTGCCAGGAAGCATGATTACCTTGTAGCCAATGGAGTGTGGGGGTGTATACCTCCCCAGCTGCCTCTAATATCCTGGCTATTCCTCTGTGATTGCTAATGCTCATTCATCTGTATGAAGGGGAAATCCCTCAGCCGGTCACGTGACCTGTGATGTCATGCGTCACGTGACGTATCCGGCATTCTCCTAACGGGGCGTGGCTCATTCATCATAGTGCTGCAGTACCGCCCATCCGAGCCTCTCCTGTCCATCATCCTCACATGGGTTGATCCCCTGTGACAGATGGGCGGAGCTAGGTATTCTCTGTGTATGGAGAAACCGAAATGGTCCAAGTTAAGGCTCAAATTGATAAGCTGCATATTGATAATGTATCATTCCAAAGTACCAATGTGTACTATATAGGATGTACAGAATCAGCTGGAAATATAAGGCAGTGCTGATTACATATTATTCTAATACTGAATCTATTAAAGATGTAGTAAAGAATATGAGAGGATACCCAAATAATAAGAGAAAAATTGAATGATAAGGGGTCCTGGGATGTTGTTAACTCCCACTCCCCCGTCCCAGGCAAGGATATATGATAATAAATATATTTAGTGTTCATAGGACCCATGCTAGGATGCAAAATTAACATGGTACATCCTGCCGCTATATCCTGTACACTGAGTCACTTGACAATATGAACCTCTGAATGGCCAGATATGACTTAGTCCGTAAAATAAAAATAATAATAATAAGGCTAGCATTCTTTTTGTCAAGAGGTCTTTAAACTTATGGCACCTGAGGTTCCTAGTTGGTCTCCCATACAAGTACTAACCAGGCCCGAGTCTGGATGGCTTCTGAGATCTGACGAGATCAGGCATTTTCAGACTGGTATGGCCATTGATATTTTCATTCAAGTGCTCAGCAAGCTTGGTCTAGGAACACTATTGGTATTATAGTCATTATATAGCTATTTCCTTGGGAGAATTCAAGCATTAGCAATTTAGTGGTCCTCATCCGGTAATCATGAGAATAAATTTATATGATAAAAAATAATATAAAAAATAATAGTAAATAGAAAAAAATAGTGATAATAATAGTAATAGTAATAAGCAAAGAATATACCCATTGTGGAACAAACCGCGCTATATTTACAAATTTACAAGTGTATCAGGCCATAAGGCTCACTTAGAATAGATTAGTGCAGAGATCACCCACCGAGCACCACTGCCCGTATATAGGTCTGAGTCCCACACCTGGTATCAGTGATCTGCAATAAATGGTGTATATGAGAAACCTTCGTTAAGTCCCAAGGGTGACAGGGTTTTGAGCTTATAGATCCAGAAGCTCTCCCTTTGGAGTAGCTTCTTGTCTAAATCCCCCCCTCTTGGTCCCAAGGTAACCCTTTCAATACCACTAAATCTGATTCCTTCAGATGAGCCCCCATGATGTAGTTTCAAATGTTTAGAGATAGGGGTGTCGATTTGTCTTGTGGGGTTTACCGAATTGACATGTTCCCGTATCCTAAGTTTAAACATCCTAAAGGTTTTTCCCACATACAGTTTTTTGCACGAACAGGAAAGTAAGTAGATAAGCCCTTTGGACTGACAGTTAAAGAAATTCTTTACTTTGAATTCCTGTGTGCCGAGGGAGTCTGGGAATGTTTTGGAGGGTCTACGTATAAACCTACATGCCTTACATTTCCCACATTGATAGGTCCCTAAGACTGGGGACTTCAGCCATGATGTTTTCTGGGGTGTAGTCTTGAAATGGCTAGGGACCAACATGTCCTTGATGTTGCGTCCCCTTCTTGCTGTTACTGAAGCCTTATGTGTGATTACCTTCCGTAAGTGTGGGTCTTGTTGTAAAAGGGGCCAGAATCTGTCCAAGATTTGCATCATTTGATGCCAGCCGGCATCAAAATTCCCTATACATCTTATGACTGCCTGTGATGGCTCTGGGTTATGTTCGATTAGAAGGTCTTTCCGATCTGACAGTAAGGCCCGTTTATAAGCGTGCTTTAAGCATCTATTCGGGTACCCCTTTTGTTTGAATTGGAGTTGTAAGGTCTTAGCCTTTAGTTTAAAATCATCCAATGTAGAGCAATTGCGTCTAAGGCGCAAGTATTGTCCAGTTGGAATCCCTTTCTTTAGGGAAGGGGGATGATGGCTAGACCAATTCAGCAAGTTATTAGTTGCCGTTGGTTTACGGAACAGAGTTGAGATGAGGCACCCTTCTTCTGTCAGCGAGATGGTGAGGTCCAGAAAATTAATTCTATTGCCACCAATTTCACTAGTCAGTTTGAGATTAATATTGTTGGAGTTGAGAGTGTGGACGAAGTCCAAAAACAGTTCCGAGGTATCTGTCCAAATGATAAACACGTCATCGATGTATCTTTTCCAGATTTTTATATGCTTTGTATATTTTACCATATGATCCGTGAATACCATTTGAGACTCCCACCACCCCAGGTGGAGGTTGGCATATGATGGGGCACAAGCCGTCCCCATCGCAGTCCCTCTCACCTGGTGATAATACTTTCCCTGAAAGGTAAAGTGATTGTGTGTTAAGATAAATTGCATCAGATCTTGGACGAATTTATTGTGTCTTAGTGATATTACTGGTTTACTGTCCAAGCTAGCTTTCAGATGTTCTAGTCCAACTTCATGTGGAATCGAGCTGTACAGGCTCTCCACATCAAGGCTACATAAAATAGCGTGAGCACTAATTTTTGTTCCTTCGATGATACTTAATGTGTGTTTCGTGTCTTTAAGATATGAAGGAAGTTGAGTGACTAGTTTCCTCAGGATCTGATCCACGTAAAGACTGATGTTTTGAGTCAGATTACCTCTACCAGAGACTATGGGTCTCCCATTTAGTACCGGTTGTTGTTTATGTACCTTTGGGAGTGCATAGAAGGTGGCAGTGACGGGATTCTTGACAAACATAAAATTATATTCATCCCTGGAAATTAGAAGTTGAGATAAAGCTGTATCAAGGATTATTTTCAACTCTGCCAAGTATTTTTTAGTGGGGTCACCCTTTAGAACTTCATACGTATTGCTATCCCCAATTAGTCTTTGTACCATTGAGACATAATCAGGTTTGTTTAGAATGACTGTATTGCCCCCTTTATCGGAGGGTTTAAAAATAACCTCATCCAGTTCTTTAAGTTTTTTAAGAGAGATATTTTCTTGAGGAGAGATGTTGCTATTAGGTTGGATTGGAAGGTCTTTTAAGTTGATTTTTTCAATTTCATTGCATGTCATCTCCACAAATAGGTCTATATATTTAAAATCCACTAAGTGTGGAGTGAACATGCTTTTCTTTTTTAGATGTGTAAAGGGGGGATATCTTACTTCGGATTCGTCATTCGCAATAAGGAGGTCAACCAGCGTATCAAGTGCACCCATATCTGAGACTTGTAAACCAAGATCTTTTGCCCTTTTTTCCTCTTTCATATAGTGAAATTTATGCAGAGCCAGTTTTCTAGCAAACAGGTGTATGTCCTTTGTCCAGCTAAACTTATCGAAGTCTGAGACTGGGACAAAGGACATACCCCGCTGTAAAACCTGCAACTCTGCTTGAGTCGGAGTGTATGAGGACAAATTGATGATCTGGTTATTTACAGTTGTCTTATCTAATATCTTTTTCTTCCCCTGAAGTGTTGGGGTGGTCTGCCTCTGTACCTTGTCTGTGGGGCTGTACTTTCTTCCATATTGGGTTGGCCTAAAAAAGAGACCCCTCTTTTTAATATACTTTTTGAATTGCGTTCTGATGAGGCAGACGTACTCGCTTTAGAGGAATCTGAGTCTGAACCACTCATCTCATATTCTGACGTTGATATTGGTTCAGAGAAACTCCTTCTTGTATTCCTATTCTTTCTATAAACATTACCACTTTTAAAGTCATTATTGTCTCTGATGAATTTGGAATGTTTCCGAATCTTAATATTTTGTTGGAATCTATCCAAATTGCTCTTAAGTTTTGTCTCTAGTGCTTCAAAGTTAGGTTCCCCTTTAAAAGCTGCAATTCTGTCTATCTGCTCATCCACTTCTTTATTAACCCTTTCCAGTCTTTTAGTTTCAAATTTACAAAGGATTTCCATAAATCTCTTGGAACATGTACCTGCAGCTTCCTCCCACTCTTTTGTAAATTCATCCTCCTCAATATGGGAAGCTGGTATGTTCTGTACCCTTAATCCCCTCGGAATTAGATCTTTTTTAAGGTAATTGTCCAGGGATGCAATTTCCCACCCTGTTTTAATTTGTTGCTGAAATAAGTTAGTCAAACGGTTAAACGATGAGATGATATTATCACTATCTGTAAGGCTTGTAAGATCCTGTTCTGAAAAGACTTTATCCGTATCTTTACACCAGACGTCTCTTTTTGACTTATCGAATAGAAAACTGGCCATGATACACAAACTGGTACTATGGTATTAAAACCAAATTATTTACAAAAAAGAGAGCAAGGAACACAACGTTCCAAGTCCCTGTATAGCCGCCGCACCCACCACCTCAAAACCTCCCCAAAAGGGGGGCAGTGGCTGCAGGGGTCACGCAGAGACCAACGTACCAGTATGAGACTCCAGCTGTCTCAGAGGGGCTTAACCCCAAATATAAACACAAGAACAAAGAAATATGCAGACCGTCTCAATTATATGAATGAAACTTACTGCATTGACTGGAAAAAATATATCTATGTATAGCGCGATGTTCCAAATATAGAACCTGGCTATTAGAAATAATATGGTCAGAGACCCTAATTAAACAAAGTATATACAAGTGAACCTACAATCCTATGCCAGCCCAGGGTAGTATAGATCAAGAGGTAGTAAAAAAGATAACCTCACTCCCCCTTATAATTAAGCTTTATTGTGATCTGCTATAGGGATAGGAGTATACAGTAGCTAAGTCTCTATAATCCATACATCCTAGGAAGTATCCTGGTCACACTAGAAACATATTAAGAAAAACAGAGAGAGATAAGGACTGAAAATAGAAGTAAAAAATCAGTCAAAAACAGACTGATAATTAGCATTAATAAAGCCTCTCTCCCTGTAAAGCTAGCTAGATAGGCATAGGAAAGAAAAGAAGAAAACGATATAAAATAAAGTTAAATTAAATGGTGATCATGGTGCTCCAAACACCAGTGCCCAGTGCAGAAAAAACGCCCAACGTACGTTTCGGTGCAGAGAGATGCACCTTCGTCAGGGGCCAACAGATAACTGAAGAGAAGCCTCTTAAATACCCCAATTGCCAGGAAGCATGATTACCTTGTAGCCAATGGAGTGTGGGGGTGTATACCTCCCCAGCTGCCTCTAATATCCTGGCTATTCCTCTGTGATTGCTAATGCTCATTCATCTGTATGAAGGGGAAATCCCTCAGCCGGTCACGTGACCTGTGATGTCATGCGTCACGTGACGTATCCGGCATTCTCCTAACGGGGCGTGGCTCATTCATCATAGTGCTGCAGTACCGCCCATCCGAGCCTCTCCTGTCCATCATCCTCACATGGGTTGATCCCCTGTGACAGATGGGCGGAGCTAGGTATTCTCTGTGTATGGAGAAACCGAAATGGTCCAAGTTAAGGCTCAAATTGATAAGCTGCATATTGATAATGTATCATTCCAAAGTACCAATGTGTACTATATAGGATGTACAGAATCAGCTGGAAATATAAGGCAGTGCTGATTACATATTATTCTAATACTGAATCTATTAAAGATGTAGTAAAGAATATGAGAGGATACCCAAATAATAAGAGAAAAATTGAATGATAAGGGGTCCTGGGATGTTGTTAACTCCCACATTCCAAATTCATCAGAGACAATAATGACTTTAAAAGTGGTAATGTTTATAGAAAGAATAGGAATCCAAGAAGGAGTTTCTCTGAACCAATATCAACGTCAGAATATGAGACGAGTGGTTCAGACTCAGATTCCTCTAAAGCGAGTACGTCTGCCTCATCAGAACGTAATTCAAAAAGTATATTAAAAAGAGGGGTCTCTTTTTTAGGCCAACCCAATATGGAAGAAAGTACAGCCCCACAGACAAGGTACAGAGGCAGACCACCCCAACACTTCAGGGGAAGAAAAAGATATTAGATAAGACAACTGTAAATAACCAGATCATCAATTTGTCCTCATACACTCCGACTCAAGCAGAGTTGCAGGTTTTACAGCGGGGTATGTCCTTTGTCCCAGTCTCAGACTTCGATAAGTTTAGCTGGACAAAGGACATACACCTGTTTGCTAGAAAACTTGCTCTGCATAAATTTCACTATATGAAAGAGGAAAAAAGGGCAAAAGATCTTGGTTTACAAGTCTCAGATATGGGTGCACTGGATACGCTGGTTGACCTCCTTATTGACGAATCCGAAGTAAGATATCCCCCCTTTACACATCTAAAAAAGAAAAGCATGTTCACTCCACACTTAGTGGATTTTAAATATATAGACCTATTTGTGGAGACGACATGCAATGAAATTGAAAAAATCAACTTAAAAGACCTTCCAATCCAACCTAATAGCAACATCTCTCCTCAAGAAAATATCTCTCTTAAAAAACTTAAAGAACTGGATGAGGTTATTTTTAAACCCTCCGATAAAGGGGGCAATACAGTCATTCTAAACAAACCTGATTATGTCTCAATGGTACAAAGACTAATTGGGGATAGCAATATGTATGAAGTTCTAAAGGGTGACCCCACTAAAAAATACTTGGCAGAGTTGAAAATAATCCTTGATACAGCTTTATCTCAACTTCTAATTTCCAGGGATGAATATAATTTTATGTTTGTCAAGAATCCCGTCACTGCCACCTTCTATGCACTCCCAAAGGTACATAAACAACAACCGGTACTAAATGGGAGACCCATAGTCTCTGGTAGAGGTAATCTGACTCAAAACATCAGTCTTTACGTGGATCAGATCCTGAGGAAACTAGTCACTCAACTTCCTTCATATCTTAAAGACACGAAACACACATTAAGTATCATCGAAGGAACAAAAATTAGTGGTCACGCTATTTTATGTAGCCTTGATGTGGAGAGCCTGTACAGCTCGATTCCACATGAAGTTGGACTAGAACATCTGAAAGCTAGCTTGGACAGTAAACCAGTAATATCACTAAGACACAATAAATTCGTCCAAGATCTGATGCAATTTATCTTAACACACAATCACTTTACCTTTCAGGGAAAGTATTATCACCAGGTGAGAGGGACTGCGATGGGGACGGCTTGTGCCCCATCATATGCCAACCTCCACCTGGGGTGGTGGGAGTCTCAAATGGTATTCACGGATCATATGGTAAAATATACAAAGCATATAAAAATCTGGAAAAGATACATCGATGACGTGTTTATCATTTGGACAGATACCTCGGAACTGTTTTTGGACTTCGTCCACACTCTCAACTCCAACAATATTAATCTCAAACTGACTAGTGAAATTGGTGGCAATAGAATTAATTTTCTGGACCTCACCATCTCGCTGACAGAAGAAGGGTGCCTCATCTCAACTCTGTTCCGTAAACCAACGGCAACTAATAACTTGCTGAATTGGTCTAGCCATCATCCCCCTTCCCTAAAGAAAGGGATTCCAACTGGACAATACTTGCGCCTTAGACGCAATTGCTCTACATTGGATGATTTTAAACTAAAGGCTAAGACCTTACAACTCCAATTCAAACAAAAGGGGTACCCGAATAGATGCTTAAAGCACGCTTATAAACGGGCCTTACTGTCAGATCGGAAAGACCTTCTAATCGAACATAACCCAGAGCCATCACAGGCAGTCATAAGATGTATAGGGAATTTTGATGCCGGCTGGCATCAAATGATGCAAATCTTGGACAGATTCTGGCCCCTTTTACAACAAGACCCACACTTACGGAAGGTAATCACACATAAGGCTTCAGTAACAGCAAGAAGGGGACGCAACATCAAGGACATGTTGGTCCCTAGCCATTTCAAGACTACACCCCAGAAAACATCATGGCTGAAGTCCCCAGTCTTAGGGACCTATCAATGTGGGAAATGTAAGGCATGTAGGTTTATACGTAGACCCTCCAAAACATTCCCAGACTCCCTCGGCACACAGGAATTCAAAGTAAAGAATTTCTTTAACTGTCAGTCCAAAGGGCTTATCTACTTACTTTCCTGTTCGTGCAAAAAACTGTATGTGGGAAAAACCTTTAGGATGTTTAAACTTAGGATACGGGAACATGTCAATTCGGTAAACCCCACAAGACAAATCGACACCCCTATCTCTAAACATTTGAAACTACATCATGGGGGCTCATCTGAAGGAATCAGATTTAGTGGTATTGAAAGGGTTACCTTGGGACCAAGAGGGGGGGATTTAGACAAGAAGCTACTCCAAAGGGAGAGCTTCTGGATCTATAAGCTCAAAACCCTGTCACCCTTGGGACTTAACGAAGGTTTCTCATATACACCATTTATTGCAGATCACTGATACCAGGTGTGGGACCCAGACCTATATACGGGCAGTGGTGCTCGGTGGGTGATCTCTGCACTAATCTATTCTAAGTGAGCCTTATGGCCTGATACACTTGTAAATTTGTAAATATAGCGCGGTTTGTTCCACAATGGGTATATTCTTTGCTTATTACTATTACTATTATTATCACTATTTTTTTCTATTTACTATTATTTTTTATATTATTTTTTATCATATAAATTTATTCTCATGATTACCGGATGAGGACCACTAAATTGCTAATGCTTGAATTCTCCCAAGGAAATAGCTATATAATGACTATAATACCAATAGTGTTCCTAGACCAAGCTTGCTGAGCACTTGAATGAAAATATCAATGGCCATACCAGTCTGAAAATGCCTGATCTCGTCAGATCTCAGAAGCCATCCAGACTCGGGCCTGGTTAGTACTTGTATGGGAGACCAACTAGGAACCTCAGGTGCCATAAGTTTAAAGACCTCTTGACAAAAAGAATGCTAGCCTTATTATTATTATTTTTATTTTACGGACTAAGTCATATCTGGCCATTCAGAGGTTCATATTGTCAAGTGACTCAGTGTACAGGATATAGCGGCAGGATGTACCATGTTAATTTTGCATCCTAGCATGGGTCCTATGAACACTAAATATATTTATTATCATATATCCTTGCCTGGGACGGGGGAGTGGGAGTTAACAACATCCCAGGACCCCTTATCATTCAATTTTTCTCTTATTATTTGGGTATCCTCTCATATTCTTTACTACATCTTTAATAGATTCAGTATTAGAATAATATGTAATCAGCACTGCCTTATATTTCCAGCTGATTCTGTACATCCTATATAGTACACATTGGTACTTTGGAATGATACATTATCAATATGCAGCTTATCAATTTGAGCCTTAACTTGGACCATTTCGGTTTCTCCATACACAGAGAATACCTAGCTCCGCCCATCTGTCACAGGGGATCAACCCATGTGAGGATGATGGACAGAAGAGGCTCGGATGGGCGGTACTGCAGCACTATGATGAATGAGCCACGCCCCGTTAGGAGAATGCCGGATACGTCACAGGTCACGACGTCACAGGTCACGTGACCAGCTGAGGGATTTCCCCTTCATACAGATGAATGAGCATTAGCAATCACAGAGGAATAGCCAGGATATTAGAGGCAGCTGGGGAGGTATACACCCCCACACTCCATTGGCTACAAGGTAATCATGCTTCCTGGCAATTGGGGTATTTAAGAGGCTTCTCTTCAGTTATCTGTTGGCCCCTGACGAAGGTGCATCTCTCTGCACCGAAACGTACGTTGGGCGTTCTTTCTGCACTGGGCACTGGTGTTTGGAGCATCATGATCACCATTTAATTTAACTTTATTTTATATCGTTTTCTTCTTTTCTTTCCTATGCCTATCTAGCTAGCTTTACAGGGAGAGAGGCTTTATTAATGCTAATTATCAGTCTGTTTTTGACTGATTTTTGACTTCTATTTTCAGTCCTTATCTCTCTCTGTTTTTCTTAATATGTTTCTAGTGTGACCAGGATACTTCCTAGGATGTATGGATTATAGAGACTTAGCTACTGTATACTCCTATCCCTATAGCAGATCACAATAAAGCTTAATTATAAGGGGGAGTGAGGTTATCTTTTTTACTACCTCTTGATCTATACTACCCTGGGCTGGCATAGGATTGTAGGTTCACTTGTATATACTTTGTTTAATTAGGGTCTCTGACCATATTATTTCTAATAGCCAGGTTCTATATTTGGAACATCGCGCTATACATAGATATATTTTTTCCAGTCAATGCAGTAAGTTTCATTCATATAATTGAGACGGTCTGCATATTTCTTTGTTCTTGTGTTTATATTTGGGGTTAAGCCCCTCTGAGACAGCTGGAGTCTCATACTGGTACGTTGGTCTCTGCGTGACCCCTGCAGCCACTGCCCCCCTTTTGGGGAGGTTTTGAGGTGGTGGGTGCGGCGGCTATACAGGGACTTGGAACGTTGTGTTCCTTGCTCTCTTTTATGTTAAAACATGATTGTACTAAATCTTCTGAATAAAGAAAAAATAACTAGCAAGATACATGCATCTATACTGTATAACAAAAATGTAAACAACAAACCCCACTTTTCAGTAAGAAAATGCACTGAAACTAGCACTTTAACCCTTTAATCACCAAATGTAGCCTGTCTTAGTTATCATCAGGTTTCAAAAAAGCTTTTGCCAAAATTTTCTTTGGGACTTGAACTGAGCCTTGTACATGTTAAATGAATGTGCCGATCCACTTTGCGGCAGGATATTTGTTATGATTGCATAGTAAAGGGGTAGATATCTCCTGATGCCAGATGTTGTGGACCTCATATTCCATAATGTTCTTACAGCCATCATGCTGGCAAAAACATCAGGGGAGATATAGTCCATAACATCTAGGGTGTCAAAGGTTGCCTACCCCTGTCCTTAAGGGGTTAAAGTTTTACACTGGACTATGATAGCATTTATTACCATTTATTCTCCTCATTCATTTATATATCACCCACTCATTTGGCAGCACTGGATACATTAAGTAAAGGGTACAGCTCAGAATGAGTGACAGAAGCAGACAGTAGATTTTGAGAACCCTGCCCTCAAGCTTACAATCTTTATACACCACAGGTGTCACTAACTGACAGAGCCTAAAGGGAGCTACTGATTTTGAGTAATCTAAATGATGATTAGCAGCTGTTGGGTATCTCGCCACTATTGCCTTTTTGTCACAAAGCCAAATACTGGTATCGAGTCCCTGCAGTTTGACAGGAGATTAGGCCAAGGAAATTCATTTTAAGAACTATACTAAGAATGAGCAGAATTAGTGCCACAAAAATGAGGAACGAATAAAACAAATTATATTCTATTAATAGTATTCATGGAATCATCAAACATGGTAATAAACCCTATTACAGATCTAACAGACCTTGAATGTAGTCTCTATACTCTTTACTCTAAATGTGGACCTAATATAGTGTGGGGGAAAATGGTCTGTGAGCTGTGACCAATTTAATTGGCATTCCATTTAACCATCAATTACCTGCTAGGATAAATGCCTGCAATAATTCAGGTTTGAGAAAAGATATAGAAGAATTTGGATGAGAATAGTTGTGAAAATAAAACCACTTTTATTAAAGAAATAAAGAAAGAAAGAAGAAAGGTAAAACAATATATTTTCTGAACATTTTTCTACTAAACTCCCATGTAAATAGCATTGATTAATGAGAAAATTATATAAAAAAAAATATAAGTTCATTCAGTAGAATAGTTACAACTATATTAATTTGAATGGAGAATTTTAATATACTATTTTTTACAAAGTGCTAACATGAACTGCAGAGCTGTGCAATAGTTGACGACATTTAAGTGACTGCAATAAACAAAATGTAACTTACAAAACCGTGACTCGGCAGGGCTCCATTGAGCTTACTATCCAAATTTAATTTAATTTTATACTTGGGCATTTCAATTTTACACTGATACGTTCCAGTTTATGAGTGACAGACAAACTGGTTGGATGACCTTTACAGGGGTTTGTAAAACACACACAAGTCATACAATTTACGTCAATGATCAAGTTGATCAAAATTTCAGAATCTATCTAAGAGAATTTCAACTTTTTCCAAGTTATTTATAATGTAGCCATTACTCTAGTTTTATTTTAACATAAGAAATTGTAACTGATGTGGCGGTATACCCTCAAGAAGATGGGTTACTACCGCCTAGGTTGTCCCTTCCCAGTGTGTATAGCTCCATAGGGATTATACCCTTTTGCACAAACTAACCAAGACTTAGTGAAGGGTGAAAAAAATGGTTTTATTAGGACAAAGGACGAGAATTTATACACAGACCCCCATTCAGAGTAAAACAAATCCGCCGGGGCACCTTTGTGTCTGCGAGATAATTGAGTCAGCTCTCGGTTAAACTAATTATCTCCTGGAAACAGAAAGTGCAAGACACAAAATAACCTAAAACACATGCAATTCTGTAAAGCTCCCCCCACATGCCATATATCCCTGGAAAGGACTTTTTAGAGTGTCCATTCTGTCCAAATAGTGCCTGAATCGGATGTGGCTAGCCCAAATTCGATGGAATTATGAAGTTCAGCAGGACGTGACTAGCCTCCGATCTGGCGCAGGGTTTCAGAGGGCTGGGTAGAGGTCCCTGGTCACCTAAACATGTGGCACTTTTCGTGAGTACATGGAGCTCTCCCAAGTGTTTGGTGTCATTTGATTCCGCTCTGCCATCTCTGTGAACCCTCCAAAGAGCACCCTGATTGAGGATCCTGGGACTGAAAGTGCTCCGATTAATGTTTTAACGGATTGCAGTGGCTCTGAGATTTATGGTTGCTACCGATCAGGCACACCATGTCTAAGCGGTCCCCCAGGTGGGAGATAAGTGGTACTGTGCAGCAAGGAAAGATGCTGGGGCTGGAAAACATGCACTGGTGGGTCAGTTACAGTCTTTTTAGATGAGGTGGAAGCAGATTAAGTGACCAGAGGGTACGTCACAACTGACATTTAGTATTTCAATGTGTCTGCATTGGTAAACTATATACTGCCCAAAATTAACACTAAGGAGTATGTTGGCATTTTTAGTTTTGGTTGGTCCATAATTTGGATACGTTTCTGCTCGGAATTCTTGAGTTCTGCAGAATACTAGATCAGACCAAACTCGCCCAAATTGCAATTCTATCTAAAACAGATCTCCAAGTCCAGTTGTAATTATGTAGGTGAGAATTTGGATGAAAGCACTGATTGGAACAACTGACCAGGGGAACATACTTCTCTACCACCCAAACTTGAATTTAAACCTAAATCAAGTTTGATCTGACCAAACCACGAGTGGTTGAGGATTTAGGGAATGAGCTGAGTTAGGATTTTTTTTTAATATTTGACATTTTTTTTAAATTAAGTTTCAAAATAGTTAGAAAAACTAAAGAACACAATAAAATAATATGCAGCAGAGGATTGGAGAAAAGCAGATGTAGTGCTTATATTTAAAAAGAGTTCCAAAGCTCAACCCAGAAACTACCAACATTTGAGCTTAAAGGGGCACTATAGGCACCAAGACATCTTCATCTCAGTGAACTGGTCTGGGTGCAGTGTCCCTGTGCTCCTTAGTCCTGCAATGTAAATCATTGCAATCTTTGAGAAACTGCAATGTTTACATTGCAGCACTAAGACAGCCACTTAAATGATGCTGGATGTCAACCATGCTCTGCATGAGGACATCCAGCATCAGTGAAATCCACACAGGTAAGTATTGATGCAATACTTACCTATGGGGAAAGCTTAATGCACTCGCAGTGCATGGGCATTAGGTCCGGCCCATTGGGTGATGTCGGAGGAAGTGGAGTCCGACCCAGTGCCGAGGGACATCGGCACTGGAATCATGTGAGTAAATAAAGGGTGGAAGGAGGTGGTGCGAGGTAAGGCAGGACCATAGGGCACTATAGTGTTAGTGATACAACTTTGTATTCATAACACTATTTTTATATATGTGTGGTTGAGAAATTATTTGACGGACTGTTAAGGGATAATATTCAAAAATTAATTTTGAACAAAAATATCATTAGCAAGAATCAACATGGTTTTATGAATGACAGGTTATGCCAAACTAACTGAACTGCATTCTAAGTTAGTAGCTAGTAGAAATATAGATCAGATTGAGCCATTTGATACAGTTCCACACAAAAGGTTACTATTAAAAACTGAAATCAGTTGGTTTAGATGAAAAATGGTTACTTGGATAGAACACTGGCTTAAAGATAGAGTGCAGAGAGTAGTTGTAAATGGACAAAAGTGGTATTTATAAATAATCTTGAAGTTGACATTGAAAATCATTTGTCAGTGTTTGCAGATGACACAAAACTAGGTTAGAAACTACCTTGTATAACTTGTCTACAGTGGGATAGAGTTAGGCATGACATTAAATGAAAAGGACTTAGGAACAATTATTGCTGACAACTAGACAACAGTATGCTATGCTGGTCTACAATTGCAAAAGCCGGTAAGGTGCTTTTATATTTAAAAAGGAATTTTAATTCACATTATCTATATATAAAAGGTTGTGCTATCAGATTCTAAAGATACGTTTGAAAAAAAGACGGATGTTTTTTCGCATCAACACAATATTCAGGGAGATAATCAATATGTATGTAAACAGGTTGTTGATCACAGGGGGAATCTGATTGCCATAATGGAGTCAAGAAGAATAGTTTTTCCTTTTTTTGATGCATAATTGGATATGGCTTTTATTGGGCATTTTATTGCCTTCTTTTGGATCAACAGCATAAAATAATGGACTTGATTTAACAATTTTATTAATGAAAATAGGAGTGCCCTGGATTCTAAACAGTCCAACTACCACAAATGGGCTAATGATTACAAACTGAATTTTCCCCCATGCTTTTCTTTTAAGGGTACACCTTTTCCATCTTATAATATTAAATGTTCTCAACTTTCTTGAATGGAAATTGTTAGAATGTTAAATTTATAATTATCAGTATACTTTTATACTAGTACAAAGTAGTGCATCCATGATTAAGCACAGAACCCACACTATTGCATATGTTTTACTTTTTGAATGATGTGTTTATGTCTGTTAATTGCTATGTACTATGTCTCAAAGAGTTACATAAACAATTGCATCACAATGTTTAGAATCACATATTTCCTCAAATCCTATGACTGACAAATGGATTTGCAACACACAGTGTACCTGGGCATTCTAGAATATATTTACACGGTCAAGTGTTTTCAAAATCCATCATACACTATATGCTATTATTTATTTTCTACCTTCCGTGAGTAGGAGCAGAGGGCTGAATTTAAATCTGCTTTCCAATCACTATACCATGGCAGGTTGTAAATCAGTTATGCTATGTAACCGGTGACCTGAAACAATGGATAGATCTAGGTAAGTAAAATAATTGAACACATTTTTCATCGCAAACATAGACATCTGTCTACAAATTATGATGTGTTACTATGCCTAATGTCAATAGGAAGCCAAGGGACAAGAACATTTACAACAACCTGTGACAAACCGCATGCCTTTACCTAAGCTAAAGAACCACTGTGTTTACTGAGCAACACTAAAATCCTCTATTCATACTGTACATTATAGAGTTATAATAAGTAGATACATATGGAGATAGACAGACACACAGAGAGAGATAGACAGACACACACACACACAGATAGATAGATAGATAGATAGACACACATATGCACACACAGAGAGAGATAGAGAGAGATATATAGACAGACACACAGAGAGATAGACAGACACACAGATAGATAGACAGACACACATATAGACAGACACACAGAGAGAGATAGACAGACACAGATAGATAGATAGATAGATAGATAGACACACAGATAGATAGATAGATAGATAGATAGATAGATAGATAGATAGACACACATATGCACAGACACACAGAGAGAGATAGACAGAGAGAGATATATAGACAGACACACAGAGAGAGATAGACAGACACACACACAGATAGTTAGACAGACACACATATAGACAGACACACAGAGAGAGATAGACAGAGAGAGAGATATAGACAGACACACAGATAAATAAATAGATAGATATTAGATATTACATATTTATATTTCTAAGTAATAACTTTATGGAGGGTAAGTGCTCTTTTTTTTTAATTGGGTTAACAATGTAGAGATTATACTATACCCCAGAAACCACATATACTCTAATTGTAAATAATAGGTCTCAAATAATATGAACAACATCATGCATGCAATATACACAAATTTTAATGAACAATAAAATCAACATATACACATAACACACCAGATTTGTATCATTTCAACACACACATATTTGTACATTTTGACGCAGATGTGGTTTGATATCTGAAATGAGGTTTAATGGAATACCGTAAATTTTTATAGAACATTACAATGATCCAATATGACCCTTGTGTTATCGACTATCCTGTTCTCCAGTATATTTGACCTGACCTGTTTATTAAATACAAGTATTTCTGGAATGCTTATCTTTGATAACTGATAATATTTGCCAGTTATATGCACTCATCAAGTATTAGATATTTCCATGGCTATCTTAGTTACTAATACTATATACTCATGTGTCTTTTTGCTCTCATATATTCTGCTCTTTATTTACTTAATTTATTTACACTCATATTCACTGTAGATTAATAGGGACACATGTTCCAGCTTTAAAAGCAGACCCCTATCATTTAGATTGTATCTAAAAAATATCATACTAATTATTCATGAACTCTCTAATGACTTTGACACCATTGATCATGCTCTCCTTCTTCAAACTCTTCAATCACTCGGTCTCTGTGACTCTGTCCTCTCGTGGTTTTCCTCTTATGTCTCCCAACACTCATTCAGTGTCTCCTTTTCTAATGATAACTCCTCCCCTCGTCCTGTCTTGGTTGGAGTCCCCTGAGGCTCTGTCCTTGGTCCCCTTCTATTTTTTCTTTATACTGCCTCTCTTGGCAAACTTATTACCTCTTTTGGATTCCACTACCACCTGTACGCTGATGACACCCAGATATATCTCTTCTCCCCAGACCTCTCCCCTGCTGTCCTGCAACATGTCACTGCTTGCCTTTCTTCCATCTCTGACACGATGTCCTCACGCTTTCTGGAACTCAATCTCTCTAAAACTGAGCTCCTCGTCTTTCCTCCTCCTAATACTGATCCTCCTCTTTCACTTTCCCTTCAAGTTAGAGGTATTCACATAAGTCCATCCTTGCAAGCGCGCTGTCTGGGCGCCATACATGACTCTGGCCTCACCTTTGAGCCTCACATCCAGTATGCTCTAGTAATTTCCTGCATGGATTATTGTAACTCTCTCCTAATTGATCTTTCCAAAAGCTGTGTTGCCCCTCTACAGTCTGTAATGAATGCTGCCGCCAGACTGATTTTCCTCTCTAGTCGGTCCTCTCACACCTCACCCCTCTGTCAGTCCTTACATTGGCTTCCTGTATCCTATAGGAGTCAATTCAACGTGCTAACCCATACTTATAAAGAACTGAACAATTATAGCCCCTCTTATATCTCTTCATAGATCCATAGGTATGCCCCTTCTTAGTCTCTCCACTCTGCCAGTGACCTTCTCCTGTCCGTTGCTCGCACCCGTACGGCCAACTCACGCTTGCAGGACTTCTCTGGGCCAAAATAGCCTGCCTACGAAATAGCCTGCCTACTGCCATCAGACTCTCCCCTAGTCATGAATCATTTAAGAAGTGCCTTAAAACCCATCTCTTTAGGAAAGCTTGTGGCCTCCCAGAGTAACCTCTACCTTACATACCTGTCTCTTGCTCTCTCCTAAAGGGCAGCACTCTACTCTCTCCTCCAGCTCTGATTTATGCCCACCTTATTTGATTGCTATTTCCTGTCCTAATGCGTTTTACACCCCACCTCCTATAGACTGCAAGCTCGTTTGAGCAGGGTCCTCTTCAACCTATCGTTCCTGTAAGTTTTCTTGTAATTGTCCTATTTATAGTTAAATCCCCCCTCATAATATTGTAAAGCGCTATGAAACCTGTTGGCGCTATATAAATGGTGATAATAATAATAATAATAGTGCCCCAGCACTCTCTTTTATATTAGGTGAGTAGAATATGAGAGGCCATGCTGTAATTGATGGTCGAGCCAGGGTTTTGTCAAATTTCTTTAAAACTTTTAGACCCAAACTGGGGTGATAGTGTCCACAGACCTTTATGCACCTTAACCATTGCAGTTTAGAGTACTTAGAATAACACTTTAATATTTGGGTTTTTTTTTAACAAAGAAATTTTAGATTCTTCCATGTGTTACTCTTTTTTCAATCCTATTCGCCTTTTCTTTGATTACAACATTTTTGTTATGAATAAGTCTCTGATTAGAAATAATTGTCATATTGAGACATATAGGAACTATCAATTCTCACTGCTGCATAGATGAAAAGGACACTATAGTCACCAGAACAACTACAGCTTATTGTATTCATTATGGTGAGTAGTGATGTCCCGAACGGTTCGCCTGCGAATAGTTCCCAGCGAACATAGCATGTTCGCGTTCGCCACGGATGGCGAACATATGCGATGTTTGGTCCGCCCCCTATTAATTTACTAATACTAAGTAAAAATTACTTAGTATTAGTAAATTGTGCCCCTACTCGCAATACCGCAAGTAGGGGCATGTCTATTAACCAGTGAGCAGCCTGTGGCTCCCCCCAGTGGGGGCCCTAAATACTAATAGTGGGGGACCTATTGTCCTCCCCCCGGCCCCCACCCCTGAGCGGTGGGTGGGGGCCCTAATAACAATAAGGGGGGGACCTATTGTCCCCCCTGGCCCCCACCCCTGAACGGTGGGTGGGGGCACTAAATACAAATGGGGGGGACCCTAGTCACCCCTCCCACACACCCCAAAAAATGAGCTCCCTACCTACCCCCCTCACCCTAAAAATAATGAGGGGGGGACCTTTAACTAAAAACCTGTAAAAAAAAAATTACATAAAAATAACTTACCATTTGATGTTTTCTTTCTTCTACAATCTTCTTTTTTCAGCCCCAAAAAAGGCCAAATAAAAAGCCATAAGAACCGACGCAATAAAAAAAAACAAAAAAAAAAAAACGGGCGCACAAAAAAAGAATCCATCTTCACCCATGGAGGGCTCCGCGCAGACTGAGCTCTGCAGCGCGGGGGAAGGCTTATAAAGCCTTGCCCCGCCCTGCAGTTAGGCTAAGAACACTCTGATTGTCTGGTTTAAGCCAATCAGAGTGCTCTTTGTCATTTTACACAGCGTGGGAAAATTCAAAAGAACTTTCCCATGCTGTGTAAAATGACACAGAGCACTGTGATTGGATGGCTTGAAATCCATCCAATCACAGTGCTTTATAAGCCTTCCCCCGCCCTGCAGAGGTCAGTCTGCGCGGAGCCCTCCATTGGTGAAGATGGATTATTTTTTTGTGCACTCGGTTTTTTTTTGTTTTGTTTTTTATTTGCATCGGTTCTTATGGCTTTTTATTTGGCCTTTTTTGGGGCTGAAAAAAGAAGATTGTAGAAGAAAGAAAACATCAAATGGTAAGTTATTTTTATCTAATTTTTTTTTACAGCTTTTAGTTAAAGGTCCCCCCCTCATTATTTTTAAGGTGAGGGGGTAGGTAGGGAGATCATTTTTTTTGGGGGGGGGAGGGGTGACTAGGGTCCCCCCCCTTTGTATATAGGGCCCCCACCCACCGCTCAGGGGTGGGGACCGGGGGACGACGACAATAGGTCCCCCCCTTATTGTTATTAAGGCCCCCACCCACTGCTCAGGGGTGGGGGCCGGGGGGGACAGTAGGTCCCCCCTTATTGTTATTTTTAGGGCCCCCACCCACCGCTCAGGGGTGGGGGCCGGGGGGAAAGTAGGTCCCCCCCTTATTGTTATTTTTAGGGCCCCCACCCGCCGCACAGGGGTGGGGGTCAGAGAGGGGGAGGACTGTAGGTCCCCCCTCATTATCTTTATGGCCCCCACCCACCGCCCAGGGGTGGGGGCCGGGGGGGAGGAGAGTAGGTCCCCCCTCATTATCATTATGGCCCCCACCTGCCGCCCAGGGGTGGGGGTCAGAGAGGGGGAGGACTGTAGGTCCCCCCTCATTATCTTTATGGCCCCCACCCGCCGCCCAGGGGTGGGGGCCGGAGAGGGGGAGGACTGTAGGTCCCCCCCTCATTATCTTTATGGCCCCCACGCGCCGCACAGGGGTGGGGGCCGGAGAGGGGGAGGACTGTAGGTCCCCCCCTCATTATCTTTATGGCCCCCACCCACCGCCCAGGGGTCCCCCACCGGGGGGGGAGGAGAGTAGGTCCCCCCCTCATTATCTTTATGGCCCCCACCCGCCGCACAGGGGTGGGGGCCGGAGAGGGGGAGGACTGTAGGTCCCCCCCTCATTATCTTTATGGCCCCCACCCGCCGCACAGGGGTGGGGGCCGGAGAGGGGGAGGACTGTAGGTCCCCCCCTCATTATCATCATGGCCCCCACCCGCCGCCCAGGGGTGGGGGCCGGAGAGGGGGAGGACAGTAGGTCCCCCCCTCATTATCTTTATGGCCCCCACCCACCGCCCAGGGGTCCCCCACCGGGGGGGGAGGAGAGTAGGTCCCCCCCTCATTATCTTTATGGCCCCCACCCGCCGCACAGGGGTGGGGGCCGGAGAGGGGGAGGACTGTAGGTCCCCCCCTCATTATCTTTATGGCCCCCACCCGCCGCACAGGGGTGGGGGCCGGAGAGGGGGAGGACTGTAGGTCCCCCCCTCATTATCATCATGGCCCCCACACGCCGCCCAGGGGTGGGGGCCGGAGAGGGGGAGGACAGTAGGTCCCCCCCTCATTATCTTTATGGCCCCCACCCGCCGCCCAGGGGTGGGGGCCGGGGGGGAGGAGAGTAGGTCTCCTCCCCCTCCCCTTCAACCACTATTGTGGCCAGAAAGAGTCCCTGTGGGTTTTAAAATTCGCCTGCCTATTGAAGTCTATGGCGGTTCGCCGGGTTCGCCCGGTTCGCGAACATTTGCGGAAGTTTGCATTCGCGGTTCGCGAACCGAAAATTTTATGTTCGCGACATCACTAAAGGTGAGTAGAATCCTTCCCTGCAGGCTTTTTTCTTCAGAGAAAACGCAGTGTTTACATAACAGCCTAGGTATTTCTCCACTGGCCACTCCTCAGATTGTTACTAGAAGAGCTTCCTAGGGCAGTGCTGCACAGTGTGCAGTACTGCCATTCAGTGTCTCCACCCTGTATATCACTTTAAAATGTAACTTTTTACACACAATAGGTTAATAGTATTTTGCTTTTTTCCTCTGTGTGTTCTTATATGCAATTATCTTCTTGTCATACCAATGTATAATGTGTTCCATATTTCTTCAAATATCCAACTTAATTTATAGTAAATTACATGCTTAAATCTACAAGTTGTGTGAAATCTAATTTTATTCTTCTAGTTGACATATCAATCAATTCACAATTTTCCACAAACTAAATGTACCAAGTACACAATTCCTAACAGAGAAAGAAAATATAAATTATGATTAGAAAGTTATTTATGTTTTTCTGTTACTGTTTTTTTGTGAAGTACAAACCAGTTGTTTTCTTTATTCATATTATTTTTATTAGATTTTAGAATCATATATTCTAATTCAACTCTAATTATAGCTTGGATATTTTTCCTATTTGGTGTTACTGAGCAAATATATATACACACACATCAGTGTGTGTGTGTAAGGGTGCTGTTAGTGTGTATGTGTAAGGGTGCTATGTGTGTAAGGGTGCTGTTAGTGTGTATGTGTGAGGGTGCTGTGTATGTGAGGGTGCTGTTAGTGTGTGTGTGTGTGTGTGTGTAAGGGTTTGTGTGCTGTATGTGTGTAGATGCTCTGTGTGGGGGGTGCTGTATGTTTGGGTGATTGTGTGTATTGTGTGGGGGCCGTTTAGTAAATATCCCCCCTCCCTTCCTACCTTATGCCTGGGAGGGGAGATCCTTTCTGCTGTTTCCATCCCTGGTGGTCCAGTGGAGGTGGGGCACATTGCTTAATATCCTCCCTCCCTTCTTACATTATACCTGGGAGGGGGGGATCATTTCTGCTCCTGCCTTCCCTGGTGGTCCAGTGGAGAGTGAACTCTAGCCTGCAGGGCTAGAGTTCACCATCGCGAGATCTGAGCGTTGCTGCGGCAACGCTCAGAATCCCGCGAGAGGAACCCAGCGGAGCTACTGGCAAGAGCTCCCCGGGTCCTCTCCTGCCTCCCTCCCTGCCTGTGGGTCAGTGGGGAGGGAGGCTGAGAGCACAGCCGGCGCTCGGATAGTGCCAGCTCTGCATGAGCCGACAGGGGAGATCCTGAGATCTCCCCTGCCGGTCTCAATATACATAGGCGTGCCGCTGGGATTAGGGTGTGCCCAGGCTATGCTACTCTGTAAAACTCGTTGAAGTTTATGCCCACTCATTCTGTCCAACAACTGTTATCTTTAGTCCAAAATCAGCATATCAAATTGGGGGAGTCTTCCAGCAAAAACAGTCCAAATGACAACATTTGTAAATATGTAATTATATTGGATGTATATTGTGTGACTCTTGTGTAACTTTGTATTGATGATAGATGAATTAAAAACAGAAACAGAAGGTATAGCGCCTAAAGTGTCCTTTAAGGAATGTACACAACGACAAAAAAAGGAAAAACAAAAAGTACTAATAGTGCATTTAAAAACTTATTTATAGAGTAAGGAAAGTTCTAAATTGTGCACTCACACTTTTAGGGAGCATAAATACAGCTCTAACTTGCACGCCTGGGCGTAATGATCGCCTGCTATAGATATATTGTGGTGCAGATTCTTCAAGTTATCCTCATAAAAATAAAAAATAAAAGTATATAGTGTAGTATGATTAAGCTAATAAGCAAGGGTAGGTTTGTAGATAGGTGTACACTCACATATTATGGAGCCTAAGTATTCCCTCTAGAAGAAACGTATAAAGTGGCATGATCCCCACTCTATGACATCTAGGTGATGTGGATTTTCCTCTGTGAATATATAAAAGAGAATTACAAAACCACAATAGTGCCTACCATAAGATTTAAGTTTAAAGCACAGTAACCACATGCTTCAGAACAAAATGAGGTTTGCTCACTCTAATTGGCTTAGGTGTTATTATCCCCACAAAGAATAAGTAGCTCAGGATACAGTAGCAAAAGATCAGGACCAATAAAAAAGTACTTGGAACGGAGCGTTTTGCACACAAAAGGTTAAAAATCGTTTAGGCAATATTCCCCTTTTAAATACATGAACAGCTGCTGCAAGCACCAATCTCCCGAATTGCAAACACATGAATACTCAAACTCCAGAACAGGAAACACATGAATTCACCAACTCCCGAACAGGAAATACACGAATTGACCAACTCCAGAACAGGAAACACACAAATTTACCAACTCCCGAACACACGAATGATGTTAAACAGCCGAACAGGAAAAACCATACGAACAGTTTACATTCCTGGCAGTTGCACTGTAACAGCATTCCCCCCAAGAACGAGACGTCACTTCGTTTGCGGGTCAAGCAGAACTCATTTACTGGGGCTACCTGCCCGGCTTTTATGCAGGTCTTCCACCTAGTGGACATTGACCAATCACAAGCTTACAATCCCACAATGCATCACAATCCCTCCTCCTGTCCTGGAGATAATTGGGAAGTAATCCAATTAACTCCAAGGACAGAGGCAAAACTCCATTAACCACATGGCAGACAAAAGACAATAAAAGACATAAAATTACATACTGTTACATTTATCACATAGAACATACACATTCTACATATCCCCAGATAGCTTAGATCTGAGCACACTTTATTACCGGATGGCGCTCAGATCACATACATACAGTTCAATCGCCATGGAGCCAAAGTCTTTCATACAGTCTTTCAGTATACGGCTGGGCTCCATGGCATAGCTATCTGGGGTAGCATGGTTTAAACAGTAAAGTACCGATTGGACCGGTGTTCGGATAATTGACTGCAGGTAGGAAAAGTGAGGTTGGCGGCTCAGCGGTGTTCGTGACTTTAACAGTCCACAGAAAGGCACAAACCAGCCTTTCTGCAAGGAAAGGAACAGTGTTAAACATAGGGCCATAGCCCACTGGCAGGAGGCGGGCGACCAGGCTCCTCCAGTGGCCAGTGGCGAGGTTGGTTCCGCCACAGTACTATTAATATTAAACAATAAAATCTAAGATAAAGGGCAATATAATTATATAAAACAGTATAACAATACAGTTACCTTTTTCTCATTGAACAGGCTTTATTTTTATAATTTATTTTTATAATTAGGAATCAATACATCTGCCCACTCCATCTGCTGAGACTGCAATCAACCCCTCTGTTCACTCCATCCACTCAGGCTTGAATTGACCCAATTGCCTGCTCCTGATACCATCTTTATAAAGATGCTTTTTGGCTCTGAGGCTTAGTTTTTGTGTGAACAGGCCTTATGACTCTATAACCAACACATAACACCAAGGAGCAGTGCAGCCAGGAGACAAGATTTAAGCACTGTCACTGGGCCCCTGGGAATGACCTCACTTAGACACTGGGACTATACAATGCTACTTTTAACTTATTGTGATGGTTTTGCAAAATAGTGCGTACAACAAACATATAGACAACAATGTAATACAATAAAATATATAATGGTCATGCAAGGAATCGTCAGTGGAAACATATAAGATCCAAACAGCTGGAACATTGTACATGAATTTCACAAAATATGCAAATATTTTCAAATCACGGTGTCAAGGTAGGTAGATAACTGGGCTTTGACCCAAAGATGAATCCATCTTTGGAATCCAAGATCATTAAATAGTCAGAGGCAATGTAATTCTTAGTAACTGCAATCAGGTTACAGTATTATTCCTGGCTCTTAGAATTACAAATACATTAATACAATTATTAATGATGAATTAATTCATTAATTAAAATGATTATTGGAGATGTTCTCTTAACCCTATCTTTCTAACTGCCATACTTTTCCTCCACTTTTTTCTTTAAAAATATTTTTATTTGCAATATGCTGATTTTGTGGATAATAGTGTAATTGCCAATCCTGATAAAAATCAGATCCCAAGCAATAATCTCCTAACTTAATTTCCAAAAAATTAAATAAAAATAAAAGTCAAAACATAATAGAGAATGAAGACAGATATAGAAGTGCATATTGTCGTGGTTTTTTTTGTTTGTTTTTAATGCAGAACAGTTACATTCACATACATTCAGTCAATAGACCTAGAAATTATTGTATTTTGAGAATCCGAAAGTTTGTGATAATCTTCATCTCTGTGACATAGATGCATGTATCTGAGAATCCAGCATAAGCTTTATACACCTCGCTGAAGGCCAAGCTAGATTTTGTAGATTCGAAAACCAACAAAAACCTGTCTGTTTCGCTATGCGTTCTTGTCAACAGATAAGAGAACGTCTTGAATATTTTGTTCAGAACTGTGAAAGTACCAAAGGCAAAACACTAAAGGGAATAATATGATCTTATTGATAGTGATAAAATACACTTGACAGTACTCTGACCAAGGTGCACGTTTGTTCATAGATCTTCTGATATCGAGAACCTTACATGCATTTTAAGCAGTATTTACTACAGAACTGGCTATTATCAAATGAATATTATCATTAGTAACTCAGCTGTAATATTGCTGTTCTCAGTTTTATTATTTTAATTTCTGAGTTAGAATTTAGCAGCAACTCTTGGAACTCCATACTGTTGTCGATTAGGTCTACTAATGAAACCATCTTATTTTGGAAGCAATGAAAAGAAGACATGTCTCTTTGATGAAGCAATTCACTCTCGGTGCTTACTCCCTATGACCTTTTTGTTGTTTTTCGCTATAGTTACTTTTCTTTTTCTATTACAAGTACTTCCAAGTGCATAGATGCAGAACTTCCCCGGTTAATGCATTATATAAATCTAACGGCAGAGAGACACACACGCAGACGAAGAATCAAACAGATGAAACCATGAGGAATAAAACTAGCATACAAAACACTATAACTCTACTGCTCAATTATATTCCTATGTGAATCCTTATTTCAAGCCAGGGTTTAAAGAGTTTTTGTTTTCTTCAAAGAGAGAGGATATTATGAAAATTATCTGTGCGTATCATGAAACTGTGTATGGTGGTGTGTGGAACTCACAGTGACATTTATTGCTCAAATACGATCAGCATCAGAATATTAATTGTGAACTTGAGCTGTGAGCCAATACAGGGAGAATGTTCTGAAACTATAAAAAGCAGACTGATGCATAGATAAGCTAACTCAGTGAATTCTCTCTTTGAATTCTCACATTGAAATCTAATAAGTGGACCCAAGTTAGTTGTCAAACCATTAGCGAGCATCTTGCCTACTTACATTGTCAGAGCATTCCTGACACCACAACTACTTCAATGCAATATAGTGATAATGCTTCTTGGAGTAATCTTTTCATAATCAGAATTTGAGAAAATTGGAGTAGCAGATGCGGTACTTTGCACCATGTTATAAACCCATTGCCAGGGTGTGTTAGATTTGATCAATTCATGAAGAGGTCGCAGGCTATGGGGGACCTCATGTTTGGGTTTCCTCTGGTTAGCAGATTATTAATGAGTTATCAATCCTTCTAATAGCTCCTTGTGTATTGCTACGTACAGGGAGCATTTGTTTTTATGCATTCCAAGATTGATTCAAGATTATTTATTGTTTTAGGTGGGTGAACAAAGGTCTCACCACCAGCAACACCACCCCTTTTTAGAATACTAATCAGATTTAAAAAAAAATAAAATACATGCCACACACAATATAGGCAAAATTTATTTGTGCAGCAAAATGCAGCCACACACTGTGTACAGTACTAAGAGAAGAGTCTTTTCAAGGCACAGAAAACACTTAATGCTAAATAAGTGAATGGTGGAGATAGGTGTAATTGGCAAGAAAAACATTTTTTTCTGTTTTTTTTAATTCATCAGATGATGGGGGGTCCGACTCTTCCTGTCCAATCAGTCTCTGTTTACTACTGGTACTATCCTCACCATACCCCTGCTCTGCCAAAGGGTGGTGGTGGTGGTACTAGCTACAGAGCTGGTGGTATCTGTTGACTGCTTTACAGAATAAGATACAGCATCTGTATTATTCCCTTAATAATACAGACTTGTGGTGTCTTCGCAGATGTTGCTTCATACAAGCACTATTGACATGACCCTTCACTCATTCTCTATTCACTTACTTGCCACACAATTTGTACTTTGCTTGTGGGCTTTCTGGGAGGCACTCAAAATGATCCCAAACCTTGCTTCAATATAATGTATTACCATAAACCCTTTGCATCTCATCTGTTGTAGATGCAAGTGGATTTGCAATGATGGCAGTGATAACTGTCACAACAATAGCCTGTACACTAGCACTTGATTGATTAATTCTATGGAAATTTTGTAGTGCCAGTACAGGTGATGCTGATAGTGGTAGTAGTGCTGGTGGTAGTTATGCTGCTGGTGGTAATACTAACATTGACAGTGGGTGAGCTGTTTGTGTCAGTAGCAGCTGATGTTTCAAATATCTCCATTAGGTGAGGTGATTTTACAGCAGATACAGATGGAAATGGAGATGGTTGACAAGATGCAGGAGGTGAGTGAACACTAGCTACCGGAAGAAAATATTGGTATGCTGCCTGTCTCCTCTTCTAATTCATCAGGCTCATCACAGTCATGGATGAGAATCTAGTGGGCTAGAGGTAAAATGCTTTGTCTGCAGTGGTATGAGGAACAGCATTATCATCACTGCTACCACCACCAGCTAATAGTGGCAGTCATGGGGATGGAGTAGTGGTGACATAAGTGTGAGCAGTTCTCGTGGACACGAAAGAGGTGTTACAACTTTCAGAGGCCATGGCAGGACTGTTGATGGTGACATGGGGAACAGGTTCCCAGGTGTTTTACTCTACCTTAATTTGAGCTTTGGCATAGTAAATGATATTGATGATGGTGGGTTTCTTTTACCTTTTTGAATATTTGTGTAATAAGTAGCAAATTTACTACGCAAAATAGGTGTGTTGCAAAATGGGTTAGTGGTTAGTGGATTTATTGCTGTAACATTAGTGTGTTTAATGCTAATAAAAACTTGCACAGCATACACTGGCCCGAACAAACGAGAAAACAAATAAAATAGGATTTCCATTACTCAAAGCATTCAGCACCAAAAAAATATCAAACGTTTAACATCTGTATTTTGGCATGGTAGAAAAAATTGTTGACACCACACTCTGTAAAAGAAGAATTGTCTTTCTATAAACAGTGAACTAAAATAATAATAATAATAATAATAATAATAAAAAACTTTTAGCAACTGTATACTGGTATGCTAGCCTCTCACTAGAGTGAAGCGCCCAGGCTAGGCAATTTTTTTTCCAGACCCAACAATGCACAAAAGAAAAAGTGTCTTCCTCAAAATAGCTAACAAAAAGAAAAAAAAAACAACTGTATATTGGCAATTGGTAAAAGTCTCACACTAGGATGAATGACAAAATGCCTGCTAACACAAGTTACAATCTCCCACTCAAAGTTTTCTTGAGTGCTCCTGACAACACTAGACACTAGATATAGCATAAAGCTATAGCTAATCTCTTATTAGAATCAATAACCCAGGCTACCTCCACTCCAACACTAGTGCTGCACGTGTAGAAATACTTAGTTAAAGTCTTTAGAAGAAGTACAGTTGTTTTATTGCTCCCCCTTTTTTTCTCCTCTGTTGGTCACTTCACATGATTTGTGAATACAATCAACACTTGGTTCAGGGGAGCCTTAGGCCTGTGGGGCAAAACCAGTCAAGTGGCCCATTGCACCACCAAATCAGTTCACCATCCATGCCCACCTTTTCCTGGTTTTATAACGGATATTGATGTTATACTAATCAGTAGCTCTTTGCCATACCCGCTCCTTCACGGCTCTGACTTTCAATGTTGTCAGAGCGCAGGCTGAAAATCTCTGAGCCTGTGACTCAATAACTGAGCGCCGGAACCACGAGGGAGAGGATATAATCTGACTGCACCTACTGCTGGTGCGCACCAGTGGACCACCAGCGAATCGTTTAAATTGAATATGCTGGTGTCCCCAACTTGTGAGCTGTGTTGGCCGCCGGGTGCCTCTGTTGTCATGGCACCCTGCGTGACCACACAGCTTGCACACCCCAACGGCTGGCCCTGCTGACACACTCTGATGTAACTACTGAGACATCTCTCAATATTAATACAGACATCAGAGTAAACACCAATAAACTGTGGAAACAGTGCTGACCCCCAGGGCCGGACTGGCCCACCGGGATACCGGGAAATTTCCCGGTGGGCCGTCGGCACCTGGGTCTGGGCAGACACCTGGGTCTGCTGGCGGCCGCTGGGAAACTTGTACTGGCGGCCGCTGGGGGAGCTGTGGCCACGGTCTCATTCAGCAGCGCGCGAGGGCGGGAGAGCAGAGCCAGCGCAGCTCCCCCAGCGGCCGCCAATACAAGTTCCCCAGCAGCCGCCAGCAGACCTCCCCCAGCGGCCGTCAGAAGACCTCCCCCTGGCAGGTATTAGTAATGTGTGTCAGTGTGAGTTTTTCTTTCTGTTATGGTGTGTGTGTCTGTCTGTATGGTGTGTGTGTGTGTGTGTGTGTCTGTCTGTCTGTATGGTGTGTGTGTGTGTGCCTGTCTGTATGGTGTGCGTGTGTGTGTCTGTCTGTCTGTGTTATGGTGTGTGTGTCTGTCTGTCTGTCCGTCATAGTGTGTGTGTCTGTGTCATGGTGTGTGTGTCTGTCCGTCATGGGGTGTGTGTGCCTGTCCGTCATGGGGTGTGTGTGCCTGTCTGTCATGGGGTGTGTGCCTGTCTGTGTCATGGTGTGTGTGTCTGTCTGTGTCATGGTGTGTGTGTGTGGGTCTGTCTGTGTCATGGTCTGTTTGTGTCATGGTCTGTCATGGTGTGTGTGTCTGTCATGGGGTGTGTATCTGTCATGGTATATGTGTGTTTCTGTGTCTGTCATTAGTGATGTACCGAACGGTTCGCCGGCGAACGGTTCCTGGCGAACATATGCGCGGTTTGACCCGCCCCCTATTCGTCATCATTGAGTAAACTTTGACCCTGTACCTCACAGTCAGCAGACACATTCCAGCCAATTAGCAGCACAGCCTCCCTAGCAGACCCTCCCACCTACTGGACAGCATCCATTTTGGATTCATTCTCAAGCTGCATGCTTAGTAAGAGGAGGGAAAGTGTAGCTGCTGTTCATAAGATAGGGAAAAGCATAGCTAGGTTAGGGATAGGGTATGCTTTTTTTTGATTTTTTTTTTCTATGTAATGTAATTGCACTTAGTTGTCTGCCACTGCTGCCAGCTTCTGTGTCAGGCTCACAGTTGACCCTGTACCTCACAGTCAGCAGACACATTCCAGCCAATTAGCAGCATACCCTCCCTAGCAGACCCTCCCACCTACTGGACAGCATCCATTTTAGATTCATTCTCAAGCTGCATGCTTAGTGAGAGGAGGGAAAGTGTAGCTGCT
>OW240914.1:57711330-57837713 GCA_933207985.1 Pelobates cultripes | reverse complement strand
CAGTACTAGCACAATATTTTGCATACCGCAATACAAAAATAAGGTGTCTCAATCCTCCTTTTCCTACAGAGCACGCAATTATGGAATGATTGGACACAGTCAAATCTTTGTTTAATCTAAAATCTTTTAAGAGCTCTATAGCAATATACCTCATCAAAGAATGCACCTGTCATGGTTGAATATATTTATTACCTGTAATGTATTAAATTTATATATGTATGTGTATATATATAGTTTGTTTGTATATTCTATTTTTGTAATATTGTATTCTGTTGTAACAATACAAAGGTTTGTGGACCCAGGACATATATACCAGAATATTTTATCCATCCTGGTAAAATATTTTAGAAAAACATATATAAATGTCTATCCCTCTGGTGACTTCTCTCTTTTAAAATGTTTGCACCCTTTTTTAGATCAGAGCACTTTGATAAATTTGCCCCAATATTCCTACAGCCAGCTCTGATTACAATGATCTCTGACTGACCTTCTGATGCTCACATACAAAGAATTTCTTGATAGTTTCTGTTGTTGTTGCTAGCACAGAGCCTAAGTTTATTGCAGTGCTATATTATTTCTATTTGTGTTTCCAGTGGCATTCTGTTTCCAATTCTCAATATCTGCGAGAGATGTCTACATTAAAATTTAAAGGTGTTGCATTTGTTTTGTATGAAATGCAAAATGGGTCAATTTACACATGCATTAACAACAAAGAAAGGTGTTTTTATGCTGTACCTGGGATGTATCAAGGAGACATGGGATTAATAAACTCTTACATAGAGAATTTTATATCTGGATATAACAATTAAAGTTTAGAACACAGTTTAATAGTTTTCTTTGAAAGAATTGTTTCATTATTTTATAGAGGTTATTGCTCTATATAATAGCCTCTTATTAATATAGTATTGTTAGTCACCAAATTAAATTAAAGTGTTTTATTTTGTTTGCATTAGTAAAAAACTATGTACCTAAATATGTCTAAAGCAATATTGTCGTAGATGTCCAAACATAGCAGCATTTCTATGAAGTAGATACAAAAACAATCTGGTAAACAAATCACATACATTTGTATATAAAAATAATTGTATGTATTCCAAATTGGAGATTAAAAAAATATAATATAATTATGTATGTATCATTTGGTAACATAATTATTTTACCAAAGTAAGAACAAATAAAGGAGCATTTATAATAAACAAAATGTATCACATTGCATACATATAAAACGGAGTACAAACTGACAACAAACAAAACAGTATGAATAAAAAGGAAGGAACCTAGTACTCACTGCTCATTGTCCTAACATAGTAACTGTATTTTATGTTCCAAGAGAGCATTCGGTGAAGGACATCATCTTCCGATACAACTTTGATTTGTTTTTTTTCAATTAACTTTAAATGTTTCAAGGTTGGACTACTTATTCTATGAATTTTTAGTTCGTCTCAGGCTCTTAGGCTGACTTTTTTTGGGAAGGAGTATGATGTGTAGACGTCTCTTTTTATGGTAGATCAGAAATGCATCCCAAATATGGATACATAAATTCAATAGAATGCATTTCAATAAGTGCAAGCCAGTAAAGAACTGAATTCGGAATTGCACATTACCTGGGGGTGTAATATATACTCTGTCTTCAACAGATCTGTTCTTAGTTGATATTGACCTTGTAATAAAGGTTGTTCAAGCTTAGGACCATATTCTTGGCCAAAGGGATTATAAATATATTTAAACTGTTCCGTTTCACACACACAGTGAAATTGGATGTTTATGCTGTTTTTCATTCCTGAATTTTTTTAGAGGTCACCTACAAGAATTAACCAATGACACCAATACATTTGCCACTCACTGTGAGTTTATCTTGACAATATCAACATCACTTATTTCAAGGCTTCCGATGTTTAGATTATTGACATCAGAAAATGTATTTTACTATTTTTGACCATTGTCAAAACTGTATATGTCTATATTTGAGATACATTTGCAAAATATAGTGACATAATAATACAGTTACAAATAGCCACCACGTCTTGCTTGCCACTTAAATATAATAGTGTTTCACATGACATCTGAAAAATCCACATGAAAATGTAAAGCTCAGGAGGCAAAATGCTCAATTACTATATGATCTCTGTTTGAAAAGTTACGTATTAAAACCTGACCTTTATTGGTACAATTTAAAAAACAATACTATTAATCTATATAATGAGCCATTATTTCCCTACAAAATCCCAAATATGCAAATTGAATGATTGCTGTACTCTGCAATATGACCCTTATAGTTTTGGATTTATTTATTTATATCTACTACATGGTCATTATATATATTGTTACCATAATTCACAGCAATCTTACATGCGACAAAAATATAGATGTCTTCAGCCATTGAAGTAAAAGAGAAACTATATGTGTAAAAATGCATACTGTTTAGTATGTTTAATTTATTGTTGTAAAAAATATACATTTACAGCAACTAATGAAGATCTACTCCCCTTTTGCCCAGCACTGACTTCCTCCAGTCTAAAGCTTCCTATAGAATTGGATGGTGTTATTGAGGTTTAGGGATTTGCATTAAAAAAAAACATACTTTAGGTTAGGATTAGCTCAAGTCCAACTTTTAGGAATTCTTTTTTTTTATCTGAATAAATAAATGGATGAGGTTGATTTGGGGTTATATTCCACATAAACAAATTCAATTAGAATTTCACTGAGCATGAGAGGAGTTGTAATCCATCAGGAAACTATTTGCTGTCAATTTAATGAGACTTAAATTCCTCTTCATCTATGAAAGTCAGATATTAGATTGACTGAGAACCAGTGTCTAATTCACTCAGCCATGGGCAGCCTGTCCATGGTGTCTTGGTTCAGAATGATGCTTGTGCTGACAGAAGATACAAAAGTTGTGCAAAACTGATATTACTCCCAAGGAAGAGAATTTTACAAGTTTCTGATTGACAGCTTAGAGAGACAACCCTACACATAGTAGAAGGATCCTCCATAAACAGAGCCTTTTCCCTACAGCTGTCAATATTGATGTCTGGGAAAAATAACAACTTTTGTCAAGTGTAGGGCATATTCTTATTAAATCGTTGTAATGTGTTGGAATGTGAGTATTTCATTAAAATGGAATCCTTATGAAATACTCATTTTGGGGGTGGGCAGTTGCAGAACCTCATGGATCTGTTTATTCCTGTTTAAGCAAACCTCTGACTAATTGCTCTGCTCTGACTTCTACATAATGCTTATATGCTAATACAACTCTGCTAAATTTCAGAAGGAAAGAGATGGAATTTGGCTTGTGTACTGGAGCTTAAATGAGACAAATAAGTGAGTAAGCTGGCTCTACTTACACTGATCGACCACAACATTAAAATCACTGACAGGTGAAGTGAATAATATTGATTATACCATTACCATGTCACCTGTCAAGGGGTGGGAGATATTAGGCATTTTTTAAATTTTATGTGTTGAAAGCAGGAAGCAAAAAGATCTAAGTGACTTTGACAAGGGACAAATAGTGGCCAGACGACTGGGTCAAAGCATCTCCAAAATGGCAAGTCTTGTGGGGTGTTTCCAGAATGAAATGCAAAAGTGGTGCAAGGAAGGACAACAAGTGAACTAGTGTCAGGGTCATGGGTGTGCAAGGCTCATCAATGTGTGGGGGCTGATTTTACTGGAGCTCAAATTGCTTAAAAATGTAATGCTTGCCATGATAGAAATATGCATGAACACATATAATGCATTGCAGTTTGCTGCATAGCCACAGGCCAGTCAGAGTGCCCATGGTGACTCCTGTTCACCACTGAGAGATCTTTCCATGTAGACGTTAGAATCAGAACTGGACCATGAGGCAACAGAAGAAGGTTCTATTTTACTATCAGAAAAAAAGAAGTGGTCCAATTTGACAAACGCCAGCTACTTGGTCTAGGTCTGTGTGACAATAAAGGAGGATTGCTGATTTATACCACTACTTGTGTATAAACTGGATTATGGATGTGAGGTTAGTTGTAAGGAAGAAATGACTTTGTATAATTGTGCTCATCACTAATTGGTTGGTAGGATGCCTGGCATGATGAACAGTATATTTCAGAAAGGGAGCAGAGAACGAGATTCAGGATAGATCCTGCCATAAGCCTATTGCCTGGAAGCTGGTGGCATCTTGGTATCATGAGCAGTTGTTAGGTGGCCAAAGGAGAAATTGCTGTTGGTCCCTGAAGAATTATTTTTCTCTACACAGCTGCTCGTTTTGTACTGTGATAAAGAAGGCTACGTAATTACTGATGAATATGACAGAAAAACTGCAAAGTTTTAGAAATGTTGTTTTTATAAAAGTCTGTTGTGGTGAGTTTGACTTTACACATATCCACCTCCATACCTGTCACCTTGTCTAATCTGGAAATCCACCTTTCTGTGTAAAGATTCATATTTAATAATGGAATAAAAATGCCATGCATGAGGAACATGTTTTCATTTTACAATCCAAAATTATAAATGACGCTAATATTATTTCTTCTATGTGCACATGCTTGAATACAAAAGGTCTACTTTCACTTGTGTTGAAGACTTTGTCTAACAGATGTCTGACCTTTCAAAAAAGGACAAAGAAAAGAACAAGCACTGACACGAAATCTTCAGAGGATTGAGCAAACATGTGAGTAATTATCAGTATTTGCCACGTTGAGATATTATAAACCTACAGATTATTTTTCATTAGCTGACACAAGAGAAAGTGAATCATTTTCAATAGGATTATTACCAAACATTGCAAGGACTTAGATTCATTATGAATAGATGGATTTTGTGCTAAATTGCTGTAAGGGAATTTCTCTACGGGGATTCCATAAACCACAAGGATGAATGATTTGTCCTGTTACTTTCTCCTTATCTCATGTGTACCATATCTGATTGGCACAGTCAGATTTGAAAGCAGTGCTTCTTGCTCCAGCTCTTAGCTCTAACATCATCTTCTTCACTTTTCCTTTTCCATTTATTTGTCAGATTAAGATTTATCTCTGCTTTCTCTCCTGGAATGAAATTTACCAACAGTTATTTTTTTCTATTAACTGAAGACAGGTGCATTATTGTCACATGAGGCTAACAATACCACTTTATGATCATTTACCAATAAAAAGGTAGACCTTTGAGCATCAGTAAAAAAACATTTTCTATACTTCTATACTTTACCTTAGAAATCTTTACTATATATATAATACACAAGATCCAGCGCACTCACCTATCCACTAAACAGCAACTTCAATGTTGAAAGATTTTATTTGTTTTTTTTAAAAACACCTAATCTAGGCAAAAATAATGGGGGTTTAGTTACATTACATGATCATACATTGCATAAGCCTGCCACAACGTCAATGTACCCCATCTTTGGCAGGTCCTACACTAACAGCCTAATGTCTGCTCTTATGGGATTAACCTACTTGGGGAAAGAAATTCCATCTGGGGCTCTCTGCAGTACAAGGCTAAATAGGGCCCTGGGATGAGGCACCTGTGACAGGGAGGGGTGCAAAACCAAGGAGCTGGCTAGACTCCCAAATATATATATAAAACAAGAGGGGGTTGGCTGCACTCACCTTAACATGCATAAATGGGGGTGCTGCTGGGGGCCAAATAATACAATACACAAGATCCAGCGCACTCACCTATCAACTAAACAGCAACTTCAATGTTGAAAGATTTTATTTGTTTTTTTAAAAACACCTAATCTAGGCAAAAATAATGGGGGTTTAGTTACATTATATGATCATACATTGCATAAGCCTGCCACAACATCAATGTACCCCATCTTTGGCAGGTCCTACACTAACAGCCTAATGTCTGCTCTTATGAGATTAACCTACTTGGGAAAAAAATTCCATCTGGGGCTCTCTGCAGTACAAGGCCAAATAGGGCCCTGGGATGAGGCACCTGTGACAGGGAGGGGTGCAAAACCAAGGAGTTGGCTAGACTCCCAAATATATATATATATATAAAACAAGAGGGGGTTGGCTGCACTCACCTTAACATGCATAAATGGGGGTGCTGCTGGGGGCCAAATAATACAATACACAAGATCCAGCGCACTCACCTATCCACTAAACAGCAACTTCAATGTTGAAAGATTTTGGTTTTTTTAAAACACCTAATCTAGGCAAAAATAATGGGGTTTAGTTACATTATATGATCATACATTGCATAAGCCTGCCACAACGTCAATGTACCCCATCTTTGGTAGGTCCTACACTAACAGCCTAATGTCTGCTCTTATGAGATTAACCTACTTGGGGAAAGAAATTCCATCTGGGGCTCTCTGCAGTACAAGGCTAAATAGGGCCCTGGGATGAGGCACCTGTGACAGGGAGGGGTGCAAAACCAAGGAATTGGCTAGACTCCCAAATATATATAAAACAAGAGGGGGTTGGCTGCACTCACCTTAGCATGCATAAATGGGGGTGCTGCTGGGGGCCAAATAATACAATACACAATATATATACAATATATATATACAATATATATACAAATATTATATATATATTTGGGAGTCTAGCCAACTCCTTGGTTTTGCACCCCTCCCTGTCACAGGTGCCTCATCCCAGGGCCCTATTTAGCCTTGTACTGCAGAGAGCCCCAGATGAATTTCTTTCCCCAAGTAGGTTAATCGCATAAGAGCAGACATTAGGCTGTTAGTGTAGGACCTGCCAAAGATGGGGTACATTGACGTTGTGGCAGGCTTATGCAATGTATGATCATATAATGTAACTAAACCCCCATTATTTTTGCCTAGATTAGGTGTTTTAAAAAAAAACAAATAAAATCTTTCAACATTGAAGTTGCTGTTTAGTGGATAGGTGAGTGCGTTGGATCTTGTGTATTGTATTATTTGGCCCCCAGCAGCACCCCCATTTATGCATGTTAAGGTGAGTGCAGCCAACCCCCTCTTGTTTTATATATATATATATATATATACATACACCACAATTTAAATATATGGTCTATGTATGTATATTTTGATCTATATATATTTACACCACAATTTAAATATATGGTCTATATATATTTTGATTTATATATATTTACACCCCAATTTAAATATATGGTCCTTTTTTTCTTAACAGGCTACAGTTTATACAATTTTGTATGAAGGGAGGTTAGCTAAATGATAATAAAATAATATTTAATAAACGTTTTTCAAGGATACAATTTTGCAAATATTTTAAATCAAAAGATTTATTCTGGTGGATTCTCTATGACAATAGGTATAAACTCTTTCAAAAATATACTGGTCACCTTGTACATGGCAAAACTATCCCGAGATATGGTCACAAATTTAGATTTTGGATTTTTTGAAAAAATATTGGACTGAGATGAGCTCAATGAAAAATGCCCTGAATACTATTTTTAGTTTGACAAAACTCAGAACCAAACCATTTAGGTTGATTTCAGATGTGGAGTCAAGTCACTAATCTAATTTCAACCACCCCATATTGGACAGTGCCAGATTTACATGTCAGGTGCCTGTAGGAACATGATTCTATGGTGCCCTCTGCTACCATCCAGAACATAAAGTGAGTTTACACCTAGGATTGGGGTAAAGAGGTTATTTTCTTAAGGTTCCGGTTTTGATTGGTTAGATTTTGGAATAAGGGTTTGTTTAAGCTTTGGGATGGGTTAAAGTTAGGCTTAGTGAAAAGGGGTAAAATATACTTAACTAGTACAATACGTGTAGTATTTCTTAAAGTTTCACAAAAAACACCTAGGAGAGGAATAAAAAGAACAGAAGACTCCAATAGTGTAAAACAGTAGATATATCGCAGTGCATAGCACAATATTTACGATTTGTATTTTTTAGCGCCGGTATACCTTTTCTTGCATATTGTTAATGAAAAGGGGTGTTTAGGGCATGTGGCATTTGAAGGGTTATTTGCAAAGTACTCACCCTCCGATTTCTTCTTAGTCTAGTCAGCCCCCTATGTCTGATATCAAAGTTACAGTAGCTGTTGTACTAAACTTGTAAAGCTTCCAACTTTGAACACACGAGAATACCATGTCATAACAGAGAATGTCATTGTATCCCTGGAATTAATGCAAAAAATACTATTTGATTGAGTTATGATTACGATTGTGAGATTAAAATTCATGGAAAAATAGAGATGACTGACCTAGCTTAAATATCCTTTTTTCCTCCTTTTTCCAAGGAAATCATATTAATGCATGCTAAGGTACACAGCACTTCATTAACTGGAATACGCCGCATCAAGCGTATCTCATAATGCTTTTAATAAGGTTGCATTAGATATGATACAGTCACCATTTAAGCTTCTTAAAATTGAAATGCAAATTCTCTTTAAACCTCTCAGAAGATTAAACTGGTTATAATAAGTCTTTAAAAAAATAAAGAGAGGCTCTCAGAATAAACTAGATAGAAAAACCTTAACCTTCGTCTCCTGTTATAATTTGGGCTATAAGAGATATAATTGTTTATACTCAGAAAATAACAACGTTTCTGTTAAGGAAGGATATAGTTTGAGTTTTAAAGAATAAAAGAAAAAGCTGATTATTATGTGCTAGATTGTGTTGCCTGAAATGTATGACAAAGCTGGGAAATGTTTTACAAAAATGGTATGCAAAATTTATTATAATGTTTTGGGTTTTACAACAATTTTAAGACATCAATAGCACTATTCTTGAAAAAAAATAGATGATAAAGAGACAGAATATAAAGGTAGACTAGAAAATGGACTTTTAACAATTCCAGGATAATTCTTACATACCTTAAAATCCAGGACCTCACCTCGCACTCCCAGAACCAATAATACTGAATCTCTCCATTTTACATTACCCAACAACTTTCAGCAAGCTCCAGGTATTGACTGAATCTTGATAGATATTCCACCTCATTTATTCTTACATTGTTACCATACTATCATTTGTTACTATAGCATTGTTACCATTTACACCTGGAATTTGACACTGTTAATTTTATGTGCATCCGTTTTTTTTACTATTGTCATTTAATGTATTCAACCAATATTTCATGTACACAATTATTAATATTTTGGGTGATTTACTCTACCTCTATTCTACTCATGTTTACTCTACCCTCCTCCCATCCTTTTTCCTTTGCTCCTCCTATATGTAAATACCTTCATACCAGTTCCATCTCCATCTCTGTTCTTCTGGTCTCACCTCACACTCTCAGAGCCAACAATACTGAATCTCTCCATTTTTTCTCAGATGAGATGTTAAGGGGAGTGCTGATAGGTTTCTCTGAAGAAGTGCATTTTTGGGGATTTTTTGAAGAACTGAAGAGACAACAAGATTCAGATTGAATGCGAGTGTATTCCTGACCCTACAGTGTTAAAACTACCATTTAGATGGCTCGCCACCCCTTGCCCCCCTCAAAAGGTAAGAACACTTACCTTATTTCCAGATCTGCCGGTGCTGGCCCCAACCCTGATTTGCGTCTTTGGTTGACATCATCAGAATTGATGATTTTTGCTAATCCAATGCTTTCCCATAGGAGATTTTCAAGGAGGCGGGGCAGGGTTGGAACAAGCACCAAGCAGCCTGGCCAATCAGCATCTACTCATAGAGATGCATTGAATCAGAGCGTGGAGACACTGAACGTCAGTGCTGCTCACTGTGCAGCATTTACCCAGGAAACACTTCTCTAGGGAGCAATGTAAACTCTTCCTTTTTTCCTGAAAAGGCAGTCTTTACAGCAAAAATCCTGCAGGGATAGCCTATACTCAACAGAACAACTACAAAACGCTGTAATTGCTGTGGTAACTATAATGTCAATTCAAGGGGACCAAATACAGTAGAAGGAAGCACTCCCTTATTACACAGTGTAATATCGCTGAAAATGTATTATTGATTATAGATAATTGTGGGTTTTACAAGAAATGTGGGTAATACACGAATTGCAAGTTTCACAGAATTTGTAGAGAATTGTACAGGGAAATGTTAGGTAACAGTTCAAATACTTTGGACCTATCTTGTGCACATTCTCTATCTTTTTTCTGCAGTTTCCATTTTAGCAAATAAAGTTGTCAGCAATATTATGTGGAAATGATACTTTACAGTAATGGTAGTAGAGACGAGGATCGCTTTCCAGTGATTACTATAAAGGCCAGCAAAGTAAAGCAATTCAACAATGTTTCAACAATGCAAGCAATACATAGGAAAATAAGTCTGACACTGCATAGTTTACAAATTAATTGGGTCATTTTGCTCTTTACAGTCCCAGTCTGTTTATATGTCAAGTGAGCAACTCCAGGTAACTAATAATCTACAATGAAATCTAAGATTGTGTCTCAGAAGAGAAGTTACTATCTATGCACTGAGCTCTTAAACGAGTTATTAAAGGCTTATATAATGATCTCCTGTAAGGGAGATGACACTTTCTGTCTAAGACTGAAGACATGTTCACATTCATGTTTGCCTTAGGGCCACCTATTGTTGCACAACAATGATTGACTTCACAGTTATAAATGTAACCCCAGTCAAGAAAGTTTTATTCTGACAAGGCATGACTAACGTATTTGGTAGTAGCGTATTAGATAAATAGAGGATTTTGTACTTCTCCTGTGTATTATTTGTGGGAAATAAAATATATGATGCACAGTTTAGTAAATAGTAATAGTTTAGCAGATGAATCATGCATCAGAGTGCCTTCTCCTTTTTTACCATTTGCACTATTTCCACTTTAGCAAATCTTTACTATATGGCAGGATCAAGGACGAGGCGCAAGAGAGTGCTGAGAATGGACAACAGCTCAATTAGCCTGCCTTTCGGTGGGTCCCCGCTCAGTTCTCAGGCTGGTTTTAGCTCATCTTGTGCCATTACAGAGAGAACCAGACCATGCATCTCAGACTAATTCCACCCAAAAGGGCAGAACAGATCCAAAATACAGGCCAGCTTTCTCTGCACGAGAGATGCAGCAACCCTAAGCGATCATTTCCATCTTGTTAGGCATCAGCAGTGAGGTATAGCCAATATCCCTCTAAGCACCATGAGCAAGGGGTCCATGTCTGGATTACCCTTTAAACTTAAGGAGAGCAAAAAACAAAGTGCAAGAGAGTGTTGAGAATGGACAACAGCTCAATTAGCATGCTCTTCGGTGGCTTCCCGCTCAGTTCTCAAGCTGGTTTTACCTCATCTTGTGCCATTACAGAGAGAACCAGACATCTCAGACTGATTCCACCCAACACAGCAGAATGGATCCAAAATACAGGCCGGCTCTCTCTGCACGAGAGGTACAGCAACCCCAGACGATTGTTTCAACCTTGTTAGGCATGATCAGTGAGGTTTAGCCAACATCCATCTAGTCCCTATAGACTCGGACTTTAAATTTGAGGAGGTTATCAATAAACTGCCACGGGCATTATGGGAATGGTGGTTTATCACTAAGACCGGAACGGAAGTGACGTAGGAAGATACAGACGTCACTTCCGCAATATGGGACACAACCAGAATAAAAAAGGAAGCGAGAAATCAAACCGCAGCTGTATTCCATGTGAGAATTGGAAGCCCCATTGGATAATATACAGGAAAGGCAGAATGAACAGGCATACATAAACAGGAACCTGGATACATACCCTTACCGATTGAGAAAGCCGATGTAAAGGCGAAACGCATCTCTGGAATTGGAGGTGACAAGAGGATCAATCATCACCAAAATTTATATTGTATTAATTTTCATGGTAATAAAAGGTATATTTTATTTATACTTACCTGTGAATATCCTCAATCTCCATCTGGGTTCTGTACGGGGGAGTGTCACCCTTAATTGACACCAAGCCAGACAACGTGGAGTCAGTTCTATAGACTCCATACCAGGTGAGAGTTTTTATAGTAGTGCATCATATTCCCACTAATATAAATAATACTGCACAAGCGAGGCTCATCTTCCTGTCCGCCCGCATATCTCATGCCTCACCCTTCTGTCAGTCCCTACATTGGCTTCCTAAAAAATATAGAGCTCAATTTAAAATTCTGGTTCTTGCTTTCAAATCTATACATTATGCTGCTTCCACCTATCTATCCTCCCTTATCTTCTGTCCGTACTCCCACCTCTGATGCTTGCCTTCAAGATTTCTCGAGGGCTGCACCGTTCCTGTGGAACTCGCTTCCCTCCTCTGTTAGATGGTCACCCAGTCTCCACTCCTTAAAAAAATCGTTAAAAACCCACTTCTTCATAAAAGCGTATCAATTAAACTGTTAATAGCTCCTGACTGATTCCTCTTCTGCAACTGTCACTAGTTTAATACTATCCTTACCTTTTTGTGTCATTTTACCCCACTCCCTCTAGCATGTAAGCTCATTGAGCAGGGCCCTCAACCCCTCTGTTCCTGTGTGTCCAACTTGTCTGGTTACAACTACATGTTTGTTCGTTACAATTACATGTCTTTTTGTTGTGAAGGGATTATTACTTAAACCATTGAGTGAAGGGATTATCACCTAAATGATTCTTAGTGCATTATGTAAGTATACTGGCAGACATTTTGTGTTAAGACGGAAATTAAAAATGTATACTGTAAGTCACCATCAGAACAGAAGTGACTCCATTTTGTAACAGAATGCAAAGACAGACACATTTTTACTTCTCTGTAACTCTATTCAGTCAAGCCTGAGCTAAGGAATGCGACTAATCTAAGCATTGGCAGAGATAAGACATGATGTCTGGAGCAAGGGGTGGTTGAACGCAACAACCCAGAGACAAATATATATATATATATATATATATATACACACACACAATATCCACCTATAACTTACTATTATTATATTAATATATATATATATATATATTTATATATATATACATTATTAATTTAGTACTATTTATATACGTTATGTATAATTTTGTTCTCCTGATCCTGAAGTGGTCTGGGTGCAGTGCCCCTATCAGTTTAACCTTGCAATTGTAATTATTGCAATTATTAATAAACTGCAATAATTACATTGCAGGGTTAACTTCACCACCAATAGCTCTTTACCAGACAGCCACTAGAGGCACTTCTGGGTCGTAAGGTGACCTTTGGTCCCCTAACTGACACTGGACATCCTCACCCTCTTTTAGAATCCCAAATTGTTTGTGAGGAAGTAGGCACCTGGGAATGTGTCATATGATAGCTAACAAGCTTAGATCAATGGTTGAGTCTGGAGAGATGCATAATATGTCATGCCATTAGAATAAAATCTAGACAGGTAGTGATAAGAACAGACTTCAAAATCTACCCCAGACCTTTCGCTTCTGCATGCTGTCATGGAAGGCGAAGGAGACAAGGGCCATTGCCATGCAAAGCTTTACGCTATGACAGAGATACTTCTTTACCTGGTTATTAGACTTGAACTCACCCTAACTAAATCTGACGTAACTAGGCTGATAAAGCTAAACATTCCAAACAGAAACTGTCCCGTGTATACTAAATAGAAGATCCATCTACAACTTGTACAGGGAAGTTACTTTTAGTAGTAGTGCAGGTTCTAGAGTGCTGACGACTTTGAAATTCCAGGAGGTTATATCCTCCTTCTATGCTAATGCTTCTTTCTATGATAAGCTAATATTTTTCTATCAAACCATAATGAATAACCAAAACATTAACAATAGATAATAATACATATTAATAATGAATAATAACTTATTTTTGCAAACACATTCTTCAACATTTTATACAAAGGACACTTGTTAGATATTATTTATAGTCTACATTGCTTCTACTAAAATATGTATTTGTACATGTATTATATGTATAAGAGAAGGTAAAACTACAGCTTTTAAAATCATGGAAACAATGTATATATTTGTGTTGGTGGATGTTGTTTGTCTTGACTTGATACCCTTATGAATTGTATTAGTGTTCCTGGTTGTACTGTTTATACTTTTTACATTCCTTTTATATATATTTACTAGCTTTCTGTGATGAATACCAATGCTACTCTATAAAACATCAAAAGATTAAAATAAGTGGGATAGAAGTGGTATTGTGTTTTAAGGCGCTTGAGAGATTATATATAAATAATATGTGAGCTGCTACCACCAATGTGCAATTCTCTCACTAACTGACACAAGAAAACAGAATATAGCAGTAGACTGTGTGATGCAACATCAACCCCAATCGTAAGTTGTGTTTCTGATTTCACCTATTGGGTTTGGTACCCCCCTTAGTGGTACCTACGTTTTTATACTCGGAGCCCGAGTCACTGGCTCTGAATCAGGTGAGCAGTTCTATATACCTTATCACTTTAACTACTATTCACCTACATACTATACCATGTTTGGCTTATTTTATTCTTAAAGGACCCAGAAGTTTTTTCATCCATTGTTTGGTTTGTGTTACCTGGTAAAAACACACTCGTCCAAGTGATCTGAGCCTGTCCTGTTAAGGCTCAGTACCAAGTGAGTGGTTCTATACACTTGCACATTTATTTTATTACTATCTCACAGTATTTCACTATTGTAGTTCCACCTTATATCCCCATCTCCAGGTCTCAACAAATTCAAAAAGGAGAGGGGGGTGGTGAGTTATCTACAAGTATCTCTTTAGCGCTCCACCTTTGACTGGAAAAGATTAAAATACACTAACATAGAAAAAATAAAGAAAAGATTTGGATTTGATATAATTAATATAGCTAAAAAAAATAATTATCAGCATATAAAACTAGATTACAATAGTCGAAATGACAACACCAGATGGTATCATTCCAAAATAAAATAATCAAATACTCCTTTAAGTGTTATCTTATTTGCCTAACCAGGTTGAGGCAGGAACATAAGTACAGTGAGTATTATACACTACATTTCTAATAGAAAGATTTTATATTTGCAATTCCTTGTATGAGTTCAATGTGATTTCGCAAAAATGCTCCATTATTTCAAGGGCTTCTTTCAGAACAACTGAGTAGCTGAACTTTTCCTAACCTTATTTTAAAATGGCTCCCATAGTCAGAAAATGTAATTGCTATAGCAGCTTCTTCTAATAGCTACTCAATTCTGCATTTGTCTCCATGGACAAAATCCACACAAATAAATTCATACATAGATGATAAATCCATGACATTTTTAATTAAGGAGTTTGTCATCTTTTGTTCTTTGAGGTCTACATAGTCACAATACATATAAGCTGCAAAGGCTGAAAATCTGAGAAAATGAACTCTCTCTAACCTTTTGTGAAATGGCCCCCATAGTCAGACAGTGTAATTGCTACTGCAGCTACACAGCTAGATGCAGACACATAAAGGAACAGCACTTGGGATTCTCTTAATTCCTGGCAAGTTGCTGATTGCAAATTGGAAGAAGGATACAAAGGCAATTCCATTTCACCAGAGGCTGCCAGAAATCATGAACAGTCTGTCTTGGTATTTCAAACAGTTCAGTTTTACTTTTTTATAAATCAAAAAAGAGACGACACAATAAGGACTGAACTCAGAATTGTCTTACCTCTAGAGATACAAAGGCTATAGTACGAGCATGAAGTTAGGAGATTAAAAACTATAAATCTGCAACACATTGACTTTAATATCTGAATGGCACAAACATATATCTTGTGACAATTGTTTAATAAGCATCCACTGTAGGCCTGTTCTCCTTCGAGGGAATTTGTAAAAAAAATATTAAAGAAACATAAAGTTTTATACTATTTTTATGACCTTGCAGAATAATTCCTGATTGTAGGACATAATTTGTTTTTGAGCAATGATATATAGAAATCAAGTTTTGATCTTCACGTTATAGTCTTTTTTAAGTCCTAAAATCCAACCATACAAGAACTATTGTAAAGAGATACAAAAATGTATTTTGCCCTCTCCCAGTCCCACCCATTGCAAGGGGGGGCAAAAGGTAGAGCCCCATCTGATGTACAACTCCCACAGTTCTTAGCCAGCTGGGATCAACCATTTGCCAATCCTGACAGGGCTGTGGTTAGCACTGAGTAGTGTTTGTGTGTTTGAAAGTAAGCATTTTTGTATGCATTTATGTAACGTATGTGTGAGTGAATGTAGTGGTGTGTTTGCATGCAGTGTTAGCTTTTGAATGCCGTCATGCATTTGTGTGTAATGTTAGTTTTTGAATGCAGGGGTGTGTTTATATATGATGTTGGTGTTTTAATAAGAGGCAAGTTTGCATGTAGTGTAGTGACATTTGAATGCAGGGGTGAATTTGTGTGTAGTGTTTTAGTTGCTGAGATGCATGCACATATACAAATACACACTATCACACCCACACACACACTGATAAACATACACACATATAAACACACTGACAGACATGCAGATACACAGACACACAGAGACACACACTGACACACATACAGATACACAAATACAAACACTGACACACAGCTTCTGCTGGATGAGGCTATGGGAAAGTAGAGTCTGGTTCTGCTGTTTGCTCCCCCCTATTTCCAGAATCTGCCTTAAATTCACCCTCATGCGCGGCTCAGTGTTTTGAGTTGGGAGGAAATTACAGGCTCTCACTTCCTCCCAGCACTCCCTGATGTATGAAGGATTGCACTGTTAAAGGGCTGCAGTGCATGACTGGGCCCCTCATGACACATGTCTACTGGAGGGCCCTTAGTGCATGGGTCACCCTATGGGCCCCTCGGGATGAGGGTGTTGGTGCAGCCGCACTGGCTGCACTGGCTCTTGTTTCGTCACTGCCCCACACACATTGTCACATTCGCAGATGGTACTCATACTTCCTGAGGTGCCTGCAATGCTCTGGAGGTCGGTCCACAGTGGTCATAGTATGGTCAGCATCCTTTATCCTCAATTTACAGTAAGGGAACTCTCCACGGTCTTTCCAACATTCCAAGATGGTGGCCGCCACATGAAGATACTGGTCTACAGGTCACAGGTTGGAGGACGTGTGGCTTCAGGGGAAGAGCTGGATGATGATGAATCCAAGATGGTGCTGAGTCCCACAGTCAGTAATATTGACCTCAATTAACCTCTCCTACAGTTAAAACTAGTTTATGTGATTGAGGCATTCATTTATAAGCAGAGTACACCTTTCAGTACTGCTTGTTTTTTTATTGCCTACCTAAAAACTCCTAGAATTTGCCTCCCTGTGTTTCCTGTCCTTGTTGGTTTCCTAATTTTGCCCTCTAATTTTTGCTGATTGCCAACTGCCGTGACCCCTAGTCCATCTGACTCTGATTTCTGTCTGACCCTTTTTGGGTACATTTGCCTCGGATTTTCTTTTACTTTATTAAAGCCCATCACCAACCCAACAGAATCCTGTTCTCACCCTCAGAATCTCTGTAAATAGTGCTTATGAGGGAGAGCTGTTACTGCGTCTGAATTCCAGGACCGAACATAACCCCAGCGGGTTGTTACATCCCTCATCCTTCCACATACTTTAAACTAACCTAGAAATTATATTTAATCAAAAAGACCATCATAAAATACAGGACAAAATAAATCTTCTTCATTTTTAATGTGTATATTTGTATGAAGTAATAGAATTATTTTAGCACTTATATTTGTCATTGAAAATTCCTGGACACTTGGCTCGTTTGTCCTTGGCTCACTCATGTCTTTATTTGGCCAAGGACAATGGTGAATTAGGCCAAGAAAGTTAATGGTTCCGAAGCCAATGTCTTTGATGTTGAATTTATTTCATTTGCAGAATAGTGTTTGTTTGCACTTTAATTATGACATCACATGTGCAAATTCTTCACAACAGCTACAATTATTTTTTTCTTAAAACATAAATGGACAGTATAAGCCAAACTAAATAATGTATGGATCCTTTGTCAGGCCACATTTTATTGCAATCTGTTAAGTTTCTCTAAACATCAATCATTTGTATCTCTAACTTTTATTCATATAGGTAGCCGCCACGTGATGTCACAAAACAAGGTGCAACATACTATGCAATAATAGAAATACATTTTGTTTATACAATAACCATATTCTCTAGATACATATCTGTTACTCTTGATCCCACTGTCTCTTATTGTCAGTCTCCAGGTCTCTTTCAATCAGGCACATTAGTTCATAAGACTTAGTTCCATCCTTCAATTGCAGACTGCCTGTGTTCATTTTCTCCCATGTATCTCCTTTTTTCCTGTCATTTCTCAACCTCTTTCTCTTCCATGATTGCCTCTTTTCTTTGCAACTGCTCTCTATATGCATTTCTGTAACTCTCATCCTTCTTTTCCAAAGCTCCAAGCCATTGTGGTCGACCAATGCATAGTCAATGGCAAACTTCAGAAATTCTGATAGAGCACATGGACAGGTTTATTACCTAAAGTGAGAGCAGTTGTGAATTGAAACTGGATTCCAAATTTAAAGTCAAAATAGCCAATCCGGGATAATGTTCCCAGTTCAATTACTATGGTCTCACATGTGAAATTCACTTTAGATTTCCAACAATGCTCACGTTAATAAATAACCCTGCAAGCATGCCTGAGGTGTGTATATACAGCAAATGTGTATACAATGTCTAAATGTGTAGCCCCAAGGAGCCAAAGCACAGCTTAGTGGAGGAGGGCCTTGACAGGGGTTAGGAGGCGGGCTTAGGAGGAGCCAGCCAGGACTGGTGGATTGTGGGAGAAAGGGGTTGGTCTACTTTAGTAGGCAGCCATTTTGGATAGAGCACATTTAATTTCTTACCTGGCTGAGTTTGTCCCACCCACCCTCCCTGGGTTTTTGAGATAAGGATGGTATCCCGTTTTGTCACAGCGGCGGGATAGGGAGCCGAGGAAGAGGAAATAGGCTCCCCTGAGGAACGTCATGGACATGGAAATTGTGGTCACTGGTGGTTGGTAGGTTTCGAGTCCTGGAGGTGGCTCAGAACCTAGTGGGGTAGGGGTATCCGGGTATACCCCTGCCGTGGTTATTTATGGTTGGCACTTAAATTGTTATGTTGGAGTAAGGTTGCAAATTGTTAAAGATATATATATATGTGTTAGTATGTTGGGGGTCATTGCCCGTTATATTAAAAGAAGGATGCGGATGCGAGGGTGGAGTACGGGGGCAATGACCCATATTTATATGTTAAATTATTATTATATTGCTATGATTGTTATTACTTATGATAAACTTATTATATTTATTTATATAATGGTTAATAAAAGCTGTGGACAATTTTACCCATATACCCTAGTGTCAGTGTGTTATTGGGTTAGGTATGTGGGGGTTTTGTCCTAGGTTCCGGCTGCCCATATGGCGACTATACACCGGTCATGCTTAATATCACTGATTTAGGCATTACAAACCTATGTTCACTGTTATACTCACTTGAAAAACTTGAAGAAGCATCCACCACTGCCTATAGACTATGCATTTAATTCATTTATCCACTATTGTAGTAACCTGGGAAACCACTGAGCCTGACCTTTAGTAAGCATTTTGTTAGGCAATCTCAAAATAGATTAACTCATAAGTAGATGGTGTGAAGCTCAAAGATAATGAACCATCTTTGACTCTACACCAAAATGCAAATATGATCCAAGATTCCAATTTGCCTAGATCAGGGATGCCTAAAGGGTAGATCACCAGATGTTTTAGAACTACAACTCCCATGAAGCTCTGCATGCCTTTAGAATGACAAAACATCATGGAAGCTGTAGTTGTAAAACATCTGGGGATCTACCTTTTGGGCACCCCTGGTCTAGATGTTGCATGCACATTGGAATTTGCAGTCTATGTTTCAAAGCATGGATATTCTTTTATAAAGATATTGTATTGAATGTATGACTTTTCTCTAATAGTGTGCCTGAACCTTGCTAGAACAATTACTAATCCATGTGAAACATCAATAGCAAGCAGTGTTTTCCTGACATTCATGCGCGGTTCTCCTAGTTGACGCGTGATTTAAAATACATGTTTGATAGCTTTAGTAGCCCAACAGTGACAATTCTGCAAGGCTAAAACAATCTGATGACAGCAGGAAGGATGTAATTGCAGGTATCTGGCAGAACAAATAAAAGACATTCATTTCACGACTTACCTAACAATGACACTAAGGATAAAAATCACCTACAAACATAGATGCTTTCATTTACCTTTTGCTAAAACATTTTACACTTTTATACATAGTATTATTCAAACACAGTTAATTACTACTCATGGATCTAATGCATAGCAACCATAACCGACTTTGCATTTATGAAGAATGAATAAAAAATCTACAATTATTAATAAACTGATGTAGCGTGTCGCTATGGCACCAATAGATAGAAATCATAACATTTGAATTATCCCAAGAAACAAACAAAGAGTAAATTATTATTGTAACCATTATGTACTGTAATACCTCAGTTTACATTGCCTTGCTTTACAGTGCTTCGCTAATGCAGCGTTTTTCAATTATTTTCAGATTTTGAATCTCCCCTATCTCTACTATTTTAAGGTTAGCAATACCTACAGTAGTAGTATTTTTGTTTATTAATTTGAATTAACATAATTTTTTTGGTGGGGGTGAGTTGAGCTACTGCACATTGAATATACATCAGTGCATGATAGTATAAACATGTTTGAAGACAAATGAAAATAAGCCTGTGATTCGCTTTACAGGTATATTCACGTTACAGAGTTAACTTGGAACATGACCTATACATCCTAACTTTGGTGTCCCAAGAAGTTGTGAGGACACAATTTTCTGCACCTTCTGAGGACAGACCTTGCATGGAGCACTGTTTCAGTGCTCTTTGCAGGGATATAGTGCCCTGAACATAGTATGAGCGCATATAATGATGCATTTGTGCTATGTATTCCCTGTCTGAATGGTGGAACATGTCAGCGCATACTCCTCAAGGTTCCATCAAGTTGTAACACTGAACTGCTATCTAAACCAGAGGAGTTCTGTTATGATGTTTGTGACAAACCATCTGGCACCCCGACTGGGTACCTCCGTCAAGTTCGATTCCTAGCTTTCCTCCGGGACACAGGAGTGCTTCAGCCCCTAGCCGCAGCTTGGCTGGGGTCTCTCTGCCCTGGAACAGGGTCCTGGATATAGGTTCAAGTGATTAAGCTCTCCTGCAGAGAGTATAGCTGATCTACCCAAACACTAGCCCAGTCTGAGTGAAGGGTGTAAAGGAACTGTTTTTTTTATGGCCAAGTTATCTGCTTTTATACACAGCCCCCAGCATTGGGTCTCCATTCAATACAATGCAAGCCCCTCCCATAAATCTCTGAGGCAAACACAAAAATCTAAAATATAAAAATACCCCAAAACATCATAAAAATAAATAATAACCCCACAAATAATACATCCCCGAATAGCCCTCCCCCCGAACAGTGTAGGGGAAACGCCACCTGTGTTAAAGTTCTGACAGGACACACACGTGGCCCTATGCCCAAAATAGTTCCAGGGCATTTAGTTTTTTGGCCAGTCAATTTTTGGGAGCTTCTGCATCCGGAATATGGGGAGCTCTGCCTGGCTCCAAGGTAGCATTTGTGCACCTTCCCTCCATAAAACTCTATCCTGGTGGGCTGCAAAGTCATTCAAAACTTCATGCCCAGGAAGCACACGGTCACCTCATGCTGAAAACAGTTCCTATAACATTTGAGGCTAAGTACCGCTGAGGTGACCGGGGACCCACAAAGTCCTCATGACAAATTTAGTTCTATAACAATTGCGGCTTCAGTGAAGGGGAAAAAAAAGTATCCCCCTGCTGATTTTTGAATGTTTGTCCACTGACAAAGAAATGATCAGTCAATACTTTTAATGGTAGGTGTATTTTAACAGTGAGAAACAAAATTTAAAAAATCCAAAAAAACGCATGTCAAAAAAGTTATAAATGTATTTGCATGTCAATGAGTAAAATAAGTTTTTGATCCCCTATGAATCAGGAAGATTTCTGGCTCTCAGGTGTCTTTTATACAGGTATCGAGGTGAGATTAGGATCATTCTCTTAAAGGGAGTGCTCCTAATCTCAGCTCATTACATGTATAAAAGACGCCTGTCCACAGAAGCAATTAAAAAGAAAAACGTGCATATATTAGGTTAAAATACAATAAATTAGAGTGCTACAATCACCTGTGGGGTCACTCCACCACACATAAAATCAGTGAAAAAAATAGTATAAACGGTGAGAGCACACACAAACAGTAAATTTCTTTACCCTTGTATTCAATTAAAATCCTGTAAATATAAAATCAGGAAAAAAACATAGGGTAATAACATCCAGATAAATTTTTAAATTGTGAATAATTTAGCAAACTCACATATTACTGAGCCACTTAAAAGCTGACTCAGACTAAAAACGTTGAATGAATAGGAAGTAGTGATCGCTGTAATCGAAAGCCAACTGTTTGCTTGTTCCTGCTTTAAAATGCCCTGGATGCAGGTTCTTTTAAAAAGGTTTTATTGCAAGGTAAAAAAACAGCAGCAAGAATAGAAAACAGCAATCTCACTCTCCGCACACTGTCCACAGAAGCAATCAATCAGATTCCAAACTCTCCACCATGGCCAAGACCAAAGAGCTGTCCAGGGATGTCAGGAACAAGATTGTAGATAAGGTAATGATAAAGTGACAACAGTTGCTGGGATTATTTGCAAATTGAACACAAAATAACTGTCAGTCTCCCTCGGTCTGGTGCTCCATACAAGATCTCACCTCATGGCATTTCAATGAGCATGAGAACGGTGAGGAATCAGCCCAGAACTACACGGGAGGATCTTGTTAATGATCTCAAGGCAGCTGGGACCATAGTCACCAAAAAAAATTGGTAACACACTACGCCATGAATGCTGAAATTCTGCAGCGCCTGTGTTTGGAGAAGGAGGAATGCTGCCTATGACCCCAAGAACGCCATCCCCACCGTCAAACATGGAGGTGGAAACATTATACTTTGGGGGTGTTTTTTTGCTAAGGGGAAAGGACAACTGCACCGCTTCAAAGGAACAATAGACTGGCCCATATACCGTCAAATCTTGGGTGGGAATCTCCTTCCCTCAGCCAGTGCATTGAAAATGGGTCGTGGATGTGTATTCCAGCATGACAATGATCCAAAACACACAGCCAAGGCAATAAAGGAGTGTCTCAAGAAGAAGCACATTAAGGTCCTGGAGTTGCCTAGCCAATCTCCAGACCTTAGTCTCATGGTTTCTAGTTTCCAAATGTCAGCCTCGAAACCTTAATGACTTGGAGAGGATCTGCAAAGAAGAGTGGGACAAAATCTCTCCTGAGATGTGTGCAAGCCTGGTGGCAAACTACAAGAAATGTCTGACCTCTGTGATTGCCAACAAGGGTTTTGCCACCAAGTACTAGGTCGAAGAGATCAAATACTTATTTTACTCTGTATTTAATCTTTCAAGATTCTTTTGTTTCTAGTATGTACTGGAGGATTGGAGAAAGGCAGATGTTGTTCCTATATTTAAAAAGGGTTCAAAATCCTTTCCTGGAAATTATAGACCTGTGAGCTTAACTTCTGTGAGTGGGAAAATATTTGAAGGGCTATTAAGGGATAATATTCAGAAATTCATTGGTAAAAATTTTGTTATTATCAATAATCAGCATAGTTTTATGAAACTTAGGTCATGCCAAACTAACCTGATTGCATTCTACAAAGAAGTAAGTAGAAGTATAGATCAGGGTGTTGCAGTGGATGTGATCTACTTGCCAAGGCATTTGATATTGTTCCTCACTAAAATAAATTGGTCTAGATGAATATTCTTGCTCTTGAGTAGAACATTGGCTTAAGGATAAAGTACAACGAGTTGTCATTAATGGTGAATTTTCAAGCTGGACAAAAGTGGTAAGTGGTTTCCCTCAGAGTTCACTTTTGGGATAGCTCCTATTTAACATATTCATAAATAATCTTGCAATAGGCATCGAAAGACATGTTTTAGTGTTTGCAGATGACACAAAACTTTGTAAAGTAATACAATGTGAGCAGGATATTGCTTTGCTGCAGAGGGATTTGGATAGCTTGGAGGCCTGGGCACTAAAATGGCAGATTAAATTTGATGTAGAGAAATGCAAAGTTATGCACTTTGGGGTCAAGAATGCACAAGAAACTTACACCCTAAATGGTAGTGAATTAGGGATAACCACACATGAGAAGGATTTGGGAATTGTTATAGACAACAAATTAGATAGCAATATGCAATGTCAATCTGCAGTTGCTAAGGCCAGTAAGGTTTTGTCATGTATAAATAGGGGCATAAAAATCTAGGGATGAAAATATAATTTTGCCTCATTATAAATTGCTGGTAAGACCACACCTTGAATATGCTGTGAAATTTTGGGCACCTGTTCTAAAGAAGGATATCATGGCACTAGAAAGTGCAGAGACGAGCTACAAAATTGATAAAAGGAATGGAGCACTTTAGTTACGAAGAAAGGTTAAAAAATGTAAATCTCTTTCGTTTGGAAAAACAGCACCTCAGAGGGGATATGATAACATTAGACAAATATATTTGGAGCCAGTACAAACCATTATCTGGAAATCTATGCATAAACAGGGCTATGCTTAGGACACGAGGTCATGCATTTAGGCTGGAATAAAGGAGATTTAATCTAAGGCAAAGAAAAGGTTGTTTTTTTTTTACAGTAAGAACTATAAGGATATGGAATCCTGCCTGAATAGGTGGTTTTATCAGAGTCCATACAGATGTTTAACAGCAATCCAAGGAGATATCTGACTGCCATTTTGGGGTCAAAAAGGAATTTTTTCCTAGTTTGTTGCAAAATTGGAAGCACTTCAGACTGAGTTTTTTGCCTTCTTTTGGATCAACAGCAAAAACATATGTTAGGAAATCTGAACTTGATGGACGCAAGTCTCTTTTCAGCTATGTAACTCATTGACATGCAAATCAATTTATAACCTTTTTAACGCCTTCAGGACGGAGTCAATAGTGCACGTTCTGATCAAAACAAAACGTAAACAAAAACTGGAATTTGCGCAATATGTCTGTTCAATTCACCGCTGTCACATTAAGTGCACCCACACTTATTATATATCATTTTGTTCAGGAGAAACAGGGCTTTAATTTATCATTAACTATTCATATATGGAACATAATTTATTATGAATACAATTTAAAAAAATGTGAGAAAATAAGATTTGTTTTTAAATTTGTATTTCCGTCTGACATTTTAGCTGTGAATGTCATAATACTGTTAGGTTTTACTGCAATAAAAAAATGCACATATTTGTAATCAGCGATGTCCCACGAGTACAGCAGTACTCCCCATTAACAGGTTTTATGGTGTTTTGGAAAGTTACGGGGTCAAATATAGAACGTTCCATTTTCAAATTGAAATTTGCCAGATTAGTAATATAACCTTTGAGACGGTGTGGTAGCCCAGGAATGAGAATTACCCCCATAATGGCATACCATTTGAAAAAGTAGACAACCCAAGGTATTGAAAGTGGGGTATGTTTAGTCTTTTTTAGTAGCCACTTAGTCACAAACACTGGCCAAATTTAGCGTTCATATTTGTTTTTTTTGTGAAAAAATAAAAAAAACTAATATTTGGCCAGTGTTTGTGACTAAGTGGCTACTAAGAAAGACTGGACATACCCCACTTGCAATACCTTGGGTTGTCTACTTTTGCAAATGGTATGCCATCATGGGGGTAATTCTCATTTCTGGGCTACCATACGCTCTCAAAGGCATCATAACCAATCTGCCAAATTTCAATGTCAAAAAAATGAAATGCTTCTTGGATAAAATTAATTTACCTAAACTTACCTCTGCCCAACAAGACTCCCTCTCGGCCCCCATCACGGAACCTGAGGTGATTAAAGCCATAACCACACTGCATGCAGAAAAGGCCAACAGGTATTACAAAAAATTCCAACAGATTTTAGTTCCTCGCATAACAAATGCATTTAATGAGGCAGTTCTAAAACGAGCACTGCCACAGGAGGCACTGAAAGCTCACATAATCACGCTTCCCAAACCCGGTAAACAGCCAACGCATCCGCAAAATTTTCGCCCGATTTCGTTACTCAACAACGATACAAAACTCTTCGCTAAAATTTACGCTACCAGATTAAGTGACATACTTCCACAGGTGATACATAATGACCAAGTGGGGTTTGTGAGGGGTCGTCAGGGAGGCGACAACACAAGAAAGGTCATAGATATTATACACAGCATATGCAAACAACATATGGAATGCCTAGTCATTTCACTAGATGCAGAAAAAGCCTTTGACCGCCTGGGCTGGAGGTTTCTGGAAGCGGTCCTATGCAAGTTCGGATTGCCGGAGACGTTCCGCTCAGCGGTCAGGGCCCTATACCATAACCCATCTGCACAGGTGATCACCGCGGGTTTCACATCTGAAGCCTTCCACATAACTAACGGAACGAGACAAGGTTGCCCGCTCTCTCCTCTGCTTTATGTACTAGCTCTTGAGCCGCTGGCGGCACTTATCAGAGCAAATAAAGCTATCCATGGCGTCCGTATAGGGGACAAAGAATTTAAGATTAATTTATTTGCGGACGATGTCCTATTAACATTGACCCAGCCCATGATATCCCTGCCACACCTAATGGAAAATATCAAGGAATACGGTTTCAATTCCTACTACAAACTGAACGTCGCCAAGTCCCAAGCCATGGGCATAGGGATCCGAAAGGACCTTCTGAGACAGCTTAGAAACACCTTCTCATTCGATTGACGGACAGACAATATCACATTCCTAGGAATACACATACCCCCCCACCTGCCCAACTTGTTCAAACTTAATTTCGCCACACTTACCAAATCGTTTGTAGATACCCTACGAACATGGGAGGGAAAATTCTTATCGTGGCTGGGTAGATTAGCAGCTTTTAAAATGCTACTCCCCAAGCTCCTATACCTCCTACGCACAATTCCCATACGGATACCGGGAAAATACTTAGCAACATTACAAACACTGATGGTAAGATTCGTATGGGCGAACCGCAGAATACGGGTAGCCACAAAACTCTTACAGAAACCGGTGACAGAAGGGGGTTTGGGGATGCCGGATTTACAGGCGTATTACTGTGCCACACAGTTGGCAGCTATTGCAACCTCAAACTCGGGGAAAGAACCCCCTCAATGGGTGTACATAGAATCTAAGTGGGCCTGAAAACACGGACTAAGGCACATATACTGGACACCTCATACACCAAGCTTGACAACCGCAGACATGTTGCCTCCGACGAGGGTACTGCTACAAGTATGGGAGAAGGCTAAAGCCTCAATGGGAGGGGGAGGCCCTAACATAGGTAACATGCCAATAGCGAGTATCCAAGCACACATCCACAACTTTGATTACATACCATGGCTCGCAGGGGGCTGCACACACTTGCGACAGCTATGCGAGGAAGGTAAAATACTACCATTTCCGATATTACAGTCCAGGTTTTCTATACCGGCCAAACACATTTTTCCCTACCTACAGCTAAAATCCTTTGTGTCCACCCTCCCAAAATATGACAGCCCCGAAATACAGCCCAAACACCCCCTGGAACAATTGTGCTTAACTGAAAAGACTCCCACAAAAATCATCTCTAAACTGTATACGACCCTGACGAACACACATACCAACTCCCAAACGGACTTCAGAGACAAATGGCACGCCGACCTGGGACACGAGTTAGAGGAAAGGGATTGGAAACTAGCTTTCAGAGCACACAAAGGTCTCACCATGTGTGCCTCACACTTAGAAACGATGAGAAAAATCCTATATAGATGGTATATGGTCCCAGACAAACTTGCCACAATATACCCAGGTACCAAACCAGATTGCTGGAGAAACTGTGGGGAACGGGGAACGATGTTCCACATATGGTGGACTTGTCCAGCTCTGACCCCATACTGGACACAAGTGGAGGAAATTGTCAACCACACGATAGGGAACACATATCACTTGACACCAGAACAAGGCCTTCTCTTCATGAACCTAAATCTCTGGCATAAACCAGAGAGACAACTAATATTCCAAACCTTAATAGCAGCGGTGACCCTGATAGCCAGGTGTTGGAAACAACCCCGTCCACCAACCAAACAAGCACTGATATGTCAAATCTCCACAAACTGGGAATACGAACACATGGCTTTTAAATACCTAAGTACGAATCATAAAATTAGGGAAGCGCAAACCAAGTGGAGGAAATACACTGAACAACATAGTACCACTTGATACAAAATGCGACAACTACACACAATGGATGGGAAACTCATACACAGGGACAGGTGAAGGTCTCAGGCCAAACCAAGGCCAAGAACGAACATTCCCACCTATGACCACATAGGTCGCGGCGGTAGGTGACCACCAAGCGCGATCACCCTCCAATCGGACAACCATGCCTACACAAGGCAACCCATAAGGGGAACATACCTCACATGAGTGCAGATTTACGCAAAAAGTGCAGTGCAGACATGTTATAGTAGTTTAAGTTTCTGATCCTGTTGGTATATGTTATACCACAACCCATTCACCCCCACCACCCCTATCTTCTGTGTCCCCCATCCCGCTTGAAGCTACGCAAAAATTCGAGCTCCAAGCCAAGACAGTCCCCGGAAGCAACAAGCCGTCAGATAAATGAGCAAGAGGGTATATGTAAAACTCCATAATTGTAAAGATGTATAAGTGTGTACCCGAATATTAACACTCAGCTCTCAAGCTCCAGGGGTTACCACTAGTGGTACTTGGTACTCAATGTGATCACAAATTGCTGTCATTACATGGATGGTACGCAATATTTTAAGCCTTACCCCCATAGGTGAGGCTGAAGTGACTATATAAGATCGCAGCAATGCAATATTGTGTGGCAATTCCCCCTTCCCCTCTTACTTTCTGTATCCCCCTTATTCTTTTATCTGTGAAAATAAAAATTGTCAAATTGAAAAAATAAAAATAAAATGCAAGTCTTATATGTGACTCTCTAACTTTCCAAAACACCATAAAACCTGTACATGGGGGGTACTGTTATTCTTGGGAGACTTTACTAAACACAAATATTAGTGTTTTAAAACAGTAAAACATATTACAACAATAATATAGTCCGTAAAAGTGCTTTGTTTGTAAAAAATGCAACAAGCATCACTTTTACTTAAAATATAATCGTTGTAACACAATTTACCAGTTTGAAACACTAATATTTGAGTTCAGCGAAGTCTCCCGAGTAAAACAGTACCCCATATGTACAGGTTTTATGGTGTCTTGGAGAGTTACAGGGTCAAATATAGTGCTTGCAAATTAAATTCTCTGCCCTTTCTCCCTGTGTTGTCAGGCATGTCAATCAAATTTTAATTAATCAAATCACATAATTATGTTAAAAGACTACTTAAATATACATGTAGAATTTTAATATATATGCATTTATAGGTATTTAAATTCTACGTGTATACTAATGTAATCTTTTATGTAATTAGATGTATTTATCTATATATATACAGTTGCAAGAAAAAGTATGTGAACCCTTTGGAATATATGCATTTCTGCACAAATTGGTCATAAACTGTGATCTGATCATCATCTAAGTCACAACAATAGACAATCACAGTCTGCTTAAACTAATAACACACAAAAAATGAAATGTTGCCAAGTTTTTATTGAACACACCATGTAAACATTCACAGTGCAGGTGGAAAAAGTATGTGAACCCCTAGACTAATGACATCTCCAAGAGGTAATTGGAGCGAGATGTCAGCCAACTGGAGTCCAATCAATGAGATGAGATTGGAGGTGTTGGTTACAGCTGCCCTGCCCTATAAAAAACACACACCAGTTCTGGGTTTGCTTTTCACAAGAAGCATTGCCTGATGTGAATGATGCCTCGCACAAAAGAGCTCTCAGAAGACCTACGATTAAGAATTGTTGACTTGCATAAAGCTGGAAAGGGTTATAAAAGTATCTCCAAAAGCCTTGCTGTTCATCAGTCCACTGTAAGACAAATTGTCTATAAATGGAGAAAGTTCAGCACTGCTGCTACTCTCCCTAGGAGTGGCCGTCCTGTAAAGATGACTGCAAGAGCACAGTGCAGACTGCTCAATGAGGTGAAGAAGAATCCTAGAGTGTCAGCTAAAGACTTACAAAAGTCACTGGCAAATGCTAACATCCGTGTTAGCGAATCTACAATACGTAAAACACTAAACAAGAATGGATTTCATGGGAGGATACCACAGAGGAAGCACAGGTCATGTCAACCTAACTTGATTGCGTTCTACCAAGAAGTAAGTAGAAGTATAGATCAGGGTGTTGCCGTGGATGTGATCTATTTGGATTTTGCCAAGGCATTTGATACAGTTCCACACAATAGATTAATGTTCAAACTCAAGGAAATCGGTCTAGATGAAAATGCTTGTTCTTGGGTAGAACATTGGCTTAAACACAGAGTACAAAGAGTTGTCATTAATGGTAAATTTTCAAGCTGGACAGAGGTGGCAAGTGGTGTCCCTCAGGGGTCTGTTCTGGGACCCCTTCTATTTAACATGTTTATAAATGATCTTAAAGACAGCATTGAAAGTCATGTTTCAGTGTTTGCAGATGACACAAAACTTTGTAAAATAATACAATGTGAGCAAGATATTACTTTGCTGCAGAGGGATTTAGATAGACTGGGGGACTGGGCACTCAAATGGCAGATGACATTTAATGTTGAAAAATGCAAAGTTATGCACTTCGGCGTAAAGAATACACAAGCAACGTATACCCTTAATGGAAGCGAATTAGGGATAACAACACATGAAAAGGACTTGGGAATTGTTATAGACAACAAACTATGCAACAATGTGCAATGTCAATCAGCAGTGGCCAAGGCCAGTAAGGTATTGTCATGCATGAAAAAGGGCATTCATTCTCGGGACAAGAATATAATTTTACCTCTTTATAAATCACTGGTAAGACCCCATATTGAATATGCTGTGCAATTTTGGGCACCTGTTCTAAAGAAGGATATTATGGCACTAGAAAAAGTGCAGAGGCGGGCTACAAAATTAATCAAAGGAATGGAACATATCAGCTATGAAGAAAGGCCAACAAATTTAAACCTATTTAGTTTAGAAAAACGTCGCCTGAGAGGGGATATGATAACATTATACAAATATACTCGGGGCCAATACAAACCATTGTGTGGAAATCTATTCACAAACCGGACTTTACATAGGACACAAGGCCATGCCATTCTGGGGTCAAGAAGGAATTTTCTTTCCTAGCTTGTTGCAAAATTGTGCTTCAAACTGGGTTTTTTTTGCCTTCTTTTGGATCAACAGCAAAAAACAAATGTGAGGAAGGCTGGACTTGATGGACGCAAGTCTCTTTTCAGCTATGTAACTATGTAACGCTGTCCAAACAAAACATTGCTGCATGTTTACAGTTTGCACAAGAGCACCTGGATGTTCCACAGTAGTACTGACAAAATATTCTGTGGACAGATGAAACCAAAGTTGAGTTGTTTGGAAGAAACACACAACACTATGTGTGGCGAAAAAAGGCACAGCACACCGACATCAAAACCTCATCCCAACTGTGAAGTATGGTGGTGGGGGCATTATGGTTTGGGGCTGCTTTGCTGCATCAGGGCCTGGATGGATTGTTATCATCGAAGGAAAAATGAATTCCCAAGTTTATCAAGACATTTTGCAGGAGAACTTAAGGCCATCTGTCTACCAGCTGAAGCTCAACAGAAGATGGGTGTTGCAATAGGACAATTACCCAAAGCATAGAAGTATATCAACAACAGAATGGCTTAAACAGAAGAAAATACGGCTTCTGAAGTGGCCCAGTCAGAGTCCTGACCTCAAACCGATTGAGATGCTGTGGCATGACCTCAAGAAAGTGATTCACACCAGACATCCCAAAAACATTGCTGAACTGAAACAGTTCTGTAAAGAGGAATGGTCAAGAATTACTCCTGACCGTTGTGCACGTCTGATCTGCAACTACAGGAAACGTTTGGTTGAAGTTATTGCTGCCAAAGGAGGTTCAACCAGTTATTAAATCCAAGGGTTCACATACTTTTTCCACCTGCACTGTGAATGTTTACATGGTGTGTTCAATAAAAACATGGCAACACGTCATTCTTTGTGTGTTATTAGTTTAAGCAGACTGTGATTGTCTATTGTGACTTAGATGATCAGATCACACTTTATGACCAATTTGTGCAGAAATCCATATCATTCCAAAGGGTTCACATACTTTTTCTTGCAACTGTATATTTGCGGTTATTTGTATTTTATATATAGATAGATTTATATAGAATGTCACTCTAAGTGTATTTTGTTACCAATATATATATATATATATATATATATATATATATATATATTAATAACAAAATACAGTTAGAATGAAATTACATATGAATATATAATTTATATTACATTTTGTTTCAATATTTTACTTATATTTTATTATTTTATTTATTTATTATTGTAATTATGCATATATATATAATATATGTGTATATATATCTATTATATATATATATATAATATATATACATATTATATATATGTAACGTCATTCTAAGTGTATTTTAATACTAATATATGTACTTACATTAATATTAAAATACACGTCGTATGACGTTACATATATATATATGTATATCTATTATATATAATAGATATACATATATTATATATATAAATAAATTTCTATTTTAATTTTACACGTTTAATTCTTTTTTTTTTACTTTCCCACCAGCAGACAGTCCCCCTGCTGGCAGATCCACAGCCAGCTATAGGGGGCCATGTGATCGCTCTTTGAGAGCGATCACATGGCCCCCGGGGGCCTCATGTGCCGGGGGAGGGCTGCCTGGGCTGTCAAGCAGCCCTCCAGAAGAGGATCGCGGTGGAGATAAGTAAATCTCACCTCCAGGGATAGAAAGCTGTTACGGCGTTCTATGCCGCCGCAACAGCTTTAAAGCCCTTTTAATGCGGACGGCATAGAACGCCGTAACGGCGTTAAGGGGTTAATATGTGTTTTTCTGGATTTTTTTTGTTATTCTGTCTCTCACAGAGAGAAATACACATACCATTACAATTATAGACTGATCATTTCTTTGTCAGTGGGCAAACGTTCAAAATCAGCAAGGGTTCAAATACTTTTTTTCCTCACTGTAAGTACCACTGAGGACAATTTGTGGGTTTCTTCATGCAAACGACCACCAGGGAGCTAGTGTTCGGTTCCATTTGAATTAAGGGAAAGTGCCGAAACAGGGGCACTCAGGAAAATCTGCTAATGGCGGTCGGGAAGGTTATCTTCCGAATTGGGTCTCTGATCGGGACCGTAGTGGGTGGGCAGGAGGCCTGCAGGCCGGAGGGTGATGATGCTGAGCCCCTTCTTTAACAGATTCTTATTGCCCCTGAATGTAAAAAATCATATAAAAATCAAATATTGTATTTAACCCCTTAAGGACACATGACATGTGTGACATGTCATGATTCCCTTTTATTCCATAAGTTTGGTCCTTAAGGGGTTAAACACTTTCCAGTATGCTGATACAGGTACAGTATGTTTAAACCATCTATTATATGAAAACAAAAACTCCATATAACATTATCTGTTTAATGATCACAGGAAAGTTAGCCCCTAGACATCTATAGAGCCACAGTTATCCAGTATCCACCACTGCTATATAATGTGTAAGCATAAAGAATAAATATATTAACATATGTCATATGTATAAGTCATAGGAGTGCAGTGTGCAATTTTGTGTGTGTTATGTACATGTGAATGTGAAAATGTATCATTTGTTCACCACCTCCTCCCGTTCCAACCAATGCCATTCTCATTATCCACCATAAATTGTTTGGGCTTGTCCCTTTCCCCTTTCTTGCACCTCAGTAAACCAAGACTAAGGAAGGCATATTTTGAAGACCAATATAGAATTCTCAGTTTATCACCACAACCATTACATCTATTTTATCATTTATCTTTTATCTGACAACATTTACTTGCATTGCGTTCAATATTGAAAGTCAGTGCTGCCCACTTTGGCTTAAAAGTTTATGATTAAATGTCATATAGTGTTATCATGTGATACTTTCTTATCATTACCATGCAAAATGGTAATTTGGTATAACATTTTGGTAGAGTCTGTTTATGAACTGCATCAAAATTTCCACTCAAACAATATTGATCAAATTTTGCTATGGTCCTCACTTTATGCATATATTTTTTTTAATTACACATTTTGTTTTTTAATTAATATATTATTATTTTGGTAAAACATGGGTTGGGTGGATACAGATAGGAAAAAGGGAGGGAAGGGTATGAAGAGGGTACAAGGAAATCCAAGTACATAGCCATACATCTATAGCAATTTGCATTATTAGTCTATCAGGTCTATACATCAGGATCTGTGATCGATAAATAATTGTAACAGATACCCCTGTTCCTGGAGGATAGTTTTGCTTAACCAGCAAGGTATACAAATCTACCCGAACAGATTTCCCCATTCTGATTTGTATACCGAGCAAAGTACCAAAGCAGTTTGAAGTGGTCGGCTGGCATTCGAACACGTGGCGACGGCCATCTTAAGCTGCAAGCAAAATGAGCGGTGTTTGGTTGTCGAGTGTATGGAACTCAAATTTACACTCGACGGCGCGAACACCGCTAAACACATACCTTCCACTGATGTACTGCTATTCGAATGGGAATCGAACGGCGTTCGGTGGGAATAAACTCCCAAATAATGCACAGGAATATGTCAGCAGTGGCTCCGTCAGCCTAAAACCTTTATGGTGACCAAACCAAAAATCTTTGCTGGGGAGGTTGATACACCCAGTGCGGGGAGTATTGGCCCCTGTTCTGATGCTCTAGTAGGCGCCTCTCCAAAAGTAGGGACCATATGTGTTAGTGTTTGTTATTTGTGGGCTGCCTTGTGTATCTCAAGGTTCATCTGTGAGTAGGCACCCAGAACTGTGTGGGGGAGGTCGAAACCCGGGGTAAAACCTTAAAACTGGTGTTATTGTTTGGATGAATCCGCTAGTGGATATGTCCTGTTGTATGACCATAAGTATGTGTTTCGAAAGAGTGAGCCAATTTGGTCTGTCCCATAATGTGGAAACCTGTACTTCTTGGGTTGTGAGCTTATTGTGGGGAATACATTAGTCGACCTCTAGTGGCTTGTATAGGTTCGGTGGTAACATATTGCAAAGCATATGTGAGGTAACAGTATCTTTGCATTCCTAATTGTAGTAGATTATAGAGGGGTAACATTTTTGCATTTCTTATAACAGGTCTTTGTTATTAAGTGGGAGGGGATGGGTACAGGGATACAGAATGTAAAAGGGGAAGGGGTGGTAATGGAAAAAACATAAACAGTCAACAAGTCTACTGAGGTAACAAAGCAAAAAGGAGCATTAGCTGTGCATGGAGCTGGTACCCCATCGAACAGCCCACATATGATTTGTGGGGGGGGGGGGGACTTGAGGTGTGCATCAACTGTGTAACCATCAATCACAGTGTGCTCCCTTAGGTATGGGGGAACCTTTAAGGGTGTAAGAGAGGGCTGTTAGGTTGATGCATTCAGTGTTCTTTTGGAATATAAGGTCACCCATGGGTTCCATGTTTCATGAAATTGCTGGATTTGTGTGTACGAGGTCAGGGACATTCGTTCATATGTGTAATATTGATTGAGTTAATCCATCAATTGCCGTTTAGTAGGGCAGGTAATTTGTTTCCAGCCGGTTTCTATCAGGTTTCAGGCTGCCAGCAGAGTTAGTGCAACCGTTTGTTTGTTGTCTTTAGTTAGGGTGAAGGGGAAGAGGAGCAATAGACAAGTGGTCGGGTTTAGTTGTATGTTGTCTGTACTGAGGGATGTGAGGATGTCTCACACATATTCCCACAGAGGCGTAAGGATGGAGCAGACCAACCATATGGGGGTCATCACACCCTCTGCTCCCCTACATCTACAGCAGAACGCTGGTAAATTGGAGTAAATCTTCTGGAGTCTGCTCGGGGTCAAGTACCGCCTATACAGTAATATTTTGTGTGCCTCTATGTGGGAATAACGGTTAGTCATTTCTCAAAGAGTGTTAAGAGAGAGTAGCCAGATTGGTCTTAAAGGGGAGTGGATGTATTCCTTATTCCATTGAGCTTCAAAGAGGAAGGGTTTGTCTGGGACATCGCTCATCAGGGAGTAGTAGCACAGTGATAGCGATTAGTTTTTTTGGGGTGTTTGCCAACATCTATCATAAATCTGGTCAATAAATTGTGGTTTTGTGTGTGCAAGTTCATTCTGAGATAGTACTCCTGCTTTTTAGTTGTATGTACTGGAAGATACTGTCTAGTGCCATTAGTAATATGGAATGGTTTTGAGAGGAATCAAGAGTTGGATACTCGCGCTTTCGGATGGTTGTATAGGGCCATAATGCCTGAGAAGAAGCTGGGTGGGAAGCCAAATTTGTGGAGCACTTGTGTCATGCATTGCCAGTTAATTCTATCAAAGGCCTTCTCCGCGCCTTGTTCGTGTATTGTGTGCATGTTGGTGAGTATATTGAGAACCTATCTGGTATTGTCTGATCCCCGTCTCCCCTTGGTGAACCCAGATTGATCGTTGTGGATCAGTTTTGGTAGAATTAGGGAGAGTCTGTTGGCTAGGAGTTTAGAGTACATTTTGACACCACTGTTAAAAAAGGATATTGGTCAGACGTTTTGACATTGGGTTGGGGATTTCCCTGGTTTAGGTAGCGTAGAGATGTGTGCCAGGAGCCCATCGCTTGGTATTTCTCATTTGAAATAGCAAGAGTTAAATAGGTGTGTGAAATAGGGAGGGTGAAAGAACGGTTGCAAATGTCTGGTAGTAGAGATTAGTGAAGACATCCAGGCCCAGCGCTTTATGTTTTGGTAGGTTTTGTATGGCTTGTTCAATCTCAGCACATAAGTGAGAGCTCCGATATCTGGTGTATGTAGAAGATCTACTGTCTGAAGAAATTCCTGGATGGAATGTAGAGGGGGAGGGGTAGAGCTGGGGTCATCCTTAATGTTGTATAGGGAACTATAATAGGAAGCAAACTCGTCTGCGATGTCATGTGGGTTGATTAGCTTGCCCTTGTGGTTGTTTTGTATAAACGATATTCTGTTTTTTTTGTGAACGGACTTTGGTTGTGTTGCTAACATGGCACCTGATTTGTTCCCTTGTGAGAATAATCTGTGTTTATATTTCTGTAGGAGATATGTAGTTTTTTCATTGCTTGATTTGTGTGGACTTGGATGGGCCTAGTTTGTTTTTGTTTGTTAAGTCTGTAATTGCACATATGAGACTCGTGTATGATTGCTTTCACTGTTTGTTGTGGTAGCTGGAGAGTTTGATAAGTATTCCCCTTACCATTGCCTTGTGGGCTTTTCATACTGTTTATATATTCGTGTCTGAAGGGATATTGGTTTTAACATAGGATGATAAGTCCTCTTTTATCGTGGAGATTGTCTCAGGATCTTTGAGTAAAGAGCCGTTTAGCTTCCAGGTACCTTTACCTGTTGAAGGATATTGCTCTTGTATGGTCAGTGTTATGGGAGCGTGATCCGACCATGATATGAGGTCTATCGTGGCATTTTGAATTTTGTCGATTAGATGGGTAGGTATCAGGAACCTATCTATTCTTGTATATGTATTATGTAATGCAGAGTGGAAGGTATAATCTACTTCTGTGGGGTTGAGCACTCTCCAGGGGTCGATAAAGTCATGATGTAGGATGGTGTGATATTTTGGATGTTAAGAACAGTTGTTTTTTGTGGTGGGTGAATGAACCAAGTGGAAAGAGGATAAGTCAATGGTTGTGTTGAGAAGAAAGTTGATTTTGCCACCAAGGATTACTTATCCGAATCGGTAGAGGGAAATAAGGCTGAATATTTTGACAAGGAACTCATGTTGGTTGTTGTTTGGGCCATAGACATTAACCAGTGTGTACGAAGAATTGTTGATGTAGCATTGAACCAGTAAATACCTGCCCTCTTTATCTCCTACTTTTTTAACTAATACAAAGGAGACATCTCTAATGATTAATATGGACACTCCTCGTTTTTTCGTCTTGAAGCAGGAGTGAAAGTAAATTACACATTTGAAATATATATTATTTGATAAAAATGCAATCTTAATAAAGTTTACAATTAAGCTATGCATGCATTTAATTAATTTAAAAAGTTTTATTTTCATTTTGATAACAAAAATACAAGAAAAAGAAAAATTCATATCAGCAAAAATACAATATATATATTCGGCATATTTTGATAATTCAGATAAACATATGCAAAAACGTTTCTCTGAAATGTGCAACCTCAGTAGGATATCAATGAAATAAATTCTGCGTATGCTATCGCTGCTTATGGAGATATATGCAAATTTCTGGATTCTATCACTGCATTAGTCAAAAAACTAGTGGACCCTGAATTGCCTTCTGATTTTGGTCAGACAAAATATAGCATTTATAATAGTACTGTCAGCATCCCCACATTTATCTGTCCCCTTTCATAACTGATATGGCCTCTAAAATATAACAAGCAAAGTGTATACATGGTTGATTTGTTCAAATACATTCTATTGTAAGAAATATACAAAACTTTGAAATAGTCAAATATTAATAAATGCATTTTATTTTGTTGAAGTTGAAAATGTTTTACTATGTTTTATATATATTCTATGTTTAATAGAATAAATATATTTTATATGATATTTCAGAATTGTTATTTTATTTATTATTTAGAAATCACTTACTTAATTTAAATACATTTATTGCATTGGGTTTATAACATCAGGAAGGAATATCTAATGCCTGCTAACCTATTGTGCATAAGTTAAATCCACCTTACTCATTGTTCTTTCTAGATGACAAAATGATGAATATTTTTGATATTTTGTCGTTTAGTCAGCAAAAGAATATAAATTCACTATTGATAGAGTAACAAAATGGCCAAATGGCTCAAAGACCGAATTTATTCAGACATTCCCACAAGAAGCTAAATTGCTCACTGTTTTACAGACATAATCCTGTGTAGGACTGAAACATCGACCTTGTTATGTTGCTTCTTTGCTGGATTACAAATAAAGAAGATTTCATTGGAGCAAACCTCGGAGTGCTGGTCGATATTGGAACTAAAATGTCAAGCACCAGATAATATGCTCATATGATTGGAGTGCAGGGCTACTGGGATACACAACTTAAAGCACTCCTTTACATTGAAAATGCACAAAAAATCTGTTCGTTTCTCCTTCATTCGGACAAGAACAATGTGTGTTTGAACTATTGTAAAAGGCAATGGCAGTTGTTCACCTTCAGTCCTAGAAGCAATGCAGCCCTGTTTAATTAGCCACTAATGGGACTTTAATGTACTCAACACAAAAAAACAAAGCTTGTGCATGCTAATTGGCATTGCTTTCTTAATGAGTCACTAATAATGCTATAATTGTTGTGCTTTTTTGGAACAGCTGCCTAGGTGGCAGATGTTTTATTCTTTCATTTTACAGAACTCTTTTATTGACCCATGATTCAGCATTCATTAAAAATTCTAAAATATCTATCTAAGAATCTGCTGTAGTACTAAATAAAAACATGTACATTGTCGCACAGCCAGATTCACCTCCACTTCCCAGAATGCAAATTAAATGCTTCTGCGTTTACTATCAATTAATGTTTCCCCCCTCCCCTTAACCATACGTTATATTAGGAGTTCTGAAGTTCGGAGGAGAAAATGCAATGCGGTCTTTTAGATGGAGTTGTTGTTTTTTTTTCCTTTTTAGATTATTTTTATTTTTAAAGGAATAAACCCCATGAACATAATGTTTTTTTTTCTTTTGATTACATATAAATATGTTATTGTCATGTACACTTTGTGCCGTAACTTCCGTTGTTTTTGTGTTTGCACCCTTTTAAAGTTTAAAAGCTTTTTGGGCATTCAATTGCAAGCATAAGTTACCAGTCTATATGAACTGTATACTTACACATAATAGATTGAAGTAGTGATTCAGCGTACCTCGGTGTCTGCCTGATTAATTGCTTCCTGAGCTGAAGGGTGTGGCACAATCAGGTCTGAATAAGGAGAATAGCTGCAGGCAAGGAAACGTCTCACTGGGTCGAGAATAGAAACCCCATAAATAGTGAGAATTGAATTAGTTTATCTGGCTCTATTTGAATTTATTAACCTAGAGTGGGATCAATTGCACTCATTTTAACACTTTTTGTATCCAAAGTATGTTTGATATTATTTAGATCATTAAATGAGCTACACCTTTATAGTATTTGATAAACTCATTGGTGATGTCATTCTTCTGGAGAAGATGGGTAATATTCAAAAGCTTTAGACTTAACAAGAGAATCTAGAATGCAGATGATCCGTGGCATGCTAAATGTGTTTTTCATGACCTATAGCATGCCACAGGGATGTTGGAGGTATTTGACCTCGAGCCAGCATATGCTGCAGGGAGAAACAAGTTACTAAAATCCACATGATACCATAGGGATACCGCCACTATGCAGGCAAGTGTCTGTCTTTTTAAAATAGCATTTCCTTTTCTTGCTTTTGTTATTCCTTCGTCTAATTATATCACATTATTCTTAATAAATTTATAAACTACATTTTTTTTTTTTTCCAATATACTTTTATGCATCGTTTACTTCTTGGCACTATACTTTTATTTATTTGGCAACATTTCTATATTTCCTGCTGCATTTGTTTTACTCATTGCAATCCGATCTGCCGAAACTCTCAACATATGTACCAGAGAGCCAAATCCTCAATTTTGTCTTGGAAGCAGAAAGAAGAGTGAATTTTATTTTATTTTGTATAGATACTAACCATGATACTTGGAATCCAGTAGCGGATGTAAGGACTGCGATTTGTCCTTTTTTTCTGTTAACGTATGTTTTTCACTCTTTCATCCCAACCACATCCCTATCCCTGCTACATTGATTTTCTGACAACCAGTACCTCTCTGGGTTTTATTATCTCTCATACCTAAAGACAAATTATCATTTGAAACACTAATATTTGTGTTTAAAACGTCTCCCAAGTAAAACAGTACCGCCCATGTACAGGTTTTATGGTGTATTGTAACATTACAAGGTTAAATATAGAGCTTGCAAATTAAATTAACATATGTATACATATATATCTCTTTAAAGTCTACATGTATATTTATGTAATACTACGTATATATGTATTTTTGTAAGTTATTTTTCTTTATATATATATACTGTGAGGGGAAACATTCAATTTGCTTTAATAGTGCTGCATTTGTGAGTTGCAGATAGAAATACATGTGTTAACTTTACTCATAAACTGCACATATATTACAATATATCAACAAAGATATAATATACATATCATGATTATTCTCCTATTTTCTTATTAGTTTTTTTTTTTGTTTAGAATAGTATACTCTCATATCCTCATTCCCTAAAAGTGCAATCACAGTCACACATTTTCCAGTTACAGTTGTTTACCATGTACCTTGCACTGACACATTCAAATTTTCTATGAAATACATTTAGAAAAATATACAGGGCTGGAATCTCTAATCAGAGTAAGGGTTTATTTTGTTTTACCGTATCACAGAACTATTACTGTCCCCATAGACTTCAATTGAGGAACTGCTATTCAGTAAGTTCTGATGTCTGATCACTGGAGCCATCGGTAAAAGCTGTATGCTTTTGAGATTAAAGGAACATTATAGCATAAGGAATGAAAACATGTATTCTTAATGTTATAGTGTTGCCTCACTATTTAGATTAGAGGACCCACCAGCTTAATTAATATACAAAAAGTGAACAAAAAAAGTTTACCTATGTTTTTCCAATGCTGAGACTCACTGGGTGGTGGCTCCGCATCTGCAAAGCCATTAGCAGACATTGCTTCATTGTCTTCATGTTCAATCAAATCAGCATTTACAAATGTTGATGAGTAAATACAATGCGGGAGGACCTTGGACATCACATAACGGATTCAAACATAGTTAGGAGGCGTGATGCACCTCTAGAGTTGTGTTTAGCTGTGTGTTTAAAACATTGCCGTATCTACAAAAATGTAATATCTTGGAATAAGGGAGAATTCCACATCCTTACTGTTCTTACTGTAAAAAAACAAAACATTTCCTTTGCTTTAGTCTAAATCTCCTTTCTTTCAGCTTAATGCATGACCTCTTGTCTTGTGAATAGTCCTATTTATGAATAGATTTCTGGGCAGTGGTTTGTATTGGCCCCTTTAGACTTGAGGAAGTAAGCTTGTCATTCCAAAATTATGTTAGTCCAGTAAAAAAGGTAATACAAGATATGAAGTCCATCTGTTATTTTACATTTTCACTTGGGTATATCTAAATACAGCTGGCAAAAGCTGCAGATCGCTTGTCAGCCTTTGCATTTCCTCTACTTCTTCCCCAGTCCAGACATGTGGGTGTTCAATCACAGACTTAATGAGAAGTCTTTGCAAGGCAAATTGCCTATCTCTTGAGTTTAGCTCCCATGTAACAGGTTGTTGTCTAATTGAAAGCCAGAGTGCGTAACTAGGTTCATTTAAAATATCCCCAATTTCTATTGAAATCTGTACTTTTTTGTAAAATTCAAACGAGGACACACAATTTTCACATATAAAACAATTCATCAAGCTAAAGTGTTTTATAGTTTAACCCCTTAAGGACACATATAATGTGTCCTTAAAGGGGTTAAAGTGTTCTTTTAAAGCAATGTTGGGTTACAAACAGACAAAGTCCTAAAGCACAACAGATGCATACAGTAATAGAAGGACATTTATATTTTACTTATTATAACCATTACGTCAAGCAAACTGCCGGCAACTTAGACACATGCTCATCATTTAGTTGCTATAGACATAAATTGTACGCTGCATACATTTATATATAATTACATTTATATTATATATAATTATTTGCATGTATGGTGCCAAGAAAGACTTCACCACGTCTAAAGATAAAACTAATTTATTTTTTTTTCAGTTGAATTTTCTTCTTCAATTGAGTATCTGCTACCATCATCACACCACATTATTTTTTTATTTTATAAGATAATTAACACTATGAACATCTACACTAATGTCGACTTTCAATCCTACAAGATATATTTAAGGTATACACGATGTTACAGCGTAATTGTGTCTGATGCGCATTTTATTTGTTTTGTTTTAATGAAAATTAACAGAATCTTTGAAATGTAAATACACAACCAGATGGGATTGTACTGTAATTGGAGAAATATGCAAACAAAGGGATTCAATAATTTAGAGAATGTATTTCAAGCACTGTTCTGTAATAGTTATTCAAGCATTGATGGCTAAGAAAAAGGAATTTAAAATAATACTAATCTACATATAAAAAATATGGACGTTACATTATATTATAAATGTTAAGTTAATGTTGGTTCACAAAGGGGTTGCATTAATTTTCAGTCATATTATATTGTAATGAAAGTATGCCTCATGTTTTATGTTGATGATTATCTGTTTATAAAAATAGAAAATGTGTATACATGTGCCTTGCTTGTGTGTCTTAAAGGGATTCTCTAGTGCCAGGAAAATAAACCCGTTTTCCTGGCACTGTAGAAACTTGGAGTGCCCCCATCCCTTCCGCCCCCATTACACTTTAATGAAAGGGTTAAAACCCTGATGTCCGTCGGTGCTGGGTCAGACTCAGCCCACGCTCCTCCCCCGCCGATGTCAGCCGGTGGGGGAGACCTGTGCATGCATGGCAATGGTGTGTGTATGAGTGTGTGTGTGTGTATGTGTATGTGTGTGTATGAGTGTGTGTGTGTGTATGTGTATAAGTGTGTGTGTATGTGTATAAGTGTGTGTGTCAAGGTGTTTGTTGGTGTTTGTGTGTGTGTGTCAGGGTGTCAGGGTGTGCATCTGTGTGTGAATATATATATGCCAGTGTGCTTCTGTGTCAGTGTGTGTTTGCACACATTTGCGTATGTGCATCTGTGTGTCAGGTTGTGCGTTTGTTTTTATGTCAGTGTTTGTATCTGTGTCATGGTGTGTGCATGTATCAATGTTTGTGTGTGTCAGGGTGCATGTGTGTATATGTCGGTGTGTATCTATGTGTCGGTCTGTATCTATGTATCTATGTGTCGGTGTCTATATGAATTTGTGTGTATGTGTCAGTGTATTTATATGTATCTGTGTGTTAATGTGCATGAATATCTGTGTATGTTTGTATGTATGTGTGTATGTGGTAGTGTATGTGCATACATCCAAGCAGTCAAACACCAGCACAACATACAAGCACACTCCTGCAATCTAACACAACTATTACATAAAAACACACCCCTGAATTCAATCCCCCCAAAAATATAAAAACACACTCAAAACACAAATACTTCACACAAATGTACATCTGCATTTAAAAGTGAACATTACATTCAGACACACCACTGCAATAAAACACAAACATCACATACAAACACACCCCTGTATTAAAACACAATAAATGTATACAAGCACACCTTCAAACACCAACAATGTACATTACACTATAGTGCCAGTAATTGCCGCAACACTGCACAGATATACAACCTAGAAATTTTGATTTGTGGTGCCTTGGAAAAATATTGAAATATTAAGGGCACCTTGAACCTAAAAGGTTTGTGAACCACTGCTTTAACCCATGAGTTATACACATTCCTGTCAATGTTATTCTCCCCTTAGGGGGGTGCTTTTAGATTACTGTTCTCTTTTTCTCTTGATACATTTGAAAAAAAAATACCCAAATGAAAAACGAGTAAAACTCTTGCAGTTCTATACAGAAGTTGTTTACTAGGTACAATGGACATTTCTGATTTTTGCCAATCAAAGAAATACTCATCTTAGACTTTTGGGTGACAAACACAATCCCATCAATGCTAATCAAACAGTAGTACATGTATTCATTAAGAACAACATATGAAGAAGAAAGATTAGTTTAGAAATTGTCAAAACGAGATGTCTAGAACATGTTTTGAAAAGCAATACACTATGGGAAAAAAAACACAAACAAGAAGAAAGGAATAAACAATGAATAATAACATCAGAGACTCAACATCTCTTAACCACATGCCTTAAGGAAGCATAAAGGTTCTCGGAAGTGTTTGTTCGAACAACAATATAAATTAATTGGCATTTCACCTTCTATACTCCTCATATATCCTGAAGACACCTTAACATAGCAGTTTGACAGGCTCATTCAAGAAAGAAATACAAATCTTACGGAAGAACAAAATAACAAACTTAAAAGCTTATGTTTCAAATGCAGACACATAATACTCCAAGTCAGTTACCGAAAAGGCCATGATTGGCATTGCTGTTGGAAAACTGCCATTTTTGTTGATTAGTTAAATAAAATATTCTAATACACCCTTTTTATTATATGTAATTTTGTATTAGTGAAAGAAAATAATATATTACAAATAAAATATTACAACACTAGTGTGCATTATTTTGTAAGTAATATATATTAATCACTATTATTATTATATGTAATATTGTATAAGTGAAATAAAATATTACATGAAATATAGCCTTGTTGCATATTACCTTGTAATTAATATATATATCAATCACTCTTTTTATTGTATGTATTATTATTGTATTAGTGCAATAAAATATTAAATGCAACATAGCCTTATTGCATAATATTTTGTAATATATATATATATATATATTAATCACTCTTTTTAATATATTTAATATTGTATTAGTGAAATATATTACATGTAATATAGTCTTATTGTATATTATTTTGTAATTAATGTATATTAATCACTCTTTTTTGTGCATCTTACCTTTTTTCTAATCAGGAGGAAATTCTTATATTTAGAAATGTATATAAATTCTTATAAATTTCTATGTATTGCTAAGTATTATCAATATTGTCTTATTTGGATTAAATGCCTGAGACACCTGCCAATAAATAATGACCAAAGCTGGACAAAATCAATATTGCTAAAGTGAAATGGGGACGTCCACTTTTGAAATATCACTGAAAACTTGAAGATATGGAGCACCTAAAGTTTGACTCCTTGTTATAGAAGGGTACCAAAAAACTCATGGCATAATAGTCAACAAAGATCACTGTAGTGGTTATGTTGCTTAGAAATCCAATGTAATATTCTGTTTAATTAACCCTTTATTTAAAAAAAGACGTGTTAACAAGACCTAATGAATAAAATTAAACTTAGACATTCATATCACGATATTTACCTCTATCTTGGAATTGAGCTCCCTGTCAATCAGTATTGAAACCTCTGTTCTTTACTGTAAAAATAACGATAGGAAAGAAATGCTAACTTTGCATCTATCAGTCAGCATAGATACCTCCTCACATCTTGCATCAAATATCTTCATGGGGGTGGCAATAACAAGTGGTAAAATGTGAATATAGTAAGTGGTGGAAGAAAAACAGAAACAATGGAGAGATTTATCAAGGTGTTCTTTTCTAATTGATCTAAAGTACTGAAAGTGGGGCAATTAGCATGGGAACCAGTTGAACCAGCATGCACATTTCACAGGTGTATCCTCCCTTTTTACATATTTTGCACAATTTTTAAAACCTCCCCCACCCCCCAAATGTTTCTACTCTGTTTATGCAATGTGTGCCCTTGCTGGAATAAGTCTTTTATACGTATGTAAAGCATCACATGAAAAAGTTTAACACAAGTTATAGGTGATATTTTAAAGGTTTATTCAATGTTGTAATTATTCAGAGTTATCAAAGTTATGATTCCACCGTGAGTTGTATTGGTTGCGTTAATTTTATGAGATAAACCAAACTCTGCGAAAAACCTGAAGATAGATCACACTCAATAGATTGCATTGCATTGGATACCCACGGGCTCTAATAACTTGCCTATTAAATGAGCAGGCTGATATATATCACTTTAGCTGTATATTTTGTTAGAAGAATCCAATAAAAAAAGCAAAAGTTCACCAAAACTACATAGCTAGCCGATGCCAATAATCATTAGTAATGAAATTTACCTCTTACCTCTAGCTCTATATCCAATTAGTATTCTTCTTCTTGTACTGTAATAAGAGTTTACTAATGAGATTTTGGGCAGTGCTTTTCAATGGCAAATCATCACCTAGTCCAAATGGATTTTTCGACTGATTAATACTATTTATGTGTAAGAGTGGCTTGGGGCAGTGAAAGGGCATTGAGCAGATGATAAATGCCTGTTATGCGTGGTACATTTCTGTTTAAACATTTTGAATACAGGAACAATTAGCCATTTAGTGAAAACAAAAAAACAAAAAATAATAATCAAAGTAATCAGTCAGTCAGACTAGAATAATTTTTCTAAAAATAATTCACTTTGTTCTATTGGATTATGAAAAATGACAAATGCAAGCTTTCTCGGAACTAGAATACAGGTTTTTATTTCCATGTCATAAAAGCAGGTAGCATACACTTTTTCCTGCGTTCTATCAGAACAATTTTAAACCTGGCTGATAGCTCTGTACTCATGAGACACTCCAGAAGAGGAACATAATAAAATAAAAGGTCACCTTTCCTATAAATAAAACCAGCAATAGAAGCATAGTCCAAATTATTACTCAGATAGAAATTCACAATTTTAGCACCAAGGACAGTGTCAGATGAATGTTTATTTTTCTATGCAATAAAAAACAATAAGTAAATACACTAAATTAAATCAATTTAAATACAATTCCCAATTTGTTGTTGCCGTTGTCACTTCTCACTCCAGAGCTTTTCCCTGTTAAACTTTAGTAAAATAGATTTCTTCATTTACTAAACCATTGATTTTTTTTAATGGTTAACCTGTTCACCTTGGCCCATTTCTCTGCTGTTCTGGAGGTAGGGTTCTCTTTAGGAACATCATCTTGGAGGAGATAATTCTCAGAGTTGAAGGATGTTTGGCAGTAACTGGCTGCTTTCTGCCAATCAAAGACGGAGCTGCTGCAGCCTGTCCAGGTGGGCAGGGATATCACAGGCCAAAAGATCTGGGGCTAGAGGCCTCCATATTCAGGGCTTGACACCACTAGCCTCCACAAGCAATGCTCCTAGTGCTTATTTGAAACTGCTTAAAGTTAACATACTGATCAAGGAATGGAATACATAAAGCAGGGGTGTCACATTTATTACTTTACTGAGAGGGTAGCGGATGCTTGGAATAGCCTTCCATCTGAAGTGGTAGAGGTTAACACAGTGAAGGAGTTTAAGCATGCATGGGATAGGTATAAAGCTATCCTAGACTTAAGATAAAGCCAGGAACTAATGAAAGTATTGGGCAGACTAGATGGGCCGAATGGTTCTTATCTGCCATCACATTCTATGTTTTTATGTTTCTATTGGAAAGACATACAGGGTATTTAATAAAGCATTTTATCCCTCACCATAGTGGTGAACACCCCACTGCACCCTTCAGCATCTCCTTATCCAGATGCATTTTACCAGTGAATTTCTATAGGGAGCATTCATCATCTTTATGCTGAGGCTGAGGACGGTAAAGACGGGACCACTAAAGGTGTTCCTAAGGAAAAATTTAAAAACATTGCCTTTTAAAAGCATGCTGAAGATATGTGTGTTACAACCCTAATTGACCTAACCCTAAATCTCCAGTAACATTAAACAAAACTTAATACTAACTCTAACACTAGCACTAACTAATAGTAACCCTATCACCCTGCTAAAATGGGCAATCACTGATAATGACAAGTAGAGGGATTCCCTGTTATACACCATACATGCTCTGCACAGTGTGTTAAGAGCAGCACAAGAAGGACATCTCCTGTTCTGCTTCTAAATCATATTGTAACAGCCTGTCAAAATATGATTTCCTCTTCTGCTATCATCTCAAGACAGTGACCGACATAGACCATGTTGCCAAGCTATATGCCAATAAAACTGTGATCTAGCTGTAGGGATCATAACAAAAGACCAGATCAGTGAATACCTGAGTAACTCACTCGTGACATCACTAAACTAATGCTGGAAGTGAAAATCTGGCCTTGGTGATTTCCATTACTGTGTGTAGCACTTACATCAATCAGCCTATGCCACTAATTGAGGTCAACAACTGACAGACGGAAGATCCAGTTATCAAAGATATACCTCTATCTCCCTAGCACTCGCTGATATGTAACCTCTTTAAAGCACAAATGTATTGTTATATAACAAGGGTCCTTAAAACATAAGCATCACTTACCAGGATTTTTAATATTATTTTTACTTAAACCTACACATTACAAATATATATTTGTGATATGTGAAAAAAAAATATTAACAGCTCTTTATTCTGCAACTGTGTGCCTCCATTTTTTTTCCATGTCAATCATTGTTAAAAGCTCTGTCCTTTGGACGTGGCCATCAGCATAGAGAATTGAAACAGTGAATATGAGAAATAAAACAATGTTCCAATTTATCCTCTCCATTAACTATTTTTTTCCTGTATTGGCCTTGTCCGAACTGGATTCTAATGTAATTTGCTAAATCTTTAATAAAGAAAATAAAAATAAGAAAACAGAGCATTTTATGCAAAAAGTTGTTGCAGGTGTTAAATGTTTTATTCAACGGTTTATTTCCAGAGAAGTGACAATTCCTCTTAAAGGACCATTTTTTTCCACATATACTGTGTCCATATGATTGAAGGGGTTTATATTGAATACATTTTCACATTTTGATACATCTGTTTTAATGTCTGGTCTCTTTCTAAAAAAAATTTAAAAGATTTTTGCAAACCCAAACCACCCTTTTGCAAAACAGTAAGTGTGCTCAAACTGTATGTCCCAAATCTGCATTTAGATTTAATTATTGGTTTATATTAATACTTTATACATGTTTATGTCTGATCTACATTTGAGACTTGTAGTGATATTTTCAAATATGTTTGGGGTTAATATATAGAAGGGAATCCAGAATGTAAACCTTGTTCCACACCTGTCCATCTCAAATTCTATGCTTCAAATGAGTCAATTGTAACTGTGTTTATATGTGCTTAGAATCCCCATGAACAATGACCCACACTCCATAAACTTCTAGTTATACAGCCCTAATTACAATTCTTTCAGAAAATCTCTCTGCCTTTTGCAGATCGGGTCAAATCTCCACAATGCACAGAAGTGGAAAATCAATAACTCATCTATATGACACGCTTTGTGTTCACACATTCCCGTCAGTAGATAACAAAACTGCAGTGCTACTTAATTCCTGTCCTGAACTCACAGCTGAAATTCAAAATAAAATAGTTTAGTGTCTAACAAAAATCATATAACAGATGGATCTCCTCCAACAAAAACGTAATATGGAGCACTGGAAGAACATTTAGTTTTTCTAAATCTTTTGTTCAATTTTACTACTATTTTAATCATTTTTAGTGGTGGAGGCCTTATCTGGCCTGTTCACCTTCTCATTACTGAGAGTCTGTGTCAGGTTGGAAGAGATAAATGGGCCAGTGGTGATGCAGCCCCACTCAAAGTGCTTTCTTTTTCAATTAGCTTATTTTGGGGGAATTGGATATTCTCTTAGCATACTCATAAGAGTTAGGGAGTAGATCGTATCCCCGGACAGTGCTTTAACAGGGTCACACTAATTGGTGCCAGAATGACTAGGCATGTAAGATAGATGGGCCAGCTATCAACAGCCTGCAAACAGGTAGGAACACATGCATGCAATGCCCAGTTGCATCTTAAGTTCTTAACCCCTTAAGGACACATGTCATGTGTGACATGTCATGATTCCCTTTTATTCCAGAAGTTTGGTCCTTAAGGGGTTAAACAATAGATCGTTTTACATAAACCACCCCAAAAAGCAAATATAACAAGTCTTGTGGGTATTGATTTAATTAAGGGAAAAATGACTAAATATCAGTGTATAAGAATCAGTGTATCAGACATGAGCATACCCCAAACATATGCTCCCCTCATCTGCACTTTCGTATCTCAGGATCTTCATTCAATTTGGGATTTAACAATGAGGAAAAAAAACGGGAATAAATAGGTTGATGTAAACATTAATGTAAGTAATTCAAAATGCACTCTAAAATGTATATGAAAGAAGTGCCTTGTAGAAATTTGGAAATCATGCAGGAAGCTTTCCAGATACTATTTGAGTTATAAAAGGCTTGGTGAAGGGATACTGAAATATAAGAAGAAACTAAATCAAAATGTATCTGTGGCCAACGATCCCATGTGTGCACAGTCTCAGCATTCAGATGGGATCTTTGTTTTCCACATGTGGTAAAACCATAAAAAATTTTTATTGGGCAACATAAATATGAAAGCAGGGTGACCTACAGTAATTCATATTACTATAATAATTCATGTTTTGTTGTTCCTCTAAAAAGATAAAACATTTACTTGAATGCACATCTCAGAATACTTGCAATCTGTCCTCCCTTTGGTCTCCTTAAAACACCTGCATTCTCGTTTGATAGCTGTACCATCCAAGTTGAACCCCCACCTCTTACTGTCCTTGGCGTGAGCTGTACCCAGTATCCTCTGGACATTTGCAAACAAAATGTTTCTTAAATGTCCTCAGTGATGTACCTGAAATGACTTTATTTTGTACAAAATGCACAAAATATTAGGACACAAGCACAAAATGTATGCAACTAAACCACTATCAGTATTGGTGAGAGATTCTGGCCGCCGAATTAGACAAATATTTTGCATATCATAAACATAATAGTGATAGTGTGCAAGTAACTCTGTTCTTTGTTTTTTTGTTGTATGTATTTGGGTTGGTGTGTACTGTAGTACTTGCTTGACACCCAGGAGTAGTAGGAGTTTGAGCGCAGTACCTAGTTTTTGTATATTTGTATTTTGCATATCATAGTGAAGACACAACTACACTGATTATTCTGAGTATCCTTCACAAAGTAATTGTTACATTTCCAAAGTAAAGAATGGCTGTGCACCACTGAAAATCTATGACTAGTAAAATGTGTTTACATGTATTTATTTTATATATTGCAGTAAGTTCATATAAATGCGTAAAAGAAAAACTATAACAAATAATGTTAACGGGAAGAAATGTTTACCAAGGAGCTTGTCCATGCTCTAGTAATTTCCCGCATGGATTACTGTAACCCTCTCCTGATTGGTCTCCCCAAAAGCCATATTGCCCCGTTACAGTCTGTAATGAATGCTGCAGCTAGACTGATTTTCCTCTCTAGTCGGTCCTCTCACACCTCACCCCTCTGCCAGTCCTTACATTGGCTCCCTGTCTGCTATAGGAGTCAATTCAAAGTGCTAACCCATACTTTTAAAGCACTGAACAATTCTATCCCCACTCATATCTCTTCACTAATCCATTGATATGCCCCTCCTCGTACCCTCCGCTCTGCCCGTGACCACCTCCTGACCGCTGCTCGCACTCGTACGGCCAACTCGCGCTTGCAGGTCCTCTCGCGGGCGGCTCCTCTCCTATGGAATAGCTTGCCTACTGCCATCAGACTCTCCCCTAGTCTTCAATCATTTAAGAAGGGCCTTAAAACCCATCTCTTCAGGAAAGCTTATGGGCCAGAGTAATCTCTACCTTACATACCTGTCTCCTGCTCTCTCCTATGGGACAGTGCTTTGCTCTCTCCTCCAGCTCTGCTTCACTCCTACTTGATATTTCTTGTCCTAATGTTTCTAATACCCCACCTCCTATAGTCTGTAAGCTCGTTTGAGCAGGGTCCTCTTCAACCTATTGTTCCTGTAAGTTTTCTTGTAATTGTCTTATTTGTTACATCCCCCCTCTCAAAATATTGTAAAGAGCTACGGAATCTGTTGGCGCTATATAAATGGCAATAATAATAATAATAATAACGAGGACCCTTCTCAAACAAGCATAGATTAATATACAAATGGTGTTATGTCTGTATAATTGGAAAGTAGTTTCACCACAATATAATGCACTGCTTCATGGAACTGAGTTTTGCTCTATGAAAACCAGAATAAAACGAAATAAACTATTGTTATACTCAGGGCATGAAAACTTCATGCTGTGCCACAGTATGAATTTGTGATTGTGGTAAAATTGCATGAACCCATAAGGAGGAAAAGGTTAATGTAAAACATAATAGTTGGTGTTGGCTGCAGGAGTCATTTAGACATCAACCCCTGAGCATAGTAAATAAGTTTATTTTCTTCAAAGCAGTATTTATAGCCTGGTAACATCTTGCAAGTATGAAAACCTCATACTAAGCAAAGCCATTTTTCATTTAAGCGAATATGTTCAAGCTATTGAAAATAACAAATTAAATATTTGATTTTTATCTGATTACGTTAGATTTCAAAAAGTGTTTGCATATAAATTATAATTCCATATAAAAATTCCGCACGGGGAAATAATCAAGCAATGCATATTGGGGAAATAATTTATAACTGCATCCATATGATGGAAGCATGATAATTCGGAATAAGAGACTCCTGCTGGGCTGAGCTTTCTGCTACCTCCTGTGAAGACACTACCACAAATAATATAACAAATATGCAGCATCTTGCATATTCCGAAACAAATTTTAATAGCATAATTATTGCGTTTTGGGCTACATCTGCAATAAAACATCTTCATAGCAGATGGAGCTGTATTAGCCTGTAGATTGCACATTTTGCATATCGACTGAACTGGGAAAAATAAAATAAATGACACACCTGCAACCGTGATTTTGAATGTGAACTGACTTATTCATAATGGATCTGTTTTAATTGGGAAAAAAAAAACAATCCCCATGTACTCTAAACACTTTTTTTTTTTAATTCTAGAACAGGTTGGAGGTTCGCAACCATTAAACAGTTTAATCGCTTGTCTATTTTTCTCCCCTGGAATAAACTTGTGTTGTAAACAAATTAAGCGCTAGTAGAAAAAAAAGACTTAAGGTAATAATATACAGATGTTGCCACTGTTATTGTTAATACAAGGTTCATTAAACGTGGCATGTTCATGCTGAAAAAGCACATTAGTTGCACGTGTGTACAACATTAATCAGTAGTAGTGTAGCTGCTATATACTTTGCAGTCACCAGGTGGCACTATAAATAAATGTCATTGAGTATGACTGCTATTAAGTGAAGGCATTGAGTAATACAGGATTGTTTAACAACCATATGCACAAGCAAAATTAAATTACACAGTTATATAGTTACATAGCTGAAAAGAGACTTGCGTCCATCAAGTTGAGCCTTCCTCACATATGTTTTTGCTGTTGATCCAAAAATTAACTATCTAGCTGTATATTTACATTTTTAAAGTCTACATATTTTGTTGTCTAAGTTTTCTTTATGGGGCTGGATGACAGTGTAATTTGTAAACTTATTTTAGAAACATTTTATGGAAAATCTGTAGCTTTGCAGCCCAGAGTAAAGTGCTAAAGTATTTAAATACAACTAAGGTAAATAAATCACCAGAATCAAATGGTAAACACATATACCTCAAAGATACTGAGGGAGCCTAATCTAGTAATGCTGTACATTCAGGATTTGTTGTTAATGGACAGTTTTCAGGTTTGACAAGAATTGAGAGGTTCTGTCAATAGCTAATATTGCTCTAATCTGTTTATCAATTAAAGGAAGTATCAATTAAAGGTTGCTAGGGTAGTATTCATTGAGAGCTTAGTGTTTTTTATTTTGATGACCGTTTCAGGAGAGGAATCAGGGTGCAGGGAGGGAAAGCTGTTCAGTTTAATGTATATGCTTTCCAAAATAAGTAAGTTTTCAAAGTTTTTTGAAGGAGTGGAGACTGGGTGAGAGTCTAACAGAGAGAGGAAGGATGTTCCATAGGAATGGTGCAGCCCTAGAGAAGTCTTTAAGGTGAGCACCAGAGGTAGGAGTAAGAACAGGGGTTAACAGCAGAACACACTTATGGCATTCATTTTACAATGGATATCAAATATAGTTAGAATGTTCTCCCCATTTTTGCTGAAGATGTACCCAGACATGTTTTACGAGTATAGCTTGTGTTGGCAAAAAAGGAACAGAACAGGAATGAAAATAAGATGCTGGGGAGCCGATACTGAGAACACCTCCTAAATTGGGGGGTAACCCCTATGGATAAATAGCACAAAAAGAGAAAAATAGGAGGATTTCTGAGTATCCAAAAACTAAATGGGAAAAAATTACAATATTGATATAGTAGTACTAGTATAAGTGGAAAGATACCTAATTCAGTCAAAAAAATTACTGAACAAAAAAGTAAAACATAACCTTTAATAAATACTGGGAAAAAAAGTGAGATTAACGAATTACAATAACACCCAAGAGAAAAATACATAAACAAATAATAGACCACAAAGGGAGGATCTGCTGAATGTAGAAAAAGTCTACCTATGTACCTTTAGATAAAGGAAACAGAGTAGAAAGGGTAGGTCTACTAAATTAGTTAAAGTAGTTATGCCTACAAGCCTCAAACTGAATGTGATCTACAGAGGTTATGTATATAACCAAAATCACAAAAAAATCTAGATACATTCTAGAATAAACTAAAAGATGCTGGAAACCACCCACTCTGAACTGCAGTAAAGAGTTGGACTAGATCGGGCTTCCCCAAACTCTGACCCTCCAGATGTTGCTGAACTACAACTCCCATGATTCTATCAATGAAATAGATAGGCTGAGAATCATGGGAGTTGTAGTTCAGCAACATCTGGAGGGCCAGAGTTTGGGGAAGCCTGGTAGACAGTTGAAAGTGCAACAATGTAACAGTAGAGAATAAGCAACTAAAAGCTGATACAAGAAGCGAGTGGCAAGACTAAAACGATATTCATAGAGCACACAACTCGCTAATATCATTGCTAAATGTCCTGCAGTAACAGTTGCTAAGGTTTCCCTAATTTGCCTTCGAGGGCACCACTTAATAAAAAAGCTGTCCCTTACTTTGTTAATATTTAATAATACCACCCAGCCAACTGTCCTCCTGCAGACTAGTACAGTATCTCAATAGGAGTGTGTGAAGCACCACCACGATGTGTATTGTAACTAAGTCAGCATGTGAGTAGCGCAGGTGGATTACAGCGACTATTCCCCTGATGCGCGTTTCACCTTTCGGCTCCTCATATTCTGATTTGGCTCATCTTTACAATTATACTAGTACTATTATATCAATATTATATTTTTTTCCATTTAGTTTTTGGATACTCAGAAATCCTCCTATTTTTCTCTTTTTGTTCTATAACTTGATTTTCTTTCATCATTCTGTTCCTCTCATTCTGCACACCTCTGGATTGTTGGCACCATAACCACTGCAACACATTGTTGCATTTTTTTGGTGCCTAGGGTGCCTATATAAGAGGGTAAAGTAGCATAGTTTGTTTTAACACTGCTTTTATGCATACACACAGCTTTTGTAAATAATCAACAAAGGTTTGGGCACCTTTGTTCTCTGATAAAAGTCCTTGTTTATAACGCTGAAATGTAAGCTAATTTTCAATATGTTCATACACTTCAATAACACACTTAAAACACACTAAAAAAAAACTGTTTCTAGTGGTTATTGTTTGGCAAAATGCTTGGTATGAAGGGGGTAATAATACAACTTTGACTTATGATTTAGAAAAGTGCCAGAATTTGAGTTCACATGCAGTGAATGATGATTGTAATTGTCTCTGACCATCCTGTAATACAATATTTTGCAGCATCTACCTTGAGCTATGATTACATTTATCTGGGGATTAGATTGTGCCTCAAATTTTCTTTCAAGCTTGAGACTCCGAGCTAAACATTAATTAACAACCATCTGACAATGAATGACAAAAATATAAATAAAAAATACATGGAAGCTTGTGCACTTAAGTAGGGACAATCGACGAGTTTGAAAATAGCTAAATTGGAGACTTTTTTCTAATTTGGCTATTTTTACTTAAAGTAAGGGTGCCCAAAAGGTAGATCCCACGATGTTGTAGAACTACAACTCCCTTGTTGCTTTACATGCATTTAGAATGAAAAGACATCATGGAAGCTGTAAAAAGGAAAACATTTGGGGATTTACCTTTTGGATCCTTGACCTAAAGTAAACAATTCCCTGGTGAACCGTCAACATCTTCATCTCCTTACTGTATATTCTTCTTATTATTATTATATCTTCTTAATATATCTTTGTCTTATTATTATATCTTCTTCTTCTTCTTACTATAGCTTCTTATTGTATATATGTTTTTTGTTACTATATTTTCTTCTCCTTACTATATCTTCTTCTTATTTTATAATTATCTTCTTACTATATCTTCTTCTCCTTACTATATCTTATTATTATTATTATTTTATATTTATCTTCTTACTATATCTTCTTCTCCTTACTATATTTTCTTCTTATTATTTTATATTTATCTTCTTACTATATCTTCTTCTCCTTACTATATCTTATTATTATTATTATTTTATATTTATCTTCTTACTATATCTTATTATTATTATTATTTTATATTTATCTTCTTACTATATCTTATTCTCCTTACTATATCTTCTTCTCCTTACTGTATATTTTAGCGGGTTACACAAGTTAGCAACACCATGAAGTCTTAATGTACACTGATGAAACAAAAACTCAGAACACATCAAGTTGTATTTTCCCTTGTGAGTCATTAGTGCATCATAGATAGGCAATATTATGATCCTTTTTCATCAACCCTAATGTGAATCATCCCAAATAATGATCAATCACCTGACTGTTACAAATCAGTTGTCATAATAACATACTAAAATACAATATGACACCATACAGAATAGAATATATAAGTTAATATTTTAGAGAACAATAAACAAAATAATAAATGTAATTTTTTTTTTTTGATGGGTCATATGCTTAATAAAGATCATTATATGGATACAAATATAAATAATTTTTCAAGTATAGAAACATACTGAAACATAAACATGTATATAATGAATCGGCTATATTATCAGAAGATGAAAAAATAGTGAAATGGTTTGAGGATAACGCACGTGTCCCCCAATGAACCATTCATCCTTAAAACTAATTAAGGAAATTTTAATTAAAACTTCAATTAGGTCTCGCTCATTTACTGCCTAGTTGTAAACCATTGGGACTCTTAGAAATTTACTGTGAGCATGCAGTAAAATGTACGGCACTGTAAGTCCCAGAATTTTCATTCATTACAAACAATTTAGTAAATTAAATAGTTAGGACAGAAGGGAACGTGGTGATCGAATTACATGCTCAATCATTGAAATAAATTGAGTTCCACTACAGTACTAACTAAAGTGTTTGATATCTTCTGTCATATACTTCATAAAACATGATTGTTTTAATATAATGCATTAATAATGCTTGCAATTTATAGTGTTATTATTATTTCAATCGCAACTTTTTGCAAAATATTAGGAATTACATCTAATACTGATATCACTCCATTGTGATGCCCATGCACTGGTAGCGAAGCCAGCAGGTTCCGTTAGAGATTATTATTGTCTTGCTGTTCCCCAGCAGGTCCAATCATGTTGGAAGATGAAAAGTAATTACTGGACTAATCCTGTAGTTAGAATTCCTGAATTTTCAATTCATAAAACTAAGTGCTACCCAGAGTAAGAAAAATGAGGAAATGAAACCGAGCCCAACTCACGTTTTGGTGTATGAGTTCACCTTTGTCAGGGCCACCGGATTCATTCTACTTTCCTAGTTTTTTCTCACTGGTGGTAACACTTAGTTATATATTTATATATTTTTGGTACTTAATCCAGGATACTACTTATCTTCTTTCTTTTGTGGTATATCAAGGCACAATACTCTTTAGTGTGTGCCGAGGTTGTCGCAGAGTTCACTTTATTTGACATATATCTAAACCTCTGCGTTTTATATTTTTGTATTTACCAAGCTCCCTGAATTATACCTATGAGATAGACGCTTATGGAAATTTGTTGACTCTTCACTCAGTATTTCCATTTGTACATATCCTAGCATGCTCAGTTTTTGTTGAGTCTCTATTACATACCTCTACATATATACCATCCTCCCTATATTTAGTTTTATTTTCTAATTATTATTTGCCAGCTTGTAGCCTTTGTATAAAAATTTAGTTAAGAGGGTTAGCAGGAGATGGGGATTAACAGGAGATGCTCTAATTTTGAATACCTTTAATAAACAGAGAGGACAGTGGGCTACTTAGTACAGATTAAGGAAGAGCGCACACAAAATACAACATATTTACATTTTATAAGGCTACTTAAAATCAGCAAACAAAAATGGGGATTCTGTTCCACCAAATGTCCATATTGTCCATATATGGCCCACCATTACTTCACAGTACCCCAATATTAGTGGGTCCTCCACTAATTCCAACGTGGGAGACAAATGAAATAGTGCTAGTGCTAAATAAACAAAAGTGTATTTTAATAATCTGTTGTAAGAGCATTGTGAAAATATATATGATGCAAAATGTATGTGATAAACACAATTCAAAAAATTACAGGGTCAAAACTAAACAATTAAAGTGATAGTGCTTTGATGTATAAACTCAAAGTGCATGTCACATATCTGCTGTATGGAAATTATAATAAAAGTGATATTACTATCCAAAACTGAAGCAGAGGGGGTTATATCTGTGTGCTGAGATAGGTGATTTTAAGTAGCCTTATAAAATGCTTATGTGTACGCTGTTCCTTAATCTGTATTATCTATACATTTTGGTCACTAAGGCAGCACCATCCCTGCAAAATTCATGTTCCGGGTGTGCCCCCAATTCCTTTTTATCTTTACTAGTGGCCTTCTTAGTGTCATTTGATGCACTTATTATCTATATACTTCTTTTGAGTTATTGTGAGTGATTCTTTTGAAAAACGTTTTTATCCCTTTTTTATGTATATTTTTGTTATTTACTGTTGCTGCACGAAAGATTTGTTATTTTATCTTACCCTTACACCATGTACCCCGCCAGCCTTGTAACTGTCATCAATCCTTTGTCCTATCCATGTGGTTATGCATTATAAGAGACTCATCGGGCACCAGCAAAACATTTATGCATTTGATAGCTTTTAATCTAAATAGTTTTTTTTTTTTTTTTTGTGCATTCTCAAGTCTATATAATTTATGCAAAAACAAATTCCAAAAAAATAAACATTTCCATTTCCATGCCAAGTTAATAAAATAGCAGTTTAGTAGATTATGTAGAGCCACAATGCTATGAGGGGTTACCCTGACTATGAAAGTATGACCCTGCAAATAGTGCCCTGACTGGCGGTTGTGCCCTTACTGTTGGCAGGCTAGCAGGGGAGCTCATTTGTAGTGTAGAATATAAGGTTAATGCTAGTCATGTAGCTGCTATTCTCAGTGAATTATCCATTGAAAGGAGAAACACAGAACATTTCAACAGTAGCGAATGTTAACTTTAATACTGACAGAATGCAAGATAGAATATCACCATAAAATATCTTTATTGATAGGCATAACCTACTTTTAGCTGAGGTTGATAGCTTTACAGCTGTCACTGTCAGATTTTGCATTTGTTGCCTTTTGAATGTCTTTGTAAGTTTACTTCTGCTGACAGGGGGCTATTTCTTGTATCCACCTCATACTCCAGGTCAACTGTTACATAGAGAAAACAAAACTCCATCAATTTTTGGAGAGGGCCATGAAATTAGTGAAAAAAAAGGCTGTGTTAAAACCTTCAGAGCTTTCAACAAACAACTACTTGCACGGACATAAGAGAAAATGACTTCAAATTGTGTGGTATTTGGACCTAGTAAAGCTTAGTCACTTTTTGTCACGTATTCATCCGCTTATAGAAATGACATTTACTGTCCACACAGGAAAAGTTGTGCCAAGCAGCAACCTAATCCACAGAAGGGTTAATGCTGAGCAGCAATTATGCAAATGAAACCTGGTAACTGACTTTGGGGTCAAAGGCCGGTTACAGCCTATCAGAAAGAAAGGAGGGGTATTTAGGCCCAGTTCTCAGCCTGCTCAGTGCCCTGTTGTGGTTTCCCTTGTGGTTGTCCGAGAGCGCGTTCCTGTTTATAATCTTCTACCTGGTTTTTGACTTTGGCTTTGTTTATTGACTTCTCTATATTCTGGTATCCTGACTCCTGGCTTTCCTCATCGCTGTGTCCCTTTCTGTGTTCCCTGACCTTGGCTAGTATTTTTGACTATTCTTTGTACGTTAAATCCGGCCATTCTAAGGACCGGTAATACGTTACTTATTTGTCATCCGTGCTGTACAGTTCTACGTGCTGGATCAAACAGTAATCCTGACATTACAACATGGCCATAGATCCTGTAGAACTGTGTCAGCACATAGCTGCTTGCGAGAGGAAATTAGAGGAGAATGATCACCGCATGGATCAATTCACTCAGGCTTTAAGTACGCTTCTCGCTAGAACGGAGCATCTGCAGCCTACAGCGTCTCCACCTATAGCACCTCTACCCTGTGTACATTGACCCACTGTTAATATGACTCCTAGCATCTCCTTATCACCATCCCTACAGTTTGATGGCAATATCCAGGAATGCAGGGGTTTTCTTAATCAGGTGGAGTACCATTTTGAGGCCTCACCAGGGTCATTCCCCACGGACAGAGCAAGAATTGGTTATCTAATGAATCAATTAAAGGGCAAGGCCCTTGCCTGGGCTAATCCGTTGTGGGAGAGTAATCGGAGCATAGCTCATAATTACCAGGAATTCCTTGCCGAATTCAAGCTCACGTTTGAGCCATTGGGTAGAGAGGATGACGCCTCCACTGCCCTAATGCACATCAGACAAGGTAACCGGTCTATCTCGGATTATGCTATTGAATTCCGTACCTTAGCTTCCGAGGTAGACTGGACTAACAATGGGTTAATCTCAGCATTCAAAAAGGGTCTCTCAGAGACTATACTAGATGAGATAGCCGCTAAAGAATTACCTAAGAGTCTTAACGAATTTATTACATTTGTCATGCATATTGATAATAGGTTAAGACTCAGAGAAGTCACCAGAAGCAAGACCAGACGTACGGCTATGTCCCTAGCACCTCAATTCTCTAAACCTGTTTTGTCTAACCTCCCTGTACAGTCCGAACCCGAACCTATGCAGTTGGGGGTCACTAGACTGTCAGAGGCCGAAAAACAGTATAGGAGAAGGGAGGGGTTATGCCTATATTGCGGTAGAAAGGGACATATGATAACTAATTGTCCAGTGCGTCCGGAAAACTTCCGCACCTAAGAACCTTAAGGGGACAGATCTTAGGTGTGATGGAGTTGTCCTCTAACAAAAACAAAAGTAGATTCCTCCTTGAGGTATCTATTTCCCTTGATAACAAGAAGTTTTCTTGCAGTGCCCTAATGGACTCAGGTGCTGCTGGAAATTTTATTGATGTCCAGTTTATTAGGGGTAATGAGATACCGGTCAGGGAGAGACCTACGCCGCTAGCTGTAGAGGCTATTGATGGTAGACCACTCACACAACCGCTTATAACCCACGAAACTGTCCCTATTACGATCTCCATTGGGGCCTCCCATAGGGAGGAGATGACGTTTCAGGTTATTACTTCTCCATCATGTCCTATCATATTAGGGTTTCCGTGGCTGAGTAAGCACAATCCCTATATTGACTGGGCTAATGGGGAGATATTAGAATGGGGTAAAGAGTGTATGGGGAGATGTATAAAACCAGTACTAAAGAGATTGGATACTATTGACCTTCCCACTACCACTCCCCAAACTCCTGGAGTTCCCATACAATACCGAGAACTTCAGGAGGTGTTTAACAAGGCTCAATCTGATGTATTGCCTCCCCACAGAGCATATGACTGTGCCATTAACCTGTTTCCAGGCGCTATGCCACCTAAGGGGGCAGTTTATGCCTTATCTCCCCAGGAGAGTAAAATAATGGAGGAATACATCAAAGAATCCTTGAGCAAAGGGCACATAAGAAAGTCATCCTCACCAGCTGGTGCAGGATTCTTTTTTGTTGAGAAAAAGGGTGGTGAGTTACGCCCTTGCATAGACTACAGGGCACTTAATAAAATCACTGTAAAAAATGCATACCCTATCCCACTCATTTCCGAATTGTTCGATAGACTTCAGGGAGCTAAAGTATTTACTAAGCTTGACCTTAGGAGCGCTTACAATTTGGTTAGAATTAAAGAGAATCATGAGTGGAAGACGGCATTTAATACCTGTAGTGGACACTATGAATATCTGGTAATGCCATTTGGGTTATGCAACGCCCCGGCCGTATTCCAAGACTTTATAAATGATGTACTCAGGGAATTCATTTACTCATTTGTCTTGGTTTATTTGGACGATATTTTGGTGCATTCCCCTGATCTTCAGACTCTTCACTCCCATGTGAAACAGGTTCTGCAGACGTTGTTGAAAAATAAACTTTATTGCAAATTAGAAAAGTGCATATTTGACCAGCCTGAAGCCCACTTTTTGGGTTACAACATCTCTGCATCGGGATTTCAAATGGATCCTAAAAAACTAGAGGCTGTACTACACTGGCCATTACCCTCTGGTTTAAAAGCCATTCAAAGGTTTATTGGTTTTGCCAACTATTACAGAAGATTCATCAAGGGATTTTCTTCTGTAATAGCCCCAATCACAAATATGACTCGCAAAGGGGTTAGTAGCATGGTATGGTCCAAAGAGGCTGTGAATGCTTTTGAGACTCTTAAACAAAGATTTGCCTCTGCGGACATACTAAAACATCCCGACACTAGTAAACCTTTTATATTGGAGGTTGATGCATCCGAGACAGGGGTAGGGGCTGTTCTCTCTCAGAGAGAAAGCCAGGGAACACCATTGCATCCTTGTGGCTACTTCTCCAGAAAGATGTCTCCTGCTGAGCGCAACTATGATATTGGCAATAGAGAACTGTTGGCCATTATTCTTGCCCTCAAGGAGTGGCGACATCTTTTGGAGGGTTCCAAGGACCCCCTGTTGATCATAACCGACCACAAAAATCTGGCATATATAGGGGATGCCAAACGTTTGTCTTCCAGACAGGCTAGATGGTCACTGTTCCTTTCACGTTTTAACTTTCTCATTACTTATAGACCTGGTTCTAAAAATACCAAGGCTGATGCCTTGTCCAGGCAATTTGATAATGAGTCAGCTCCGGAACAGGTGACATCTCCTATTATTCCACCAGAGTGTATTATTGCCACTACTGTCCTCTCACTGTCTTCTCCACTGCTTGGCACCATACTGGAGGCCCAGCCTCAGGCGCCCAGTGGTAAACCGTGTGATAAACTGTTCGTTCCCCTATGTGAAAGGGTTAATATCATGAAAGTGTTCCATGACAATATAACTGCTGGACACCCGGGCATCAATAAGTCCACTGCCGCGATCACTAGATCATTTTGGTGGGATTCACTCAGGAAAGATGTAAAGGAGTATGTGCAGGCATGTTCTGTGTGTGCAGTTTCTAAGATGACTCATGCACTTCCTTGTGGCCTGTTGCAGCCTCTTCCTGTTCCTGAGATTCCATGGTCCCACTTATCCATGGACTTTATTGTAGAGCTTCCTAGCTCTGCTGGTTTCACTACTATTCTCATGGTTGTAGACTGATTTTCTAAGATGGCTCACTTCATTCCTCTCAAGAAGTTGCCATCTTCACAAGATTTGGTCCTAATTTTCATACGTGAAATTGTCCGTTTGCATGGCATCCCCCACAATATTGTGTCCGATAGGGGCTCTCAGTTTGTGTCCAGGTTCTGGAGGGCGTTCAGTAAACAATTGGGGATTGATCTCTCCTTCTCCTCCTCCTACCATCCACAGACCAATGGTACAGCTGAGAGGGCTAACCAGTCATTAGAAGTTTATTTGCGTTGTTTTATTAATAGCACACAAGACAATTGGTCCGAACTACTTCCGTGGGCCGAGTTCACTAGAAACAATACTGTTCATGACTCCTCTGGGCACAGTCCATTTTTTGTCAATAATGGTAGGCATCCTACGGTTCTCCCTGTGGTATTTTCTGATACTGCCATTCCTGCTCTGGATGAGCATCTGGCCTCCATTCGGGATACCTGGGTTAAGGTTCAAACTGCTCTAGGGGCTGCTGCTGAACGCTTCAAACATTTTGCTGATAAGCGTAGGAGTGCCAACCCGGTGTACCAAGTGGGGGACCGGGTTTGGTTGTCATCTCGCAACATCAAGCTTAAGGTCCCTAGCATGAAGTTTGCCCCCAGATTCCTTGGTCCCTATAGAGTGCTTCGTAGGATCAATCCAGTGTCTTACTCTCTGGCTCTTCCTGCATCTTTAGGGATTCCCAACACTTTTCATGTGTCCTTACTCAAACCTCTTGTCTGCAATAGATATACTGTTTCTTGTGTTCCTCCCCCTCCGGTGGTGGTGGGTGGTCAGGAAGAGTATGAGGTATCTTCTATCGTGGATTCTAGGTTTTCTCGGGGCACTTTACAGTACTTGGTTGTTTGGAAAGGTTACGGTCCTGCTGATCGTTCTTGGGTTTTGGCTCCTGACCTGCATGCGGGCCGTAAGATCCGCGCTTTTCACGCTAAATTTCCTCTCAAGCCTGGTCCTGTCCGCCCGGTGGGCGTTCTTCAGGTGGGGGGTAATGTCACGTATTCATCCGCTTATAGAAATGTGGTTAATGACATTTACTGTCCACACAGGAAAAGTTGTGCCGAGCAGCAACCTAATCCACAGAAGGTTTAATGCTGAGCAGTAATTGTGCAAATGAAACCTGGTCTCATGTATTCATCCGCTTATAGAAAAGTGGTTAATGACATTTACTGTCCACACAGGAAAAGTTGTGCCGAGCAGCAACCCAATCCACAGAAGGGTTAATGCTGAGCAGCAATTATGCAAATGAAACCTGGTAACTGACTTTGGGGTCAAAGGCCGGTTACAGCCTATCAGAAAGAAAGGAGGGGTATTTAGGCCCAGTTCTCAGCCTGCTCAGTGCCCTGTCGTGGTTTCCCTTGTGGTTGTCCGAGAGCGCGTTCCTGTTTATAGTTTTCTACCTGGTTTTTGACTTTGGCTTTGTTTATTGACTTCTCTATATTCTGGTATCCTGACTCCTGGCTTTCCTCATCGCTGTGTCCCTTTCTGTGTTCCCTGACCTCGGCTAGTATTTTTGACTATTCTTTGTACGTTAAATCCGGCCATTCTAAGGACCGGTAATACGTTACTTATTTGTCATCCGTGCTGTACAGTTCTACGTGCTGGATCAAACAGTAATCCTGACACTTTTGTCCAGACAGTTCCCAGTTGTGCTCAAAAGGGGACCATGTTTCACCAGAAAAAAGCTCACATGAAATTGCCCACAGAAAGAACTCCACTGTCGTAAATGTGCACAAGAAAAATGTCCACACAAAAAATTGCTCACACTGAAAAATGCCCACATGGAAAAGTGCCCGTGCTGAAAAATGCTCCCACGGAAAAAGCCCACACAGAATAATATGCACTTATAGTAATTTTCGAGTAAAGGTGAAGATGTATGCTCCATTTAAAGTACCATAGATATATAAGTGTAGATAACTAGTTATTTCCCATTTAATGAGCATGAATAGGCATTACCTATATTTTCAGTTTGGTATGTAAATGAGGGAGCAGTGCCTTTTATAGATAGTCTTGAATCCAGGAGATGGTCAGTAGATTTGTGGAGAGAAAAGAACCAAGAAAAAACAATATAGTGTAGTATCTTCTGACAGTCAGTGAAAGGAGTATAAAAACACACTTACAATTTTCAGGAGCTATAGATCAGCTCCAGATGGTAGTGCCTGGGTGGCACAATCCCCGCCCATGGATATGGTAGTCCCTGTAGGGCCTTGGCAGATGCTGTATTTGGACCAGATCGCAGTCGAATTTATGTGTATCTCCAAATTTGAAAGCAGTGTCACCGTTGTAGATATGTATGGAAAAATGTCAACAGAAAATAGTGCTGACTGGTATAAATTCAAGCTTAAATATCAATAAAATAAGAGGTACTCACAAAAGGAGAGCAAAAAAATTCTGCTGAATCCCAATCACATAGGTGGTATAATCTCCACCAAGGATATAGCTGGAGTTTTCCTCTTGATAAAATATTCTTTAAAAACTTCCAGGAGAGTCAAGAATTGCATTAAATATATATATATATATATATATATATATATATATATATATATATATATATATATGTGTATATATATATATATATTATTATAAATACAAATATTAAAATAAACTAAACGTTTCAACAAGCTATAGGGTTTTTCAAAGTGTTTACAGACCTCTAGATCACATCTGCTTATATAGTAGTAAAATTAAAAAATAAATGGTTGAATGATGTCACAGTCATCAGTAATGTGACCATAACACTAATTACCAATTAGATAGATCAAAGTTAAATAATGGGATCTATAGAAGCTGGCCAATAGGGTGATAGACAGACAGAGATAATAGCCAATAGGGTGAAGGAGAAATAATGGTAAGGGTACTTGGGCCACACAATGATTCACAAGTGAGAATATGAATTTAAATGTTTGTTTATTGATTAAAAAAACTGTTAACTTTTGTTACCTGTATTTTCTCTTACAAATATTTACACTCAACAGCATTAAAGCCCTCTTCATACACAAGTATACTTATAACATAGCAACATTATTATTTTATTATACTAGATCAAATCACAATATAAATTGTTGCATATGAATATTAAATATTTTATTCATACAACATCGATAATATAAAATATAGGTAATACCTATTAATGCTCATAAATGGGAGATTAACAGTTATCTACAATTATATATACATAACTATAGTACGTTAAATTGTGCATGCACTTCACCTTAAAGGACCACTATAGGCACCCAGACCACTTCAGCTTAATGAAGTGGTCTGGGTGCAAGGTCAATCTAAGATTAACCCTGCCTGCTGTAAACATAGCAGTTTCAGAGAAACTACTATGTTTACTTTAGGGTTAATCCAACCTCTAGTGGCTGTCTCATTGACAGCCGCTAGAGGCGCTTCCGTGCTTCTCACTGTGATTTTCACAGTGAGAAGACGCCAGTGTCCATAGGAAAGCATTGAGAATGCTTTCCTATGAGACTGGCTGAATACGCGTGCGGCACCTGCCACGCATGCGCATTCAGCTGATGACGGGAAAGGAGGAGGAGAGTCCTCAGCACTGAGGGAGCCCGGCGCTGGAAAATAGGTAAGGGATTAACCCCTTCCTCGTACTAGAGCCCGGCGGGAGGGAGACCCTGAGGGTGAGGGGGGACCCAAGGACCCTATAGAGCCAAGAAAACAAGTATGTTTATATTTACTATATACTATAGTGGTCCTTTAACTTGAATATGTTCATGTTATTGAGTGTGACCTTGGAAACGAGGCATTTGATTTAGATAATCCTTCCCTTCTCCCCCTTATTTTCTCTCTACCACACAAGAGTGCAATGTCCATGCACCATTATTGATAGTGCTGATGTGATCCCAGCTTTACACTCTAATACCCATGTTGTTTACCCAACCTCATGTAGAAATATACTATGTTTGGATGCAGAATAATAAAAAAAAATGTGCCTCTTATCTTACCACATCTATTAATTTTTCCTCTGGGTTTCCTCTGGATTTATATATACAGTGCCTTGCAAAAGTATTCACCCACCTTGGCATTTTTCGTGTTTTGTTGCCTCACAACCTGGAATAAACATGGATTGTTTGAGGATTTGCATCATTTAATTTACAGAACATGCCCACAACTTTGAAAATGTTTTTTTTTTTTTTATTGTGAAGCAAACAACAAATAGGACAAAATAACAGAAAAAGTCAATGTGCATAGCTATTCACTCCCCCCTAAAGTCAATACTTTGTAAAGCCACATTTTGCGTCAATCACAGCTCCAAGTCGCTTTGGATAAGTCTCTATGAGCTTGCCACATCTTACCACTGTGATTATTGCCCATTCCTTCTTGCAAAACTGCTCCAGCTCCTTCAAGTTGGATGGTTTGCACTTGTGAACTGCAATCTTTAACTTTAAGTCTGACCACAGATTTTCTATTGGATTGAGGTCTGGGATTTGACTAGGCCATTCCAACACATTTACATGTTTCCCCTAAAACCTCTCAAGTGTTGCTTTAGCAGTGTGTTTGGGGTCATTGTCCTGCTGGAAGGTGAACCTCCATCCTAATCTCAAATCACGCACAGAGTGGTGCAGGTTTTGCTCAAGAATACCCTGTATTTAGCAACATCCATCTTTCCCTCAACTCTGACCAGTTTCCCAGTCCCGGCTGCTGAAAAACATCCCCATAGCATGATGCTGCCACCACCATGTTTCACTGTGGGGATGGTGTTCTTTGGGTGATGTGATGTGTTGGGTTTGTGCCAGACATAGCGTTTTCTTTGATGGATGAAAAGTTCAATTTTAGTCTTATCAGACCAGAGCACCTTCCTCCATACATTTTGGGAGTCACCCATATGCCTTTTCACAAACTCAAAACGTGCCATTTTGTTTTTGCTGAAAGTAATGGCTTTCTTCTGGCCACTCTGCCATAGAGCTCAGCTCTATGGAGCGTACGGCTTATTGTCGTCCTATGTACAGATACTACAGTCTCTGCTGTGGAACTCTGCAGCTCCTCCAGGGTTACCTTAGGTCTCTGTGCTGCCTCTCTGATTAATGCTCTCCTTGCCCGGTCCGGGAGTTTTGGTGGGTGGCCGTCTCTTAGCAGGTTTGCTGTTGTGCCATATTCTTTCCATTTGGTTATGAAAGATTTGATGGTGCTCCTTGGAATCATCAAAGATTTGGATATTTTTTTATAACCTAACCCTGACTTGTACTTCTCAACAACATTGTCCCTTACTTGTTTGGAGAGTTCCTTGGTCTTAATGGCAGTGTTTGGTTAGTGGTGCCTCTTGCTTAAGTGTTGCAGCCTCTGGGGCCTTTCAATGACAGATCATGTGACACTTAGATTGCACACAGGTGGACATCATTTCACTAATTATGTGACTTCTGAAGGTAATTGGTTGCACCAGAGCTTTTTATGGGTTTCATAACAAAGGGGGTGAATACATATGCACATGCCAATTTTCTGTTTTCTATTTCTAAAAAATAGTTTTATGTATATATTTTTCTCATTTCACTTCACCAACTTAGACTATTATGTTCTGACCCATCACATAAAATTCAGATTAAGAAAACATTGAATTTTTGTAATGTAACAAAATAGGTAAAAAGTCAAGGGGGGTGAATATGTTTGGAAGGCACTGTATTATCCAGGATGTGTTCGTCTCCTATTGTAAGAAATCAGAGAAAAAACACAGATATATAATCATTGAACAACATCAAAGCATTATAAAATAAAAGCTAGCTAGCTCAGATGACATCTTGTTACCATTATCCAACATCCTAAAGGTACATGCAGAGCTGTCTTGTATATTAAAGCATAAAGGGATACTAGAGTCACCAGAACAACTACAGTTTATTCCTTATTGTAATTGTTCTGTTGAGTAGAATCATTCCCTTCAGGCTTTTTGCTGTAAACACTGTCTTTTCAGAGAAAATTCAGTGCTTACATTACAGGCTAGTTATAACTTCACTGGCCACTCCTCAGATGGCTGCTAGAGGTGCTTCCTTGGGCAGTCCTGCCTAGTATGCATCACAACATTTAGTGTCTCAACCCTCTGCATACAGACACTGAACTTTCCTCTTAGAGATGCATTGATTCAATTCATCTCCATGAGGAGATGCTGATTGGCCAGGACTGTGTTTGACTTGTGCTGGCTCTGCCCCTGATCTGCCTCCTTCACAGTCTCAACCAATACTATGGGGACGCATTGTGACTGGCTCAGACCACCACTTCTGATGATGTTAGAGGTCAGATGCAGTTCAGAGGCAGAGGCAGCAGCTCCAAACTGAAATACACTAAGATTTTACTATATTTATGGAGGGGAATGGGCAGGGGGCTAGGTGGTGGTTATAACACCATAGGGTCAGGAATACATGTATGTGTTCCTAATCGTATAGTGTTCCTTTAAGATAAGATAATGTTCCTAGTTTAATATGCATGATGATAGTTGTCTAGATATTGCCTATATATATATATATATATATATATATATATATATATTCTGCAAGTAAAGTTTCCCTCTGCGTTTGGTTTTCAGATCCAATACAGTCTATAGTGTTTGACATGCATACACAGGAAATAGCAATGCTGTTACACAAATTATATCAGTAGGTGATACATGGACAAAAATAAAAAACTAATAAGGACTTTTCATGAAAAAACTATATATATGTTTATTGAAGATACACAGGTTAAAATGCAATGCAAAAAATAAATAAAACATATTCTTTAGTTGTTGCTGCAATGTTACATACATTTACACTTTATCACTACACAAATACACATTATAGGTTCAATATGTGAGAACAATTGATCAGTAGGACAATGCTTATGTTCTAGAGTCATTCTAGCTCTCTTGATCTAACAATAGAGCAAGTGGATAAGAGAATCATAGCAGTTACTATACAAATCATCTTGAAAAAAGATTCAGGGACATTGTAATAACTGTAACGGTTTCATCTATTTGGAGTGGTTATAGTTTCTAGAGTCCCTGGAGGCATCCTTCCATTAAGTGTGAAACAGTTATTAATGTTTTAATGCTAAATAAGCGTCCACTGCAGCCTATGCCCTCTGTGTTGACTAGACTAATGAGAAGACCACTATAAGCCTATTGCAGCACCCATTGCTGGTATGCATTGGTATGACTAAAAGAAATAATTAAATCTCAGCTGTGGCTATACCCCAAGAGGGAAACATGCTGCCGCAGTCCAGGGTCCCTTCTTTTGTTTTAAAGTGCTAACAAAAAATAAGATTGAAGGGACAGTGCCATGGAACTTCAGGCACTATAAGCAATTCAATTAGATGCATTGATAATAATTCCTACAGTGTCCCTTTAAGCACTAATTAACTGTAGATAACCCCCTTTAAAGTATTTGTTCTTATGTATTATATGTTATTTTACACTTTACTCATTGCCTGTTATATTCTTGTTCTGGTTATATTCCCTAAGATTATTCAGGCAGATGATTACTCTGCTATGCTTTTTATTAAAACATATTCATTTCTCAGTATGCGCATTATTCTGATTAAAATCCCTTGTCATGGTCCTAAACAGCATATGTATTTTTAAAAGAAAAAAAATAAGCTATTCATTTTGAATTAACCAACATTAATTATATGCAACACTTAATGTGGTGTGAAATTTTAAAGTGGAAAATCGAGACGTTAACGTGATACAGAATGGTATATGGTTACAAAGTGATTATGGCTGGATACATTAGGACTGCAAGAAATATAACAAGCAATGTAAGCAAATGGTTTGTTTAGTCTCGGAAGATGACCTATTGCTTTATATTTTGCACTGCAGGATTGATTCTAGTTTTACAAACAACATAGTCAGGTTTCACGTTATCTTTTAAATAATGCTGTATTGATGTTAAAGTCTTCAATGTCACAAGAGTGTTAAATGGCAGTAGACTTAGTTTTCATATTTTTGTGGCATGACTTGACTCTGCTAATCCTCTTAAAATTCTTGCTCAAAAATTTGTTTTTGATATTTGCTGATATTCAAAAAGTAGGACAACACTTGTATTATGCATTGCAACAAAGTTATTATTAAACGTTTAAAGTGTACATTCTCCAGAACAATTCTTAGGTGAAATATTAAATTAAGTGCTGCCGAAGCTCTGTTTATTATTTATTAAGATTTATTAGAATCGTGATGTGCATAGTTAGTACATAAATATATGCTCAAAGAGCAATTTTGTGTACAGATTGCTGTTCAAACATACAAATTTAAATTGTGCAAATGTATACAATTTCTACTTTTCAATTATTTGATGATCCTTTATGGAAATCCTGGAGGAATAAAAAGCTTTAGGTAGCGTGCAGTATCCTTTATCTTGCAATATTTCACACTTTGTTTGAATATAAAATACAAATGTTCTCTCTCTACAGTAGATGTGAAAAGAAAAAGAGCAGTAATTATGGACAAATACTCAAATACCAGCTTGCAGGTATCTGTGAGGACATTACTCGCAGTACAGCTTACTATATATGGTAATGGAATTTAAAAAGTATTTGAATGTCATACCCACATACAGTAAGTATGGTTAGATCATACATTTCTAGATATATAATAAAAATTTTTTATAGTATAAGGAGATATTACACGATATTATAGTAGTATTACAAGATATTACATTTTTTTATAGTAATCCCCATAATGCTAATGTAAAATAAGACAGAACTCATTTAATGCTGACCCCCTCTTGACCCCCTCCCTCCCCGTTTCTTTAAAATGTTTTTCATTGTTTGGAAGGGGGGCTGTCGTTTTAAGGACATCTGCAGACATTGAATGAGTGTAATGGCTTACTGGCAGAGAAATGTATTTCTTTACAAGCTAGTAATCATTTTTGAAGTATAAATGTGGTTAGGTGAAGCTTTACAAACATAAAACGTGGGCTTTCATTTTTCCAGGTACATCTTTCAAGGGACACTATAGGTACCCAGACCACTTCAGATCATTGAAGTGTCACCGGCCCCTTAATCCTGCAATTGCAATTATTTTAGTATTTTTATAAACTTTACCAGACAGCCACTAGAGGGACTTTATGTTCATTAGGCAACTTTTGGTAGCCTAACTGATGCTGGACGTCCTCACGCTCTGCATGAGGACTTCAATCGTCATCTGATGTCAGAGGAGGAAAAATTGAGGTGAAGCCTGAAGCAAACCCGAGGGACATTGGCGCTGGAATCAAGTAAATGATGAAGGTGTTTTTATGGGGGAAATGAGGGAGGGAGGCACTGTAAGGAGCTATAATGCTATGAAAACAACTTTATTTTCCTGGCACTATAGTATCCCTTTTTTGTGCAGACCAGAGGTATGTGAAGTTCAAATGGAAAATAAAACGCAAGGAAAAATATATACATATTATGATACTATTTAAAAAAATTTCCTTTTAGTATTTTCCGGTTACTTTAGAGACAGAATTCAAGGATAAGCGAGGAAGAGTGTAAATAGTTTCACCATTTTCTGCTCACTAAAAGTCTTCTATACAAAAAAGAGAATCTCCTCTGTAGTACGCATAATTTACATACGGCAGAAAGGAAATCAATTAAATAATCTAAACAATTAATTTACAGTCCAACGTCGATTAATCAATTGAGTTTGCTCTCAAACTGCAAGATTATTGACTAAACTCTGAATTGTAACAGATTAAAATTGAAATGATAGCTAAAATATATTTTTTCTGGTTTTTTTGTTGCCTAAATTGTGCTATTCTGTTTTTAATTAGCTACAATCTGAAGTTTAGTTAATATAAACACTAAAGTTAATACTAATTGGGCCCAAAATCATCATATTAAAAGTAATTGTAAAGAGTTTGCCTTAAAAAATGTGTTTTAGATAACAGTAACTATTTTCTGGTTTGCTATATGAAAGGTAAAGCAGAAAGAAAGAAAGAAATATTTTTGAAATTTGGTTCCATTTAATCCACGGTAAAAGAATACAAAAAAGCAATAGAAGGGGTAGTGCCACAGAGTAAGTGTCCACTAGGGTACAATAAAAAGCAGCAACTTAAAATAGTAAAACAAATATATATATATATACACACAAAATGTCCAAATAATAGATTCCAGAGGTCAAATAAGACCAAAAAAGATTTCCAATGTAAATGCAAATAGACACTTACCAGAGGTGATATCCGGAGGTTATTTATAGGGTTCCTCTATGGGGGTGTCAGAGAGGGTCAGCAGTGAATCCATATGTGAAAAAAGAGAGGAAATTATGGTGCAGTATATACTGGCAGGGAGTTTTATAAAAAGGTGAAAATATAGTCCTACTCACGTTTAGTGGAGCTAAACTAGCTCCAGTATGGATGGCATGCAGTGGTACAATCCTCACTTAAAGGATACGTGAATATAATGTCTCAATCGTATGTGGACCATAAAATATCAAAATAAACAACAAATAGTGCTCACAGTATAAAAAAAGCAGATATTGTACTCACTTTTTCCAGAGCAGGCGAACTGCTTTATGGATAGGGCGTGGGTGGAATAATCCCCACAAAAGGATATCTTGAAAGTGATGTTCACTGGAGATAAAAATCAGGTGCCAGGCAGTGTAGGATAAAAATAATAAAAAAGTAGCAAAAATAAAATGTAGAATAATAAAGAGTAAAATGGCACAGAAAGTAACCATAATACCTTTATTCATATAATTTTAAATAATATCCAAATAAAAACCATAACGTGTTTCACGTTAAAAGGCTTTATCAAGTGGAGGCAAGGAAAAAGTTTCATTATTTAATCACTTTAGGGTGTTTGTTATCAGTTTCTGTATAGTTTTGCAATATTAATCGTCTCTGATACCTATATGAAGTTTCAAGTCATGTGAATTGTGAAGAAGCTCAAATAAAATAGAGAAATGGTGAGCAAAGTTGAATTGTTTTCATTCCAAATATGTTAAGTACTAGCAAGTGTCAAGACCTGATTTATTCACCGTTTGACTTATGTTGGAGATGTGTTTCTGGCCCTCTGACACAAGCAGAACAAATGTTCTTTTTGGAAAAAGCTGTGTGCTTTGTCTTTCAAAGGCCAATTCATAACCCTGAAAGAAGCTTGTATTTTACTGAGCAGAATTGTAGTAAGACTGCAACAATATTTGAGTAAACACTGGATAATTAATTTTATAACAAGAAAAGGTGGAAGTGACATTGATTCGACCATGATTCTGGAAAAATTACAAGTAGACATTCAAAACAAAATAAATAAATCAAGATTATGTGTTTGAAAACATGTACCATTGGACTATTTTGGGCTATAATGCATATTTTGCCTAGACTTTTGCATGTCAGCATACAGTCTTGATTGACCATCGGGCAAACTTCTTTACGCTGCAATGACTTAAGTGGCATAGGGTTGGATGACAATTTTAATGGATTTCCTTAACCAGGTGTCCTACTTCAAATCATCTTGGTAGTGATTAGCAGAGAACATTTCTGAAAGTGAGTCACTGGCCAGTGGGTTTGTTGGAAGTTAGATTAATCATTTACTAATAACCAGTAAGTACAAAGAATATTATGCTGGCTCTGTGCCTCAACACATAGCAGCTCCTTACATTAATAATACAATCACATTAACCTCCTTCAGCCACAACATATTAGTAGGGCTACCATTAACCCTTTCTTGACTTTAGAGAATGCTATGCCATCCTACAAAAGAAAAGAAGGGCTTTAACGCCATTAAGCAAGCATAGTACACCATAACAATCGGACGTATTTCCAGCCCAAATACTTACCCTCAGCAGACCTGATCAGGGGAGGGCTGGCAGCCTTAGACCTGGGGGCAAATCCAGTCAAGTGGACCATTGCACCACTGAATCAGCTCACCATCCAAATTGACATGTGCGGCAATGACACAATACCCACCTGCTTGCTGCCAGAGGTAAAAATGTAAAAAGCAGCCTGGTCTTTTACGTCCAAAACACAGCAGCACCTGTCGGTAAAAGCCAAATTACTCATCTTTATATGGACACAAAAACAAAAATATAATTTCACCTGGGACTTGACAAATAAAACTTAGAAAGACTTTATCTGCATCTGATCATAAAGTACATAATGAGCCTGACAATCCTAGTTTGAGAATCAGACCATTATAACTTGTCAGTTATAGCCATGTGTTTTAAAGAAAGCAGCTATGTTTTCAGTGGGGATATCATGTGTGCTTTTCCAAATAAATAACAAAACAGAATTATTTTACAACATTTCTTAGAAGCAATTAATGGTTTTAAACATGCAGAAATAATATTATCAAAGATCTGACAATTACCTTAAAACAGCATTTCATAAATTATCATTAGAAGACATATCGTGTTCAATGAGTATATATATCAACACAAACACTGAATAATTATGCTGTACAGTATAGGCGTAAAATATTAAATAACAGCATGCCTACCTCAAAGACACATCACTGGAATAGAAGTCCAGCTTTAAAACATACAAGAGCATGCACAGCACTCAAAACACACACATTATGAGGGGCGGGACCTAACTGCCATGCTGAGTGGTTGCACTTAGAGTGAGCTCTGGACAAAACTCTCTAAATTGAGCACAACTACCAACTTTTTGACCTTGCCATCATGGGTGATCTGCGGTAGATACCTTGAGCCACTTCCTGAGACACGTTTGGAAGCTTTTGGCTGCTCGGTGGGAAGTATAACCCTGATTCTGAGTTGCGGCCTACATGTGGATGCAGATGGAGAGAGGCGGCTGATCTCTCTGCTGTGTTCACGGCTGGAGCAATTGAGGGCGTGAAGGGCTCCCGTCCATCCCCCCTGTCTGTAGGGGTTATCCCGGCATTAGCTCTCTGGCTACTGGCGCTCTATTTGGGAAAGCCTGTGACCCTGTGACCTGAGTGCGCAAGGCCTACCACACAGCCTCGGAGAAGATGGCCGATGCACCACAAACTCCTGCCGCGTGTGAACCGAGGGTACCACTCAAGGTGCGACTGGATCGGATCTTTGCAGTTTTCTGGCTGAGACTAGAATGATCAGGTGTGAGGAGAAGAGACTAAATGCTCACCAGTTGTGTAACTCACCTCCTGATTGATGCCGCATCAAGTCAGGTCGGTCTCAGTGGACGGTATCACCGACTGCACGCATTCACCACCGGACTAGAAAGTCCAACGCCCTGGCACCTGCCCAGATTTCAAGGTCACCGCTGCCCACTACCACCTTCCCGGTAAGAGGGCCAGGATGAGGCAGACTCCGGTGCTTCACCCACAACTCCTGATAGGACGCAGGTGACACCAAATTACATCATGCCCCTCTCGGAACATTGTTCACGGGGCCAAGAGCCACCGGATCAGTGGAGCTCGCACATGGGCTCTTCTTTATCCCTGGGACTGGCAAAGTAGCTGGTTTCCTGGGACTGTGTCTGATGGTAGAGGCTTGAGGGCACGTATGGGAATTGGATTAATTCAGATCACCCATAGCAACACAAAATCTACCCCGGTCTATCTGGGTTGCATGCCTACCCCGTAGTCACACATCAGGCAGGACCACAACTATATTGTTGTTTTAATCTCTGTCCTGATTATTTTTCCTCAGTCCCCATTCACACTACCTTACCTGTAGCTGTATCTCACATGCAAATCTGGCTATTGGGGGCCCAGGTTTAACTTAGCTTTAGAGCTCACCCATGCACGCACCTGACACCTAGCATGATTCTCCTTACAAAACATTTACCTTGTCTTGCCTTTTCTTGTCTAACTGAATGCTTATACTGCCTTATAGACATTAACACCTAGCTTTGTTATCCATAATTTTGTTAATTTTTATTATTTTTTCACCACCTTAACTCTTAGTGCATATGATTATCCAATGTTCTCATCTATTCATGTATAACACATGCATTGTTATTATCTACTTGAGAAAAAAAAGAGGTTGTTTCTCCTTGGAGCCTATTTTACTTGATTGCATTTATTGTTCACGTGCTAATAGCTCCTAATACTATTTTATGTTGTGCATTACTCAAAAGCCTCAATAAAATAAAGAATTAAAAAAAACACACACACATTACACACAGCTCTCAAAACACACACACAATATGCACAGCTCTCAAAAACACATTACGCACAGCTCTCAAAACACACACACACACTACGCACAGCTCTCAAAACACACACGCACACATTACGCACAGCTCTCAAAACACACACACACATTACGCACAGCTCTCAAACACACACACACTTCGCACAGCTCTCAAAACACACACACCATGCACAGCTCTCAAAATACACACACACATTATGCACAGCTCTCAAAACACACACACTACGCACAGCTCTCAAAACACACACACTACGCACAGCTCACAAAACACACACACACAACACACCATGCACCGCTCTCAAAACCCACACACCATGCAAGAGCATGCACAAATCCAAACATGATCATGTGTGAAACATATGAACACTACCACACAACAGGTCACAGCCAGCAGGACCCACTGCAGGCCACAGGCAGCAGGACCCACTGCAGGCCACAGCCAGCTGGACCCACAGCAGGCCAGAGCCAGCAGGACCCACAGCAGGCCACAGCCAGCAGGATCCAACGCAGGCCACAGCCAACAGCACCCACAGTGGGCCACAGCCAGCAGGACCCACAACAGGCCACAGCCAGTAGGACCCACCTCAGACTCAGGAAATAACAGGCCCAACACAGGACAGTTCTGAGGAACATTTTGCTGTTACTGGGTGGGCAGGGTGTATGGGGGGAGAGATGGGATGTGAGGGGCAAGGACAATTGGGGTCTCCTCCTGAGGGTGTTGATGGCAAGTCCAGGGGCTACTCTTTCCCAGTGGGCAGGTCAGGTCAACACGCGGCCTCCGGCTCAGCTGCCTGGCCCCTGTTATCTGACTTGAAGTTGCAGGCTGCAGCCAGTTACACTAAATCTCTCCCTCGCTCCGCTGGTGCTGCCTAGTGCCTATCCTCTGCCTCCAACCTCCAAGAAGTTGTCTGTGCGAGGACTAGGAGACTGGGAGTTGTAGTTTCCTGTTGAGCTAAAGCTGGGTTCGCCCCACCCCCCGGGAGTGTGAGTGAGCCCCTAGCAGGGACAACAACTCCCTGAATGCATCAGCTCTCACTCCCTGTCAGCTAGTGAGCAGCCATTCCATTCCCCCTCTCTCTGACTCCACAGCCAAGCGACAGCCAAGAGATCCTGTCTCTGCCACCGTGGCAGGTAAGCAGGCAGAGACAGCGGCTGTTTTTTAATATGATTTAGGTAGGGCCAGTGCAAAGATTTCTGGGCTACCCCCAGCCACTCTGTGTCTCTTTTTCCTCTTCTCCAGCCCATCTGTGTCTCTTTCACCCCAAGCTACTTTGTATTTCCACCCCCAGGCCCTTCTATGTGTCGCTTTCATCCCAAGCCCCTCTGTGTACGTTCTCACTTTTAGTGATTCCCCCTCTACCCCAGTGTTCCTTTTCCCTTCCCTGTATCTTAGTGCCCCCCTTAATGTCCCTCTCTTTCCCCCAGCTTTCACTCTCCAAGCCCCTCTGTGTACGTTCTCACTTTTAGTGATTCCCCCTCTACCCCAGTGTTCCTTTTCCCTTCCCTGTATCTTAGTGCCCCCCTTAATGTCCCTCTCTTTCCCCCAGTGTTACTCTCCCCTTCCTCTTTTTTAGTGTTCTTCCCCCTCCTCTGTCCCATATGTTCTGCCCCCTTCCTCATAGTGTTCTTTTCCCCCATCCCATAGTGTTCTTCCCCCCTTCCCCCATAGTGTTCTTCCCCCTTACCTGTCCCATAGTGTTCTTCCCCCTCCCCTTTCCCATAGTGTTATTTCTCCCCTCCCCTGTCCCATAGTGTTCTTTCCCCCCTCCCCTGTCCCAGTGTTCTTCCACTCCCCATCCCATAGTGTTCTGCCTTACCACCCCCCTATCCCTTAGTGCCCATCTCTCCCCTTCCCCGGTCCCTGGTGTGTCTCCTCTTTGTAGCATGGCCGAGCTGAGCAGACCATGGTACAGGAGCTTCAGTTTCCTGTACTCAGCGGCACTGATAGGAAGTGCTCTCTCAGTCAGCACTTCCTTTTAGTCCGGCCGGGTACAGGAAACAAAAGTTCCTTACCGCAGTGCGCACTGCTCTGCTCAACCATGCTACACAGAGTGATGGGTAGAAGTGAGCGCTGTGCGCCCACCTCCTGCCAGTCACTCCAATCTGGCATCCCCCGGGCCAGTGCGCAGCTTGTGCTGCCTTATGGACGCACCGGCCTTGGATTTAGCCTCCCTGCCTCCCGTCCCAGCCCACATCTGGACCTGACAACCCAGCCAGTCCCTCTGCACCCAATCCAGTGGTGATGACACTGCAATCACATGACTCAGATTGGCTTGATTGACAGATACATGTTACGCTTAGAATATATATATATATACATACACACACAACATACAAAATACACAATCCAGAGCACTCGCTTATTCACTAAACAATGATTTAAAATCTCACGGAAAGATTGTGGCCTGCCTCCATGGCACTGCTGATACCCCCATAGCCCGACACTTCTTGGAGGCAGGCTACAATCTCTCCTCACTCTGATTAATGGGGATTGATCATGTGCCCATTTCATCCAGAGGTGGTAATCGAGACATTCAGCTATTGAAAAGAGAAGCCTTTTGGATTCACACACTGGGAACTTTATCCCCACTTGGACTTAATAAGAATAATTCACTTTATTGCTTTCTACAAAGGAGATAAACTGAACTTATTTGTATATAATAGAATTTAGTATTATTATGATTTATTTTGTGTTGTCCATAAGGCATACATCGATCCAATCTCAGATTGATTCAGTGTCATAGTTGTTTGTGATATCCTCTATTTAGCTATATTGCCCTTGCATGATGGGAGTGGATGGTAACTGTTAACCATATAGTGAAATTTCATTATACTGTGCTTTGAGGCTTGAGCTGCCTTGATTATACACATCTGTGTGGTACAAAAATAACAGACACTGTATAATAATTGTGTTACATGTGGATTAATATATGACAACTTTGTTGCGAATTGCATGGTTAACTGAACTCCATCTTTCCTTCCTGCTGGTAAACAGCTCATAATATATTTTTGTTTCACTTTTAAATACAACTTTCCTCACTTCCCAGACATCTACCCTCCTCAGACAAGGTTAAACTTATTGCATGACGTATTTTGAAATTCCACACGTCATCACTTACATCACCAATCACGTTCTCACATCACTCACCCTCCAATCAGAACTGTAAATTGTCTTGACAAAAGTTTGAATAGCCTGCATTTATCATTGTAATTGCTGAATAAAACAATAGCAAATTTATGTGACAAAAACTCCAGAGTGCTCTCTATTTGTAAAATATAGTGGGCTGGAGATTGCACCGGAGCAATTGAAAGACCAGGAGCATTGAGTGCTGGGACCTGGGATATATATATATATATATATATATATATATATATATATATATATATATATATATATATGTACATGTCATTCAAATTGTATTTGTACATGGGGTATTGTTGTACTTATGAGACATGTAGTTTTTGTAGCACAATTAACTGTATAATGGTGATGCTATCATCAAAGAAAATTATTTTTTGTGAGAAACAAAAAAAAATTTAACATTAACTTTGGTCAGGGTTTGTGACTAGATGGCTACTACAAAAAGACTGGACATACCCCATTTGGAATGCCCTGAGTTGTCTACAAATAGTATGCCATATTGGGGTTAATGTTAGTTCCTGGACTACCACACGGTCTCAAAGGCAACATAGGCCCACAATCTGGCATATTTCAACATGTAAAAATTAAAATGGACGAACTCTTTATTTGACCCTGTAACTAATCTGTAATATGTATGAATATTGGTCACTATGGCAGCACGGTTATACCGGTAGAATGCATGTTTTTGTACCTGTAGCAAAAGGAAACTTAGAAAAGGCCATAATAAAATTATAAAAAATAACACACAAGACTATATGTAATGAAACAAAACATAATGACAGTAATATACAATGGCAATCTCTAAATTATTAATACTCTGTAAGTGAAACACAAGTATGTAAAAAATCTCAATATATTTGCATATGTAATGGCTCTCCAAATCATTAGCACTTAATGAATAAAACACAATTATATAGAGAATTATTAATAATATTGGATGTTAGAATATAAAATACAGACAGGGCTTGAAATATATGGAATTCATTCTAATGCTTGGTTAAAAAAAAATGAATAGGTGATTATTTGAAATTGCCTTGAACATTTAAAAAAAAAATACTTTATCATTTTGCACTGAGCCATACTTGCATTATGTATAAAGTGCTCTTTTCAGACTCCAGCGGTTCCACTATTAAATAATGCATGTTCTGGGTGTCCCCCCAAACTATATCTTTTTTTTCTGAAACATACAGGCTGACAGTCTGTTCTTTAAGGAATGAAAATAGAAAGAACGTATCTTTCCTTTTAATGAAGATACAGAATACAAAGTTGTTTTTCTGGATACTCTAACAATGCTTTTTTATGGACGGCTTTACTAATACATGCAGAGTTAATGCTCATAGACTCAAAATAAATAACAGAGGAAGATGCAGAGGCAATGTCAGTCAAATAAGGTCCATCCACTCAAAGTAAATAACAAAGGAAGCACACAACTCCATGTGGTCCATTCTGCTGATTGAAGAGCTGAAATAGATAAATGCACTTTTATGGTAATAATTATGATACATATGTGATCTGCCTTATAAGAGTTGTTACTAGGTATAATTTGTTACATGAATCATCACTAAGAAAAAAAAAATGTTTTGTTAAAAATTCACAGCTTTTACCTGTACTGCTGAATGTTGCTTGCTGTGTTTATTAATTAGAAGCAAATGATGTTTATTAGAAATGTGGCATTAAGGGACCTGTGATATTTGCATTAAAGGGGACTTTTCTACCTAAATGTTTATTTTAAGACATTTGCTTAGTGGATGAAAAAATTAGCTCACACATTATCAATGTATAAAAGGTGTGAAAATAAAATAGTCATCTTCTCATTTATGAATAAAGTAATAGTCTAACATGAATGCATCTATCAAAAGGGACAGTCTAAGTGTTGTAACCATTTCATCTTACCCTGATTCTGCAGCATTTCTTTAAAAAAATAAAAATAAATTAATTCTGAAGATAAATAAAAATTTTTTTAAAAGATCTGCATTCATGGGCTGTCCTAATGAATTTTTAAAACAAATATCTAAATCTAGATAAAAATCATACATTTGTGCGACTGAAGATTTGTCATCGATGCATCTCCATGAGAAGCATTTCATTGGGCAATGCCCAGGACTAACATGGTTCTGCGAAAAATAAAAAACTAATTTGCATTATACCTACAAACATTTTCCTGGAGTGCTGCCCTTATCTGGGTGTTCTAAGTTTTGAATAACATTACACCAGCTAAAGGAATATTAAAGGTTCTCAAGCGTGTGATTTTATACGTATATATACCAAAAAGAGAACAGGTGGAAGCTAAATATTGTATTAAGAGTATCTAGGACAGACACTAGGGGATAACCCTTGGAGAGAATTGTAAATAGAAAACAGAAAAAAGTGATCTGTCCTAATAGTACCACTAATATAGACAAAATTGTTAAAATATAACATTTAATAGGTTCAATTAAAATGGAAATAACTAAAGGACAGGGGGGGTAAGGGGGAAAAAGAATAGTAAGAAATTTTCGATATATAATTTCTATATGTACAAAGGAATCTGAGTGGTAAAGCCACTAGCATTATAAACAGGAATATACTGCTAAATTGCCATACCAGAAATGTTGTATTGGTAAGTAATAACAATTAAATCAAGTCCCTGAATAGGAAGTGCAACAAAAAAGAGAAAGAAACAAGGTAGCGATCTGCAATAATAATCAGTGCAGCTACCACATATCTCATATATAACAAGCAAAAAGTAGTACTGTGTGAACCTCAAAAATAGGGGGATATCACCTAAATGTCTAGAAAGAAAAGAAATCTAGAACAACGGATATATGTATCAATATACACAATTAATGGGACATCCCCAAGCATTAAACATTCCACATTTAAATATTCCAAGTGTAGCCATTTACTAACTTTTCACATAAATACCGCACATGGAGAAAACTGGAACTTTTCAGTAACTATCAAGTTAAATAATTTGTTCAGCTACTAAGTAGAAAAAGAAAATCACTCTTTAATTTGCGATGTGTTGAGATTACATTGACCCATTCTTTTCTTTTACACGCTTTCATATTGATTCTTAATTAAAGAAAACTAATATTGGTTTCTAGCGATCAAATAAGAAATGTGACTTTCATGCAGATTAAAAATATCCTAATTAAACATCTATGCGGTGTACATCAGACAGAGCCAAGCTACATCTGCAATAAACAGAGGAACGTGGCTCTCTGACAGCCATCAAAAGCCTGAGTACACCCATTCACTGAAAAATGGCCATGTATATAAATAGGAGAAATCTTGTTATTGATTAAAATTGTAATTGCCTATATTTCCTCTAAAAGCTTTCTTTACCATGAGTACCTTTAAAATGTTATATAGCTGGAGACTCTCTAAGGAAACTGAATGAATACTTCCTAGTTCTCCTGGATTCTATAGAGCCCTAAACAGGTGTGTGTGTGTGTGTGTGTGTGTGTGTGTGTGTTTTTTCTTCCAATCATTGATTGTACCTTCATCAGCCTGAGTAGTACAGACAAAAGAAAAATAACAAAAAGGATACAGAAGTAGACTAAATAGATACAGGCTGCAAATAACCAAACACCAAATAAGGTGAATAAAAAAACATTATACAACCTGGAAAAACAATATAACGTATTCTGTAAAGTAAATAAAAATACATATGGTGTAGTATGTAAGGGTACAAATGTCAGGATAGGGGTGGTAGAAAACTCACTAGATTGATGTATATTCAGGCATTTCTCCCATACATAGGGTCAGGAAATTAGATGGCTTATCTTCCAACACAGTTTCCTTTGTAGCTCAGAATAGCAGGAGAAAGAAAAATATATATATAGTGCAGATGGTATTAAAATGTAACACATTTATTGCACAACATTGAACTTACAAAATTTCAGATAAAATGAGGCATATCACCACAACCAGCGTGGTGTCCGGATTTCAAAAGATAGCAGAGAAGCTCCAGAGTATCCACATGCAGGGTGGCAAAATATGCAGTAAAATATACAAATAAATTACAAATAAAAAAAGCATACACAAGTCTGACGCGTTTCGTCCATTGGGACTTCCTCAGGGATCAATGTAGCTGCTCCAAAAGGGGTCTCCTTAAATATCAGTGGCTTTTGAGCTTGATGTTCATCAGCTGGACCGGCATTTTCTTCCTAGCCTGAGTAGCACAGCCTGCCAGCCTAGTACCAGGATACACCTTTCTATAAACTGCACGTTTGTGAGGACAAAAATACATTTTATCCACCCAATCCCAGTGCTAAAATGTTGATTGACATCCAGATTAGGACTGGCGTGGTTTGATTCATTGACAAGTATTGCAGGGATAGGGTGTAATTTGTGATTGGTTGCTTTCAATTGTATTCGTACGAAAGGAATGCACATGTCTACTAGTCACCTCTAGTTCTGTCCTACGTCTCACACACATGCAAATATGCATGCATGTCTATGCATCCACAAAGTCCCAAATACATATTAAAGGGTCAATCATACCCTTAAATACATTTAAATACATTTAAATACATAAAGGTAATCAACACAGTAAAGGAGGAGACTATTTTTAAAAGAAGAAAAACTATCACAACAAGAGGACATAGTCTTAAATTAGAAGGGCAAAGGTTTAAAAATAATATTACAAAGTATTACTTTACTGAAAGGGTAGTAGATGCATGGAATTGCCTTCCAGCTGAAGTGGTAGAGGTTAACACAGTGAGGGAGTTTAAGCATGCATGGGATAGGTATAAGGCAATCCTAGACTTAAGATAATGCCAGGGACTAATTAAAAGTATTTTGAAATATTGGGCAGACTAGATGGGCCAAATGGTTCTTATCTGCAACATTCCATGTTTCTTGCTGAAAAGATTTATGTGTGAAGAGTGTGTCCTCTTTTATTCCCTTTACAAAAAGTGCAGATTTCAATAGAAATTGACACTTTTATACACCCTGTTGAAAATTATTATGCAAATTCTATTTAAGTGTCACAAAGAATAAATATTTTGTTTTTCAGTTTAACTCATGGATGGCATTGTGTCTCAGGGCTCCTTTGATCACTGAAAACAATCTCGGACACCTGTGATAATTAGATTGCCAGGTGTGCCCAATTTAAGGAAAAACTACTAAAGGAGAGTGTTCCACATTATTAAGCAGAGCACCATTTTCATGCAATGTGGGGAAGAAAAAGCATCTGCTGCTGAAAAGAGTGAAATAGTTCAATGACTTGGACAAGCTATGAAAATATTTCACGAAAACTTAAGCGTGATCATCGCACTATTAAGAGATTTGTGGCTGATTCAGAGAACAGACGGGTTTGTGCAGATAAAGGCACATTGAGGAAGATTTCTGGCGGATCCATGCATCGGATCAAGATAGCAGCTGCTAAAATACCATTACATAACAGCAAACAGATATTTGAAGCTGCTGGTGCCTCTGGAGTTCCACGGACATCAAGGTGTGGAGTCCTCCAGAGTCTTGCAACTGTGCACAAACCTTCTATTCGGCCATCACTAACCAATGCTCACAAGCAGAAATGGCTGCATTGGGCAGAAAAATACATGAAGACTAATTTTCAAACAGTCCTGTTCACTGATGAGTGCCGTGCAACCCTGGATGGTCCAGATGGATGGAGTAGTGGATGGTTGGTGGACAGCCACCCTGTTCCAACAAGGCTGCAACGTCAGCAAGGTGGTGGTGGAGTCATATTTGGGCCGGAAACATGGGAAGAGAGCTGGTCGGCCCCTTTAGGGTCCCCAAAGGTGTAAAGATGACCTCTGCAAAGTATGTGGAGTTTCTGACTGACCACTTTCTTCCCTGGTACAGAAGGAAGAACTATGCTTTCTGTAATAAAATCATCTTTATACATGACAATGCACCATCTCATGCTGCAAAGAATACCTCTGCATCAATGGCTGCTATGGGGATAAAAGGAGAGAAAATCATGGTATGGCCTCCATCCTCCCCTGACCTCAATCCTATTACGAACCTTTTGAGCATCCTCAAGCAAAAGATCTATGAGGGTGGGAGGCAGTTTACATCCAAACAGCAGCTCTGGGAGGCTATTCTGACATCTTGCAAACAAATTCAAGAAGAAACTGTCCAAAAACTCACAAGTTCAATGGGTGCAAGACTTGTGAAGCTGCTATCAAATAAGGGGTCCTATGTTAAAATGTAACGTGACCTGTTAAAATGTTTAAAAAGTTAAAATGTTGTTATAAGTTTAATTGAAATAGCTTTTGATTTCAGTAAATATGCTGCAAACACAACAAATAACAATTTTCAGTTCTTTACAACCTATAAAGTGTTTTGAAACTTACTGTGCATAATAATTTGGAACAGTGCATTGTAAGTTTTTTATGTTTAAAAAGAATACTGTTTATTTATTTATTACTGCTATTTAAAAAGCGCCAACATATTCCGCAGCGCTATTCAATTATCATTGTCATTATCATTAGGAGGTTTGTTCAATAAAATTTGAATTGTACTCTTAATAGTTGATAACATGAGAATTATGCTGACTTATTTACATCAATTATTTAGGTAAATGAGAAAAATCATTTGCATAATAATTTGGAACAGGGTGTAAATTAATATAGTGGAGCTAAACTCAAAAGGCAGCAATTGCTAAGAGCAGTGATGGCTAACGTTAACACCATAAATTGTTTCTGGACTACATTTCCCATGATGCTCAGCTAGCTTTTATAGTCTAAGCTGAGCATCAATGGAAATGTAGTACAGAAACAATTTATGGTGTCAACGTTAGCCATCACTGGCTTAGAGCATCAGACTTGCAAAGACTTTTCATTGAGCTGCATTGGGAAGTCTGTGATTGGACAGCCACAGAAATTCTTGGTGGTGTTAGAAGGGGAGAGTGTGCAAAGGCTGCAGACAAGAGAACTTTTTAAAATATATCTCTATATTTACTAATGGAAAAAATTATTATTAAATGTGTTCATGTTTTCATTTAAGGTCATTCTACTGAAGTGTGATTTTTCTTTTTCTTTTTTTTTTCTTTAGTAGTGCAATGGAGTGTCCCTTTAAGTAGAATTGAACCAATGATAATTCAGTAAGCAATTATTAGAGGAAATTGGAAATCTCTCTCTCTCTCTGCTTGTACACACACACACACATATCCATATATTTCCATATACACGCACACACAAACACCCAGATCTACATTGTTCTCAGAGAATTGGTCACTGAGTTACAGCTAGGTCACTTCTATTCATAAATTTATACAAACATAAAAATAAACATTATGCCTTTGAGATGGTCTAATTCATATTCTTTTTGTATCAGTGATGGAGCACTGAAGCATTCTTATTATAGAATGCATGCAGCATAGTAATGGGAAAAAACACATTATTCCAATATATTCTGCTTCTACTTTGGCTTGAAAATAGGATGCATGCAGCTTATAATATCTCTTTGTCACTTGTCACTCAGGGTACAATGACACATAGACAAAAGGAAGAAAAGGGTATATTTTAAAACCACTGACTCCCTCCTTCCCCACCTCCTCCCTCAAAAAATTTGGCATCATTGCTAGTCTTATATTAAAAACAGCATAATTTCCATTGTGTATAATTTTTATTCCTATGGATTTTATTTCAGTAAAAATGCATTATTTAATTCAAACTACGTTTGTTTTCTAAATACTTTTCTTGCTGCTCTACTTCTGAAACTTGCATATTAGATTTCTAGAATTTGTGACTTGTCTCAATAATTTGTTTTCTTTTATTTGCTTGTTTACACCAATTATGCATTCATCTCATCAGTATCCTAGATTTTTTTTGCAAGAAACATTAACTGCAAAATCAATAATAATTCTCCTGTGGAGGCACATGTTACCCTTATTATAAATTATGGCTTAATTTTCTCTCTAAATCTACAGAGCTGGCTGATGTGATGAGTAAAGGAACATTGTTGCTTTATTTTGTCACAAGACACCCAATCTTTCCTTTAATGTTTAATTGTTCAATGCTGCCATAACACTAACCTTTAAAATAGATTCACTCACCTCGTACCTGCTGGCAATCCTATTTTTCACTGTGCAATACATTCTGGATTTCCCATAACATTTTATCCATAGATTAGTTATATTGACATATTGTTGCTATTACCTTGTATTAAACTCTCATGCAATGTCTAGTTGGTGTACCAAGTGTACTAAGAATATACGTGCCCCTTGTGTATGATTCTCTTATGCATCAAATTCATACCTTTGTTACTCAATCAATGAATCAATGAATCAAGTAATCAATTAATAATTCAAGACAGATAAAGTAAAATGGAAGCGAGTACATATAGTAGTTTTCATTCCAAAGGGTAATTCCCAATAAACTGAGGCAGACCACGTAATATATGTATGTTAATGCACTTTAAATTCAGTGCTCAAACTCCAACTACTCTTCAGTAGCAAAATTGGCTATAGTATTCATTTACTGAAGTAGATAAAACTACCCCCCCCCCCTCCCCAAGAACACCTCCTTTTTGGTTTTAATATATATATATATATATGTATATATATATATATATATATATATATATATATATATATACACATATATATATATATATAAAAAACACACATCTGAGGAGTGGCCACTGGGTCCCTAGGGAGCGATGTGTTTATAGCAAAATGTCTACTGGAACTGACTATATTGACGAGAACAACTACATTAAGCTGCAGTTGTTCTGGTGATTATAGTGTCCCATTAAGGTAGAAGTCAAAACTTATGTCTCAAAGTTCTATTACCTAGATGCTGCTAATGCCGATACGGTTTCTTAACGACCTGCCAATCCAGTTATAGTTTCCCATAAAATAATTTTCAAATCCATCTTGTTTCTCACAAATATCTTCTTTATACTATATTTTATTATTTTTATTATTTAAAGCATTTGCTTTATTGTTTTTAGTTGCCTAGGTATCCTTAAATATTTTATTTGTGCTTCTTTGCATTCCTTGTTTAGTCTATTTTAGAAATGTAAGTTAATCTGTGTTCTCCCAGTATTTTATACACCTATTAAACCCCATCACTGTCGGGACCGTTGAGCATATCAAACCAGGTGTCATTAATTATGTCTTCAGAGTATTCTTACTACAACTCCACTGAGAAATGTTGAATATTCGACTGATCTCGGTTTAACTGTTATATCTAACTTGTCTACTTTTGACTAGCAAATTTGATCCCATCTGACATGGCCCTCAGCTTCACCAGGAATCATTTATTTTCTATGTTAAACTCACATGACATTCTTTGAAACACACTATTTATGAAACCATTGATCATCAGATGACAAGACGAGGTAAATGAAGAGCCAATACTTATAACTGCATAGCCACCTATTCATGAAAAGCATGTGTTGTTGATGCAATTAAAGAGAAATTAGTTGAAAATAAGGCATGCCTTTTTGTACATATTTTTCACTCATGTAGATACAGTCTGTTGTAGTCAAATAACAGATATTTCTAATTAAATTGCACTTGACTTAAGATGTGTCATGTACTCTACGTAGATGACATTTAATAACCCATTTATCTTACGCCCACATTATATTAACGTATCTCCAAATACATTATGTCAGCCTTTGAAAGTGGGCTATATATTTAGAAGCATTATTGTTCTTTATATTTAAATAACCTTTGCATGAATGTTATTTTAATGGTGATATTGTCTATTTGTTAAAAAAAATCATACATGCATGGAAAATCATATTGGAGAAATTAGCTTTGATTTTTCTTATGATGATGTTCATTTTTTAATGCAGAAAACAATACAGTAAATTAATTTACATGCAAAGTATACAAAATTTCCCATGTGAAATTATTGATCAGATGAAGACGTAGTAATACAGGGAAGCAAATTACATTCATCAGTAACTGCCTGAAAATGATACTGTTTAAATGTCGCTTCATTTTTAATGTAAGATCTGTACACAATGTAAATTCAGAGAAGAATAACTAGGGTAAATAAGGCTTTAGAAGTCCACAATTTTTAGAACAATCACTTGCATTCATGGACAATTTACATGCCACTTTTAGAGTTGAGATTTCACTCTAACAATTCCATTTGATAGCAGAAATGGAAATCAACATGACATAACAGTGGCATACTGAATGCTGTGTTTAGATCACAGGTGCATTTATAGATATTTCCTCTTTGCTTTATCTATAACAAAGGCAAAACCAGAGTATGATTAGAATCGGAGAAGCGACAAAGAGGGGGTTCCACTGCCAATAAAGACACAACTATATCATTAAGAAATGCTACTAAAGCCATTATACCTTGTACTCCATAATTATAATGTTTTGAACATAAATGACCTAAAAACATTAGAACTCCATGTTACAAAATAAATTTTTGATGAATGTAAAACCTTGCAGTTCCAGAGAACAACATTGTTTACATTGCAGCTCTAAGTCTGCCCTCTGTGGCTATCAGACAGCCACTGGGGACCCTTCCAGATTCATAACAGACTTTTAGTCTCACAGACCTCCAGCATCAGATTTTCACCATGGGAAAGCATTGAATAATGGGGAGGTCTAATGCGCGTGCACGGCCATTGCTGCGCATTCGCATTAGGTCTCCCCTGCCAGCTGACGTCGGCGGGAGAGGAGCGTGGGCGGAGCCTGACCAAGCACCGAGGGACATCGGCGCTGGATTCGGGTAAGTAGCCCCTTCAGCGACATGGGTGGAGGGTGGGAGCGAGGGGGGCACTGCAGCATCCTGCAGTGCCAAGAAAATGGGTTTGTTTGAAAAAAATACAATCATACCATGGGGCTGCATTAGTTCAAGTATCATTTTAAGCATTGTGGACTAAAATTCTAATCTGGCTCAGTCAACCAGTGAATAAGTTTGATTGGGGTTATAGTCCATACAAGCTGCTTTGCAAGTGGTTGCCTCGTGATTCCATTAAATCGGGTGAATATTTTGGATTCCACCAGCCTGCACCTAGGGAGATCAGAGGTTAAAAAAATAAACAAAACCAAAAAACACAGAAGCAATATTTGCCTTTCTTACCAGTCAGTCTAGAGTTAAGAAAAGGAGTTTGGGCACCATAACAACTTTATAAAAATTAAGTTGTATTACCAGAAGGTCTCTGGCACTGGTACACCTTTAGGGGGTCATAACATTCTCAAACAGTTTAACCCAAAGGTCTGTTTTCCAGCCCCGGATCTCTCTGCCCCTCTCTGCTTGTTGAAATGCTGGAAAACTGAAGCATATAGGCACCGCTAATTGGCTGAGAGCAGTCAACTAATGCTATTATAAGCATGATATATGTCCAATCTTGCAGTCATATTTACTGTCCAATCCTGACCATCTTTTGGCTAGAATTGTTCTTTGCAACACAAATGTATCTTAATGGTGTTATTTGTCTAATCTCATTATTAAATTTTTAAAATGGGATGGACCTTGAGCATTGAAGTTTAGCAGCAGTTCATGACTTCAATCATTCAATTATTTACTTTGAACAAGAATGAGATAGTCAGAAACAGATTATTTTACCCCCTCCACCCCCCAAAAAAAATAATATTTTTTGATTCATGTTTTCTTAATTTCTGTTGGAAATAGGTGTGTGTTTTTAATGCAATCACAAAACATCGCCTGAGAGGGGATATGATAACATTATACAAATATATTCGGGGTCAATACAAACCATTGTGTGGAAATCTATTCACAAACCGGACATTATATAGGACACGAGGTCATGCGTTTAGACTGGAAGAAAGAAGATTTTGTCTAAGGCAAAGAAAAGCTTTTTTTTACTGTAAGAACAATAAAGATGCGGAATTCTCTCCCTGAAGAAGTGGTTTTATCAGAGTCCATACAGATGTTAAAACAGCAACTAGATGCATACTTGCAAAAACAGAATATTCAACAAAATAATTTTTCAATGTAGGGTCTTGATCCAAGGATAAATCTGACTCCCACTCTGGGGTCAAGAAGGAATGTTTTTCCTAGTTTGTTGCAAAATTGGAAGTTCTTCAAACTGGGTTTTTTTGCCTTCTTTTGGATCAACAGCAAAAAACAAATGTGAGGAAGGCTGAACTTGATGGACGCAAGTCTCTTTTCAGCTATGTAACTATGTAACTATAACTGTAACCTCTCTCTAGGTAGAAAGTATTATTGATAAAACCAGGCTTAACTTTAGTTGTCATGATAAATCAAACAATCACATCCCGCTAGAGCCATTTCATTTTATTAAAAGCAATGTCTTCTCAGCCATACACTTGGACAGAATTGATATTGCTAATATGGAAAATGAAATTCCACATTATCAGTGCAGCTTCGAATAGGGTAGTCACTGCTAAATTGTCTGAGAAAGAACTGGAGAACAGTACCTAGACCCACAGAACTGTAGTAGTCAAGTTGCCTAGGGTGTAACTATACAAGTAGAAATTATGTAAATAAATCGACACATTGCACCTGTAATATTGATTTCTAGTAAATTATACTTTATAGAGGGTTTTTTTCTTTACCGTTCTATTTATTACACAGTTGGCAAGGAAACAGAGTTTTTTTAATTAGTGCCAGCTTACTTTGCCTAAATATTCTCAAAAGGATTTGCTACTCATAAATACAGATTGAAAAGAAATAATAATATCATATCTGTAAAGACCGCAAATTCACAAATGGTTGAGTTATAACAAAAAAAATAAATCTGAAATCTATATTGGGATTTCGTAATTATTGAACTAGAGAAACTCATTCCATTAACCGAGCAATGACCTATTGTATTTACTCAGTCAGTCAGAGGAAACATTAATTTGACTGATACAAAACATCTATGCAACAGCTTAATGTGAACCAATGATACTGATGAAAACCAGTAGCATAGGTTCTGCAAGGATAAGTCTTCACCAAGGGCAATGCGGTACTTGGGAGCTGGCCATATGTTACATTAGTGCTTGAGAATAGTAAGCATTATAAATAAGATAACTTTGCTCGTCATTCGATAACTCATACAAATTTGTATTATTACTTTATGTAATGTTGTATTGTTATGTTGTTTTGAATTTATATTGCAAAGGACAATAATATATGTATATTGTGTCTGCAATTAGACCGTGTGTCATTGGTCACTAAAAGTGACTGGTGAATCATCTGAGTTGGAAAAATTCCCAGCTTGGATATTTGGTCGATATTTCACAGATTTGTTTTTTTTAATGTACCAATACTTACTGTTTAGAAGTTAAATACCTTTTTCTAATCAGATTTAGGGACAAGTGCCAACTAAATGTTGCCAGATCAACATAATTTCTGAGAAACCCATTCTTCCCTTCTCTGAATTCATCACCTGGCCAATATTGTCTTTGAAGAAATAATTAGAGGAAAACCGCACAACTTCATAAATAGTAATCCAAGGTGCTCAGACTGGACCTGAGGTTGGCAAGTCCTTAACATACGAATGAACAAACAAAGATGATCCAGACACCCAAGGTAGAATAACAGGCAGATTTATTAAAGATCATAGTATCACGAAAACGTTTCGATCTCAAATTAGGCATTTCTCAAACTACAACCATGGTGAATTGATACAATAAATTAACGTTAATTAATAAAAATTAATATCACTGGGAATATAACTCACTTACTTAATCTTCCAATCGATCAGCCTAGGGATTCTGAAGCACCAGTTATAACACGCTTAAAGGTGCAACAACGTCAGATGCACTAATTGTAATGACATCAAGTGCATATAGAAGCCAACTGAGTAGGGTCATAAAATTTAATGACTGGCTGTGTGTATATATACATATATTAATTCTACATATATATTTATGTAATATTTTTACGTAATTAGGTATCTTAATTAATTACAATTAGCGGGACCTGCCTGACAACCCATGCCGAAAGTAAAGGGAATTTAATTTGCTAGCACTATATTTAACTCTATAACTTTCCAAGACACCATAAAACCTGTACATGGGGGTACTGTTCTACTCGGGGGACTTCGCTGAACACAAATATTAGTGTTTCAAAACAGTAAAATGTATTACAACGATGATATCGCCAGTAAAAGTGAAGTTTTTTGCATTTTTCACGCACAAACAGCATTACACGGACAATATTATTGCTGTGATACTTTTACTGTTTTGAAACACAAATATTTGTGTTCAGCGAAGTCTCCCGAGTACAACAGTACCCCTCATGTACAGGTTTTATGGTGTTTTCAAAAGTTACAGCGTCAAATATAAGGCTTGCGTTTCATTTTTTTCACATTAAAATTCGCCAGATTGGTTACGTTGCCTTTGAGACCCTATGGTAGCCCAAGAATGAAAATTACCCCTATGATGGCATACCATTTGCAATAGTAGACAACCCAAGGTATTGCAAACAGGGTATGTCCAGTCTTTTTTAGTAGCCACTTAGTCACAAACACTGGCCAAAATTGGTGTTTTTTGCATTTTTCACACACAAACAAATACTAACGCTAACTTTGGCCAGTGTTTGTGACCAAATGGCTACTAAAAAAGACTGGACATACCCCATTTGCAATACCTTGGGTTGTCTACTATTGCAAATGGTATGCCATTATGGGTGTAAATTTCATTCCTGGGCTACTATACAGTCTCAAAGGCAACGTAACCAATCTGGCGAATTTCAATTTCAAATGTAACGTGCTATATTTGACCCTGTAACTTCCCAAAACGCCATAAAACCTGTACATAGGGGGTACTGTTTTACACATGAGACTTTGCTGAATACAAATATGTGTATTTTATTGCAGTAAAATCAAACAGTATTATGACATTGACAGTTAAAATGTCATGTAGAACTAAAATAATCTAAAAAAATCTTATTTTCTCCAATTTTTTTCATATTAAATTATGTTTCATAGCTAAATATTTGAAATTAAATGAAAGCCCTGTTTCCCCTGAATAAAATGATATATAATAAGGGTGGGTGCATTTAATACGAAAGAGGTGAATTATGGTTGGACAGACATGTAGCGCAAATGCCAGGTTTTGTTTACATTTTGTTTTGTTCACAACGTGTACATTTGGCTCCGTCCTTAAGGGGTTAAGCAGATTCAATAGTTTTATGAATCATTTTGCATCATTTTCTCCATGTGGGCAGTCCATAATGGCACAAAGTCCCAGAATGCATTGCAAAGCATCATCTCACATATGATACATTCTGACTAGGAACATATTATCTGTGCTTTATGTTTTAAAAAAATGTAGGGCATAGCTATTGATAGAACTGTGTACTTTATGATAGGTAAACCATACCTATTTGCAATGTGTCCAAATAGCATTAGCACTATCAGCCCAACAGGAGAAAAACAATAAATACATTGTTTTTATTACTTTTGTTATAATCGAAAAGACTACTTACACTTCTGCAAGTCCCTTTGGAAGACAACAAATATAAAATCACTGCTTAAGCCTATTTAAACTAATTCCAAGATCTGCAATGAACATGGATTTAATTAAGCAGAGTCTTGATAGCAGAAAGATTAGGTAGATTAAATGTAGATCAGCTTAATTATTCAACTGAGTTTTGTAAGGTGAAATGCACATCTATACATATGTAAATTTTGTATACAATAGATTAATTTAACATGCATCGTTTTTGCGTTCTTTCACAGTTCTGTCAGTTTCATTGTTGTTCGTGGGGGAGGGGAGAATATCTAGAAGACGACAGATTATTCAGTCTTTGTTTAAATAAAAAAAATAAAAAGAAGATGTGCTTCGTTTAGAGAGAGAGACTTGATGGTTGATGGATAGTACTGCAAGTAAAATTAGAAGTGAGTCTGCAGATGTGCTTAGAAATACTCAGTACAGAGAAGAAAACAAGGGCAAGCCTTTATATTGTAGCAATAAGTCTTATCATGGAAGACATTTATAGGTGTTTCTGTGTGTGAGTGCAGTAAACTTAAGAGACAGAACAGCATCGATATTGCATTATTTATTTTCAGTCTCTGTCTTATACCCACAATAAGGACTGTCATTTAAATGAGATATATGAAGCTGCCTCACTAGCAGCATACAAATGTTGAGTTTTTACTGTATTTAACAAGCCATATTTCTATACTCTTTACTGCCCTGTGATTTCCTTCAAGGTGAGAACATTGTAAATTATGTTTTTAGAATTTTTTTTTATTTTTCAGTATTGATTATAAAATACATTGCAACTAACACAGAGAATATCAGAACCCTGAGAGTTGGAAAAAGCTTAGAGAAAGTCAATCGCTTGCCCTTAGGTTACTCTCTGCTCAGATTTCAAAATGTTTTTGCTTACCTGTGTCATTAAAGAGAGAACATGTAATTATTTGCATATCAGACTAATCTAACCTATAAGGGCAGTCTAGAGCCGAAATGCCAGCAAGTCCTTTCTGCACGAGAGATACAGCAAATATGCTGATATGCAAATGGTATAGGTTCTCTTTGTAATGGCACAAGTGAGCAAAAACATTTTTGAGACCTAAGCGAGGTCTAACCAAAGGGCAAGCTACTGAGTTTCTCTAAGCTTTTACCCACTCTCAGAGTCCTCATAGTATCTGGATTTGTTGCAATGCAATTTGCTAGGGCATCAGCTACACCTTGCTGATGAGTTCCAAAGTAGGGTGAAACGATCAACCAGGGTTTCTGTATCTCTTGTAGAGAGAACTTGCTGGCATTTTTGTTCTAGACTGCCCTTATGGGTAAAATCAATCTGATATGTAAAATGTATAGGTTATCTATGTAAAAACATTTTTGAGACTTGAGCGGGGACTAACCGAAGGACAACCTACTCAGGTTCTGTAAATATTTGCCCATTCTCAGAGTTTTATATTCTCTATTTTTGTTGGTTATAAAAAAGCAAACATATAAAGATATTATTTTATAAATTCCAAAATGGAGTTGTTTCAGTTTTATCTGTGGTTTACCTTAAACTGTTCAGTTACTTCATGAATTATAGCCTAGCTTGGTTTTATAAATATCTAATTTATTCAACACTTTTAAAAATGAAATATATATTCTGGAAACTTCAGGAGGGAGATTAGGAAGAGGAAAAAAAATTTAATTATCAATAGTGTAGTATAATAATAATGGGAAAAAATGGACTACATGCATATAAACAGTGCATCCTCATTTTATCTCAGCCGCTCAAGGGACCATTACAAATAATTATTGGTATACTCCTCAATCTAGGATATAGATAATATACAGATAATGTCTCCAAAAAAATACTCTTTATGCACATTACAGAAAACACACACCAATAGTATAATATACTTAAATAATGTAATAGATTGAAGTGTCTACTCATACGATTCATACTAAAGTTTAAGGGTCCTTAGTGGTACAATTCAGGTGGAAAAACGTGTAGGTCGATGTTTTGCTAGCAATTACATAAAGGTTTAAGCAACATAGTGATTAGGCAACATATTCAATTAAAAAAAAAACAATCACATGTTAATTCAGTGGTTTGAATGACTATAGGTAAGAACCCACTCAAGTAGCCATGCACTGCTTTCAGACAGTAGCTCCCATTTTATAAGTTCCAATAATAGGTACTGACCAATAAGAATCATTTGACTGCTGTATATAATTACAATTTATAGTTTAAAAAAACAAATAAGAGCAAAGGGAATGAAATAAGAAAATAAAAACTATTCTATCTACTTTGTGTATTTTTTTTTCAATGGGGCTTTCATTTTTGTATTGTTATAGAAACATAGAATGTGACCGCAGAAAAGAACCATTCGGTCCATCTAGTCTGCCCAATTTTCTAAATACTTTCAATAGTCCCTGGCCTTATCTTATAGTTAGGATAGCCTTATGCCTATCTCACGCATGCTTAAACTCCCTTACTGTGTTAACCTCTACCACTTCAGCTGGAAGGCTATTCCATGCATCCACTACCCTCTCAGTAAAGTAATACTTCCTGATATTATTTTTAAACCTTTGCCACTCTAATTTAGGAATATGTCCTCTTGTTGTGGTAGTTTTTCTTCTTTTAAATATAGTCTCCTCCTTTACTGTGTTGATTCCCTTTATGTATTTAAATGTTTCTATCATATCCCCCCGTCTCGTCTTTCCACCAAGCTATACATGTTAAGTTACTTTAACCTTTCCTTGTAAGTTTTATCCTGCAATCCATGAATCAGTTTAGTAGCCCTTCTCTGAACTCTCTCTAAAGTATCCATATCCCTCTGGAGATACGGTCTCTAGTACTGCATACAATACTGCACGTGAGGTCTCACCAGTGTTCGGTACAATGGCATGAGCACTTCCCTCCTTCTACTGCTAATACCTCTTCCTATACAACAAATCATTATGCTAGCATCTCCTGCTGCACTATTACATTGTCTGCCTACCTTTAAGTCATCAGAAATAATCACCCCTAAATCGCTTTCCTCAGATGTTGAGGTTAGGACTCTATCAAATATTCTGTACTCTGCCCTTGAGTTTTTACATCCAGGATGCATTACCTTGCACTTATCTACATTAAATGTCAGTTGCCACAACTCTAACCGGTTTTCTAGTTTACCTAAATCATTTGCCATTTGGCTTATCCCTCCTGGAACATCAACCCTGTTACATATCTTAGTATCATCAGCAAAAAGACATACCTTACCATCAAGACCTTCTGCAATATCACTAATAAAAACAAAAATTAAAGAGAATGGGTCCAAGTACAGATCCCTGAGGTACCCCACTGGTGACAAGTCCATGCTTCAAATATAGTCCATTGACTACAACCCTCTGTTGCCTGTCACTAAGCCACTGCCTTACCCATTCAACAATATTGGAATCCAAACTTAAAGATTGCAGATTTTTGATTAGCCTTCTATGTGCAACAGTGTCAAAAGCCTTACTGAAATCTAGGTAAGCAATGTCTACTGCACCACCCTGATCTATTATTTTAGTTACCCAATCAAAAAAATCAATAAGATTAATTTGGCATGATCTCCCTGAAGTAAACCCATGTTGTCTCTGATCTTGAAATCCATGTGTTTTTAGATGTTCAACAATCCGATCCTTTAACATGGTTTCCATTACTTTCCCTACTACTGAAGTAAGGATTACTGGGCTGTAGTTGCCTGACTCCTCCCTACTACCTTTCTTGTGAATGGGCACAACATTCGCTAACTTCCAATTTTCTGGGACTACTCCTATTAACAATGATTGGTTAAATAAATCTGTTAATGGTTTTGCTAGCACACCGCTATGCTCTTTTAGTAACTTTGGCTGTATTCCATCAGGTCCCATTGACTTATTTGTTTTAACTTTTGACAGTTAAAATAGAACCCCTTCCTCTGTAAACTCACATGTAACAAATTACTAATTTGTTCTTTTTCCTAACTGAGGCCACTTTCCTTTATTTTCATCTGCAAATTCTGAACAAAAATATTAATTGAGGCAGTCAGCTAGACCTTTATCCTCTTCTACATACCTTCCTTCTTTTGTTTTTAATCTAACTAAACCTGTTTTTACTTTCCTTTTCTTATTTATGTATCTAAAAATGTTTTGTCCCCTTTTTTACTGTCTGTGCTATTTTCTCTTCTGTGTGTGATTTGGAAGCTCTTATAACTTGCTTAGCCTCTTTCTGCCTAATCTTACAGATCATTCATTGCAAAGCACTGCGGAATTTGACGGCGCTGTATAAATATAATAATAATAATAATAATAATAATTCTGTCTTCCTCACTCTGTTTTTTTTTATAATTACTAAATGCTAACTTTTTGTTCTTTACTATTTTGGCCACATCTGTGGAGTACCACAGTGGTTTCTTGAATTTTTTACTTTTACTGACAAGCCTAATGCAATTTTCTGTTGCCTTCAGCAGTGCAACTTTTAAATAATCCCATTTCTCTTGGACTCCATTTAAATTGCTCCAGTCTGATAATGACTCCTTTGCACATATTTTAATTTTACCTCTGAAACCTCATTGCAAGCCAAGTCACTCAAGACAAGTACATCCAATTCCCCTTCCTGCATTGCTCGCTTAACAATATTACAAATACGTCTCCTGTCTCTGTGAGCAGTAGCTCCGGGAAGACATCTCACAAGACCACCATTGTCCATCTCCACATTTCTTATGATAGAATCCCCCAACAACAACTGCTTCTATTAGGCTTCACCATAGTCTCCAAGCCTGTCTCCACACTACCACTAGCATTGATGCCTGAGCCTGTCTCCACAACACCACTACCCTCTGTGCCTAAGCCTGTCTCCACAACACCACTACCCTCGGTGCCTGAGCCTATCTCCACAAAACCACTACCCTCGGTGCCTGAGCCTGTCTCCACAATACCACTACCCTCAGTGCCTGAGCCTGTCTCCACAATACCACTACCCTCAGTGCCTGAGCCTGTCTCCACAACACCACTACCCTCAGTGCCTGAGCCTGTCTCCAAAACACCACTATCCTCAGTGCCTGAGCCTGTCTCCACAGCATCACTACCCTCAGTACCTGAGCCGGTCTCCACAACACCATTACACTCTGAAAGTGCAGACAATGAATTATGTAGAGCAACAGACTGTGCACTATGCCTTTTATGCCTCAGCAGCAGTTCCAGACTGAGTTTGTTTACCAGACAATTTACAAATCTCAGACTTCAAAAATACAATCTCCTGCCGCAATATAGAGAACTGTCTACAGATTAGACAGCATCCAAATCTCCAAAAAGTGAAACGTGAAACAAATGCATAACAACTATTACACTGAACTAAGTCTGCCACTTTAATGAGGTAAATAATTTAAAGCAAACAAATCTTAAACTTTTTATTTATCCTCCTAAATATATTAGATTACCTCCAGTTTATCTCCAGAATATCTCCAATCACACACTTTGTAGCAGCAGTTAGAATCATACACTACTCTAAGAACTCATATGGGCTGCTATCTAGATTTGAAACTTTGTTGAGCACTGATAACAAACTCATCACATGCCCTTGATCCACTGGTGAAGATTGCATGGAAGAAAGGTGTCTGTAGTTTGGACGTGAGTCAAATGTATTTTCTTGATTTGATTTTATGGAAATAAAGATTTGAGATGTTTGAGATGTGAGTCAAATGTATTTTCTTGATTTGATTTTATGGAAATAAAGATTTTCTTGTAATTAATTACTATTTTCCCCCATATGTTTCAAATCTGTGAAAACCATCCTTCAATCATCTAAGGTGTCTCAGCTGAGAGTATTGAATACAAATACAAATCTGATATGGGGCAGACCTGATGTTATTATATTGGCTGTATATTTAACACACAACAACATCAAGTCTGCCCCGTATCCGATTTTTATTGGCATCATCAAGCTTTATACAACTGTTGCTGAGCTTTCTATATGTGGAAAAGAGATATAACATATTGTAAAAAAAACAAACAATTAAGCTTATAAATACAGTAAATAAATACAAATGTACAAACTTTAAGTTACTGAATGGGATGCAGTGATTTTATTGCAATTATTGCAGGATTAAGACAAATACACTTTCGTTCTCTAACGTGAAATAGATTTGTGCACAAGTCTAGTGTTTACTTAACTTCTGTATTACAATTATAAATATTTTGCTCCTTCAAAGTGTTAACTATGTGCAGATCAGAGTAAAATTCTATTTTGATTCCAGAAAAACGCCAATAATGAAAATGCTTGTGACAGTATACCAACTAATAGTTCTGTGTTTTGTTCAGTTCAGTGCCATGTGTGCCCCTCTTTTCTGTCTTGCTCTATAAAGTTATAGTCATATTGCTAAAACGTTATAAAAAAATCAATTACATTAACAGAAATACCTCCCTTTCTATTGAGTTTGATATCCACCATCTGTGATTAAGTTTAAAATGACTACTGAAAACCGCAGAAATTGCATTGAAATGAACAATTCATTAAAGATGCCCGTTGCGCACATGTCTATAGGAATGTATTTAAACACATCAAAACAGCTGGATCATAGAGCAGGAGGATTGTGATAGCCCAGCAGTTAGATAGGAAACAGTATTTACCTGCTGAATAAATCATTATGAACTATCGACGGCACAGATGGAAAAATCTGCCACTTTTGCTGAATGTATTTTATATAAATAATGTATCTGTTGCTTTTACACTGTAATTAATACATATTTTTTTTAATTGTTTACTTAAAAAACCCACATAAATAATTTAAGAATAATTAAAGAAAAAAATGATTCAAATGTACTTTTTTTCATGATACCTCAGCCTAATTTGTACCTCTAAATTTACATGATACTACTTACTGTCTATGATAAAGACCATGTGGGGAAATGTGTTATACTGTGGTTGCTTATGTTTTTTATACACAAAATGAACAAATATATCTTAGTACATGTACTACAAAAATGCTCATACACTTACAGTTGCAAGAAAAAGTATGTGAACCCTTTGAAATGATATGGATTTGTGCACAAATTGGTCATAAAATGTGATCTGATCATCATCTAAGTCACAACAATAGACAATCACAGTCTGCTTAAACTAATAACACACAAAGAATGAAATGTTGCCATGTTTTTATTGAACACACCATGTAAACATTCACAGTGCAGGTGGAAAAAGTATGTGAACCCCTAGACTAATGACATCTCCAAGAGCTAATTGGAGTGAGATGTCAGCCAACTGGAGTCCAATCAATGAGATGAGATTGGAGGTGTTGGTTACAGCTGCCCTGCCCTATAAAAACACACACCAGTTCTGGGTTTGCTTTTCACAAGAAGCATTGCCTGATGTGAATGATGCCTCGCACAAAAGAGCTCTCAGAAGACCTGCGATTAAGAATTGTTGACTTGCATAAAACTGTAAAGGGTTATAAAAGTATCTCCAAAAGCCTTGCTGTTCATCAGTCCACGGTAAGACAAATTGTCTGTGACGAGACCAATCTCACCACATTGCATTGGAGAAGCCTGGTTGCTCGCCTGCTGCCTTTGGACTATGGCCCCCATGTTAAAAGACTTTGTTTTGCCTGCAGAAAAACTGTATTCGTGCTTTTCTGCCGGTTGTTCGGTAGATTCAATCTACCGAACAACTGCACGAATGAATAGACCACCTGGGAGCTGGAGTGTGCCGGCAATTAACCTCCCTGAAGCTGCGGTTAACCGCAGCTTAATTGACGAATGCTGGGTGGCCGTCATTCGTATCCCGAACACGAGGTCACGGCCATTTTAAACATACAAATGCACAGCGGTGTTCGCCTCTATCGGACACAGTTTTGCGCGAACACCGCTGAAGCCGCCGACCTCCCTTCTTGTTCGGTGGAAGTGCACGAATGGCCCGGTGTTCGGTAGTTTTGTTTGAATGTGTTATACCCCAGATAGGAATCCCATGGAGCCCATTCGTATGAAACTGACTGTAAAGACTTTGGCTCCATGGCGATTAAACTGTATTCGTGTGGTCTGAGCGCCATTCACTTAATAATGTGCGCTCAGACCTGAGCTATCTGGGGATATGTTAAATGTATAGTTTTAATGTAATGTGTCTTACCTAGTGTATTTTAACAGTAATGCTTGTTTTACTATCCCCATGTGCATTATGGAGATTTGCCTTTGTCTTGGGAGATAATTGAATTACTTCTCAATTATCTCCCAGGGCAGAGGGGAGGAAGCCAGGATGCATTGTGGGAATATACTGTGACTGTGTGTCCTATTTGTCTGCTTGTCTGTCCCTTGTCACAGTCTCCCATTTGGTCCCCTAGGGGAGTGTCTACCAGGTGGGAGACCATAATTACTGGGCAGGTAGCCCTCATTAAACAGACCACTGCTTGACCGTCAATACGGAGCCTTGTCTCGTCTTTGGGGGGGATTTACTGAATGCTGATAGAGACTGATTGCTAGGAGTGTAAGCCGCTTGGATGCTTTTCCTATTCGTCTGCTAGCAGCAATTCGTATGGTTCCTGTTCGTCTGTTTGGAGTGCTATATTGGATGCCGTTCGGGAGTTTGGAGCATTCACTTATTGGCGGTTCGTGTGTTTGGTGTTCTGTAGTAGCTGTGCCTGCATCTCTGGAAAGGGGGCCGATCGCCTAAACGGTTTTTACCCCTTTTGTGCAAAACGGTCCGTTACATTGTCTATAAATGGAGAAAGTTCAGCAGTGCTGCTACTCTCCCTAGGAGTGGCCGTCCTGTAAAGATGACTGCAAGAGCACAGCGCAGACTGCTCAATGAGGTGAAGAAGAATCCTAGAGTGTCAGCTAAAGACTTACAAAAGTCACTGGCAAATGCTAACATCCCTGTTAGCGAATCTACAATATGTAAAACACTAAACAAGAATGGATTTCATGGGAGGATACCACAGAGGAAGCCACTGCTGTCCAAACAAAACATTGCTGCATGTTTACAGTTTGCACAAGAGCACCTGGATGTTCCACAGCAGTACTGGCAAAATATTCTGTGGACAGATGAAACCAAAGTTGAGTTGTTTGGAAGAAACACACAACACTATGTGTGGTAAAAAAAAGGCACAGCACACCAACATCAAAACCTCATCCCAACTGTGAAGTATGGTGGTGGGGGCATCATGATTTGGGGCTGCTTTGCTGCGTCAGTGCCTGGACGGATTGCTATCATCGAAGGAAAAATGAATTCCCAAGTTTATCAAGACATTTTGCAGACTAACTTAAGGCCATCTGTCTACCAGCTGAAGCTCAACAGAAGATGGGTGTTGCAACAGGACAATGACCCAAAGCATAGAAGTAAATCAACAACAGAATGGCTTAAACAGAAGAAAATACGCCTTCTGAAGTGGCCCAGTCAGAGTCCTGACCTCAACCAGATTGAGATGCTGTGGCATGACCTCAAGAAAGTGATTCAGACATCCCAAGAATATTGCTGAACTGAAACAGTTCTGTATAGAGGAATGGTCAATAATTACTCCTGACCATTGTGCACGTCTGATCTGCAACTACAGGAAACGTTTGGTTGAAGTTATTGCTGCCAAAGGAGATTCAAACAGTTATTAAATCCAAGGGTTCACATACTTTTTCCACCTGCACTGTGAATGTTTACATGGTGTGTTCAATAAAAACATGGCAACATTTCATTCTTTGTGTGTTATTAGTTTAAGCAGACTGTGATTGTCTATTGTTGTGGCTTAGATGATGATCAGATCACATTTTATGACCAATTTGTGCAGAAATCCATATCATTCCAAAGGGTTCACATACTTTTTCTTGCAACTGTATGTGAGATCCCCTTACCTTACATAGAACAAATTATAAAAAAAACAAATTTAGGTGGAGCAACCTGATTCCAGGGTAGATGTCCTTCTGTGCTGGGTTTGTGCTCCACCTCCTCCAACATCATCAGATGGGGAGGCGATTGATTGCCTAGATGCTTTCCTATGGGGATTTTACTGATCCTGGCCATCCTGATGCAGAGTGTCTTTTAGGTGATCTGGAGTCAATTACCATACAGGAAGTGCCTCTAGTGGCTGTCTTAATGACAGCCATCAGAGCAGGCCTAGTGCTGCAAGGTAATCATTGCAGTTTCTCTAAAACTGCACTGATTTACATTACATGACTAAGTGTGACAGGGACATTGCACCCAGACCACTTCAATGAGTTGAAGTAATCTGTGTGACTATATTGTCCCTTTAATTGTGCATCATGCAAAAACATGCTGGTGACATTAGCCATCTTAAAATAATGGCTGACAGTAAAGAGATAACTTTCTAAGGGGTGTCTTTTATTAATTCTCACCTGATCCCCCTTTTGGACTTCTTCTCAATGATACTTGAAGTATAATAGCCACATCTCTGGATGTGAAAGACCTTTGTTCGATCACCCCATTAAACACTATAAAGCCACTTATATCGAGTAAATAAGCAGCAATAAATAAAATATTTTTACCTTCATAGTATATACAGGTTCAGGGAGATATCATTACCACATAATGTGGTGGATATGTTCATATGTGATCAGCTATTCATTTCATATTATTGTATGCAAATGTAAATGCAATTTACAGGGTTTCAATTATTTTACACAGTATGCTCTAGCTGTGCCAAGAAGCCAGACGCACAATGTAAATTATAATAGAAATGAAGGAGACTTAAAAAAAATGAAACAAATAATGCAACAACATCCTTATTGCTTTAATAAGAGAAACATAAAGTTATTGCAAAAACAATTAAGAAGCTTATTAACAATTGTTAATGTATTTTGAAACCACACATTTTCATTTTATGCGGACCAGGAATTCCTAATTGAGTCAATTTATACATCTTAAAATGGCATGTATAGATGATGGAAGTGCACTCAATTCTTCGTCTGGAATTCAGGGTTCTCAAATGGATAAGTCCCAGTACCAAAAAAGGACCAATTGTAGCATTTGAATAGAGAAAATAATCCAGGGACTCCAACGAATTCCAAAATATAGGCAATCTTTATTGGAACAAGGAACCCTTAGGGGTCGAAACGTTGCTGTTTGGTTCCTTGTTCCAATAAAGATTGCCCATATTTTGGAATTCGTTGGAGTGCCTGGATTATTTAAATATATTCAATTTATACATATTAGGCGTGTTTTCAAAACAGCTGGAATTTTTAACTTAATTGAGATACACATTCCCATATTTCTGCAAATAATGGATTGGATAATCTAAAAGGCAACTTACTTTATTGCACCGTTGTTTGCATAGTGCACTAACTAATTTTGAATAAGTGACTAGATTTAACTATTCAGAACAAGGCATGGGAAATACACCAGTTAACAAAACATTACAAAATAGTAAACTAAGAGAAAAAAAGAGAAATGAAATGGAAAACCACCAGAATTGAATATAAAGGTGGGAAACCTATTCATTCATGAATCTATACCTCCTAAAATATAAATGTACTAAGTATAACGGGTTCTAAGACCTTTAATAGAAAATGACATACATATTAAAACAGGACTGGCTATAAAAGTTGCCAGAAAAAAACCCTAGGGGATATCAAGTGGGTGAAATAAATATTCACAGATACTAACTAGAATACATCCCAATTGAGAGTGCTGTGAGATACCTGGTAAAGAGAAAACTGTTGTACAGGGAGACAGAAAAAAGATAATATCTGTATATAGTAGTCTTAACCAGGACTCAGTATCAAAGCGAAGGGGTGAGAAGGAGGGGGGTGGGGGGTAAAGATAGGGTTAAATAGAAAATATAGCCTGGTAGGTAATGATATCCCTACATGTGGTGAGACAGCTGCAAATACATACACAAAGTGCTATCAATAGGCAGAAGGCAAAAAAGAGTGGTATAAATGCTAGGCTAAATGCCAGAGATATTGCCTAGAACGTAAAAGCGTCCCACTCATGTGCCCCAACTTGCCCTGGTGCTGCTAGCTGTCTCCCAAAATACAGGGGAGATCAAATAAACTACCTGCTGCTTCGAGGCAGCCTAGATGCTGACCCTATAGCCCCCACTCCTGTCTGTCTCAGCAAATCCTAAACGGACATAATTGGAATAAACAAAAGGGATGGCTAGTTAGAAAAAAAGGAAATAGCAAAAAAAGCACACAAAAAGAACTCAAAATAAATGCATCGGCATTGCAAAATTGCTCGACGCGCGTTTCGGCGTATCTAACCGCCTTTGTCAAGAGCTGAAAAGTGTCTGTATGAATGTCCGTGTTAAAAAGGTAAGTAGGTCCCGCCCCTCAAGTCAGGACTGCCAATCGCCATCGCAGACGTCACCTGTGCCGGGTGCCGTAAATTGGTTACTCCCAGTATTTCGCATTAGCCAATGGGGCACCCGAGGGCATGGACGCCCCCGTCCATGCCCTCGGGTGCCCCATTGGCTAACAGGAGCTGTTAAGATCCTGATGAAAGCCATGAAGTTTGGCTGAAACGTCGATCATATCAAGTTTTAACCTATGAAATAAAGAACTACTTTTTAAAGAGACCAGAAAAGACCGTGAGTGCTTGCCTTTTTTACCTTATATTTTTGTATATATATATATATATATATATATTTATATATATATATTTATTTATTTATTTTTTTTTTTTTTAATTTATTACAATTATTTTGCAATTAATATTTTTAATTTGTTTACTTTTTTCACCAGCAGGGGGACTGCCTGTCAGTTAAAACGGGGTCCTAATTTGGCAAGAGGGGACTGTCTGGACTGTCAGACAGTCCCCCCAGAAAACGGAGAGGAACACCGATCACCGGCGGGGGAGCGGCGGCGATTGCGTAAGTGAATAGGAATACAGCTGACGTACTAGGTACGTCCGCGGTCCTGGGGGGATTTAAATTTTTTTTATAGATTTAAAAAAGTTTTTTTTTATTTTTTTTTTATAATTTTATCTACACTGAGTGTCTCGACCCCTCAAGGCACTCAGCACACAGATAGAGCATCGGGACCCTGCCCGATAGCTTCTGATGCTCTGCTACACTGTCGGGTGCCACATGAGGCATATGTGAAAGTGTATCAGAAGTAGTTTAGAAATACACAAAGACTGTAAAACAAAATTACTAAATGTTAAAAGCAGAAAGTGGATGAATCGTTAGCTGAATGATAAAAGAGGGTTAAATGTATATTAATTGTTAACTTAGACTAGCATAATGCTCAGCACACATGTATTAATACAGTGTGAGAAATGATTTGTGAACTTATATCAAAGGAATATAGGAAAAGTAGATGTAAATATAATAAGTCACAAATGGACCTTTACCATAATCTTAAGCCAAACGTATAGAAATGTATCATTAACTGATCAATTATTCATTAATATCCCTTAAATATAACCTTGCATTTGCAATCAAATTTCTTGCAAATGTTATGTTGAATTAAAAAAAAAAATGTAATGTTACTTGTACTTAACAATTGAGTTAGGAATTTAATTGTGCTCTGGTGTTTTAATTGAGGCATTCTCTTGTTTGTGTTAATTTTGCTGTTGACTCCATTAAAGTTTTCATTTGATAAAGGCTTAGACCTGCATTTCCATAATCCATGAAAATGTAAACATATATGTGTAAAAATCAGACTCATATTTCCCAAATGCCTCTATTTAGGAGAGGCAGTCCCTATGTTGGGCTCAATTCCCTCTGTCTCTCTTTTCTATTCTAGTGTCCCTCTTTTTAGGAGCTCTATATTGTTGCTATGTCTGAGTGTAGAACTGAGCTCCTCAGAAATCAGTCTGGGTAAATAAGACACATTGTGTTCTAAATTGCATTTAGTTACAAACAAAATTTAATGACCAAACATTTCTTAGAACAGCCTTCCATTTTCACACCCCAAAAAACATTCCTACAATTTAAAGTGATTCTCTTTGTTCATCTGAAATGTTGGGTGTTAAGTAGACTTATCACATGTGAAGAAAGAAAACATTAACTAGAAACTGAATTGCAAAATTTACCATGTGTAAATATCAGTTGATGTTTTTTTTCGTACATGGAAACTTGATTTAGTGGTCGTGGAAATGTAACAGTAAATGGAATAATATATCATTTATTGCACATAGTGATTAATAGAGTTAATCATACCATCTCAGGTATATTTATTTTATATATGTACCATATTCTGTCTGGTCAAGTTCATTAGGTAACTTATCCTTACAAAAGTGTTAGAGGGATGGATTTCGCGTAAAGCTATGTGCAAATTCATTCGGTAACCAGAAAATTATCCTTACCTATAAGATAAATTGCAGTGCTTTCCTTTTCCTGTTTTTTTTTTTATGATATTTTTTTTTTTTAGGTAATCACAGACTGCAGTGATAGAAAATGAAGCATAAAACGCAAAGTCTATATTCTGCCTCCTTGCTATGGTCATCTAACGTTTCAATTTCTTATCTCTTTCAGTGCTTAGCTGATGAAATAAATGCAAATCCAGATTTGCACTCAATCCTTATTGAATTACCTTAATGGGATTGATTTAAGCCCAGGGGGAATCTTAGGCTGGGAAAATGAATGCAGTAGTGAGGATTAAAAAATAAAAAAATCTATCTAGTCAGTGAGATCACTGTACAAACAGGTCCAGAATCTCACTTCTGCATTTCCAAACATATTTTCATCTTTCTTCAAACTCTAAATGAGATCTGTACAAAGGTCAATTTCAATGAGAAATACTGATTCTTACAAAATGCTTTTAAACTCCAGAGGAATAGTAAATGTTTTATCCTTTCTACAGAATACTTTCATTTGGAAGTAAGCCATTTACTATAAGATAACTTAAAAGAATGTTCCAGCCATTATGCATAATTCTTTTAATATTATTATTACTCTATATATGCATACGTACATACAAGCTTGCAGATACAGACATGTATTTATGCATGCTCTGAATACAGTGAAATTAATTATGATTAAAAAAATAAATCTTATTTTATGTAGTACCTTCACAATGTATTAACACAGTATGCAAAAAATCTTTTTCAATTTATATATGACCCCTCCTGGGTAATTTATTAACTATAATCCTTCTATCCCACTGCATTCAATTAAATAATTCAGTTTGGAAGCGCATGGACAAATGAACTTTCTCCTCACTTAATTTGCTCCTTTGCATTAGGTGCTAGGACTAAGAGTCTGGTGCACTCCTTCGTTTAGTTATCAGTCACCTCATTCCACAACCCCATAATCTAAAAGTAGCAGAGGACATTCTAGCTAGAAAGCTGCACATACAGGAGATGAACCACATTTTGTATTTACAGTTTGTATTCATTCGGTTTTATTTGTCTTTTTCTACACTTAAATCCCACACACCTTAGTACTACCACTTTGAGCATGCCGATTTTCTCTTATATTCTTATCTTTTTCCTTCATGTATGATTTTATTGTATTTGCACTATACACCATAACTCCACGCTGCTCGTTTAGTCGTAACCTAGTTACCATGCCTGCACCACTTCAAGTAGGCTTAGCTGGTCACCTAGGAACCACGTTACACTCTGCTTCTGTCATCACAACACGAGCGGCTTCCCAACACTTCTGGGTTCAAATCAGTCTGCAGGCTGTCTTCTCACATGATTGATGCTTTTTTCACTTTCCTATGTATTTGCACATTGCTAGATAGTCTGTGATCTTAAAAAAAAGACCCATAGGGTTGAAACGTTGATCGATTTATAGATAATTTTTTTTCAAATACCACATTAAACATGACTCGCCTGAGAGTGTACCTTTTGAACTCTCTTTATATATCTTCATATATAATCATATGCCATCACTGTCCCCAAGAGTGCACTTCTAGGAACAGCTAAGATACTGTGCAGAACCCTCAGACTCCCTGGCCTCTGGTAGAAGAGCCGAGAATGAAAAATAAATATACCACCAAGGGGGGTGAGAAAATCTATTTATAGGCATATATATAGGCCTCTGACCTAACAAACATAGCTTCCTGTCATCATATCAGAGAAAGAACATACTCAGAGGCATTCAGAAATCGGTTCCTCCTCGTACCTCGCAGAGATTACCTTTAGACAACAAACTTTTCCAGTCCCTATCTGACCTATTAAATTTAACCCCTTAAGGACTGAGCCAAATGTACACGTTGTGAACGAAACAAAATGTAAACAAAACCTGGCATTTGCGCTACATGTCTGTCCAACCATAATTCACCTCTTTCGTATTAAATGCACCCACCCTTATTATATATCATTTTATTCAGGGGAAACAGGGCTTTCATTTAATTTCAAATATTTAGCTATGAAACATAATTTAATATGAAAAAAATTGGAGAAAATAAGATTTTTTTAGATTATTTTAGTTCTACATGACATTTTAACTGTCAATGTCATAATACTGTTTGATTTTACTGCAATAAAATACACATATTTGTATTCAGCAAAGTCTCATGTGTAAAACAGTACCCCCTATGTACAGGTTTTATGGCGTTTTGGGAAGTTACAGGGTCAAATATAGCACGTTACATTTGAAATTGAAATTCGCCAGATTGGTTACGTTGCCTTTGAGACTGTATAGTAGCCCAGGAATGAAATTTACACCCATAATGGCATACCATTTGCAATAGTAGACAACCCAAGGTATTGCAAATGGGTTATGTCCAGTCTTTTTTAGTAGCCATTTGGTCACAAACACTGGCCAAAGTTAGCGTTAGTATTTGTTTGTGTGTGAAAAATGCAAAAAACGCCAATTTTGGCCAGTGTTTGTGACTAAGTGGCTACTAAAAAAGACTGGACATACCCCGTTTGCAATACCTTGGGTTGTCTACTATTGCAAATGGTATTCCATCATAGGGGTAATTTTCATTCTTGGGCTACCATAGGGTCTCAAAGCACCGTAACCAATCTGGCGAATTTTAATGTGAAAAAAAATGAAACGCAAGCCTTATATTTGACGCTGTAACCTTTGAAAACACCATAAAACCTGTACATGAGGGGTACTGTTGTACTCGGGAGACTTCGCTGAACACAAATATTTGTGTTTCAAAACAGCAAAAAGTATCACAGCAATAATATTGTCCATATAAGTGCTGTTTGTGCATGAAAAATGCAAGAAAACGTCACTTTTACTGGCGATATCATCTTTGTAATACATTTTACTGTTTTGAAACACTAATATTTGTGTTCAGTGAAGTCTACCAAGTAGAACAGTACCCCCCATGTACAGGTTTTATGGTGTCTTGGAAAGTTATAGGTTTAAATATGGTGCTAGCAAATTAAATTCCCTTTACTTTCGGCATGGGTTGTCAGGCAGGTCCCGCTAATTGTAATTAATTAAGATACCTAATTATGTAAAAATATTACATATATATATATATATATATATATATATATATATATATATATGTATGTGAATCTATATGTGTATATATAATTTTATTTAAATATTTGTATTTATATATATATATATATATATATATATATATACGTATATATTTATGTATGTAGATATATATATTATTTCGTTCTACGTGTATTTTGATATAAATATATATATATTAATATCACAATACAGTTAGAACGAAATAACACACATCTATATATTTTTTAATAATTTTTTTTAAAAATTTAATTTTATTTTTTAACGTATTTACAAATTTTTTTTTTTTATATTATATATACATATATATATATATATATATATATAACAATAATTATATATATATTCAATCAGTATCAGTCTACGTGTAATTTGATATTAATATATATATATATAATTATATATATATATTAATAGTAAAATACACCTAGACAGTGTGTGTGTGTATGTATATGTGTATATATATACTTAGATCCCCAGCCAGCTATCCCGGCCATGTGATTGTGAGGTCCTCGCAAGGACCTCACTCTCACATGGCGGGGGGAACCGGAGGAGGATCTGCTGTGGGGGGGCTCCCTGGGAGTCCCCCCACCGCAATCGCTGGGGTGGGACTGCCGGCGACCGGGTAAGTAAACAAAAACCGGAGGGCATACAATTACGCCCGGCGGCATTTAGAGCCGCCTAAAATAGGGCGTAATTGTATGCCCTCCAGTCTTAAGAGGTTAAAACCACTAAGTTCTACCATCAATTCGGTCATTAAAGCATAGCCTTCTACGGTTTCCTCAGGCCAAGAGAATTCACTACCATCACCACCACTCAGACAGATAGGTGTCTTCTATGATCCCACCTACGCAAACACATGGACCATTACATACTCGCTCTACCACAGTCCAAAACAAGTCAACACGCAACTCCAGTAGAAATCACTTATTATCCTACCCACAACAAAAGGTACCTACCTTACTACCATCACAACATTTATTTGCACTACAAGGCTCTGTACTTACTACCGCTACTTTCATGAAACACATCAGATCCCTGTTAACCATGCTAGATCTCAACCCTTCTACCTACTCAGGTCACTCCTTCCGTATAGGAGCGGCCTCCGCAGCCTCCAGCGCTAACATACCAGTACATATCATAAAATCACTGGGGCGATGGAAATCTTCCGCTTTCACAAGTTACATACCCAAACCAACACAGTAATTAAGAAATGCATTTAAGGAAATGTCTGGTTAATTTGTATATATTTGTTGACTGTAATACATTTTTGATTATTCACTTTAGCCCTCTTTATTTACAGGCCTACCGTATCGTCGGTCTCGGCACACCACAACCGACTTGTTCTTTTATACTGTCCTACGCTTGTACTGGAACCTTACTCCATATACGGCTATTTGCCCCTAACACAAGTATTAAGGCCGTTTGGCCTGTAATTGTGGGAGGCGCTTAATATAATACACTTACCTATATAAGGTACACCCCTTACCTGGCTCCATACCATTCAAGGTCAGCATCTGAATGACCCTCCCACCACTCCACAGTTCCTTTCTTTCTATTTACTTTTCTTTTCTTATTCCATTGGTGTGCCCTCTTTATTTACTGGCCTACCGTATCGTCGGTCTCGGCACACCACAACTGACTTGCTCTTTTATACTATCTGTCAGGAACCATGAACCAGACAGAGACAGATCTAGATGCAAAAACACCTTTATTTAATAAACAACAAAGAAATCACCAAAAGCAAAGTCCAGGAGGCAAGCAGGGGTCAGTCACCAGAGCGGGTAGTCAGACGAGCCAGGATCAGGAGCACAGAGGTCAGCGGAGTCAGGAACAAGGCCAGAGTCAGGAACCAGGAGCAAACAGGAAACACAGGAACAAGGAGACTTCTGGGGGACAGGAAACCACGCAAGGGCAAGGAGGTTCTGGGATTTGCTGCTTAAATAGGCTGAACTGATTAGAAGCAGGGTTGATTATTATTCTCAGGTGAGTAACCGTGGCAACATGCTGAAGGAGCTGATAGTTAATTACAGCTGAAACCTCAGACACTGAAAAAGGAAGGGTGGCTGTTTAAAACAGCAAAGAAACCCTGACAGTACCTCCCCCTCAACGACTCCCCCCATTTCTGCTGGTGGGTCCGGGCTTCATGGGGAAGCGAGCGTGATAGGAACGAAGGAGGGATGGTGCATGGACATCAGAGGCTGGAACCCAGGAGCGTTCCTCTGGACCGTACCCTTTCCAGTGCACCAAGTATTGGATCTGTCCTCTGAAGACTCGTGAGTCAATGATGCTGTGTATTTCATATTCCTCATGATTGTCAACCGGAACAGGACGTGGACGTGGTACTGAGGTGGTGTAACGATTACATACCAATGGTTTCAAGAGGGAAACATGGAATACATTAGAGATGCGCATGTTAGCAGGAAGGTCAAGTGCGTAAGCTACAGGGTTAACCCTTCGAAGTATACGAAATGGCCCAACGTATCGGGGTGCCAGTTTTTGTGAGGGAACACGGAGCCGTAGGTTGCGAGAAGACAGCCAGACCCTCTCTCCGACTTGATAGGTAGGTGCAGGAAGGCGTCTGCGGTCGGCCTGGAGTTTGTAGTTCTGCATTGCGCGTTGCAAAGAGTTCTGAACCTGCACCCAAGTGGAACGGAGTTCCCTGAGATGTTCCTCCAATGCCGGTATCCCTTGTGGCATGAACGTATCAGGCAATATGGACGGTTGAAAGCCATAGTTCGCCAAGAACGGGGATAGCCGGGAAGAGGCATTAATCGCACTATTGTGGGCAAACTCCGCCCAGGGTAGCAGATCAGACCAGTTGTTCTGGTGGTCAGAAATGTAGCAACGTAGAAACTGTTCCAGTGTTTGGTTAGCTCGTTCCGCGGCACCATTGGATTGCGGGTGGTAGGCAGAGGAGAAGGAGAGCTGAATTCCCATTTGTGTACAAAAAGCTCTCCAAAATCTGGACACAAACTGGCTACCCCTATCTGAGATTATCACTTTGGGTAACCCATGCAAACGAAAGACCTCCCGAGCAAAAATTGTTGCAAGTTCCTGAGAAGTTGGTAGTTTTTTCAAGGGAATGCAATGCGACATCTTTGAGAATCGATCAACAACCATGAGAACGACTGTATTGCCACGGGAGACCGGAAGATCTACGATAAAATCCATGGACAAGTGGGTCCAGGGTCGTTCACCATTAGGTATGGTTTGCAGGAGACCCACTGGAGGGTGTCGTGGGGTTTTATTTTGAGCGCATACAGGACAGGCAGCTACAAAAGCAGTGACATCCGAACGGAGACTAGGCCACCAAAATTGCCGAGAGACGGACCAGATTAATTGGTTTTTGCCTGGATGTCCAGCTGCTTTGGGGTTGTGATAAGTATTTAATAATTTAGTACGGAGATGGATAGGTACAAAACAACGGCCATTAGGTTTCTCTGGAGGAGCATTACTTTGTGCAGCCAGAATCTCCTCGCCTAGGTGTGAGGTGAGGCTAGTACGGATGGTGGCCAGTATATGATCCGGAGGAATAACAGGAGTAGGGGTTATCTCCTCTCTAGATGGAGGGGAGAACTGTCGAGACAAGGCATCAGCCTGAATGTTTTTAGTACCGGGCAAGTAAGAAACCACATAATTGATTCTTGATAGGAAGAGAGCCCATCTAGCTTGCCTGGGGGAAAGTCGCTTAGCTTCGGAAAGATATGTCAGATTCTTGTGGTCTGTGAGGATGAGAATTGGCACTGAAGTACCCTCAAGAAGGTGCCTCCATTCTTTGAGAGCTAATATTATGGCTAGAAGTTCTCTATCACCAATCTGGTAATTGCATTCCGCCGGGTTTAATTTCTTCGAGAAATACCCGCACGGATGCCTGGAGCTCTCTGGGTTAGGACGTTGAGACAGGAGGGCGCCTACTCCTGTCTCAGACGCATCGACTTCAAGAATGAATGGTAAGGCAGGATTAGGGTGTGCCAGTATAGGAGCAGCAGCAAAGGCGACTTTGAGAGACTCAAAGGCAGAAATGGCTTCCTGTGACCAATGCTGTGGATCAGCATCTCTCCTGGTCATATCCGTGAGTGGTTTAACAAAGGAGGAAAAGTTGCGTATGAACTTCCGATAATTGGCGAAGCCAAGAAAACGCTGTATAGAGCGAAGACCCGTAGGTCAAGGCCATTTTAGTACAGCAGAAAGTTTTTCTGGGTCCATAGAGAATCCAGCATCAGAGATAACATAGCCCAAGAATGTGACCTGTTTGCAATTGAACTCACATTTCTCCAATTTACAGAACAGATTATTTTCTCTAAGTCTCTGTAGAACACTAGAAACGTCTGCGTGGTGGTTCTCGAGAGATGTGGAATGGATAAGAATATCAACAAGATAAACCACCACACATTGCTGCAGCATATCTCGCAGGACGTCATTTATAAATTCCTGGAAAACCGCCGGAGCGTTGCAAAGACCAAAGGGCATTACTAGGTATTCGTAATGCCCGCTCCTGGTGTTAAATGCGGTTTTCCATTCGTGGCCCTCTTTTATCCGGACGAGATTGAGGGGGAGGTTTGGGTGGGCAGGAAAAGCTCGGTGCCAAACATACTGGAGGCCTCCGCAGGCGCTCCCTGGATGAGGATCTCTCTCGGAGTCTGATGTCAATGAGGGTGACAAATGATATCAGTTCCTTGAGATCTTTAGGTAATTCTCTGCCTGCAATCTCATTTTTCATTACATCGGATAGCCCCTGTGCAAAGGCAGCCACAAGAATCTCGTTATTCCAGCCACCCTCTGCTGCCATGGTACGGAATTCACTGGCATACTCAACAATAGTTTTTGTGTCCTGAGTATTAGACATGAGTTGTTTGGCAGTAGGGGTGGAGCGAGCTGGAATATCAAAAACCCTTTTAAAGGACGGAACAAATTCAGGGTAATTGTAAATGATGGGCCTCTCTGCCTCCCAGAGAGGTTTTGCCCAAGCTAGGGCTTTTTCAGACAGCAAAGAAATCAAGAACTGGACTTTGTCGCTGTCTGTAGGAAATGCCTGGGGCAGCATTTCAATGTATCCTTTAACCTGATTTATAAATTCTTTGCACTGAGCTGGGTTGCCCCCAAAATACTGAGGGAGCGGGACAGACCCAGTCATTCCTCTAGCCGCAACAGGTTCAGAGGCTACAACCGGTGCTAGAACAGGAAGTGAGGCAGAGGCGTCCGCAATCGCAGGCTGGCCGGGTTTTGGATTCAGATTGGCATACTGGTCCAAATGGTGGTTCTGCTGGTCCCACCGGGTAAATAGGTTAGGTATAGGTGTATTGCCTGTACCATCTGTATTCATGGCCCTTGCGTAAATGTCAGGAACCAGGAACCAGACAGAGACAGATCTAGATGCAAAAACACCTTTATTTAATAAACAACAAAGAAATCACCAAAAGCAAAGTCCAGGAGGCAAGCAGGGGTCAGTCACCAGAGCGGGTAGTCAGATGAGCCAGGATCAGGAGCACAGAGGTTAGCGGAGTCAGGAACAAGGCCAGAGTCAGGAACCAGGAGCAAACAGGAACAAGGAGACTTCTGGGGGACAGGAAACCACGCAAGGGCAAGGAGGTTCTGGGATTTGCTGCTTAAATAGGCTGAACTGATTAGCAGCAGGGTTGATCATTATTCTTAGGTGAGTAACCGTGGCAACATGCTGAAGGAGCTGATAGTTAATTACAGCTGAAACCTCAGACACTGAAAAAGGAAGGGTGGCTGTTTAAAACAGCAAAGAAACCCTGACACTATCCTACTCTTATACTGGAACCTTACTCCATATACGGCTATTTGCCCCTAACACAAGTATTAAGGCCGTTTGGCCTGTAATTGTGGGAGGGGCTAAATATAATACACTTACCTTTATAAGGTACACCCCTTACCTGGCTCCATACCGTTCAAGGTCAGCATCTGAATGACCCTCCCACCACTCCACAGTTCCTTTCTTTCTATTTACTTTTCTTTTCTTATTCCATTGGTGGGCCCTCTTTATTTACTGGCCTACGTATCGTCGGTCTCGGCACACCACAACCGACTTGCTCTTTTATACTGCCCTACGCTTATACTGGAACCTTACTCCATATACGGCTATATATATATATATACATACATATACACCTTTCAAAAAAGAGTCAGCACTCAAGGACTTTCAATATGCTAAAAAATGCAAAAAAACCTTTTAATCCAGTTGGTAAAGAGGTCAACGTTTCAGTCCATCGTCGTGGACTTTCATCAGGACATTAAAAGGTTTTTTTGCATTTTTTAGCATATTGAAAGTCCTTGAGTGCTGACTCTTTTTTGAAAGGTATACATTTGTGCAGCCGAGCACCGGGCAATAACTAAGGAGAGCTGGAGTGCAACTCCCATCATTCTCTCTCTCTCTCTCTCTCTCTATATATATATATATATATATATATATATATATATATATATATAAAAATAAATATACAGTATCTCACAAAAGTAAGTACACCCCTCTCATTTTTGTAAATATTGTATTATATCCTTTCATGTGACAACACTGAAGAAATGACACTCACTTTTGCTGCTGATGGTTTAGACATTGATAGCGGTGTGTTGAGTTATTTTGAGGGGACAGCAAATGTACACTGTTTTACAGGCTGTACACTTACTACTTTACATTGTAGCAGAGTGTCATTTCATCAGTGTTGTCACGTGAAAAGATATAATGAAAGATTTACAAAAATGTGAGGGATGTACTCTTTTGTGAGATACTGTATATAAAATATCTAAATATAGTTTTTTTTCCCTACTTCTCCTGAAATTTCCCGAATCATTTCCGTATTTGAAATTAATCCAATTTGAAATGCCATATGAATGAATATCAGACCACCACAAATCAATTCAGACAAATCATTTTTTTTTACCATGCACAAGTCTATTAACATAAGCACAATTACGTTTTGTTATATATAGTGAAATAAAATATCAGTAAAAATATTAAAATTCCCTGCTTATGGGTGTTTAAGCAGTGGCCCTCCACACCAGGAGTGGCCCTTATCACCAATACAACTTTCTAAAAACAGCAAAATGATGAAATAAGGGGGCCAAGCCTGGCTTCAGGGTGACTGGGCATGTACCGCTTGTGCTCCCATCTACGCTATTAATTTTGGGGGTAAAAACTGACTGGAACATAATTTCTGCGTTGAGGATGCCCTAGAGAACTCAACGAGACCTCATCCAGGTATATAAGCCTCCAGGAGCCCGTGAAAAATTGCTGCGGCCTGCAGGTGTTGGATCTTTGGAGAGGTGGTTAACCTCCTCTCTCTTAACGCAAATGAGCAGTATCACTGAAATTCTACAACCCCACTCTGGACTGATGAGGCATATCCTGATCCCAACTGGGCTGTTCCAAGAAGCTACAGAGGTTCCTGGCACCTGTTTCTGGCAGATACATGTACGCAATTCTACACCACAAGATTATGGACCCATTCCTTCTGAAATGCAGGGCTTGATCCTGTCCCAGAGAGCACAGCAAGACTCCATTGCGAGTTCTGTAGTTCCGTAGAGCAGCTGGATGCAATTTTCACACGCTTCTGATAAAGCTTAAAAGAGCGCATGATAACCTCTCCATTTAAGCTTCAGGAAGGGGACCAGAGGAGTGAGATATTGGGAGCAGGAGGGTTCCCTATGGCCACATACCTACCCAAGCACCTGCCTGCCTGGAGTGGAGGGCCACTCGAGACTTATCTACACCACAACATCCACACAAGCAGAAGATCATCCACCAAATGCAAGAAAAGACCGCAAACTCTTCTGCTATATCCCAACTGGGAGGAACTTGGCCTCTGAGAGTCCCAAGTCCATGGCACAGTGTTGTCGGCTCTAGTGCCTGGGCCTGGAGGGAAATCTTCTCCTTATTGTCTACAATGATCTCCCATAGATGTACCCTGAGCTTTCCAACTGTGGGAGATGGCTGATCTTGCGTTCTGACCTGCGCCCAGAACTGTGAGCCATGTGTAATCATTGTCACTATTATGCTCTATTTTGATCAGTCCTAGTTTGTCTCCATTCGAGTTTTACTTTGTCTAAAGCATTTTTGTTACAATGAACTCAGTTCCATTGGTATTTTTTTTTCTCTTGTATACCTAGCATGTTACATAACTATATTATTCTATAGTCAACACTCTCAATGTCTAAATGTCCTTCTATGTTTAAAAGCTTCAGTTTAATGTGATAGTTAGAAATATATGCCTAGCCCATTGGTCATCAACCTGGTCCCTACCGTCCACTAGTGGGCGTTTCAGGATTCCAGGTGGGCGGTAGGGATCTTGGCGGCTAAATCCTCTTTTTTAGAGGATTTCTCCTTTTTAGAGTGGAAGGGCGGGCAGGGGCGAGGGGCATAAGATTTCAGTGACCGGCAGGAGGGAAGAGATCCCTCCTGCCAGGCCACCTTCTGGATCCCCGGCGCGGCAGAGTTCTAATCCAAGGCGGCGAGGGAGCTCTAACCTCTCTGCTCTGCTCCCTCGTGCAAAGTTTGCTGATGCCACGGGAGCCGGAATATGACGTCATATTACGGCTCCTGGCATCAGTAGACAGCCCGCGAGGGAGCAGAGCAGAGAGGTTAGAGCTCCCTCGCCGCCTCGGATTAGAACTTTGCCGCCCACCGAAGTGAAGCCCCACTGGACCCCAGGGACAGATCCACACCAGTTCTCCAGGTAGGGAGGCTGGGTGGACAATTAATATTAATAATTTGTGTGTCTGTAAGTGTATTTGTGAGTGTGTATGTGTGTGTGTCTGTAAGTATATGTTTGTGTGACTGTAAGTGTATATGTGAGTGTGTATCTTTGTCTGTGTGTATGTGTTTCTCTGTGAGTGTGTGTGTGTCTGTAAGTGTATGTGTGAGTGTGTGTGTCTGTAAGTGTATGTGTGAGTGTGTGTGTCTGTAAGTGTATGTGTGTGTGTTTGTCTGTGAGTGTGTGTCTGTAAGTGTATGTGTGAGTGTGTATGTGTGTGTGTTTGTAAGTGTTTGTGTGAGTGTGTGTATGTTTGTCTGTGTGTGTGTCTGTAAGTGTATGTGTGAGTGTGTTTGTCTGTAAGTGTGTTTGTCTGTAAGTGTATGTGTTTGTCGGTAAGCAGAGTACTTGTAGAATAGAAGAAAGAAGGATCAGAGTATTTGTAGAATAGGAGAAAGAAAGAGCAGAGTACTTGTAAAAAAGAAGAAAGAAGGAAAATAAAAAATATAAAAAGGAAAAGGAGAGAATTGTTGTTGGCTAATAATAGTAAGTGTGCTACCTAGCTCAGCCTTCCTATTGGGCATTGCTATGAGGAAGGATAAAAAATAGAAAAAAGGGGAAAAAAAAGGTGGGGAGGGGAATTGAGGAGGGAGAGGGAGGGAGCTGATGCACAGATGAGAAATTGTATTATGAGCAAAAAGAGAAATCGCCTGAATATCACCGAAAGAGGAGACCTTCGTTAGTTTCTTACGAAAACTGAACCAGATATCAAATATTTAGTCTCGCAGCATCAACCTCAAGGATCTCATTAATCACTAGTAAACGTAATTTCAATTTACTTTGTTTTCTCATTAACCTTTATAAAGTTAAAAACATTATAAACATGCATAAAGTAGAAATAAAAAGATAAATGTACATACATTTATTTTTTTTAAAACACCCTCCTTTCTAAAAAATAATCTGCACTTGCGCGAAAACTGGTGGGCAGTAAGGACATTTTTCCATCAAGAAAGATGCATTAGTGGACGGTAGGTAGAAAAAGGTTGACTACCACTGGCCTAGCCTGCTGAGCATATGTTATACAAAAAAAATTGCAGTTTTATTGAAATGTCATGCAACTGTCTTACCATGTATACTGAAGGAATAGCTGTTGCTGTTGTGGCATCACATGCTTGTATGTATTTCTATGAACTGCAAAAATAAAGAATAAGATGAGTACTACAAGGTTGTATAAATAATGTTTGCATGTAAGAATAATCCCACCAACAACAGCTACAATTAAATCATCTTTATGCAAATAACAAACTGCTATACAAGCGTTCAGAATGTTTGTAAACATTTCTGTTAAAATACTTCCGTGTGGCAGAACACGTGCAGCTTCCATTTGGAGCAGCAGAGAGATCGTGGTGGAGCGATTATGGAGAAGCAATAGAGAGATAATTGGGAGAGGTAATGGGGTGCTTGAGAGAGATAATGGGGTCTGAAGAAAGATAATGTGGGGCTATGGGAAGATAATGAGGATAGCTGGGCAGCGACAACTTACATTGCACACACAGGGACACTGGGATACATACAATGACATTGCATACACGGTAACACCAACATACTCATATATTTATATTAGATACAGACGAACACCAACAAACTCACATACATTGCGTACAAATGGATATTAATCAAACAACAGAAGGAACAACACTGTGATACTTTCCTATCACTGCCAGCCATCCCCCCTATACCACCCCAATATAGCCACTGTGAAACTCCTTATCACTGCAAGCCATCCCCCATGCCAGGACACAGATGGCAATCCACTTCTTACATACTACCATGCTACCCTCCTCACCCCCAATACAGACACTATGATAACCCCTATCACTGTCAGCCATCCTTATGTCCCCTATACCAGCACACAGTTGACACCCCACTCTTCACATACCGCCATGTCACTCTCAGCAGACACAATCTGATATCCAATGCAAAAGAATAATAAGCGCTCTCTTCTCAGGGGTGAGCAGCAGTTCACCAACAAGGTGTTCCTCTACCTTGTGATAAATAGACAGATAAAATAGAAAGGTGAACAGCGCTAAAAATCAGAAAATGTACATACGTTTTGTAGAAATACTGGCCAGCAGAGTAACTTAAAAAAAAAGAGAAACAAAAATACAAATAATGGTACAGTATGTATGAACGATATAGTTCCACAAGAACAAAGGTGTTATATTCACACTCACACTTTGAGGAGCTATATCAGCTCGGTGTTAAGAGCCTGGACGGAATAATCCCCGTCTATGGATTTCTTGAGGTTCAAGACCGTTGGTGAATTTATAGGTGTAAATATTAGTTACATGAAAAACAAGAGTAAAATACACCACATGGTATAGTACGTAAATATAAAATATTGTGAAAAAAAAAGTGGATGATCCTACTTACATATACTAGAGCAACGACCTGCTCTAGTTTGAAGAATTTCAGGTGGAATAATCCCCACCTTGGGATATAGTGGACCCAGGTATAGCAGCAAAGCAGTATTGGATAGGAAGGAGGACAAAAGGAATGACTGGATAGTTTAAAAAGTATATATACTTTAATACAATAAGTAAAAAGTGAATAATAAACTATAAAACCAGTCCTGTTATAAAAGTCCAAAATTCTTCCTCACTTGACGCGTTTCGCCAAAGCTTTCTCAAAAGTGAATCACTTTTGAGAAAGCTTCGGCGAAACGCGTCAAGTGAGGAAGAATTTTGGACTTTTATACAGGACTGGTTTTATAGTTTATTATTCACTTTTCACGTATTGTATTAAAGTATATATATTTTTTAAACTATCCAGTCACTCCTTTTGTCCTCCTTCCTATCCAATACTGCTTTGCTGCTATACCTGGGTCCACTATATCCCAAGGTGGGGATTATTCCACCTGAAATTCTCCAAACTAGAGCAGTCGTTGCTCTAGTATATGTAAGTAGGATCATCCACTTTTTTTTCACAATATTTTATATTTACGTACTATACCATGTGGTGTATTTTACTCTTGTTTTTCATGTAACGAATATTTACACCTATAAATTCACCAACGGTCTTGAACCTCAAGAAATCCATAGACGGGGATTATTCCATCCAGGCTCCTCAAAGTGTGAGTGTGAATATAACACCTTTGTTCTTGTGGAATTATATCGTTCATACATACTGTACCATTATTTGTATTTTTGTTTCTCTTTTTTTTTAAGCTACTCTGCTGGCCAGTATTTCTACAAAACGTATGTACATTTTCTGATTTTTAGCGCTGTTCACCTTTCTATTTTATCTGTCCATTTATCACAAGGTAGAGGAACACCTTGTTGGTGAACTGCTGCTCACCCCTGAGAAGAGAGCGCTTATTATTCTTTTGCATTTGATCATTTTGAGTAGTTATTGCCTTTCTAGTCTTTCTCTCTTGTTCGCGTCTGCCACTTCTTCTTCCTCTAGACTTAAAATGCGTTTTTGTGATCTTAGTGGGTGGGGCATTGCTCCCATACCACATGATCGCGCCCCTACCAC
>OW240914.1:57688804-57711230 GCA_933207985.1 Pelobates cultripes | reverse complement strand
TTTTGCGGTTCTCAGGGGTAGAAACCAACTAGGCAATACCTATAAGTCATATCGGTCCATTCCCAGTGGGAATTTAGTCTTCTCCGCTTTCCAAGCGGTAACGCGCCGTTCGTCCCGAGGAAACATCTGTGTCCGTATGTCACTGACATCCACTGGTTAGTCCCAGATAGAGTGCAAACCCCGTGTCAGGTGTTTGCGGTGTCCTTTCCGGACTCCGCCATGAAGACTGATCCTCTTGATGAATCCATCCGTTAGCCAACGAGTACCAGGGGTGCTTGGTGTAGCGTCTAGGATGGCCGGTGGAGTGTCCCCGTAGGGTACCGATGGTTTCTGGCAGTGAGGTCAGCTGGGCGGCAAGAGGACAGGCCAAGTGACCTTCTGGGTAAGGAGATTTGTCCTTCAGCCGTGATTGCACAACTGCCATAGAGGTAACACTGTCGGAATGATACCTGGTGCGGCCAGCTGGGGGTCACCCAGCGTGCAAGAGGGGGTCACCCAACAAGCACAAGCATACCATGCAGTATAGGCCTGCAAGGGAGGGGGTCACCCTCAGTCTGAACATAATCGGACACTGTAGGTACAGTGGTGCGGCCAGCTGGGGGTCACCCAGCGTGCAAGAGGGGGTCACCCAACAAGCACAAGCATACCATGCAGTATAGGCCAGCAGGGGAGGGGGTCACCCTCAGTCTGAACATAATCGGACACTGTGGGTACAGTAGTGCCGAAGTGGTTAGCCGTATAATGAAGTAACCAGACATTGCCAGTCCAGCAGTGTAGACGGCAGGAGGGGGTCACCCTCATATAACCAGAACCGGGCATTGCAGATCCAGCAGTGCTGTAGGTAAGAGGGGGTCACCCTCAGTGTGGTATCATAGAGGTCTGTACACCCAGCAGTGTAGTCAGCTAGAGGGGGTCACCCTCATTATGGTTATAATGGGACCCTGTAGGTCCAGCAGAGTAGTCCACAGGAGGGGGTCACCCTCAGTATCTGCGTATTGCAGGGCACTGTAAGAACAGAAGCTCAATCAGTGGGAGGGGTACCTTCTTTTATGGGAATACCCGGACGCTGCAGGTCCAGCAGTGCAGACTGCAGGAGGGGTACCCCCTCGGTATGATAATAGCAGGACATTGCCGGAGCATTAATATAGGAAGCAGGAGGGGGTCACCCTCAGCATTAATCTTACAGGACGCCATAGAGCCAGCAGGGTACTCATAGGTAGCCATGTTGCCAGAGGGAGGGGGTCACCCAGCCCACAATGGTGTCACACGTCCATTATTATGGTCCAGTAGCGGGTAGAGCCCCAGAAATATGGATGGGGGGGGACTCACCCCCCAGTAATAACAGGTCTGAATGTGGGGCCAGTAGCCCCCCTGAGGGGTAGGAGGGTCCATATAGCGAGAAGCTGACTCACAGACCACTCAGGTATTATATTAGGATTCACTTTTGAATTGTATGTGTAGTGGAAAATTTAAGTCCCTTGCAGGAAGGGCAGCAAATCCTAGGCAGGGGAGCTAAGTGCTGAAAAACAGGCCATTTAAATTTTTATGAGAAAAACACTGAACCTTAGAGAAAGACTTGATTAGCATATAACACATGTGGCATAGTCTTGTTAAACAAAGATTTTTATTTGAGCAGTAACGTGTCCCTTTAAATCTGAGATTCACATGTAATAGTAAAAAAGTGTGACAAGTCTACTGCTAAGATAGAGAACCTAGTCACATTGCATCAGACATAGTAAGCTGCAGTTGTGAGTGTGCCCTGGGACAGATCCTGCTATCCAGGATCTGTTACATAAGCAGCATGTGAGACAGGCACAGTAAGTAGAGGGATAGCTGAAAAACTGGGCTATCTCCCCTGATATAGGGAGAGGGGAGGGTGGCCACACGGCCAGCAGGCCAGTTCTTGGGTGAGACCTGGCTGTTTGCAACGCACAGAGCCCATGTGGCTCTGAAAAATGGCCGCCGCGGCTCCAACAAAATGGCTGCCGTGGCTGCAAAAACAGAGCGCGGCCTACCGCGTGGTGATCGTGCGGCACTGCCACGGTAGAAAAGGCTGCTCAGCAAGCGGCCAGGGGCCACAGGGAGCAGGTGGGGAACAAGGGAGAAGGGTATGGGCGACAGAGCCCAGCAGGGGAACCCGGGGAGGGGGAACAGATTACAGGCAGAGCCAAAGCATCATAGCAGGGGCACCCATTCCCCATACAGCAGAGTGAGAAAACAGTATAAAGTAACCCAGAATAACAATAAATCAATGAGCAGTATACAGAATCTGTCAGATAAATGGCCTAAATACAGCAACAGATGTTAACAAGTGATACAGCAGCTACATAGCATGAAGTGGTATAGGAAATAACACAAAATAAACTGCCTAGCTAAACCCAGCAATAGACTGCCTAGCTAAACCCAGCAATAGACTGCCTAGCTAAACCCAGCAATAGACTGCCTAGCTAAACCCAGCAATAGACTGCCTAGATAAACCCAGCAATAGACTGCCTAGCTAAACCCAGCAATAGACTGCCTAGCTAAACCCAGCAATAGACTGCCTAGATAAACCCAGCAATAGACTGCCTAGCTAAACACAGCAATAGACTGCCTAGATAAACCCAGCAATAGACTGCCTAGATAAACACAGCAATAGACTGCCTAGATAAACCCAGCAATAGACTGCCTAGATAAACCCAGCAATAGACTGCCTAGCTAAACACAGCAATAGACTGCCTAGCTAAATCCAGCAAGAACCCTGCCTAAATAAAACCAGCAATTAAGCTGCCTAAACAAACCTAATAAATAGACTGATTAAATAAACAAGCAGCATGTAGGATAAAAAAACAACCCAGAGCAGAGACAACTCTGAGTTGGTAAGTGCTCACCTGGAGGCAGCAGCAAAGAAAGAGGAAGTGGAAGAGCCTGCTTAGGGGTTTTATACTACTGTTGCTTTGTTCTGATTGGTTGTTTTGAAAAGTTCTGTTAACTGTTTCTTTGCTGCTGGAGGTTTCAGTAAAGAAGGTAAAGCAAATATGAAGCCTCCTGTCCTGCCATAAAATTAATCACAACATACTTTCTTCTTTGGACTTTTTGTATCAGTGAGTTCTATTATATGACATAAACTACAACTTTTTGTTGCTTCATGTTTTTTGTCTTTTGTTATTTATAAAATAGCAGTCACCATATTGCTTAGCTGGCATCGCTCGGTAGATCTATTTTGCTTACATTGGGAAAGGTCTTCATTTACTCTTACACCTAATGAAATGTTAACCTTTTATAGACGTGAGCTTTCCTGGACTTTTCTCTGGGTACACCTGTACAAGTCCCAATCCCCCTGCCTATGTTATTACTGGCTTTCTTTCTACTTAACATGCATCAATGTATATTGCTTAAATTGATTTTAGCATATATATCATTTGAAACAAATATGTTAGATGTCCTAAATCATAAACCATAGTTACATAATTACTGACAAAAGACATGCATCCATCAAGTTTAGCCTTTCTTACATCTATTTTTGCTGTTTATCCAAAAGAAGGCAAAAAAAACAGACCACTTTTCTGTTTTCTTACCGTTTGGGACCAGGACTGTGTTTGTGTTTAGCTGTAATTTTTCTCCTACTAATTTACTTTACCCATACATATTATATACTGTTTTTTCTCGCCATTAAATGGTCTTTCTAAAAATACCATTATTTTCATCATATCATATAATTTACTATCAGGGCCGGCGCTTCCTATAAGGCGAACTAGGCAGCCGCCCTTTAAATTCTGCAGCCGCCTGAGCGCTCTATATTGGGCTTGCCCAATTCAGTTTGCCAGATTGGTTTGCTGGTTCTTAATTTTGAGACCAAGTCAAGGAATGTGAAATAACCCCATCATGGCATACCATTTTCAAATGTAGTTAACCCAGGGTATTTAAAATTGGGTATGTCCAGTCTTTTGTAGTAGCCACTTAGTCGGGTGCCCAGCAGTGTGGGTGGGTATTACACAATGCCTCGATATCACTTCCAGCGCTCATTTTGGCCTTGGGCCTACAGGGTACATCAGCACCCATTAACAACCATTTTTTGGCTGGCGTACCCTGTACGTCCGCAGTCACTAAGGGGTCAAACATCTGCATAGACTCTAATAAAACCACTTCTTCAGGCAGACAATTCCACATCCTTATTGTTCTTGCTATAATAAACCATTTCCATTGCCTTAGAATAAATCTAATTTCTTCCTGTCTAAATGCATAACCGGGTGTCCTATGTATAAACCTGTCTATAAACAAACCAAAAAAAAAGTCAGTTGCCACAACACCTGTGCAAATGAATCTACCAGCAGATTAGTGCAGGAAAATCAGGGCTCGAGTCCTGCAGGAACGCGTGGGAACGGCGTTCCTGCACTTTTTTTTACAGCAGGAACGCCGTTCCCCCTGCAGGCACTCAGGGGGCGGCAAGAAATGCCGCCCCCAAATGCCCTGTGTTCCCCCTGTCATGGGGGGGGGGCCACCTGGCGAACGGCTCTCTCCCTGTCACACGCGGAGAGGGAGCTGTGTGCTCGCTGCTCCCTCTCGCCGCGCGGGATGTCTGCTGATGCTGGAGCCGGAATATGACGTCATCAACCCGGCTCCCAGCTACAGCAGACATCCCGCGCGGCGAGAGGGAGCACACAGCTCGCTCTCCGCGTGTGACAGGGAGAGAGCCGTCCTCACTGCAGCCCCACTGGACCCCAGGGAAAGGTAGGGATGCTGGGTGGGTGGGATATGTTAATTAGTTAATAATATTATTAATTTGTATATATGGAAGTCTGTGTGTGGATGTCTGTGTGTGGATGTCTGTGTGTGGATGTGTGGATGTCTGTTAGTGGATGTGTGGATGTCTGTTAGTGGATGTCTGTTTGTGGATGTGTGGATGTGTGGATGTCTGTTTGTGGATGTATGTTTGTGGATGTGGATGTGTGGATGTCTGTTTGTGGATGTGTGGATGTCTGTTTGTGGATGTGTGGATGTGGATGTCTGTTTGTGGATGTGTGGATGTCTGTGTGTGGATGTGTGGATGTCTGTTTGTGGATGTGTGGATGTCTGTTAGTGGATGTCTGTTTGTGGATGTGTGGATGTATGTATGTCTGTTTGTGGATGTGTGGATGTGGATGTGTGGATGTCTGTTTGTGGATGTGTGGATGTCTGTTTGTGGATGTGTAGATGTCTGTGTATTTGTGGATGTCTGTTTGTGGATTTGTGGATGTCTGTGGATGTGTAGATGTCTGTGGATTTGTGGATGTCTGTTTGTGGATTTGTGGATGTCTGTTTGTGGATTTGTGGATGTCTGTTTGTGGATGTGTGGATGTGTGGATGTCTGTTTGTGGATGTGTGGATGTGGATGTGTGGATGTCTGTGGATGTGTGGATGTCTGTTTGTGGATGTCTGTTTGTGGATGTCTGTTTGTGGATGTCTGTTTGTGGATGTGTGGATGTCTGTTTGTGGATGTCTGTTTGTGGATGTGTGGATGTCTGTTTGTGGATGTCTGGATGTGGATGTGTGGATGTGGATGTCTGTGGATGTGTGGATGTCTGTTTGTGGATGTGTGGATGTCTGTTTGTGGATTTGTGGATGTCTGTTTGTGCATGTCTGTTTGTGGATGTCTGGATGTGGATGTGTGGATGTCTGTTTGTGGATGTCTGGATGTGTGGATGTCTGTCTGTGGATGTCTGGATGTGTGGATGTGTGGATGTCTGTCTGTGGATGTCTGTCTGTGGATGTCTGTTTGTCTCAGTGTGTGTAGGAGTGTATTTATGTCTGTTAGCGTTTGTATGTGTGTATGTGAGTGTATGTGCTTCTGTTAGTGTATGCATGTGTATGTTTGCAATTGCATGTATGTGCATACGTTATTGTAAGTTTCTGTCAAATAAGTGAGTCTGTCATTTAGTGTGTGTGTGACTATTAGTGTGTGTCTCTCTGTCAATGAATGAGTGTGTGTCAGTGAATGTGTGTGTCAAATTAGTGACGTATGTGTGTGTTACTTACAGTGTGTATCTGCCAGTGTGGGTGTCTGTCAGAGAGTGTGCTTAAAGGGACACTATAGGCACCCAGACTACTTCAGCTCCTTGAAGTGGTCTGGGTGCAGTATCCCAGTCCCCTTAAACCTTCTCAGAAACTGCAATAATTACCTGAGGGGTAACTCCAAGTCTAGTGGCTGTCTATCAGACAGCCACTAGAGGGACTTTTGGGTGGTTAGGTGACCAAAAGTCACCTAACTAATGCTGGACGTCCTCACCCTGTGCATGAGGACATCCAGCATCTGCTAAATACCCATAGGATTTTAACCCCTTCAGTGTCGAGTGGGGGAGGGGAGGACATGAGAGGAGGGGGGCACTATATGGAATTATAGTGCCAGGAAAACAACTTTGTTTTCCTGGCACTATAGTATTTCTTTAAAAGGAGCAGGAAAAGGTGGAGTCTAAAGAGGAAGGGGTGGGTTCTTAATCAGGAAGCGGTGCACCCTTGACATGAAGGAGTGGTAAATTTAGATTAGGGGGGTGCTCTATAGTCATGTCTAGGGCAGCATAAAATTAAAATACACCACTGTGTGAGTGTGTGTGCACGCGTGTGTATGTATGTGTGTGTATATACACACACACACACACACACACACACATATATAAACATACATACAAGTGTTTTGGGGGTTTTTTTTGGGAGAGTTCCCACACTTTTTTCCCCAGGACTTGACCCCTGAGGAAAATACTGTAGTTGCTCAAATTTAATTCATGACCAAAAACAGCAAAGATTTTAGACATTAAAATGTAATATATAATTTCCTATTTTTGAGTGAAACAATTATTAAAATATGTATTAAGACAGTTTTGCTTTTCAATTTAGCTTGCAATATCTACAAGAAAGTACATCTTTTTTAATTGTCCATTGCCTACTTATTTGTATCCCATTCTAATGTGATAATATTAATAAATAACAGCAACATAGATAGATGTGTTCTATACGTGGATTTAGCAAGAGAATAACACTAATTTTATCTGTTTAGCATATGGTACCTATGGGAACTTAGCACTTTATTTCTACTTTTCTTGTAACTAGAGGAGATAATCAACATAAAGCCATTAGACTGAAGACGGAACAATATCACAGTAAAAGCAGGTGCTGTAATTAAAAACACCAATCAATTCAGCTGGCTTGTTATGTGCTGGCTGTAAATAATTGCTTCCTTTACAACATAATTCAAACAACTATTAAAGAAAGAATTGTATCAAAACTAACAGTATTATTAAGAAGCTACAGGTTATGTGTATGTTTTTACATTTTTTGTTTGCAAGAGCAGTAGAAAGTGTACCTAGAATGAGGATAACCTCAACATGCTTTTAAAAATATATAGAATTTTCGGGCCTAATACTTAATCACAAAGAGGCTAGCAGGCTGTCTGGGTACTCGGCAGTCACCAACGGACACTGGCAGGCAGATATTCATTTAATAGGTAATTAAAGAAACACTCTAAACATCAGACTTAATATAGATTAGTATGGTGGCTCAGGTGCAAAAAAGACTGCCCTGCAGACTCATCGATACAAACACTGTCTTTATTGAGTTTACATTGCACCGCTCAGACAACCACTGTAACTGCTACATGGCTTGGTCAAGTAATCTTTGAAGGACCGACATTCAGCATTTTCACACTCTGCATGAAGATGTTAAACGCTAGCCATAGAAATACCACGAGCCAATGCATTTATTTGAGGAAATGTCATTCAGCTTGTGGTATCACCTCTGAATCTCTTTGCCCTTGTGTATCAGAATAAAGAAGGGAACCTTAATTAATCCAATACACTAATTTCCTATAAAACAATGTTTTCTGTCTGTGTTATAAGTGCTCCAATGGCCTGAGAAACTTGTCTGGCAGCCAATGTTGATTTGCTGTATTCATGTTTTGCTGTGTACACCTGCAGCCTGATAATGTTTCACCTGCCATGTTGTATCCTTTAGATTTAATTGTGCCAATCAACCAATTCAAAATACTATTTTTAAAAATATTTTTATGTGCCTTGTGTCAATACCTTCTTTATACCATCATTATGCACCATGTAGAAGTAATTCTGTAATCTCTGAAGGATTCAAGCAGGTTACCAGGCATTAGGGAATTTGAGCAAACCTACAAAAGCAAAAGCACATATTCATCTATTTTTTCATTTATTGGTAAATCATTTAAAGCTGTGCATTCCTGCCAACATTTCTATAAACAGTATACAATATCTGTATAAACGCTTATCTTGGAATATTTCTTACGAAAATGAATAAATAACAATGGTCAAATTGCCTGCTTATAGGTATTTCTAAGGACTAGACTTGAAGATTTGTTTCATTACAAACTGCAATTAACACAAATTTTGGCTGAGTGAGTGTTTAAATTTCCAAATTCCGATCTGTACTGTAGCCAAATCACATACCAAACTAAATGTGCTATAGACCAGCATTTTGTTTTGATTTATAATTCAAAATTCCACCTATGGTGCCAAAATAAGAGATGATTAATGGGAATAAAAATATGACTAGTGGGCAGTCACTAAATGTTAATTTTATTTGTAGATCAAGTAATAAGTGACAAATAGAGTCAAAAGAACATTGTCATTATAACAATGACAATGTTCTTTTGTCTAGCATTAGTCCTGAATTGTCATTGTTTGTGGGATCGTACGTTTAAAACATAGAGGTATCTCAAAACTCAAATCCTTTATGAATGCACATTTTTTAAAATGTCCAGAGTTGTGCAAACTACCCATCACTAGTGCTCTTGGACGTGATAGTTGGAAGCTCCTGCTAGGACCGTCCATTAACTCTCCAGAGCTAATCCCTGCCGAGGGGCCAGCTTATTGGCTGAGAGTTTAGCTCAGTGATGAGAGCTCCTGGCTGTGAAGAGACAGGGTACTGCTCTCAATGAACTCCAGGTAAGCTACTAGAAAATCCATTGACTAGTTACACCGGGCGACACCAAGGCACTCCTGGAAACAAAACCACTACAGTGTGCTGTGGGAGCTATGGTGCTTGAATTGTTCTTTTAAAGCTATCATCATAATCTGATCCCTAAAGACCCTATTCCAGCATGGAATGCTCTGATTATTTAGCATTAGTTACTGTATAAAGAGCTCATGTCTTTAAATGACAGATTTCATCATGATATTATTATGATTATTAGCATTATTATTATTTCCTTCAATATATATGAAAAATCAGACTGCTCCGGCTACCAGCTTACTTCAAACCACATCAGAATCTGCCGGTCCGCTTCCGGGTTCCTGTCTCGCGGTCTTCGCAGGTAACGCAAAGCTTTCTACATACGTGGCTGGTGTCTGTGCTATTTCATATTCATTCATATGTACAGTGTTCGGTGCATCATAGATGCTTTCGTGCCCTTCACGGTGTTCATGAAAACCAGGTTTCGTATTAATTCTTATGTTTTGTATGCATGCTAAACAACCGAACGTTTGCATAAACATTCCATTCGCATGTGTATGTGTTGTTTAACACTTAGCCGTTACATTTCGTATGTTTCTCAAGCCACTAGGCATTTGCATTAATTTAATTTAGTCATGTTTTGTTCGAATGGATGGTTTTTCAGTTGTTCTCCTGGATAAGCCCTTAGCAATGTTATACAGAGATTGTTCACTGAAATTTTACCATTTCGGTACTTTCATGTCACTTAAGTGCTTCCTTATCTATAGTTTGGTTATCATGATATTCATTTCACATAAATTCACATCTGTTGTTTGCTTAACCCCTTAAGGATGGTTGACGGACGAGGTCCGTCACAGAAGGGAAACCCTTAATGACGAGTGACGGACCTCGTCCGTCATGCGGTAAAATTAACCCCGGATCGGCGCTATCGCGGCGATCGCGGGGTTAATGGTGCTCCGGTATGCCTCTGCATTAGAGGCATACTGGGATAACCCGGTTAGGCTGCCCAGCATATGTGCTCGCTCTGACCGCAAGTCAGAGCGAGCACATGTGCTCTGTATACTTACCTACCGGCTCCCTGCACTTCCGGGTTCTGTGTGAAGTGCAGGGAGCCGGAACAGTGCTGATCCTGCCCCCTGCTGTAAAAATAAATAAAGTTAATTTAAAGTCCCTCCCCTTTACCCATTTTAATAAAAAATTAACCCCTTCCCTGCCAATTGATCACTGACTACAGTGATCAATTGGCAGGGATTACATTTTACTATGATCTGATTTTTTTTTAACCCCTGAGGGTTAATTCCTTTTTTTTTTAACCCTCAGGGGTTAAATTAATTAAATTAATTAATTAAATTATTTTTAAATTCTATATTTAGCTAGCTGGGGTGGGTGGAAGTTAGTGGGGAATTGGGGGATTTGGCGTTAGGCTAACTAGGGGTTAACGTTAAAAAAAGTTTTAAAAGAAACTTTAAAAAGTTAAAAATTAAGCTTAAAAAAATGTTTTAATAACGTTTAAGTAAAAAAAAACAAAAAAAAAAACCCTTTACCTAGTCCAAATAAAAATTAACCCCTTCCCTGTCTACAGCGATCAAATAAAGATCACAGTATTATACTGTGATCTAATTTTTTTTTAACCCCTGAGGATTAACTTTTATTTATTTTTTTAATCCTCAGGGGTTCAATTTATTTAATTAATTAATTTAAATATTTTAGAACTATATATTTTGCTAGCTGGGGTGGGTGGGAGTTATGGGAAAATGGGGAATTTACTGTTAGTGCTGCGTACTGCTAGTTAGGGGTTAAAGGTAAAAAAAAAAAAGCTTAGAAAAATTTTAAATCTGTAAAAAAGTTTTAAGAAAGTTTAGGAAAGTTTAAAATTTTTTTATAAGTTAAACAAAAGTTTAAAAACTAGTTTTTAAAAGTAAAAAAGTTATAAAAAGTAAAAAAAATACATTTTAAAAACGCTCATTACCACTACACCTGGAACAAACTAGAGAAAAAATTATCCCACGCCAAGGTTCAAAATATGCCTTTTGAATTACCCCAGGGTGTATTCTTTAATAAATAGTATGTGTTTGTGGGGAAGTTTTAATAACCAACCGTCTAAACTACTCCAAATTGGAACATGGACACAGCGTAAAACTTCAAAGTTAGAAAAAAACTGAATGGCTGCGTCTCAAATGCGCCCCTTCAACATCCACATATACCTGGCAAAGGTACATACGGGGGTATTGCTGTACTCAGCCGACATAGCTGAGCAACATATGAAGTATTATACAGTCATAGCACACATAAGGTTTGCAAAATATGCTGCGCAAACTCACTTTGTATGTCAAAAAGGCAGAAAAAATGCTTATTACCACTACACTTGGTACAAGCTAGAGGAAAAATTATCCCACGCTAAGGTTCAAAATATGCCTTTTGAAATACCCTGGGATGTCTTCTTTAAGAAATGGTATGGCTTTATGGGGAATCTGGATTATATAGCCTGGTAAAATACTCTAAAATGGGACATAGGCACAGCATAAAAATTCAAAGTTTGAAAAAAACTGGAATGGCTGTGTCCCAAATGTGCCCCTCCGATGTCCACACATACCTGGCAAAGGTACATACGGGGGTATTGCTGTACTCAGCCGACATAGCTGAGCAACATATGAAGTATTATACAGTCGTAGAACACATAAGGTTTGCAAAATATACTGTGCAAACTCACTTTGTATGTCAAAAAGGCAGAAAAAACGCTTATTACCTCTACATCTGGTACAAGCTAGCGGAAAAATGATCCCACGCTAAGGTTCAAACTATACCTTTTGAAACACCCTGGGGTGTCTACTTTAAGAAATGGTAGGCCTTTGTGGGGTAGTTTGAATTTAAAACCTGTGAAGATGCTTGGAAATTGCACATAGGCCCAGCGTCAAAATTTAAAGTTTGGTAAAAACGGATATGGCTTGGTCTCCTATATTGCACTGTAGCTTCATGAAATAGTGCCAAAGACATTCATTGGAGGTGTCTTTTTACTCAGAAGACTTAGCTGAGCATAATTTGGGAGGTTTGAACTTAGTGGCACATATGAAATATACAAAACGCCCAGCAAAAATGCAATCCGTATGTAAAAAATGCACAAAATAATTTTTTTACCACATACTTTAGCATATATTGGTGAAAAAATGGGGGTATGTTAAGGCACAATATGCACCTTATGAGATACCCTGGAGTGTCTACTTTTACAAATGGTAGGCCTTTGTGGGGGTTTTTGAACAGTCAAACTGTTATAATACCCCAAATGGAAGCTAAGGCTCATTAAATCCATCTCTCAAAATTCTACTGTGAATACTGTAAAGGACAGGTCTCCTATATGGCACTGTAGCTTCACGAAATAGTGCCAAAGACATTCATATGGGGTGTCATTTTACTCAGAAGACTTAGCTGAGCATAATTTGGGGGGTTTGAACTTAGTGGCACATATGAAATATACAAAACGCCCAGCAAAAATGCAATCCGTATGTAAAAAATGCACAAAATTATTTTTTACCACATACTTTGGCATATATTGGTGAAAAAATGGGGGCATGTTAAGGCACAATATGCACCTTATGAGATACCCTGGAGTGTCTACTTTTACAAATGGTAGGCCTTTGTGGGGGGTTTTTGAACAGTCAAACTGTTATAATACCCCAAAGAAAGATAAGGCTCATTAAATCCATCTCTCAAAATTCTACTGTGAATACTGAAAAGGACAGGTATCCTGTATGGCACTGTAACTTCACGAAATAGTGCAAAAGACATACAATGGGGGTGTCATTTTACTCAGCAGATGTAACTGAACACAAAATAAAACTTTGTACAGGAATAGCACACACCAACTTTACAAAATATACACGAGAATTTCTCTGTTATAAGTTTGTGTGCCAAAAACCAAAAAAAACACAATTTTACTCCAATATTTAGCAGAGTTTGGCGGTGAAATGGCTACGTAGAAAGTTTTAAAACAACCTTAGGTAAATAGCCTGTGATGTCTACTTTATATAAATATATACTTTTGTATGGCAATTTTGTTTTCTTTTATGGCTACTAAGCTTACAAGACAAACATACCAAATTCTAAATTCGCTCCACATTAAAAGTCTATTTTACTCCTTGTGCTTTGTGACCTGTAACTACCAAAAAAAACTTAAAATCCCAGACACATTATATATTCTGTAAATCAGAACAACTAAATGAATTTATTTTTAATTACTTTTTTTAACCTGCACTAATTATGCACACATTATTATTGCAAAAACTGTAAAAAAAAAAGACAAACTTTTCACTTTTTTTACATTTTTCTGTATTTTTTTATAATAAATAAGCATTTATATATATGTGTGTTACATCAAATTAAAGCCCTTTCTGTCCTTTGAAAAACGATGTATAATATGTGTTTTACTATTATTATACGATGTATAATAATAGTAAAATGCAAATTGCAGTTGAACGCAAACAGCAAAAAATGAAAAAAATGCCGTTGTCAAGTGAAAGACAAGCTTTTGAAGCTCTGTCCTTAAGGGGTTAAATCCGTGAATTTGCAAATTACCCCCCTTTTTCTTTTTTAGGTGTTAGCTACTAAAATGGGTTTCGGACTGGGGATAACTAGTTACTTAATTGAACTTATTTAAACTAATTTATGGCTCAATATTCATTTATTCATGTATGAACTATCTCTAGCTTGCCATTTACATGTCCCCACAGCGTTCCTTTTCCTAAACTACTTTCATGGCCCTCCTGACGTTGCCACATATTTATCTCATCAATTACGCTCTGTCTATGTTAAGGTACTTTTATTACATTTGAGTCAATTTACATTACATCCTGGAAAACACCACTCTGTCTGTGTTTTCACTTGCTAGCAATCTAGCTTACTCAAACGCTCATTATTAATTGGGGCATGGCGTGGGGCTTGCCTTTTAGCATTGACCCTCATATGGTCCACGTTATGCATACATTTACATTCTGACTATACAATCACGGTTTAAGTTCTATACGTTCCTTTATTTCATGTCATTTCAATTCCTGTTTAGAATTCTTTCTATACTTTCCTGATACTAGAGGATACAGTGTATTTCAATTTCTCGCAGGTATTTCCAGCTCTCTTAATATATATTTTATTATACCCCATATTATTTTTATACTCATATGCATATGTTTTACTTTTCCTCATAAATCTCTATTCAAAATATTTTTCTGCTTCCTAGGAGAAGCATATTTCTGACACCTTTTTGGTAGGTGAATTGTCCTATCCCCCCCTTTTTACTTTCTATTTTACTTACCCCTCAAAAATTTCATAAATCCTTTTCATAGGTGTACGCTCCCTGTATTTACCCTTTTCCTGTCGTTAGGCTACGTTATTTCTTTCAAGGTACGTGCCTTATCCTCACACATTACGCTTCATAAAAGTCAAGCTCACGCCTAGGGAAAGTGAACTGGCTTATAGGTTTCAGGTGCTAACTTCACTTTTCTTACTCATATTGATCTCACACTAGCAAGGTCAGACATCCTGCCTCAAACCAGAGGCTTGCCCACACTACCCCACGTTATGGTTATTGTTTTACAGACCCCTCTTTAGGGTGTTAATTAGTTAGAAGTCACCTATCACGGCCATACGTATTGATTCTCTTAACATCACCGAGAGGCCAACACCATACCACAACGTTTTGGTGTCCACGTTCCCCTCGGGCCAAATCATAGTTAGAGCCTCTCTCTGCCACTTGACAAATAGCAGGGCCTTGCCTATCACGGGGTAGATTAATTCTTCGACTAACGGCCCTATATCAGCCAGCCAGTTCTTTAAGTCGGTCCTCTGTGGTATGGGTCATTGATTGTTTATTTTATTAACTTTAGCATGTCTCAAGCCTCTGATCATGAATACAACCTGCCTCCTCCTGAAACTCCTGCTAGTCCCTAGTTTCCCTGCTGAGTCACTCACCCCTGCCACTCCCAGGTCCTTGAGGTCATGGACTATACCCAAGTTGGCCGCTGAGCTGCGCAAGAGGTGCATCCTTTTCCCTGCCACTTAAAGGAAGACGGAACTCTTTAAGCTCCTATCCACTCAGTCCAATGACCCCAGACCCTGTACGAGTTCTCAGGAAAGAAGTTTTGATGTCATGGGGAAAGTGCATCAGCTGACAGTACTTGAAACAGCTCACCCTATTCCCCAACCCACTGCAGCAAGTCCGGCAGTGGTTACTACCCCCACGGTGGCAATCTTGCAGAATAGCTCAAGCACAGTTTTTCCCCTTCCCTCCACATCTCACATTGTCATGCTCGCACATTTGATCCCCACATTTGTCAGTTGGTGGATTTAGGGTACAAGTATGGGGGCTTTTCCTTATGACTATGACAAGTCAGTGTCAGCTAAAGCTGCGGCAGATTTGGCCAAGTTTAACATTCAAACCGACTGGAGTCATTTGGATACTAAGCTGTTCTGCAGGAATTTTGCTGGCTTAAAGCTCCGAACTTGTGCAGTTTGTTCATCCTCCTCCCATTCCCCAAACTTTTGCCCCTGCGAGGCTGACCCATCCATATTCACCACCCCTGCAAGTATCACTCTCGTTTCCTCCATGGGTCAAGATTGGGGTCAGAAGAACAAGTTGGGCAGACCCCTAGTTTTCTTGGAAAAAGCTCAGGTGTGCAACAATTTTAATGCTGGTACCTGCAATTACAGTGCCTGTAGATTGTTGCACATCTGCACTATATGTTTCAGGGCACATGCAAACTCAATGTGCCCATCCAAGCTCTTTCCCAAGGAATGACTTACGGAGGTTAATCGGGCCAATCTAGCTATCACTTACGCTTCCACCCCTCACCCCACTTGGTGGAATTCTTGGTTTCTGTATTTTCCATTGGTTTTCATACAGGTCTCGTGACACTTCCCTCAGGCACACTGGAATGCCCCAATTATTATCCGCCTATTCCGATCCCTTAACTGTAGATGCTCTACTGAACAACTAAGTCCATCTAGGTTTTGTCTTAAGCCTATTTCTCATTCACATTTTCAGACTTGGCGCACAAATCCCATCGGTGTTTAGACTTACAAATTTTCAAATATAAAGGCTTATCATTGATCTTTTTGCTCCTCATTCTTCACAAACACCATGCATTAACTCTCTCATTCCTGGTGAAGAATTTTCCCTCCATTACGCCACCGTTGACTACGCTATTCAGGCCATTTTACACACAGGTAAGCATGCTTGGCTTAGCAAAACTGACATCTCTAAAGCTTTCAAGCTGCTACCAATTCACCCATCCCTATGGCATATCCACGGTGTTATGTGGAGGGATAATTATTACATTTACACTAGACTTACTTTTGGGCAGTCCAAAATTGTTTGATATCTTCACAAAAACACTCTGCTGGCTGCTTCTTAATGTCGTTCGATGTCCCACGGTGATTCAGTACCTTGACGACTTTCTCCTGGTAGAAACTGGTACACAGACACCTCAAGTATTTTCAACATTACTGCCTGTTTCCCCACATTAGGTATCCCTATTTCACCTGATAAGACTCTTGGCCCCTCCACTAGGTTGATGTTCCTGGGCATCACCTTGGACACGGTCGTTTTTCAGGCAAGCCTTTCAGAGGAGAAGCTGGCACATATTAGTGAGGAAATGGACCATTTCCTGCGGGCTGGCTCATGTACTCATAGGGAGCTTCAGTTCTTACTGGGCTCACTCAATTTTGCCATGCAAATCATCCAGTGGGGAAGGGCATTCATTTCTAGGCTTGTCTACTTCCTGGCTTGTCTGATTATGCGACCGTTCTCCTCGACTCCCTGCTTTAGCTGATTTACGAATGTAGCAAAGAAAACAAGTGTGCAATTATAGGCGTTTAGTAATGAAAACAGAGTATTTAGTAATCAGCTGTTGAAGACACTCTGTGGATATCCCGATTCCACTATATATATATAAAGTGTACCAAACAAACTCAATGTTTTGGTGATGTGCCCCACCACCTAAACACAAAAGTGTGAGTGCAGCGCTATTATAAATGTTACTTACCCCTTTAACATGTATGGGGTGTATAGATATGCAATAAAAAGCAAGACAATATACAAAAAATTGTGCTATATGTTTTAACAATATCCAGAGACTGAAAGATACATATATGGTCCCACTCACATGTTAAAGAGCCTTTTGGATATAGACTCTAACATCTGAGCATATGGGGCCCTTTAAGGTGGCTTCCAGAGCTTCTATCGTCATTTTTTCTTTCCTCAGGATTTTATGGAAAACACAAGCAATACAACCATCTAGGTGCAAGTAGTTCAACTTAAAATACACAGTTGAAATTAAAATTTGCTCACCTTCTTAGAAGCATGTTTAGTATAACTAGCTCCTAACTTTAAGCATAGTGTCAATTTTCAGGGTGACACTTCCCTGTAGGAACCTTGGAATCTTGATGTAGACGAATGGAGATGAAGAAATAAATAAATAAATTAATTTGTCAAGGAATTATAGTAAATAAAACAGAGTATCAAAACTCCAAAAATAAAACAATAATACAGGTAATAAAAAGGGTCCTTGTAGAAAAGTTTAACCAAGATGCGTTTCATCGTGCGGGCTTTTTCAGTCAGTATATTCTCCATTCTTCCTGGTTCCAATTTTTAAACACCTAATGGCTCTTCCTTCTTCATACGTATTTCCTGTTCTTAAGTCTTGACGCATGCATTCTCTTCCTAATTGTACTCTTTCCGGAATCCAGAAATGCCAGTCTCTTGTTCAAAGTCCTGTAAAAACTGCATCACCCACAATGCCTCCCACATCACTTCCCGTTGCTTGGATGTCAGAATGATGTTCTCTGGGGTATGGGGGTATGCGAGTGTATAATAACATAGAGAGAGAGGATACATTTAAAGTAGCTAATAAGATGTTATTCTTCAACATAAGGACATTATGGTTAAATTGTTCAATGTGAAACATTGAGTATAATAATAACAAACAATAAAATAATACAATTAAAATTCATCAGTGTATTAAAAATGTAGAAATTTGCGGTTTACAATATAACTCTTTATTATGAAGACTTTTATTATAAAAACATTTATTATAAAAATACTATTTCCTATAAAAAGTGACATTATTCAAAATCTTCATTTAAGCCCGACTGATTTAAAGTGTTAGGATTAAAAATCCATTTCATCTCACATTTTCCTAGTGTTTTAATGTTATCACCACCTCGTCAATTATATTTTACTTTCTGAATGGCCATAAATTTTAAAAATTGTGAAAAATGTTTTAAATAAATTTGCATTATTTTAATACCTTTACTCTTTTATCACAGGCCTACCCGTACGTTGGTTACGGCACACCCCAACCAACTTTGTATTAACCCGATTTACTTTTCTTACTATTACTATTACATATTACTATTATGTTTCCGACCACAATATATATATAAATATATATATATATTTATATATGTATTTATATATTAATTTAAAAAAAAAAAAACAGTATGACAGACATACGAAGCTAGGAATATAACATGTACGATCTTTAAAGGCTAGTTTGCTATGACAGAATTTTCGGTCCACCTTGAGTGACAACAATAATTTGTGTTCTCAGGCCACGGAGCACCATCACTTTAGCAAGTAACATGAATGACAATAAGAATTCATGGAGAAATGAGGTGAATGTTGTTATTGTAGGATTGACAGGAGAGAGTAGCTAAGCTTTGAGGCTTCATATTCAACTAATCCTTCTTGTCAGAGGTCAGCTCAGTCCTAATGGTTTCCATCACAACAAGCACTGAAATTTATTTTTTATATTCTTTCAGAAAACTATAATATTACTGTTTTAGTAGCAGTATATTGCTGAGATTTTCATTTGTAGCTGAACATTAAGGAAGCACAATTAAAAAGGATCATGACACGAGAACACTAAAACTAGAGAAAGACCTGTCATGTTGGGTGTAATTTGACATCGAGGCAATAACCATTGCTCATATTCTATGGATGGTAACTATGAATAAAAAGGTTCAATTTCCTACAAATGAAAAAGGAATATCAGTCAGATTTTTTTTTTTTTTTTTTAATGAAGTTTATGAGACAATAAAATATATTCACGCAATGCTTTATCAACAAGACAGACTCTTATTTAATTGTACTAATGTGATCTACAGACCTAATAATTCAGTGCTATGAAGAACAGTATCATTAAATCAGAATACATGATAACAATTACAATAATATTACAAGATATATTTTTTCAGCCCTGCCTTTCAGACTTAGACTAAACCGAGCAACTAACAACTGACATAATTTTCACTCCTCGGAATATGCTAAGGTTTTGTTATAATATTCTCTTCAATTCTGCTTTATAGTTCTTCATGTTTAATGCATTTTCAATCTTCACTGTAAAAAAAAATAATAAAAAAATAATAAAAAAATCTTGGTTGTTATTATCACATCATTCCAGTTTCAACTCTCTGTGGCTTATGATATTCAACCACAAGTGCACAAAATATAACCTGTTCATGAAGATATAAGATGAATCTCAAAGGCATAATTCAATTGAAAGTAACTTGACAATTCCGAGAATAAAATGTGTTTTTGGTTCTCTTAAGCTTCTTACTGAATGGCGCAAATTAGAATGTAATGAACATGATACAGTGACTAGCTGTGAGTGGGATAACCTTGCTAATAAGAAATACAGGCCTCAATTTCATAGTTTTGGATAAGCTTTCCAAATGATTTAATATTTTTGGATACACTTTTAAAATGATTTAATATTATGAAAAATATTTAAATGTTGTAATATCTTGATATTTTTTTAAATATTGCTTTTATGATATTTTTTGTATTGGATCTATTTGTTGATGTTTTAACATGCTGAAAAAACTATTTTAAACATTTATCCAAATATATGAAATAATTTGGAAATTTTATCCAACAATATTAAATCAAGGTCATAGTTATTACAATCACTGATTTTCAGTAACAAAATATGTTAAAATTAGTGTCTATCTATCTATCTATCTAAAATTCAATTTTTAGGATGCATATTTATACTGATGGTTTATGGCCTCAAAAATAGCCCATACAAACATTTTCTCTATAGTATGTTTTTGTTTTGTGTGAGAATGGTATTAGATTCAAGACAAGGACATCCACCAGTGTTTGTACATTTGACAAGTTTAAAACTTGTTTTAAGTTGTGTGACTTGAGAAATTAACTTTTTAAATTAGTGGGCGATTTTGAGAGTGACAACAAAGAAGAAAACTTTGTAGGAGCCTGATGATTCATTTACCAGTAAGTGCACATTCTGTTGATATTTGTGTATAGAGGTGTGCAAAACTGCTAGAGGAGAATGATAGAAAGGAATGGAATTACAATGTTATGTGAGATACAAAATATCAATCATTTTACATTGTGTCATAAAAAAACTACCTATGCAGATGCATGCTGATGCAATTTACATAGCAATTACTTTGATATCTATTTTACATATACAATGGTTTTTCTTTGATGGTCTGGCAGTTGACATTGATAAGTAAAAAGTAAGACTCAGCAACTACCAAATGTCCAAATGAATCAATCAAATATTTTCAGCATGTAGCAAATCCAATCAAGTGAGATATTGTTCTAAGGGGATATCATGCTGAAAACAACAATTTAGTATTTTGTTATCGTCTTTTCTTATTGATGACCTTTAGCTCAATGTCATCTATGTTTAGTACAGGTATGAATATTTAAACTTACTTTGGCCATACATCAAAAAGTTTAACCTCATGTAGAGTTGTTAAAAATCTAGATTTATTCTATTTTTTTCAAGATGTTATGTCTATTTTTTTCTGCATAACAAGGGTGCAAATTGCACTGATAAAATCATCTAGCTGCTAAATACAACATGTTTGCAGTAATGAATGCAGACATTAAGAATAAAATATTGAAATTATGCAGATGACAGTATGCTAGTGACAAGATGGATATCACTTACAGTCCTTCAAGAAACAGCAAAGTTCCCCGCATTAGGTTAGATGAAGGGTAGGCAACCTTCAGCACTTTATGTGTTATGGACTACATCTCCCATGATGCTTTTCCAGCAATATAGTTATAAGCACGTTATGAGAAATTATGTCCAAAACATCTGGAGTGTTGAAGGTTGCCTACCCCTGTACTAGATGAATTAAGTTTGATTTTATCAGTCACAAACTTTTTACCTGACAGACTTCTAGCGAACTAGAAAAACCTTCCAGACAGATCCCTTAGATCAGGGGTGGGGAAACTTTGGCCCTCCAGATGTTTTGGACTACATCTTCATTGATGCTTTGTCAGCATTATGACTATAAGAGCATTGTGGGAGATGTAGTCCAAAACATCTGGAGGGCTGACGTTTTCCCACCCCTGCCTTAGATGGTTTGATAGGCAGATCTACAGTTGTGCTCAAAAGTTTGCATACCCTGGCAGAAATTGTGAAATTTTGGAATTGAGTTTGAAAAAATAACTGATCATCAAAAAAAAAGTTTTTTGTTGAAGGATTGTGATCATATGAAGCCATTTTTTTTATCACATAGTTGTTTGGCTCCTTTTTAAATCATAAAGGTAACAGAAAACAGCCCTGATCAAAAGTTTACATGCCCTTGAATGTTTGGCTTTGTTATTGTCACACAAGGTGACACACACTGATTAAAATGGCAATCAAAGGTTAAATTCCCAAACATGTGGCTTTTTAAATTGCAATTAGTGTCGGTGTATAAATAGTCAATGAATTTGTTAGTTCTCACATAGATGCACTGAGCAGGCAAGATACTGAGCCATGGGGAGCAGAAAGGAACTGTTAAAAGACAGGTAATGGAACTTTATAAAGATGGAAAGGACATAAAAAGATATCCAAAGCCTTGAAAATGCCAGTCAGTACTGTTCAATCACTTATTAAGAAGAGGAAAATTTGGGGGATCTCTTGATACCAATCCAAGGTCAGGTAGACCAAGAAAAATTCCAGCCACAACTGCCATAATAATTGTTTGGTAACATCACGAGAAATACAGCCTTCTCTGGAAAAAGACGGTATGGTTGTTTCAAGTAGCACAATACAATGATACTTGAACAAAAATGACCTGCATGGTCGATTTGCCAGAAAAAGCCTTTACTGTGCCAATGCAACAAAAAAAAGCCTGGTTACAATATCCTCGACAACACATTGACATGCCTCACAGCTTCTGGTGCACTGTAATTTGAAGTGATGAGAGCAAAATAGAGCTTTATGGTCAAAACCATAAGTGTTATGTTTGGAGAGAGGTCAACATGGCCTTTAGTGAAAAGAATACCATCCCCACTGTGAAGAATGGTGGTGGCTTACTGATGTTTTGGGGATGTGTGAGCATTAAAGGCATGTGAATCTTGTGAATATTTATGGCAAGATCAATGCAGCATGTTATCAGAAAATACTGGCATACCGTTTTCACTCATCTGCATGAAGGCTGCGCATGGGAGACTCTTGGACTTTCAGTATGACCCTAAGCACAA
>OW240914.1:57670302-57688704 GCA_933207985.1 Pelobates cultripes | reverse complement strand
AAGTTTTTTGTTTTTAAATCCAAGCTATTGTGATACCAGATGTAATTGGTGGCTATGACTGGGGAAATGGGCACAGTATGCACTGTGAGCCTGACACAGAAGCTGGCAGCAGTGGCAGACAACTAAGTGCATTTACATTACATAGAAAAAATAAATAAAAAAAAAAGCATACCCTTATCCCTAACCTAGCTATGCTTTTCCCTATCTTATGAACAGCAGCTACACTTTCCCTCCTCTTACTAAGCATGCAGCTTGAGAATGAATCTAAAATGGATGCTGTCAAGTAGGTGGGAGGGTCTGCTAGGGAGGCTGTGCTGCTAATTGGCTGGAATGTGTCTGCTGACTGTGAGGTACAGGGTCAAAGATTACTCAATGATGACGAATAGGGGGCGGGTCGAACCGCGCATATGTTCGCCCGCCGTGGCGAACGCGAACATGCTATGTTCGCCTGGAACCGTTCGCTGGCGAACCGTTCGGTACATCACTACCTGTAATGACAGGTGGTCCCCCTGCTGGCTGAAAATAAAATAAAAATTAAATTTATTGGTGTAAAAAAAATATATATATACTTAGATCATATATATATGTTATATATATATATATGATCTAAGTATATATATACACATATACATACACACACATACACTGTCTAGGTGTATTTTACTATTAATATATATATAATTATATATATATATATATATATATATATATATTAATATCAAATTACACATAGACTGATACTGATTAAATATATATATAATTATTGTTATATATATATATATATTTATATATAATATAAAAAAATTAAATATGTAAATACGTAAAAAAATAAAATTAAAAAAATAATTAAAAATAAATAATTAAAAAATATATAGATGTGTGTTATTTTGTTGTAACTGTATTGTGAAATTAATATATATATATATCAAAATACATGTAGAACGAAATAACATATATATCTATATACATATATATATACGTATATATCACTATATATATAGCTATATATAAAAAAAAATATTTTTAAAAAATTATATAGATATATACATATATATACACATACATATATGTATACATATATTAATTCTACATATATATTTATGTAATATTTTTACATAATTAGGTATCTTAATTAATTACAATTAGCAGGACCTGCCTGACAACCCATGCCGAAAGTAAAGGGAATTTAATTTGCTAGCACTATATTTAACCCTATAACTTTCCAAGACACCATAAAACCTGTACATGGGGGGTACTGTTCTACTCGAGGGACTTCCCTCTACACAAATATTAGTGTTTCAAAATAGTAAAATGTATTACAACGATGATATCGCCAGTAAAAGTGAAATTTTTTGCATTTTTCATGCACAAACAGCACTTACACGGACGATATTATTGCTGCGATACTTTTTACTGTTTTGAAACACAAATATTTGTGTTCAGCGAAGTCTCCCGAGTACAACAGTACCCCTCATGTACAGGTTTTATGGTGTTTTCAAAAGTTACAGTGTCAAATATAAGGCTTGCGTTTCATTCTTTTCACATTAAAATTCGGCAGATTGGTTAGGTTGCCTTTGAGACCCTATGGTAGCCCAAGATTGAAAATTACCCCTATGATGGCATACCATTTGCAACAGTAGACAACCCAAGGTATTGCAAACGGGGTATGTCCAGTCTTTTTTAGTAGCCACTTAGTCACAAACACTGGCCAAAATTGGTGTTTTTTGCATTTTTCACACAAACAAATACTAACGCTAACTTTGGCCAGTGTTTGTGACCAAATGGCTACTAAAAAAGACTGGACATACCCCATTTGCAATACCTTGGGTTGTCTACTATTGCAAATGGTATGCTATTATGGGTGTAAATTTCATTCCTGGGCTACTATAAAGTCCCAAAGGCAACGTAACCAATCTGGCGAATTTCAATTTCAAATGTAAAGTGCTATATTTGACCCTGTAACTTCCCAAAACGCCATAAAACCTGTACATAGGGGGTACTGTCTTACACGTGAGACTTTGCTGAATACAAATATGTGTATTTTATTGCAGTAAAAGCAAACAGTATTATGACATGGACCATTAAAATGTCATGTAGAACTAAAAAAATAAAAAAAATCGTATTTTCTCCCATTTTTTTCATATTAATTTATGTTTCATAGATAAATATTTGATATTAAATGAAAGCCCTGTTTCCCCTGAATGATACATAATAAGGGTGGGTGCATTTACTATGAAAGAGGTGAATTACGGTTGGACAGACATGTAGCGCAAATGGCAGGTTTTGTTTACATTTTTTTGGTTCACAACATGTACATTTGGCTCCGTCCTTAAGGGGTTAATCTAAGACAAGATGGAGTAAACATGTTGTGTACTGTAAATAGGTAAAAAGGTTATTAGTTAAAAACACAGTTGCAGTTTAAAGAAATACAATTTAGCAATGTGTATTATACCTACAATTGCCCATCACAAGAGAAAAATAGAAAAGCTTCTAAGAATGTTTTTAGTCAAGCCAGGAATTTGTGTAACATCATCCAAAATGCGTCTCTCTATGACTGCTGGAGGATTTACCACCCATCTGAAACAGATTTTACCTGTTTTAGTAAAACACATTGTACGTATTTCAGAATCAACCTAATTTTGATAGATCATAATTTGCTGGAAAGAGTAAAATCTTCCAATATTATTTCAACTACCTGGTCGGACCATGATATAGTTAAATTACAACTGAAAACAGAGTTTACTAGACATTGACCAGATTGGAAACTAGATGATAAAATACTTATATCTAAAGATAACAGAGATCACATTGCAAATGCAATAGATATTTATTGGTCAGATAATGGGGATAATGAAGTGTCACCTATGATTAAATGGTGTGCCTTTAAAAGTGTCATAAGAGGCCACATAATCAGTTTAGAAGCACATGTAAAATCAACCAGGGAAAAGTCTTTATCAGATTTATATATTGAACTTGATGAATGCAATAAATTAAATGTATCATCTCCTGCGAGAGCTTTATCAAATCAAATACATATTCTTGAAAATAAAATCAACAACATCTTAATACTTAAAGCAAATAGAAATATGCAATATATGAAAATCAATTATTATTATAGGGGGAACAAAGCAGACAAATTACTCACCAATAAAGTCAAAGTTCAATAAAAGAATAAATTAATAAATTAATAAATAAAATAAGACAAGGCCAAGAAGTAATATTAGAACCTGGAAAAACTGTCATGGTTTTTAAAGAATATTATGGCACTGTATACAATCTGCCTGTAACAACTTCTCAAGAAGCCATAAATAAATATTTTTCTGATAAGGATCTTCCCTGCTTAAATAATTACCAGTTAGAGCAATTGAATGAAGGAATAATGCCTCAAGAAAATACAGAAGCTATTAATGCAATAAAAAGAAATAAGGCCCCTGGGCCGGATAGGTTTGTGGATTATTTCTATAAATTATATAAGGACTTACTTATTCAGAGACTCGTGGAATGTTTTAATTCAGCTATGTTTACAGGGAAGATACCAAAAGAGATGCTTGTAGCTAATATTAATCCTATACTTAAACAAAATAAAAACCCAGAAGAAATATCCAGTTATTGTCACGTATTCATCCGCTTATAGAAATGTGGTTAATGACATTTACTGTCCACACAGGAAAATTTGTGTGCGAGCAGCAAACTAATCCACAGAAGGGTTAATGCTGAGCAGCAATTATGCAAATGAAACCTGGTAACTGACTTTGGGGTCAAAGGCCGGTTACAGCCTATCAGAACTAAAGGAGGGGTATTTAGGCCCAGTTCTCATCCTGCTCAGTGCCCTGTCGTGGTTTCCCTTGTGGTTGTCTGAGAGCGCGTTCCTGTTTATAGTTTTCTACCTGTTTTTTTACTTTGGCTTTGTTTATTGACTTATCTATATTCTGGTATCCTGACTCCTGGCTTTCCTCATCGCTGCGTCCCTTTCTGTGTTCCCTGACCTCGACTAGTATTTTTGACTATTCTATGTACGTTAAATCCGCCATTCTAAGGACCGGTAATACGTTACTTATTTGTCATCCATGCTATACAGTTCTACGTGCTGGATCAAACAGTAATCCTGACAGTTATAGACCAATTGATTGCTGAATACCGACTATAAAATCTATGCTTCGGTTATATCTAAAAGAATAAAAAATATCATACCCACTCTATTTTCAGAAGATCAGGTAGGCTTCATTCCAGGGAGAATGTCGTCCAACCATATTAGAAAATGTTTAAATATATCTGCAAAAGTCCATGCTACAAATATTCCCTTTTTTACTATGGCTCTCGGTGGGGAGAAAGCATTTGACACAGAACTTTAATTTTATTAGATTAAAAAGCTTTTAATACAGCTCTATACATTATCTGAATGGGATATCTTCAGTTTTTAAATTAAATGAGCTAATTAAGAAATCTACATTTAGTTAAAGTTATTAACTAAATGTGTGAATATTATAAAAATGGTTAAAATTCCAAATCTCCTCCCTGCTAAATGCAGATGGGAAAAGGACTTACATATAAAAATTGACATTAAAGAGTGGAATTCGGCCTTACAATCCGTTTATTCCTCAATCCATTGTTTAAACATAATAGAAGCACATTATAAATTGATGAATAGGTGGTATCTGACCCCACCAAATTAGGTAAATGTTCTAATTCTGACACTCAGAAGTGCTGGAGGTGCAGATTAGAAGGAGCAGATGAGATACATATATGGTGGAATTGTACCCAGATTAGGAGAGCTTGGGATCGAATTTTACATGAAATGAATATGCTATTGGGTATCACATATCACTGGACACCTGAAACAATATTGCTACATCTAAAACTACCTCAATATCAAAAGAGAAGAAATATATATTGATCCAAAGAAAAAAGAAAAGAATAAGACCGTGAGGTCCTAAACAGAAGAATAGTAAATGAAAAGGAGTCCTTACCTTTAATAGTCCTAATGATGGGAACAATTTAAAATAGACAGGAAAAGTAAGGGAGACCAAGGTAAAGGGAAATGGTGTGTCAAAGCACATCCAGACCCTAACTACTAACCAGCTCAAAATGCCCAGGTTATGCCAAAATTCCTATACAAGCCTAGGTAACTTCACATTGAAGATAGAGAGTAGAGAAAACAGGTAATAAGAGGAAAATCACGACAAGGCTAATTAGGGGATATATCTGGATACCTCCTAAGAAAAGGGATGAAAAAACTCCCAAAAACCCAAGCCCAAACAAAAGCCACTAATAGGAAAAAAAAATCCTATAGCTATATACCTCGGCACTGTGATGAAACACACAGATGCTTACCTGTACACCTCTCCCTGCCTGTCCAGATAGCTAGAATACATAAATTAACTTAAATAAAAATTATCCATAACTCTGTGCTACCAAGTGAACGATAAAAGAAAGTAAAGATTAGCTCGACGCGCGTTTTGAATTGGGCTAGTTACCATCCACAATCACTGAAGGCTTGCAATATAAAGCCAATAGGCCAATACCTGAGATTAAGGCGTAATTGCTCGTCTACAGAGGACTTTAAGATCAAAGCTTGGGACCTTAGGAAAGCCTTCAAAGAAAAGGGTTACCCGAATAGGGTCTTACGTAGAGCATATGCTAGAGCCATTGGCACCAATCGGGATACACTCCTTACTGATGATAATGCACAATTACAGGATAAAAAACTGATTAGGTGCATTGCCACATATGATGCCGGGTGGGACTACATGATGGGCACATTTAGGCGTTACTGGACAATTCTTAAGTCTGATCCCCATTTAAAACAGGTAATTACTTCCTTTCCATCTGTGACTGCAAGGAGAGGAAAAAACTTTCGAGACCCCCTTGTACAAAGCCATCTAGCACCTCTGAAAAGAGGGCTCAACAATTATTTACCTAAGGGCACATACAAGTGCGGGCGTTGCAGTGCATGTGAATTCATTGCAAAAGACTCTAAGGAGTTCACAGATAGCAATAACATCGATACGTTCCCGGTCCGATCATTTTTTAATTGCAGAACAGAGGGAGTGATTTATCTACTCACCTGTTCATGTGGTATGAAATATGTGGGGAAAACTTTCAGACCCTTTAAATTAAGAATTAGGGAACATGTCAATTCAGTCAGGAGATCTCTAGAAACTCCAATATCCCGCCATTTGAAAATATACGATTCAAACTCTTCTAAAAAGATAAGATTCGTGGGAATTGAGCATATCCCACAGACTCAAAGGAAGGGGATTGGGATGTAAAGTTGAGACAATGAGAATCCTACTGGATTTATAGACTTAAGACCCTTTCACCTGCAGGACTGAACAAGGGTTTTTCATTTTTTGTAATTATTCTCTATTTCTGATGTGTGACATATAATAAGGATTACCCTACTTATGTCCGTTTATATGGACAGTAGGTTGAACAATTGTATATAGTTATACTTTATTTAAATATATATATATATCATCCTTGTATGTAGCTTACCTTACTCGGGTAATTTATATTTCATTAACCACTGAATTTAGATGTGGATTATAAAGCAGCATACCAACCAATCAGACAGTTTTTACTATCCCTTTTCTTCCTATCTTGTAGACAGTAACAACTGATATAATGGGGCTATAACAACTTTTAGCCTAATATAGTTGATATGGATCTTTGATGAACCACTGAACAACTACAGGGGTACTTTCATTGTTTCCAGTCGCTAGGCAGTAGGGATAGTATAATGAACTTGTGTCTGCATTAATAGAAGGACTGATGTGCTGCAATATTACTCAGTTATTGTGACTATTTCTGTTTTTTCTTGCTGTAGCTTAATCACTATCAATAAGCTTTTACGGCTTGTGTAGTGTTCGAGGGGAAATTTTGCCCCCTTTTACATATGTAACACATGATCTTCCATATTCTCCCCATGCCTCAGTGTCACCTCCGGTGACTCTGGAGGATGAAGAGAGGGGGAGTATCGACATAGCCGGCACTGTCCAATTGGGACCGTTCTGGTGGGAGGTAATGTGGTTTTCGTCACTGGTTGACGTGACATTACCACTCCCACTCTATGTGGCAGGTCTCCCCACGTGTGTCATTTCTGATTGGGAGATCGGTCCGTGACGTTCTTCGGTCACATGTTCTGACTAGTGGCCAATTGGAAGGTAGAAAATACGGCAGGGTACACCCACGTGGGTGCACACAGTTGATAAACTAATTGCTACAATTTGTATATAAGCGGACATAAGGCTACATTACAAGGTTTATTTCTCCTGACGACTGCGTTTTATCACGCTGAAACGCGCGTTGAGCTAATCTTCACTTTCTTTTATCGTTCACTTGGTAGCACAGAGTTATGGATTATTTTTATTTAAGTTAATTTATGTATTCTAGCTATCTGGACAGGCAGGGAGAGGTGTACAGGTAGGCATCTGTGTGTTTCATCACAGTGCCGAGGTATATAGCTATAGGATTTTTTTTCCTATTAGTGGCTTTTGTTTGGGCTTGGGTTTTTGGGAGTTTTTTCATCTCTTTTCTTAGGAGGTATCCAGATATATCCCCTAATTAGCCTAGCCGTGGTTTTCCTCTTATTACCTGTTTTCTCTACTCTCTATCTTCAATGTGAAGTTACCTAGGCTTGCATAGGAATTTGGCATAACCTGGGCATTTTGAGCTGGTTAGTAGTTAGGGTCTGGATGTGCTTTGACACACCCTTTCCCTTTACCTTGGTCTCCCTTACTTTTCCTGTCTATTTTAAATTGTTCCCATCATTAGGACTATTAAAGGTAAGGACTCCTTTTCATTTACTATTCTTCTGTTTAGGACCTCATGGTCTTATTCTTTTCTTTTTTCTTTTGATACTGTATATTGTGGGTTATTCCCCGTTTGGGAAGAATAGTCTAGGGCATTTTAAACACTGATCCATGGGCCAAATTAGTGACCCCCGAGTCAGTGTCTTTATCATTATTTCCTATATTTTGATCCATGCATTGATGGCTTTTAAAATATCTATAGCCAGAAATTGGAAAAAGACAACAATAGATACTTGGCAGCAAGTTAAGGAGGCTATTAGAATCCAAAGCAAAATGGAAAGAGGCATTGCCTCACAATTTTGCATTATTACGTATAGATACAACATTTGGGACAGATGGATGAAGACTCTTGATATGCCCTCTATAGATTGAATCTGTATACCTCCATTGCTTGGTCAGATTCTGCCACAAAGGAATATCCTGACTCGGAATAACGTAAAAAGAAAGACACAAACTTGTTTATTAAAAATAGTAGTGTAAATGATTTGTTTTATGTATATATGTTGTATGTATTGTTAAATATAATATATGTTAATGTTATATGTATCAATAATATGATGAAACAGTTGAAGGTAGGGATAATGGATAATTGTCGCCTTTGTATGTAATGTTTTGCATGAAGAAAAATGATAAAACAAAAATAAATTATTTCTAAGCAAAAACAAAATAGTGAAAAGAAGTTTAAATTTGAAGATCCTGCTCTCCTGTAGTATTTGAAATGAGGTTTCGCCAAACTAAGAAGTGATGGATTTCAAATCTTTTAACTTCCTATAAAATTGCTGATTTTATTGTCTTGCACGTGCTACGCGTATCAATAGATACAGAGAGAGTAGAGAGAGCAGGAGACTAATGAATGAATTTATATTACTTTGTAATTTACTCTCATTACCTGTTCTTTTGAGTACAGTGAGTTATTTTATCGCGTGGATTGTCGCTCAACTAAGAAAAAGAGACGTAAAAGAAATGAAGAAGAAGAAGAAGCATGTAGCAAGCATTAAACAAGTGCTTTCTGCTGATGGAGTAGCAGGTAAACATACAGAAACATATATATATATAAATATACAAATAAATTTATGTGTATGTATGTGTGGGTATTATTGTGTAATTCCAAAATTCTTACTTCTCAGATACTACAATACTATATATTTTTGTATATATTTTTGTATTTGTGCAAATTGACAAATTTGGCTACCCATAAAACTATACCATTACACACACAAACACACACACACACCATCACGAAAATGCAAGGGAAATGCAAGTTTAGGCCAAAACAGGTATTATAGAAAAATTCCTGATGTTGATTTTTGACTTTTTTTAACCCCTTAAGGACACATGACATGTGTGACATGTCATGATTCCCTTTTATTCCAGAAGTTTGGTCCTTAAGGGGTTAAATATTGTTATTTTGGAATAAAAAATAAAAATGTCAATAATTCACAGTATAATAATCAACTCTGTCAGCAGGTATCCACACACAAAATAATTAAACATTTAGTATTCAGTATTCATAAACAACACACTTAAGTCAGACCTGAAATGAAAACAACCAGACACAGACCAAAAAAACACAATATAAACAACCATCCATGGACCGTTATGATGTTTATTGATTCCAATGTGGCATATGGTTTCCTAAATCTAGGTAGGTTTCCTAAATCTAGGCTAAAACATCCAAACTGATATCAATGATTAAACATGAGGATTTTTCACAACATTTATGCCTATGGTTTTCAGTTTGTCTTTATCTTTTGAAAATCCATAATTTAGTGTAGAACCGCCGAAAACAACTGGTCATGCTTTGAGTTTCACATTATAAGAGCAACAAAAAAATCACATTACAACCAGCCAGCCACAGATGCATGTAGGTAACTGTTTGCCAGTGTTTTGAGTAATTTCCACGTGAATGGTTAATGAACGTTAAAGGAAGACAGCATTCATACCTCCTACAACATTGAGAGCTTTGAATGCAAGAGTGAGTTGGGGCTGTGTGCATCACTGCCATTATAAACCTAAGTGGAATGTGGGCACTTCCCAGCTCGGCATGCATATAGTACATGCCAGACTGACTGGCAGACCAGCCTCACCCCGAGGCTGTCCATAAACAGGCAGTTTTACAGGTATTGATGTCATAACAAATGTTTTAACATTACACGATGTACTGAACAGCAATTTAGCTGGAAATAGTATCTCAACAGAATTGACATTTGACCTTATTTACCAGCAGCTTTACATTAAATTAATTTGTTACATTTCTACATTTTACATTGCTTAATTGGGAAGATATAACATATTACATGTATTAACTATTTTGTAGTTTTTTATTTTAAATTAATTTTTTGCATAAAGAATAATTCAATGTAAACATAAGATAAAAATATTACATTAAAAGCCTGCATAATGAAAAGGCAAATAAAAAGATAATGAGTTATATCATAAGTAACAGTATTGAAATGCATTTCACAATGCATATTATTTAGATGAGGATATTTGCTTACAAGCAGTCCAGCTATTACAAAACATCATTAAAAAACGAACTGCTAACAGCTTGAACAATAGAATGTATGAATAATTTCTAAATTCCTCCTAAAGTCGTGAATTATTTTTTTGGTAGTAGTCACAGATGCATTGGGAGTCATCCAAAGACAGATTATTTTCTTTTATTTCTGTAAAACAAAAAAAGGGGGAATCATCGAATGTGTGAAGTCATTGCTAGAAATCACAATATCATCTATTCCTAAAATGGGAATAATTTGGGATTGCATACAATGTTGATTCCAGCTTAAAATAATTTAATTGTTAGCCCTTCCCTCTGGAACTGTACTAAACTGATGCAGTTTGGCATTATGTGCTTCCACATGATCAAAATATACAACTATATGTAGGCCTAACCTGTATACTATATAGTTGTTCAGGGGGGTCATACACACTTTGTGGTTTATAAATAATGGAAAGTAAGAGCTTCATACCACTGATCTTAATTCTTGGAATTCTCATCACGATTGTTTAAGAAATTGCTAATGTACCTGTGACGGGTCCCCTGTGCCCCAACTGAGCACACCCGTCTGAACAGCTTCTTCCCGCAGCCAGACCACAGATGTCAGCCCGTTCACAAAGATCCAGTCAGGTAACACCTTTCCCCCAAGAACAGCAGACAAACACAGCTTGAGGGTAGAACAGGAACTAATTTTTATTAGACACATTAGTAAACACACAAAGATATGGAACAGCAACCAATCAAACTGGGCTTAAACAAACAGCTAATCACACTAAGGCCATTAATAACCAATAGGACATACCATCCCAGAACACCTACTTTGCATACACAGAAAAACATTATGCATTAGGTAAAAGGATTAACACACAGTTAACAATAGCTGACTCAGCTCCCTCAGTCACAAAGGGGAAAGTCCCAACCCCCACCCACTTGGTCACACAGTCTCTGGTTCCGTGCCATCTTGTCTCTCCATGTTGTGGCTGGGTCTAAGTCTGTGCGGTCTAAATAGCCACTCCCCACCAGAGCCCACACAAATAAAGGAGCCCTTGATGTCCAAGTGACGGTGTACCCCCTGCCCTATCCTTTTCTTCTTTTGAAGTTCACACTGTCCGCCAATTTAAACCAACTCCTTTAAGAATTGCTAACATCTACTGCCCCCCCCGGTTATCCTAGACTATTCATTGAGCACTTTTCTTCCTGGCTTCCCCACTTCCTCTCATCTAGCACTCCTTCCCTTATACCTCTACCTCTCCCAGCGCTCTTTCAGTGTTTATTTCTCTGGCTCTGCTTCTTCTCCCCAACTCCTCTCTGTTGGTGTCCCCCAAGGTTCAGTCCTTGGTCCCCTACTGTTCTCCATCTATACTGCTTCCCTTGGTAAACTCATTAGCTCCTTTGGCTTCCAATATCATTTCTATGCAGATGACACGCAAATCTACCTGTCCTCTCCTGATCTCTCTCCGTTCCTCTTGACTAGTTTATCTGACTGCCTCTCTCCTATTTCTAACTGGATGGCTGCCCACTTCCTTAAACTAAACTTGACCAAAACAGAAATTTTCTACAGGATTTCTCCTGTAGAACTTGCTTCCCTCCTCCGTTAGATGCTCCCTCAAGTGTTGTTACTCTTGTGTCTGTCTCCCTCCAAGTCAACAGTACTACCATCAGCTCCACCACGCAGCCTCGCTGCCTAGGTGTTCTCTTTGACTCCGACCTCTCTTTCAATCCTCATGTTCAATCTATCACCAAATCCTGTCATTTCCATCTCAAAAACGTTGCGCGCATCCGCCCATACTTAACGCCAGATGCGACTACGGTGTTGGTCCATTCCACTGTCCTTTCTCGCCTTGACTACTGTAATCTGCTTCTCAGTGGTCTTACGTACTCCCAACTTGCGCCGTTACAGTCCATAATGAATGCAGCAGCGAGGCTTATCTTTCTGTCCGCCCGTCCGCACCTACCATGCCTCACCCTTCTGTCACTCCCTACATTGGCTTCCTATAATATTTAGAGCTCAATTTAAAATTCTGGTTCTTGCTTTCAAATCTCTACATAATGCTGCTCCTCCCTTATACACAAGTATGTCCCGTCTAGGCCCTTACAATCTGCTGAAGACTTACGTCTATCTTCTGTCCGTACTCTCACCTCTGATGCTCACCTTCAAGATTTCTCCTGTAGAACTCGCTTCCCTCCTCCGTTAGATGCTCACCCAGTCTCTACTCCTTCAAAAAATCATTAAAAACCTACTTCTTCATAAAAGCGTATCAATTAAACTGTTAATAGCTCCTGGCTGATTCCTCTTCTGCAACTGTCACTAGTCTAATACTATCCTTACCTTTTTGTGTCATTTTACCCCACTCCCTCTAGCATGTAAGCTCATTGAGTATTGCCCTCAATCCCTCTGTTCCTGTGTGTCCAACTTGTCTGGTTACAACTACATGTCTGTTCATCCACCCATTGTAAAGCGCTGCGGAATTTGATGGCGCTATATAAATATCATAATAATAATAATAATAATTCTGTCACAGTACCCTTGGACTTCACCTTGTGCAGCATAAATTCTAATGTAGGAAACTGTGAAATTCAGGTTTGATTGTTAAGAAAATGGGTCAAAATGGCAGTAACTGAGAAGATCCTTCTCTGCATGAAATTTTTTTAAGTATCTTAACTATCGTAAATACTCTCTCTTTGTGATATGGTGATTTACTGTATCTACTGTATAGTTATGGTCCTGTCCCACAGAATAGGAATTATAAAATATGGCTTAGTAGTTTTCATGTAGTTTAGTTAATGGGTCCTTCAATAATAAATGCTCATGCATTTTACCTGGAATGCATTAATAGAACATTTCAAACTATGATTTTGAAATATTATTTTTCCATCCGGGATACATTTATGGATTATGTGTTTAGACAGAGTATATTTAACATTGTCCCATTGGCTGAATTCCTTCTCCTTATAGTGGCTCTGTTACCAAAAATAAACTTTATTCTATTTAGCTACCTGTGTCTGAATCTGATTATATTTTATAGAGTGCTCTAGTTTCCACAAAGTACAAAAGAAAATGTATTTTTATTTATGTATAGCAATCAATTTGACAAAACGTGACATTGAGTGGGGCTTGAAGCAAGGTTCTGTTTCAGCTGCCAATCACATTTACCACAATCCATTGTGTGTGATGTTTTTTGATGTATTATAGGTTTTTTTTTCAGACACATGCATTGCAGTATGCAACATGCCTTGTTATTGCATACCTTCCAAGTGTTCCTATTTCTGAGGGGCAGTTCCGTTTTTGGGTCCAAATTCCCTTTTCCTTCTTTTCGATCCTACTGCTCTTCTTTTTATTTTTTTTTAGTTCTATATATTTGGTGTGTCTGAGTGTATAACAGAGCTCCACAGTAATAATAGTAATTATACTCCCAGTAAACTACACAAAATGTGTTTTGAATTCAGTATGTAGAAATGAGATGCATTGTTCTTGCTCTAAATTACATGGAAAATTTGCAATATTTAAGAAAGAAAATGCAGATTTGAAAAAAAAATGCTCTAGTCACAGTTTGACTATTTTATTTTAAATTATGTTTTCAATTGTCGACAATTGTGTGTTTAGTCTACAAGTCCCCTTAGCTTGTGATTTTACCTAGCATTTAATTGTTAAAATGTCCATCTTCACTATGAACAGCAAAGCATATCTGTAAAACGTTATTACATCAAAAGCAATCTATTAGATTAACATTTGTTTTTCCATTAAATGACTAAATAATTTTTTTGACAGCTCAAGAATGGCAAGGACCAAAAGACGAAACATTTCCTGTTTTAATCGAAACCAATCAAGATCAAATAATTAAAGTATTTGACAGTCGATCCAATTTGATCCGTATAATACCTTTGCAAAACTACAAAAATGTTCCTGTTATTCAGTCTAATAACCGTGGGTGCAAAACATTGCTGATTAAAGTTCCCAAGGAATATGATTTAGTGAGTATTTTATCTATAGACTCTATTATCAGGCAAATGTGTATTATGTAAGCATTTGTAGACAATTAAGATATTTGAAATGGATTGCACTACAAATAGATTGGATGATATGGTCACTAATTGTTGATTAGTAGATAAAAAGTTGTGTAGCGGGAGATTCCATGATGTATTTGCACGTGTAAACGATACACATTCTGCTCATTAAAAGAGTGTAATTGGCTCTTTCTAACAAAACCACACACGCACACATCATTTTTATCTATCTCGTGTTACCCGTATATAGATATTAAAGCGTCACTGTTACCCCCCTCTGAAAAATGAGTATTTCATTACAATATAATCTTTATGAAATACGAATTTTGACTTTGTTGGAATTTCACAAAAATTCCAACCCAGTCAAGAGATATACTGAGACAAAGTACAGCCCACTATGTCTCTGTATATTTCCTCTGCATGATACTTCTAGACACCGGTAGCAGCTACTGCCGTTTAGAATTGTCAATCCCTTCAGCTGTTATCTGTGACAGCTGCAGGAAATTTGCTCTTTCTATGGAGGATCCTGCGGTCTTGCAGGATCTTTCATTAACCTCAATGCTGTACACTGCTGTACACAGCAGTCACAACGCTTAAGTGGTCCTGCTGGAGGAAGATGGTGACACCTGCAAGGGACAAGTTCAAGTAAGTAGAACTCACTTTTACTTGCCCCCATGGCAATGGATCGCTAGTGGCGATATAACCATGAGGGGTATTTGCAAATTCTGCAATGTCCCCAGATGATAGTAATAACTTGCCTAACCATTCCACAATGAGGATGTGTGGCAGAGTGGTCCCTTTACTTGGATATACTGACAACATCCATCTCACTCCTGAATGGAGCTCTGGGAGAAAGTGATGTCAGATCATTCTTTCCAGTACTCTAAGGAACCAACGCCAGAGTGAAATGATAACCTTCTGAACACTACCCCACCCCACCGAGTCTAGCCTTCTCCCCACAATGGAAGACACCCTCCTACCCAAAAGGTAGACAAAATGTAACGTGGTTAAAAAAGCAAAAAATGGGTCGCAAGAGTATTCTGAGGACGGACAGCAGCTAAAATAGCCTGCCCTACGGTGGGTCCCCGCTCAGAACTCAAGCTGGTTTTAGCTCATCTTGTGCCATTACAGAGAGAACATATCTGAAGCATATCAGACTGGTCCCACCCATACGGGCAGTCCAGATCCGAAATGCCAGCAAGTTCTCTCTGCACGAGAGATACAGCAACCCCAGACGATCGTTTCAGCCTTGTTAGGCATCATCAGTGAGGCATAGCTGATATCTCTCTAGGCACCGTGAGCAAGGGGTCCACGTCTGGATTACCCTTTAAACTAATGGAGAGCAAAAATGGGTCGCAAGAGTATTCTGAGAACGGACAGCAGCTAAAATAGCCTGCCCTTCGGTGGGTCCCAGCTCAGAACTCAAGCTGGTTTTAGCTCATCTTGTGCCATTACAGAGAGAACATATCTGAAGCATATCAGACTGGTCCCACCCATACGGGCAGTCCAGATCCGAAATGCCAGCAAGTTCTCTCTGCACGAGAGATACAGCAACCCCAGGCGATCGTTTCAGCCTTGTTAGGCATCGTCAGTGAGGCATAGCTGATATCTCTCTAGGCACCGTGAGCAAGGGGTCCACGTCTGGATTACCCTTTAAACTAATGGAGAGCAAAAAATGGGTCGCAAGAGTATTCTGAGGACGGACAGCAGCTAAAATAGCCTGCCCTTCGGTGGGTCCCCGCTCAGAACTCAAGCTGGTTTTAGCTCATCTTGTGCCATTACAGAGAGAACATATCTGAAGCATATCAGACTGGTCCCACCCATACGGGCAGTCCAGATCCGAAATGCCAGCAAGTTCTCTCTGCACGAGAGATACAGCAACCCCAGACGATCGTTTCAGCCTTGTTAGGCATCGTCAGTGAGGCATAGCTGATATCTCTCTAGGCACCGTGAGCAAGGGGTCCACGTCTGGATTACCCTTTAAACTAATGGAGAGCAAAAAATGGGTCGCAAGAGTATTCTGAGAACGGACAGCAGCTAAAATAGCCTGCCCTTCGGTGGGTCCCTGCTCAGAACTCAAGCTGGTTTTAGCTCATCTTGTGCCATTACAGAGAGAACATATCTGAAGCATATCAGACTGGTCCCACCCATACGGGCAGTCAGTCGAAATGCCAGCAAGTTCTCTCTGCCGCGGTTACAGCAACCCCAGACGTCGTTTCAGCCTTGTTAGGCATCGTCAGTGAGGCATAGCTGATATCTCTCTAGGCACGTGAGCAAGGGGTCCGCGTCTGGATTACGTCTGGATTAATACCTGCCCTACGGTTAAACTTTAGCTCATCTTGTGCATTACAGAGAACATATCGAAGCATATCAGACTGGTCCCACCCATGCAACAGTCCAGACCAGCAAGTTCTCTCTGCCTGGCTACAACAACCCCAGACGATGGTTTAGCCTTGTTGGTATAGTAGTGAGGCATAACTGATATCTCTGGGCACCGTGACAAGGGTCACGTCTGGTTACTTTAAACTAATGGAGAGCAAAAAATGGGTCGCAAGAGTATTCTGAGGACGGACAGCAGCTAAAATAGCCTGCCCTACGGTGGGTCCCCGCTCAGAACTCAAGCTGGTTTTAGCTCATCTTGTGCCATTACAGAGAGAACATATCTGAAGCATATCAGACTGGTCCCACCCATACGGGCAGTCCAGACCCGAAATGCCAGCAAGTTCTCTCTGCACGAGAGATACAGCAACCCCAGACGATCGTTTCAGCCTTGTTAGGCATCGTCAGTGAGGCACAGCTGATATCTCTCTAGGCACCGTGAGCAAGGGGTCCACGTCTGGATTACCCTTTAAACTAATGGAGAGCAAAAATGGGTCGCAAGAGTATTCTGAGAACGGACAGCAGCTAAAATAGCCTGCCCTTCGGTGGGTCCCAGCTCAGAACTCAAGCTGGTTTTAGCTCATCTTGTGCCATTACAGAGAGAACATATCTGAAGCATATCAGACTGGTCCCACCCATACGGGCAGTCCAGATCCAGTACCTTGAGGTTCTCTGCCCACGAAGGCTACAGCAACCCCAGACGATCGTTTCGTAACTTGTTAGGCATCGTCAATGAAGAGGGCATGGCTGCGTCTCTCTCGAGCACCGTGAGCAAAGGTTACGTCCCGTTACCTTTAAAACTAATGGAAGCAAGAAATGGGTCGCAAGAGTATTCTGAGGACGGACAGCAGCTAAAATAGCCTGCCCTTCGGTGGGTCCGCACTCAGAACTCAAGCTGGTTTAGCTCAACTTGTGCCATTACAGAGAGAACATATCTGAAGCATATCAGACTGGTCCCACCCATACGGGCAGTCCAGACCCGAAATGCCAGCAAGTTCTCTCTGCACGAGAGATACAGCAACCCCAGACGATCGTTTCAGCCTTGTTAGGCATCGTCAGTGAGGCATAGCTGATATCTCTCTAGGCACCGTGAGCAAAGGGATTCACGTCTGGATTACCTTTAAGCTAATGGAGAGCGAAATATAGATTACGCCAAGAGGTATTCTGAGGACGGACAGCTAAAATAGCCACCTTTCGATTGGGTCCCAGCTCAGAACTCATGCTGGTTTTAGCTCAACTTGTGCCATTACAGAGAGAACATATCTGAAGCATATCAGACTGGTCCCACCCATACGGGCAGTCCAGATCCGAAATGCCAGCAAGTTCTCTCTGCACGAGAGATACAGCTACCCCAGACGATCGTTTCAGCCTTGTTAGGCATCATCAGTGAGGCATAGCTGGTATCTCTCTAGGCACCGTGAGCAAGGGGTCCACGTCTGGATTACCCTTTAAACTAATGGAGAGCAAAAATGGGTCGCAAGAGTATTCTGAGAACAGACAGCCGCTAAAATAGCCTGCCCCTCGGTGGGTCCCCGCTCAGAACTCAAGCTGGTTTTAGCTCAACTTGTGCCATTACAGAGAGAACATATCTGAAGCATATCAGACTGGTCCCACCCATACGGGCAGTCCAGATCCGAAATGCCAGCAAGTTCTCTCTGCACGAGAGATACAGCAACCCCAGACGATCGTTTCGGCCTTGTTAGGCATCGT
>OW240914.1:57563022-57670202 GCA_933207985.1 Pelobates cultripes | reverse complement strand
GACTGATTTCGTAAAGTAATGATGAATTCGCTTAGTCAAACTAAAAGGGAATCTTTTTATAAACGGGCAACACGGTGGTATAGAACCCCTGCATTACTGCATCGTTATTTTCCAAAAGTAGACAATACATGTTGGAGATGTGGGCTTGAGGATGGTGCTCTCGAACATATTTGGGTGTTTTGCTTAAATATTCAGCAGTATCGGAAACAAGTACTTGTAAATACTAACATTTTTTACCTTGATCATTTGACTTAACTCCCTTGCACGTTTTACTTGAATCGCCTAATTCCTTTACTGATATAAAGCAACAGAAGCTACTTTGTTTTTTAAGTAATGAGGCAAATACTTTAACTCCAGTTTTCTGGGGAAAAAATGACTATCCCGACAATAGAAAATTGGGTAGAGAGAGTCGAAGAGACTAGGGTAATGGATGAACTTCACTGGGGCGCAGAAAATAAAAAGTAAACTATTTTAAAATATGGAACCCTTGGATAAATTATTGGTCTTCAAAAGGAGAGGTTGTATGATATTTAATGTGATACATTTAGTTGGTTTATTAGAATTGGTTGTCCCGTCACCATGCAGTAGTCAAAAACTCAGTAGCTGTAATAGCGATTGGAAATTTAATTTAATATATCGCAATTTAAGATATTAATTTAATTCTATAATGTTCAGACTTGGTGCATCGTACTACATGAGGTGTGATTTATAGGCCCCCAGCACAAATTGAAGAGTTAGATAATCTACTAGTTGAGGAAATAGCTAAAATGACAATGAAGGGGGAAGTTATCATCATGGGTGATTTTAATCTTCCTGATGTGAATTGGAAAACAAAAATAGCTGCTTGTGCCAGGAGCACACATATTCTAAACTCTCTACTGGGATTGTCTCTAAAACAAGTCGTTGAGGAGCCAACTCGTAAAGAGGCCATACTAGATTTAGTGTTAACAAATGGAGATTTGGTATCAGATATTACTGTAGGTGAAAGTTTAGGACCCAGTGATCATCAGTCAGTGTGGTTTAATATAAGAACAGTGACTGAGTCACCACACAAAAACAAAAGTTTTAGAATTTAGAAAAACAGACTTTTCTAAAATTAGAATATTTGTAGAGGAGTCATTATCAGACTGAAGCAATTTAAAAGGAGTCCACGAGAAATGGGATTATTTAAAAGTTGCACTATTGAAGGCAACAGAAAATTGCATTAGGCTTGTCAGTAAAAGCAAAAAATTCAAGAAACCCCTGTGGCCAAAATAGTTAAAAACAAAAAGTTAAAAACCCAGAGTGAGGAAGACAAAATGATCTATAAGATTAGGCAGAAAGAGGTTAAGCAAGTTATAAGAGCTTCCAAATCACACACCGAAGAGAAAATAGCACAGTCAGTAAAAAATGGGAACAAAACTTTTTTTAGATACATAAATGAGAAAAGAAAAGTAAAACAAGGATTAGTTAGATTAAAAACAAAAGAAGGAAGGTATGTAGAAGAGGATAAAGGTCTAGCTGACTGCCTCAATTAATATTTTTGTTCTATATTTACAGATGAAAATGAAGGAAAGGGACCTCAGTTAAGAAAAAAGATAAATGAGTCATTTATTACACGTGAGTTTACAGAGGAAGAGATTCTATTTCAACTGTCAAAAGTAAAGACAAATAAGTCAATGGGACCTGATGGAATACACCCAAAGCTATTAAAAGATCTTAGTGGTATACTAGCAAAACCATTAACAGATTTATTTAACCAATCATTGTTAACAGGAGTAGTCCCAGAAGATTGGAAGTTAGCGCAATGTTGTGCCCATTTACAAGAAAGGTAATAGGGAGGAGTCGGGCAACTATAGGCCAGTAAGCCTTACTTCAGTAGTGGGGAAAGTGATGGAAACCATGTTAAAGGATAGGATTGTTGAACATCTAAAAACACATGGATTTCAAGATCAGAGACAACATGGGTTTACTTCAGGGAGATCATGCCAAACTAATCTTATTGATTTTTTTTGATTGGGTAACTAAAATTATAGATCAGGGTGGTGCAGTAGATATTGCTTACCTAGATTTCAGAAATGCTTTTGACACTGTTGCACATAGAAGGCTTATCAATAAACTGCAATCTTTAAGTTTGGATTCCAACATTGTCACCAGTGGGGTACCTCATGGACCTGTACTTGGACTCATTCTCTTTAATATTTTTATTAGTGATATTGCAGAAGGTCTTGATGGTAAAGTATGTCTTTTTGCTGATGATACCAAGATATGTAACAGGGTTGATGTTCCAGGAGGGATAAGCCAAGGGCAAATGATTTAGGTAAACTAGAAAAATGGTCAGAATTGTGGCAACTGACATTTAATGTGGATAAGTGCAAGATAATGCATCTTGGACGTGAAAACCAAAGGGCAGCGTACAGAATATTTGATAGAGTCCTAACTTCAACATCTGAGGAAAGGGATTTAGAAGTGATTATTTCTTATGACTTAAAGGTAGGCAGACACTATAATAGAGCAGCAGGAAATGCTAGCAGAATGCTTGGTTGTATAGGGAGAGGTATTAGCAGTAGAAAGAGGGAAGTGCTCATGCCATTGTACAGAACACTGGTGAGACCTCACTTGGAATATTGTACACAGTACTGGAGACCGTATCTTCAGAAGGATATTGATAACTTAGAGACAGTTCCGAGAAGGGCTACTAAACTGGTTCATGGATTGCGGGATAAAACTTACCAGGAAAGGTTAAAGGATCTTAACATGTATAACTTGGAGGAAAGACGAGACAGGGGGGATATGATAGAAAAATTTAAATACATAAATGGAATCAACACAGTAAAGGAGGAGACTATATTTAAAAGAAGAAAAACTACCACAACAAGAGGATATAGTCTTAAATTAGAAGGACAAAGGTTTAAAAATAATATCAGGAAGTATTACTTTGCTGAGAGGGTAGTGGATGCATGGAATAGCCTTCCAGCTGAAGTGGTAGAGGTTAACACAGTAAAGGAGTTTAAGCATGTGTGGGATAGGCTAAGGCTATCCTAACTATAAGATAAGGCCAGGGACTAATAAAAGTATTTAGAAATTGGGCAGACTAGATGGGCCGGATGGTTCTTATCAGCTGTCACATTCTATGTTTCTATGTTTCTATGAGAGCAGAGGTTGGAAAAGACTATACTATATAATATTATCATTTCCCTGTTCTACTGGCCACATTGTTTTTCATAAATAAGACTAGGAAGAATTTATGATTAGAATTGACGCAATACGCTGATTATGTTATTTATGTGTATGTTATTTTATTTGTTTTTATATATATATATATATATATATAAATTATTATATATTTTTTGTTTGTTTTGTATAAATTGTATAAAAAACAATATAAATGTGATACTTCAAACTAATATGATATATTTAAAATTTGATGAATTTGTTGTAATATGTAAAATGAAAAATAAAATAAAGATTTTGCATATTTCTTTTTTTTAATTAGAAATGATCACATATTCTACCGATACTTATTTGTAAGGACTAATCGTAATGCTATTAGTACAGCTCACTAAAACCAACCAAATTTAAAATGCATCTAGATTTGGGCATGATGTCCACATACAGTAAGTACAGTTAAATGATATATTTCTAAAATATAGGTATTCATAAAGTGTTAAAGTAACATGTAGCAACCTCCGCAATGCCAACATAATGAGAGTACTCATTCACTTCTCCATTGTTCGTATGAATGTTAAGGGATATAGGAAATGATAAAGAATATTAGAATATTATAAACTATATTTGTGCTACTTGCTCCCATTTTATATAATATGTAAATGCTTCATCTGGTGATGGCTATGTCTTTATGAGTTAATATGAGATTTGTGTGTAATGGGTGTTCTTAGATGTTTCAGAAGATTCAGAGCTATTATTTCATAGTCAGTGATTCCAAACAATGTACTGGATAGGTTATCAAGGTATAAGACCACTGTTAATGATCGGGACCTTTGCATCTAAGGTGCAAAGTGACAAAAACAAGTTTTACTAATGACACTGAAGCCATACCTAGGTGCTTGTCAAAGATATGATCATGGTAGTCTTCTGACATTCACATCATATTATGTGATATTATGTACAGAGTATAAAAGAAAGTAAGAGTTTCAGTTAGATAGAATATAACTTAGACTGCTTGAATATGCCATGTGACCCATTGCTGCCATGTTGTGGGCAATTGGGTATACGATGGTTAAATTGAATATAAAACAGTTAATTTGAGGTAGAATTGTATTCATTTTCTGTCATTTTCCTTTCTATCTAAGCTGAACACTTTCACATACTTCTTCTAATAATGTATTTAAACAATAGCATTTTAGTGAATACAAGGTCAGTCAGCTCAGAGAATCTTTTCTTGATGTTGAGAATCAGAATCACCTTGCAAGAAGACAAAACACGTTCTTATCTGACAGAGCATGTTTTGTTTGTTATTAGCTTAGAATTTTGAACTCTTACTAACCATAAGAAGGTTAAAAGGACACTATAGTCACCAGAACAACTACAGCTTACTGAATTTGTTCTGGTGAGTAGAATCATTACCTTCAGTTTTTTTGCTATAAACACTGTCTTTCCAGAGAAAATGCAGTGATATTGCCTAGTGATAACTTAACTGGCCACTCTTCAGATGTCTGTTAGAGATAGTAAAAGTTGTGGCCTAGGGTTAATGGCTATTTTAGTAGTGTGTGTTAAGACACCATTCCAACATTCTAACATCTTATAATCATACTAAAGGTGGATATTTATGCCATCCTCCACCTGACACCTTCAACATTGCTCCGGCCCCGGTCTCACACATAGTCTAAAATGTTCTTTTAAAAGCAATAATGCAGTTTTTTTTTTACAAATACTAGATATAAAAAAAATAGATAAATGAAAATGGTCAAATACCTTGCTTATAGGTACTAGTAATGACCCTGAAGGTATTGCTAGCATACCTTCAGTGTGAGCAAGATATTACTTTGCTGCAGAGGGATTTAGATAGACTGGGGGACTGGGCACTCAAAAAGGACTTGGGAATTGTTATAGACAACAAACTATGCAACAATGTGCAATGTCAATCGGCAGTGGCCAAGGCCAGTAAGGTATTGTCATGCATGAAAAAGGGCATTCATTCTTGGGACGAGAATATCATTTTGCCTCTTTATAAATCACTGGTAAGACCCCATATTGAATATGCTGTGCAATTTTAGGCACATGTTCTAAAGAAGGATATTATGGCACTAGAAAAAGTGCAGAGACGGGCTACAAAATTAATAAAAGGAATGGAACATATCAGCTATGAAGAAAGGTTAACAAATTTAAACCTATTTAGTTTAGAAAAACTCACTTTATTAAATTAAACATTTGTACTTGGTCCAATTAACCATTCCCTAGATTTACAAATGCGTACTGTATAAAATGCAGCACAAGTAGTAAACGTATGCAAGAAATGACACTGTGTATAGTATTTAAATACAATTTTATCTCAAGTCCATGTATGAATGCCATCCTATCTATACCATGTATTTTAAGTCTTATCTTTTGGGATAAATTAGACTTTGAAGACTATATATATGTATATACTATTTACCGGAATTGAAACTTAAAAATCAGTGCACAGGCAAAGGTTTCGCGAAGTCTACTAAAATTCAGTCTAGTTCTGTACTATAAAATGCTGTAACAGACACATCAAAGAGATTTTTGGCATCAATTCTTGAACACATTACACTTTAGCTTCCAGAATTCCTCTGAGAGTTTGTGAGTAGCATTACAATCAAAGAACTGAATAGTTTTTGTAGTGAGGTTTGAAAATCACATTACGTGTTTTGAGCATGAAGGAATGGCTTAGTGGTTTTTTATGACCTTAGAGAAGTTGCTACTGCATATCTCATTGTGTTAAGCAGTGTCAAAAACAGGGGGATGTTGACTTGTTTCTGCATATTCAATTATTTCTTAAACTATTAAGCATTCAAATCATTGGTGGTGTAATCTGAGACAATCATATCCCTGAATTTACCTCCAAATCTGCCATATTTGTAGATAAAATATGATATATTTAAATCTTTTAAGAGTTTACTCATATATCGGTCAAGGTATCTACTCCATCTGGACGTCGCTTCACAAGTATTGATGCTGGTTTGGTCAACTGATGTAATTTGTAACTGCTCCACCTTGCCACTTTGATTTTCAGAATACACAATAAAGTAGTAATACTTACTTTAATATCAAAACATTTAAAATAATACAAAACATAAAAAAAAAAACACTTGCAGTTTCAGTAGGCTTTCTATGAGCACCTTAAAAATTAAATACCAAACATAGTGCAGATGAATTTGTAACAAAACAGACATACAATTTAACATAAGAGGCCCATAACAGTGCAACTCACAAACAAAAGAGGTTTTTCTAAACTAAAGAGGTTTAAATTTGTTAACCTTTCTTCATAGCTGATGTTCCATTCCTTTTATTAATTTTGTAGCCCATCTCTGCACTTTTTCTTGTGCCATAATATCCTTTTTTAGAAATGGTGCCCAAAATTGCACAGTATATTCAAGATGTGGTCTTACCAGTGATTTATAAAGAGGTAAAATGAAATTCTCATCCCGAGAATGAATGCCCTTTTTCATGCATGACAATACCTTACTGGCCTTAGCCACTGCTTATTGACAATGCACATTGTTGCATAGTTTGTTACGTAACTTTTTACGTTGCATTACTGAAATAAATGAACTTTTACACGATATTCAAATTGTTCGAGTATCACCTGTATTGGATTCCAATATTTTTGAACGGGTAAGGCAGTGACTGAGTGACAGGCAACAGAGGGTTGTGGTCAATGGAGTATATTCAAAGCATGGTCTTGTCACCAGTGGGGTACCTCAGGGATCTGTTCTTGGACCCATTCTCTTTAATATTTTTATTAGTGATATTGCAGAAGGTCTTGATGATAAGGTATGTCTTTTTGCTGATGATAATAAGATATGTAACAGGGTTGATGTTCCAGGAGGGATCAGCCAAATAGAAAATGATTTAGGTAAACTAGAAAAATGGTCAGAGCTGTGGCAACTGACATTTAATGTGGATAAGTGCAAGATAATGCATCTTGGACATAAAAACCCTGAGGGCAGAGTACAGAATATTTGATAGAGTCCTAACCTCAACATATGAGGAAAGGGATTTAGGGGAGTTATTTCAGATGACTTAAAGCAAGGCAGACAATGTAATAGAGCAGCAGGATATGCTAGCAGAATGCTTGGTTGTATAGGGAGATGTATTAGCAGTAGAAAGGGGGAAGTGCTCATGCCATTGTACAGAACACTGGTGAGACCTTACTTGGGGTATTGTACGCAGTACTGGAGACCGTGAAAGGTTAAAGGAACTTAACATGTATAGCTTGGAGGAAAGACGAGACAGGGGGATATGATAGAAACATTTAAATATATAAAGGGATTCAACACAGTAAAGGAGGAGACTATATTTAAAAGAAGAAAACTACCACAACAAGAGGACATAGTCTTAAATTAGAGGGACAAAGGTTTAAAAATAATATCAGGAAGTATTCATTTACTGAGAGGGTAGTGGATGCATGGAATAGCCTTCCAGCTGAAGTGGTAGAGGTTAACACAGTGAAGGAGTTGAAGCACGCGTGTGATAGGCATAAGGCTATCCTAGATCTAAGATAAGGCCAGGGACTATTTAAAGTATTTAGAAAATTGGGCAGACTTGATGGGCTGAACAGTTCTTATCTGCCGTAACATTCTATGTTTCAATGTTTCTTTGTGTAACAGGTTGTTGGCCCAGACGTAACCCCCTGTAAGCTGATGATTATTCATGGAATTTAAACGTAGCTAAGTGAGGCTTTATAGACAAAATGTTGTTTTGCAAAGGAAATAAGTAAATGTGATGTTTGTGAAAAAGGGGTTAAAAGTTCTCTAGTTGCTAAAATCCTAGTTAAAGGGGCACTGTAGGCACCCAGACCACTTCGGCTCATTGAAGTGGTCTGGGCAGTGGTGTATTTTGGATCTGTGCTGCCCTAGACCTGACGGAACTCGGGCACCCTCTAATTTAAATTTGCCCCACCCCTTCCTGTCAAGGCCAAACCACTTCCTATTAAAGACTAACACACACTTTGACTGACAGACACACACTCTCAGATACACTGACACACACACAAATCACTGATTTGATACAATTTGAAAGATACACACAATCACTGACACACAATTACTGACAGACACACACACACACACACACTCACTGACATACACACACAATGACACAGACACACATCCACCCACTGACAGACACACACACACTGAGAGGCATACACAATCACTGAGACACGCACATACACACACACATTCATTGACAGACACACACACTCACTCACAGACACGCTCACTGACAGACAGACACACACACTCACAGACACACACAATCACTCAGACACAGAGGCTCCATCACAGAGACACACTGACAGACATACACACTCACTCACTCACAGGCACACTCACTGACAGATACACACACAATTACAGACACACACTCACAGACACACACAATCACTCAGACACAGAGGCTCCCTCACAGAGACACACTGACAGACATACACACTCACAGCCACACTCACTCACAGACACACACTGACAGATATACACACACAGACTCACTGACAGACAGCCAGATACACACTGACAGCCAGACACCAGACACACACACACACACACACACAAACACACTTTTCCCCCCAACACTTACACATTTTTATTTTATTTTAATTTAAACCCACCCAGCCTCCCTACCTGGGCTCAAGTGGGGATACTGGTAGGGCTGTTTGAGTAGGTGTGCAGGCAGGCAGGTGGCCATTTGAGGTCCAGATGGGCAGTGTGGGAGCGCTGATTTGTGAGCTCTCCCTGCTCAGCTCCCTCTCGCACCGCAGAGTGATGCTTAGAGCCGGAATGTGGTGTCATGTCGGAAAATCAGTGCTCCCTCGCCGTCTGCCTGGAGCGTCAGATTTTTCCCCATTGGAAAGCATTGAATAATGCTTTTCTATGTGGAAATCCTTATGTGATCATGCACATTAGGTCTCCGCTGCCAGCTGATTTAGGTAATTGACTCAGGGGGTTTAACCCTTTAAGCACTGCGAGAGGGGAGGCATTGAGGAGGAGCCTACAGTGTCAGGAAAACAGATTTGCTTTCCTGGCACTATAGAATCAATTTAAGTGAAGCAAGAATGAGATCTGCTCAGACTGTGAAGTGGCTCATAAGACTCTCATTTTTGTCTGTTTTGACATTTTATTTTTATCCTATAAACCCTAGTTCAGTATTTTGTTTTTTTGTTTGTTTGTTACATATGTCAGTCCCTGGAGGCAGTGTCACTGAGTATAGATCAGTAGAGCTGTTGAATACATTTATATAACCCATTCTGTGACTACTGTTAGCCTATTGACACGTCAATTCATAGTTTTTAAAATGGAGGTGTGAGAGCCTGATCACATGTTTCAATATATGTGTTTTTAATGTCTCCAATTTAGAGACAGTCAGTCGGTGCTAACCTTAAACGTATACCTGTATTTATTTGTGGACGCACTAGAGGAAGTATTGTTCCATATTTGGTTGTCTGGAATAAATGGGATAGTCTTCCAGCTGCAGCAATTTCTGCAAATTGCTGCAGTTAAAAACAACTGTAAGGAGACTGAGAGGACCTCCTTTCCCCAATTGATAAAAAAAAAATTATTGTGCATACATTGTGCAGTGTGTATACTTTGAAGTTTCAGAAAAGATGCCATGGGTGCACACAATATGCTTAAAAGAAATTTCCATGTTAAAGTGCTATATGTGTCTAGTGTGTAATTCTTTTTGACAGTTTAAAAACCTCCAAACTGCAATACTGCAAGTTTATTCTGCTTCTGTTAGCTTGTTAGAGCTAATGGGTGACAGGCATGCTGCACACAACAGCCTTCCGCCCCCTTTCTCAATGAGTGCACTTGCAGCTCCAGCACACAGTCTTCTCAGTCTTCTCAGTTAGAGGTTTTTTACTGATTAATACTCTGAGGAGGGCTTGCAAAGGCTGCAGTAAGCAGATCTAGAGCTTTTGCAAGTGTTTTCTCATATACCTCCAAAGATGCCTCATTCACAGGTGCCTCATTCCACAGCACTATTTAACCTTGCTCTGCAGACAACCCCAGGGAGATGGATTTCTCAAGTGAATTAATCTCAAAAGAGCAGGAATTAGGTTGCTAGGACAGAACGTGACAAAAATGGTGTTGGTGAAGACTTATGCAATGCATGATCATATAGTGTAACTAAACCCCTGTTATTTTAAAGGAACACTATAGGGTCAGGAACAAAAATATGTATTCCTGACCCTATAGTGTTAAACCCATCATTTAGTTGGCTTGCCCCCCTTAATCCCCTTAAAGCAAATTAAAACTTACCTTTTTTCCCAGCCCTGATCCACCTCCTTGGTGACATCATCAGAATTGCCTATTTTTAAACCAATCCAATGATTTCATATAGGGAAAGCATTGGATTGGCTAAAATCGGCAAGGAGGTGGGGTGGCGTGGGGCCAAACACCATTTTGGCTAATCAGCACCTCCTCATAGAAATGCATTGAATCAATGCATCTCTATGAGGAAAATTCAGCAGTGCTACCTACTGTGCAGCACTGCCCCAGGAAGCACCTCCAGTAGCCATCTGAGGATGTGTCCATAGGGGGCAATGTAAACTGCGTTTTCTCTGAAAAAAACAGTGTTTGCATAAAAAATGCCTGCAGGTAATGATTATACTCACCAGAACAACTACAATAAGCTATAGTTGTTCTGGTGACTATAGTGTCCCTTTAAGTCAGGTGTTTTAAAAAAATAATAATTAGTGATCTTTGAAGTTGGCGCTAAGTGAGTAAGTGTGCTGGATCTTGTATGTTTGAATGTTCCAAAACAATGTGGTTAATACTTACCCAGTGCTGAGTGGCTGACATCACCTGGAGCTTTGTTTTAGGCTTTGTAATGAACGGCATGTGAAAGAGAAAATGCCAGTTAGGAAATGTGTACTTGCCTTTCAGAACTACTAGATATAAGTGAGTGGTTTTTTTTATCTAAAATTGTTTTACTTCACTCAGTTAAGTGGTTTGAGGAGAAAATCCCGAGAGTTTTATTTACAGGAATCTATATTAAGACATGCCTATCTGAAAAGTATTTTGGTATTGATTAAGGACAGTATTGATTTATTTAAAAAAAAACTGACCTTCAAATCAAAACAAATACATTTTTAAAAGTTAAATGTATACATGGTAAGCAAAATATCCTTGTCATTCTTTTCCATTTTAGATCTACATCTCAGTAAACAAATACCGAAGTCCTCATCATATTGTACTGATGTGTTAAATGATTAATCACAACATACTTTCTTCTTTGGACTTTTTGTATCAGTGAGTTCTATTATATGACATAAACTACAACTTTTTGTTGCTTCATGTTTTTTGTCTTTTGTTATTTATAAAATAGCAGTCACCATATTGCTTAGCTGGCATCGCTCGGTAGATCTATTTTGCTTACATTGGGAAAGGTCTTCATTTACTCTTACACCTAATGAAATGTTAACCTTTTATAGACGTGAGCTTTCCTGGACTTTTCTCTGGGTACCCCTGTACAAGTCCCAATCCCCCTGCCTCTGTTATTACTGGCTTTCCTTCTACTTAACATGCATCAATGTATATTGCTTAAATTGATTTTAGCATATATATCATTTGAAACAAATATGTTAGATGTCCTAAATCATAAACCATAGTTACATAATTACTGACAAAAGACATGCATCCATCAAGTTTAGCCTTTCTTACATCTATTTTTGCTGTTGATCAAAAAGAAGGCAAAAAAAAGACCACTTTTCAATTTTCTTACCGTCTGGGACCAGGACTGTGTTTGTGTTTAGCTGTAATTTTTCTCCTACTAATTTACTTTACCCATACATATTATATACTGTTTTTTCTCGCCATTAAATGGTCTTTCTAAAAATACCATTATTTTCATCATATCATATAATTTACTATAAAAAAATGATAAAATATGATGAAAAAATTAAAAAGAACACTTTTTTTGAATTTTGACCCCCGAAATCTGTTATGCATCTACAACCACCAAAAAATACCCATGCTAAATATTTTCTAAATTTTGTCCTGAGTTTAGAAATACCCAATGTTAACATGTTCTTAGCTTTGTTTGGAATGTTATAGGGCAATAAGTACAAGTAGCGCTATTTCCAAACCATTTTTTTTCAAAATGAATGCATTGTAACACTGATATCTGTCAGGAATCCCTGAATAACCCTTAACATGTATATATTTTTTAGAAGAAGACAACCTAAGGTAGTAAACTTGGGGTATTTTGACTCTTCTCGTGAAACCGTTTTACCACCAATCTATGCCAAATAAAAAAAACAACAACAATAATTGGTGATTTTATTGACACACAGAGCAATTTAAGAATATATGTATGGAGAGCTTTAAGGATTACTGCCAAAGAACACCCCAATATGTGTTCAGCAACATCTCCTGAGTACAGTGATAACCCTCATATATATGTGTGTCGGGTTCTCTGGGGGCTGGAAGATCTTATTTGGAGGGTGCACATTTCAGTTTTCCAACTTGGAATTTTCACAAATGGTCATCTGGCATCCATGTCCAAATTGGGACATTTTTGAAGCGGGTGTAACGAGAATATACCCCTACACGCAGGATCCAGCTAAACAGAGGCAAATACAGAGGAGAGATACGTCTACCGGACCTTAGAATGGCCGGACTTGACGTATATGAGAGAAGACAGAGCCAGGAACAAACCGAGGTCAAGGGCACAGAGAGACAGCGTAAACTAGGACAAGCCGGGGTCTGGTACACGGAAAACAGCAAGCCGGCAAACAGTACAGATAAGGATAAAGCGAAAACGAAGTCAGAATACGAAGCCAAAGTCAATACGAGAAAACACAACTGAACACCACAAGCGCTAAAGGGAACTGAAACAGAAACCACGATAGGGCAAGGAACAAAGGGAAGAAGGTGAGTATAAATACCTAAACATCTAATTTGATTGGTCCCTGTCACATCCACGCCCCCAAAAGGTAAGTGTATGGGGAGTGTGGCATGACAGGGACCAATGGGATGCCTTTTCCAATTTAGGCACCCACTGTCCCTTTAAGAGCGCGCCCGAGACTCGCGGCGCGCTCTTAGTTTCAGGCGGGACACGTGACCGCCTCACGCGGTCACTGCCCGCCCTCCATCCGAAGTAGTTGGATGAGCCGCGCGCGGCTCGTGCAGCCGCAGGACCGCGCGCGGCTTGAAGAGAGGACCGCGACCGGCCCCCGGTTAAGGTAAGTAACGCTACAGTACCCCCCCCTGAGGACACGCCCCCCGGGCGGGTAGGACCAGGCCTGGCAGGAAAACGTGAATGGAAAGAGCGCACAAGACGGGGAGCATGGACAGCATCGGCCGAAATCCAACTGTGCTCCTCAGGCCCATAACCCTTCCAATGTACCAAGTATTGAAGTCGACCCCTAAGGAAACGAGAGTCAAGAACAGCAGACACTTCAAACTCCTCATGACCCTCCACCGAGATAGGAGGGGGAGGAGGAGTATGCCGGGTATAGCGGTTGCGTACGAAAGGTTTCAACAATGAGGTGTGAAAAACATTAGGAATACGTAGATTCTTAGGCAGGCCTAAGGCATAAGAAACAGGATTAACCTTATGTATAATACGATAAGGTCCAATGAAGCGGGGAGCCAATTTCATAGAAGGCACCCGGAGACGAATATTCCGCGTGGAAAGCAAAACCCTGTCCCCCACAACATAGGACGGAGCTGCTCTGCGATGCTTGTCAGCCTGAGCCTTCTGGCGAGTAGCAGAGTCCACCAAAGAACGCTGAACCTGCTCCCAAGTATTACGCAAACCAGCCAAATGCTCATCCAGAACTGGCATGCCCTGTGAGGAGAATGCAGCCGGAAGAACAACGGGATGCTGGCCATAGACAACGTAAAAAGGGGTCTTGCCGGAAGAATCATGAGTGGCGTTATTCCGAGCAAATTCAGCCCAAGGAAGCAGGTCAGACCAATTGTCCTGATGGTGAGACACAAAACAACGGAGGTATTGCTCCAGAGACTGGTTGGCACGTTCAGCAGCCCCATTAGACTGGGGATGATAAGAGGAAGAAAATGAGAGAGAAATACCCATTTCTGAACAAAAGGCCCTCCAGAACCTGGAAATAAATTGGCTACCCCTATCGGATACAATAGATACGGGAATCCCATGTAATCGAAATACTTCTCTAGCGAAGATATGAGCCAGTTCCTTAGATGTGGGCAACTTGTGAAGAGACACGAAGTGAGCCATTTTGGAGAACCGATCCACTATCATCAGGATTACTGTGTTACCATTTGAAGGGGGTAATTCAACAATAAAATCCATGGACAGGTTAGACCAAGGTCTCTCGGGAACGGGTAACGGATGCAACAGCCCACAAGGAACTCTACGGGAGGATTTCATACAGGCACAAGTAGTACAAGCACTTATATAGTCAGTGACATCCTTTCGTAAGGAATCCCACCAAAAATACCGAGAAACAGCTGACACCGTTTTGGAAATACCAGGATGTCCAGCGGTCTTAGTATCATGATATAATGACATAATATCCCGTCTCTCAGGAACATCAACGAACAGTTTATCATTAGGCCTCTCGCTAGGTGCCATGCTTTGTTTCGCTTGTATGGCCTGCAAGAGGGACGAGGAAATAGACAAAATAGTAGTAGCTATTATCCTGTCTGGGGAATGACAGGAGTAACATCAATCTCCTGTTTGTCAGTAGTTTCGAACTGTCTGGACAGAGCGTCTGCTTTAGTGTTGCGATCACCTGGCCTATAGGTGATAATAAAATTGAAACGGGACAAAAATAGTGACCACCTAGCCTGCCTGGAAGACAATCTTTTGGCTTCGCTAAGGTAGGATAGGTTCTTGTGATCCGTAAAAATGAGGATAGGATCCTTAGTTCCCTCTAACAAATGTCTCCACTCTTTAAGTGCTAAAATAATAGCAAGGAGTTCACGATTACCCACATCATAATTTTTCTCTGCTTTGGACATTTGTTTAGAAAAGAAGCCGCATGGATGCAATGGCTTCTCAGGCGACTCTCTTTGGGATAAGACAGCACCTACCCCAATATCCGAAGCATCAACTTCAAGAATATAGGGCAGTGAGGGGACAGGATGCTGTAAAATAGGTGCAGAGGCGAACGTAGTTTTAAGAAATTCAAAAGCCTGAAGTGCCTCGGTAGACCAAACACGAGTATTGCCATCCTTTTTAGTCATACGGGTAATAGGTGCTACAATGGACGAGAAACCTTTGATAAAACGTCTATAATAATTGGAGAACCCAAGAAAACGCTGAATAGCTTTCAGACCTTGCGGTAGAGGCCATTCTATTACAGCAGCTAGCTTCTGGGGATCCATACGAAAACCTTTAGCGGAAATCAAATACCCCAAGAACTGGACTTCGGTTTGGTCAAACAGACATTTTTCTAGCTTGCAATAAAGACCATTAGCAAGAAGGGTCTTCAAAACTGTCGTAACATGTCTGTGATGAGTGTGTATATCTGCAGAATATATTAAAATGTCGTCCAAGTATACGATAACAAATGTGTGAATAAAATCTCTCAATACATCATTAATGAATTCTTGGAATACTGCTGGAGCATTGCAAAGCCCAAATGGCATAACAGTGTATTCGTAATGACCGGATCTAGTGTTGAAAGCAGTCTTCCATTCGTGATTTTCCTTTATACGTATCAAATTGTATGCATTCCTAAGGTCTAATTTAGTGAACACAGTGGCATGTTTCAGCCTGTCAAATAATTCTGTAATCAAAGGTATAGGGTATGCATTTTTGATAGTGATTTTGTTTAGACCTCTATAATCTATACACGGTCTTAAATCACCTTCTTTCTTCGATACAAAGAAGAACCCTGCTCCAGCTGGAGAAGAGGATCTCCTAATAAACCCTTTTTCTAATGATTCCTTGATGTACTCCTCCATGACACGGTTTTCTTGAACCGATAAGGGGTACACCCTGCCCTTTGGAGGTATAGTGCCAGGCAACAAGTCAATAGCGCAATCATAGGGTCTGTGAGGCGGTAATTTCTCAGCCTCCCTTTTATCGAAAACAGTCTTTAGAGATAAATACTGAGGGGGTATAACCATAGACAAAGGAGGACTGGTAGGTACCTCAATAGAATTCAAAGGTGTGACTTCCAACGTACAAGACTCGTGGCAGGCCTTACTCCATGATTTTATTTGCCCTGTCTCCCAGTCAAAAATGGGATTGTGAGCACGTAACCATGGATACCCTAATACTAACTGTGAAGAGGGAGAGGTGATAACCTGGAATCGAATGGTTTCATAGTGTAAAACCCCTGTGTACATGTGTAATGGTTCAGTCTCATGAGTAACAACTGGAGAACTTAATGGTCTACCATCTATGGCCTCAACGGCCAAGGGTATCTCCTTCTCTCTGATGGGAATGTTGTTTCTCTTTATAAAGCCAGAGTCTATAAAATTTTCAGCTGCCCCAGAGTCAACCAGAGCATATATGTTGTCAACTATACAAATCTCTCCCATATATAAAGAAACCGGGAGAAGCAAGCGGTTAGGAGGCAATTTAGGAGACTTAGATATCACACCCAAGGCCAGTCCCCTATAAGGTCTTAGGTGCGAGAGTTTTCCGGGAGTAAAGGACATTCCTTTACCATATGGTCTCTCCTACCACAGTATAGGCAGAGTCCCTCCCTTCTCCTATGTAATTTCTCAGTATCAGAGAGTTTGGCAACCCCTAATTGCATAGGTTCCTCCTCGGATACTTTAACACTCTCTGGTATATTAACTCTGGGGTTAATGGGTGTAACAAAACGTCTATTCCTGTTCTTGGTATAGAGCCTGTCACGAATTCTATTATCAATATCAATGAGGTAATCGATAAGGTCCTCTAAGGCAATAGGAAGCTCCTTAGCTGCTACCTCATCCAATATCGTATCTGACAAACCTTCCATAAAGGCAGTAGTTAACCCATTGTTGGTCCAATCTACCTGCGAAGCAAGAGTGCGAAACTGAATAGCATAATCAGCCACAGACCTAGAACCCTGTTTAATTCTCATTAATGCTCTTGCGGCATTCTTTGACCTTTTCATTGTGTCAAAAGTTCTACGAAAAGCCGTAAGAAAACTGTTGAAATCATGTACCATAGGCCCATTAGCTTCCCAAATAGGATTTGCCCACTCAAGTGCCTTATCGGTAAGTTGGTGCATAAAGAACCCAACCTTAGACCTCTCTGTGGGAAATGAGCGTGGATACATTTCGAAGTGAAATTCAATCTGATTAATAAACCCTCTGCAAGTCTTAGAGTCCCCTCCATACCTAGGAGGAGGTGTTAAATGGGCCGAAGTATTAGGCAAAGTAGATACTTCAGGGAGAAGGGGCGTAGGAGGGTTAGGTGTAGTTGCTGGAACAGTTCTAGCTAGGAGCGTCTGGAGAGCCTGAGCTATTTGATCCATACGGTGATCCTGCTCTACAAATCTTGCCTCATGGGACGCCATCTGTTGAGCTAAATCTGCGGGGTCCATGGCCCTATCGTAATGTAACGAGAATATACCCCTACACGCAGGATCCAGCTAAACAGAGGCAAATACAGAGGAGAGATACGTCTACCGGACCTTAGAATGGCCGGACTCGACGTATATGAGAGAAGACAGAGCCAGGAACAAACCGAGGTCAAGGGCACAGAGAGACAGCGTAAACTAGGACAAGCCGGGGTCTGGTACACGGAAAACAGCAAGCCGGCAAACAGTACAGATAAGGATAAAGCGAAAACGAAGTCAGAATACGAAGCCAAAGTCAATACGAGAAAACACAACTGAACACCACAAGCGCTAAAGGGAACTGAAACAGAAACCACGATAGGGCAAGGAACAAAGGGAAGAAGGTGAGTATAAATACCTAAACATCTAATTTGATTGGTCCCTGTCACATCCACGCCCCCAAAAGGTAAGTGTATGGGGAGTGTGGCATGACAGGGACCAATGGGATGCCTTTTCCAATTTAGGCACCCACTGTCCCTTTAAGAGCGCGCCCGAGACTCGCGGCGCGCTCTTAGTTTCAGGCGGGACACGTGACCGCCTCACGCGGTCACTGCCCGCCCTCCATCCGAAGTAGTTGGATGAGCCGCGCGCGGCTCGTGCAGCCGCAGGACCGCGCGCGGCTTGAAGAGAGGACCGCGACCGGCCCCCGGTTAAGGTAAGTAACGCTACAGCGGGCCAATGTAATTTACCCCCTTAAAACCATTTATTTTTGAAAAGTATACACCCTAGGGTATTTCAAATGGTGGTATTTTAACACTTTCAATGCACTAATTCTACCACCAGTCTTTGTCATCCTTTAGGGTAGTAATTTTTTTGTGTTATTTTTCCCTCACATTGTATTTTTGGTATGGATTCTCAGCTCCTGTTATCTATTACTGCCAAGAACACCCCTATGTGTTCAGCAACATCTCCTGAGTACAGTGATACCACAGGTGTGTCGGGTTCTCTGGGGACTAAAAGACCTTATCTGGAGGGTGCGCATTCCAGTTTTCCAACTTGGAATTTTCACAGATGGTCATCATGCACGCATGTCCTATTTGGAACATTTTTGAAGCCGGCCAATGTAATTTAACCACATCAAACCATATCTTTTTGAAAAGTAGACACCCTAGGGTATTTCAAATGGTGGTATTTTAACACTTTCCATGCACTAATGCTACCACCAGTTTTTTCAAACATTTGGGTAGTGTATTTTTTTTGTTATTTTTCTCTCACATTGTACTTTAGACATGAATTCTCGGTTCCTGCTATGTGTTGCTGACAAAGAACGCCCCAATATGTGTTCAGCAACATCTCCTGAGTATAACAGTGCTTCCAATGTACAGGTTTTATAGGTTTTTGCAAACTTGCAGGGGTCAAATGTAGTGCTTTCCCCTTTTCAATGTTTGTACATTGAAATTTGCCAGATTGGTTTCCTGGGCCTATGTTGCCTTTGAGACTGTATAGCAGCCCAGGAATGAAAATTCACCCCATCGGGGCATAACATTTGTAAAAGTAGATAACAGGGGTATTCCAAATGGGGTATGTCCAGTCTTTTTTAGTAGCCACTTAGCCACAAATGCTGGCCAAAGTTAGCGTCTATTTGTTTTTTGCATTTGATTACACAAAAACTGCACTTTTACTGGTTATTTTATCATCGTGATAAGTTTTCATTTTTTAAACACTCATATTTGTATTCAGCAAAGTCTCCTGAGTATAACAATGCCCCCCATGTACAGGTTTTATGGTGTTTTGTAAAGTTACAGGGTCAATAAAGGGCTTGCCCAATTCAGTTTGCCTGATCGGTTTGCTGGTTCTTAATTTTGAGACCATATGGTAGTCAAGGAATGTGAAATAACCCCATCATGGCATACCATTTTCAAATGTAGTTAACCCAGGGTATTTAATATGGGGTATGTCCAGTCTTTTGTAGTAGCCACTTAGTCGGGTGCCCAGCAGTGTGGGTGGGTATTACACAATGCCTCGATATCGCTTCCAGCACTCATTTTGGCCTTGGGCCTACAGGGTACATCAGCCCCCATTAACAACCATTTTTCTGGCTGGCGTACCCTGTACGTCCGCAGTCACTAAGGCATCAAACATCTGCATAGACTCTAATAAAACCACTTCTTCAGGCAGACAATTCCACATCCTTATTGTTCTTGCTATAATAAACCATTTCCATTGCCTTAGAATAAATCTAATTTCTTCCTGTCTAAATGCATAACCGGGTGTCCTATGTATAAACCTGTCTATAAACAAACCAAAAAAGTCAGTTGCCACAACACCTGTGCAAATAAATCTACCAGCAGCTTAGTGCAGGAAAATACTGTAGTTGCTCAATTTTAAGTCATGACCAAAAACAGCAAAGATTTTAGACATTAAAATGTAATATATAATTTCCTATTTTTGAGTGAAACAATTATTAAAATATGTATTAAGACAGTTTTGCTTTTCAATTTAGCTTGCAATATCTACAAGAAAGTACCTCTTTTTTAATTGTCCATTGCCTACTTATTTGTATCCCATTCTAATGTGATAATATTAATAAATAACAGCAACATAGATAGATGTGTTCTATACGTGGATTTAGCAAGAGAATAACACTAATTTTATCTGTTTAGCATATGGTACCTATGGGAACTTAGCACTTTATTTCTACTTTTCTTGTAACTAGAGGAGATAATCAACATAAAGCCATTAGACTGAAGACGGAACAATATCAAAGTAAAAGCAGGTGCTGTAATTAAAAACACCAATCAATTCAGCTGGCTTGTTATGTGCTGGCTGTAAATAATTGCTTCCTTTACAACATAATTCAAACAACTATTAAAGAAAGAATTGTATCAAAACTAACAGTATTATTAAGAAGCTACAGGTTATGTGTATGTTTTTACATTTTTTGTTTGCAAGAGCAGTAGAAAGTGTACCTAGAATGAGGATAACCTCAACATGCTTTTAAAAATATATAGAATTTTCGGGCCTAATACTTAATCACAAAGAGGCCAGCAGGCTGTCTGGGTACTCGGCAGTCACCAACGGACACTGGCAGGCAGATATTCATTTAATAGGTAATTAAAGAAACACTCTAAACATCAGACTTAATATAGATTAGTATGGTGGCTCAGGTGCAAAAAAGACTGCCCTGCAGACTCATCGATACAAACACTGTCTTTATTGAGTTTACATTGCACCGCTCAGACAACCACTGTAACTGCTACATGGCTTGGTCAAGTAATCTTTGAAGGACCGACATTCAGCATTTTCACACTCTGCATGAAGATGTTAAACGCTAGCCATAGAAAAACCACGAGCCAATGCATTTATTTGAGGAAATGTCATTCAGCTTGTGGTATCACCTCTGAATCTCTTTGCCCTTGTGTATCAGAATAAAGAAGGGAACCTTAATTAATCCAATACACTAATTTCCTATAAAACAATGTTTTCTGTCTGTGTTATAAGTGCTCCAATGGCCTGAGAAACTTGTCTGGCAGCCAATGTTGATTTGCTGTATTCATGTTTTGCTGTGTACACCTGCAGCCTGATAATGTTTCACCTGCCATGTTGTATCCTTTAGATTTAATTGTGCCAATCAACCAATTCAAAATACTATTTTTAAAAATATTTTTATGTGCCTTGTGTCAATACCTTCTTTATACCATCATTATGCACCATGTAGAAGTAATTCTGTAATCTCTGAAGGATTCAAGCAGGTTACCAGGCATTAGGGAATTTGAGCAAACCTACAAAAGCAAAAGCACATATTCATCTATTTTTTCATTTATTGGTAAATCATTTAAAGCTGTGCATTCCTGCCAACATTTCTATAAACAGTATACAATATCTGTATAAACGCTTATCTTGGAATATTTCTTACGAAAATGAATAAATAACAATGGTCAAATTGCCTGCTTATAGGTATTTCTAAGGACTAGACTTGAAGATTTGTTCATTACAAACTGCAATTAACACAAATTTTGGCTGAGTGAGTGTTTAAATTTCCAAATTCCGATCTGTACTGTAGACAAATCACATACCAAACTAAATGTGCTATAGACCAGCATTTTGTTTTAATTTATAATTCAAAATTCCACCTATGGTGCCAAAATAAGAGATGATTAATGGGAATAAAAATATGGCTAGTGGGCAGTCACTAAATGTTCATTTTATTCGTAGATCAAGTAATAAGTGACAAATAGAGTCAAAAGAACATTGTCATTATAACAATGACAATGTTCTTTTGTCTAGCATTAGTCCTGAATTGTTATTGTTTGTGGGATCGTACGTTTAAAACATAGAGGTATCTCAAAACTCAAATCCTTTATGAATGCACATTTTTTAAAATGTCCAGAGTTGTGCAAACTACCCATCACTAGTGCTCTTGGACGTGATAGTTGGAAGCTCCTGCTTGGACCGTCCATTAACTCTCCAGAGCTAATCCCTGCTGAGGGGCCAGCTTTTTGGCTGAGAGTTTAGCTCAGTGATGAGAGCTCCTGGCTGTGAAGAGACAGGGTACTGCTCTCAATGAACTCCAGGTAAGCTACTAGAAAATCCATTGACTAGTTACACTGGGCAACATCAAGGCACTCCTGGAAACAAAACCACTCCAGTGTGCTGTGGGAGCTATGGTGCTTGAATTGTCCTTTTAAAGCTATCATCATAATCTGATCCCTAAAGACCCTATTCCAGCATGGAATGCTCTGATTATTTAGCATTAGTTACTGTATAAAGAGCTCATGTCTTTAAATGACAGATTTCATTATGATATTATTATGATTATTAGCATTATTATTATTTCCTTCTATATAGTGCCAACATACCCCACAGTGTTTTACAATTATACAGAAGGTATATAAATTAATAAGACACATATGTGTGTGTGTTTTAAGGCCATAGGCCTGTATTTGTGGGAGGAGTTTGAATCTATCTTATGCTATAAAAACTCCCACTACCTTTTTACCTGGGCCGTTCTCGTACAGGTGATACGTTACCATGCTTACCACGTGGACTTCCGGTGCTTTCCCTGAAAAATCAGACTGCTCCGGCTACCAGCTTACTTCAAACCACATCAGAATCTGCCGGTCCGCTTTCGGGTTCCTGTCTCGCGGTCTTCGCAGGTAACGCAATGCTTTCTACATATGTGGCTGGTGTCTGTGCTATTTCATATTCATATGTACAGTGTTCGGTGCATCATAGATGCTTTCGTGCCCTTCACGGTGTTCATGAAAACCAGGTTTCGTATTAAATCTTATGTTTTGTATGCATGCTAAACAACCGAACGTTTGCATAAACATTCCATTCGCATGTGTATGTGTTGTTTAACACTTAGCCATTAGATTTTGTATGTTTCTCAAGCCACTAGGCATTCGCATAAATTTAATTTAGTCATGTTTTGTTCGAATGGATGGTTTTTCAGTTGTTCTCCTGAATAGAGTTTAAGCCCTTAGCAATGTTATACAGAGATTGTTCACTGAAATTTTACCATTTCGGTACTTTCATGTCACTTAAGTGCTTCCTTATCTATAGTTTGGTTATCATGATATTCATTTCACATAAATTCACATCTGTTGTTTGCTTAAATCCGTGATTTTGCAAATTACCCCCCTTTTTCTTTTTTAGGTGTTAGCTACTAAAATGGGTTTCGGACTGGGGATAACTAGTTATTTAATTGAACTTATTTAAACTAATTTATGGCTCAATATTCATTTATTCATGTATGAGCTATCTCTAGCTGGCCATTTACATGTCCCCACAGCGTTCCTTTTCCTAAACTACTTTCATGGCCCTCCTGACGTTGCCACATATCTATCTCATCAATTACGCTCTGTCTATGTTAAGGTACTTTTATTACATTTGAGTCAATTTACATTGCATCCTGGAAAACACCACGCTGTCTGTGTTTTCACTTGCTAGCAGTCTAGCTTACTCAAACGCTCATTATTAATTGGGGCATGGCGTGGGGCTTGCCTTTTAGCATTGACCCTCATATGGTCCACGTTATGCATACATTTACATTCTGACTATACAATTACGGTTTAAGTTCTATACGTTCCTTTATTTCATGTCATTTCAATTCCTGTTTAGAATTCTTTCTATACTTTCCTGATACTAGAGGATACAGTGTATTTCAATTTCTCACAGGTATTTCCAGCTCTCTTAATATATATTTTATTATACCCCATATTATTTTCATACTCATATGCATATGTTTTACTTTTCCTCATAGATCTCTATTCAAAATATTTTCCTGCTTCCTATGAGAAGCATATTTCTGACACCTTTTTGGTAGGTGAATTGTCCTATCACCCCCTTTTTACTTTCTATTTTACTTACCCCTCAAAAATTTCATAGGTGTACACTCCCTGTATTTACCCTTTTACTGTCGTTAGGCTACGTTATTTCTTTCAAGGTACGTGCCTTATCCTCACACATTACGCTTCATAAAAGTCAAGCTCACACCTAGGGAAAGTGAACTGGCTTATAGGTTTCAGGTGCTAACTTCACTTTTCTTACTCATATTGATCTCACACTAGCAAGGCCAGACTCAAACCAGAGGCTTGCCCACACTACCCCACATTATGGTTATTGTTTCACAGACCCTTCTTTAGGGTGTTAATTAGTTAGAAGTCACCTATCACGGCCATACGTATTGATTCTCTTAACATCACCGAGCGGCCAACACCATACCACAACGTTTTGGTGGCCACGTTCCCCTCGGGCCAAATCATAGTTAGAGCCTCTCTCTGCCACTTGACAAATAGCAGGGCCTTGCCTATCATGGGGTAGATTAATTCTTCGACTAACGGCCCTATATCAGCCAGCCAGTTCTTTAAGTCGGTTCTCTGTGGTATGGGTCATTGATTGTTTATTTTATTAACTTTAGCATGTCTCAAGCCTCTGATCATGAATACAACCTGCCTCCTCCTGAAACTCCTGCTATTCCCTAGTTTCCCTGCTGAGTCACTCACCCCTACCACTCCCAGGTCCTTGAGGTCATGGACTATACCCAAGTTGGCCGCTGAGCTGCGCAAGAGGTGCATCCTTTTCCCTGCCACTTAAAGGAAGACGGAACTCTTTAAGCTCCTATCCACTCAGTCCAATGACCCCAGACCCTGTACAAGTTCTCAGGAAAGAAGTTTCGATGTCATGGGGAAAGTGCATCAGCTGACAGTACTTGAAACAGCTCACCCTATTCCCCAACCCACTGCAGCAAGTCCGGCAGTGGTTACTACCCCCACGGTGGCAATCTTGCAGAATAGCTCAAGCACAGTTTTTCCCCTTCCCTCCACATCTCACATTGTCATGCTCGCACATTTGATCCCCACATTTGTCAGTTGGTGGATTTAGGGTACAAGTATGGGGGCTTTTCCTTATGACTATGACAAGTCAGTGTCAGCTAAAGCCGCAGCAGATTTGGCCCAGTTTAACATTCAAACCGACTGGAGTCATTTGGATACTAAGCTGTTCTGCAGGAATTTTGCCGGCTTAAACCTCCGAACTTGTGCAGTTTGTTCATCCTCCTCCCATTCCCCAAACTTTTGCCCCTGCGAGGCTGACCCATCCATATTCACCACCTCTACAAGTATCACTCTCGTTTCCTCCATGGGACAAGATTGGGGTCAGAAGAACAAGTTGGGCAGACCCCTAGTTTTCTTGGAAAAAGCTCAGGTGTGCAACAATTTTAATGCTGGTACCCGCAATTACAGTGCCTGTAGATTGTTGCACATCTGCACTATATGTTTCAGGGCACATGCAAACTCAATGTGCCCGTCCAAGCTCTTTCCCAAGGAATGACTTACGGGGGTTAATCGGGCCAATCTAGCTATCATTTACGCTTCCACCCCTCACCCCACTTGGTGGAATTCTTGGTTTCTGTATTTTCCATTGGTTTTCATACAAGTCTCGTGACACTTCCCTCAGGCACACTGGAATGCCCCAATTATTATCAGCCTATTCCGATCCCTTAACTGTAGATGCTCTACTGAACAACTAAGTCCATCTAGGTTTTGTCTTAAGCCTATTTCTCATTCACATTTTCAGACTTGGCGCACAAATCCCATCGGTGTTTAGACTTACAAATTTTAAAATATAAAGGCTTATCATTGATCTTTCGGCTCCTCATTCTTCAATCACACCAAGCATTAACTCTCTCATTCCTGGTGAAGAATTTTCCCTCCATTACGCCACCGTTGACTACGCTATTCAGGCCATTTTACACACAGGTAAGCATGCTTGGCTTAGCAAAACTGACATCTCTAAAGCTTTCAAGCTGCTACCAATTCACCCATCCCTATGGCATATCCACGGTGTTACGTGGAGGGATAATTATTACGTTTACACTAGACTTACTTTTGGGCAGTCCAAAATTTTTATATATCTTCACAAAAACACTCTGCTGGCTGCTTCTTAATGTCGTTCGATGTCCCACGGTGATTCAGTACCTTGACGACTTTCTCCTGGTAGAAACTGGTACACAGGCACCTCAAGTATTTTCAACACTTCAACACATTAGGTATCCCTATTTGACCTGATAAGACTCTTGGCCCCTCCACTAGGTTGATGTTCCTGGGCATCACCTTGGACACGGTCGTTTTTCAGGCAAGCCTTTCAGAGGAGAAGCTGGCACATATTAGTGAGGAAATGGACCATTTCCTGTGGGCTGGTTCATGTACTCGTAGGGAGCTTCAGTTCTTACTGGGCTCACTCAATTTTGCCATGCGAATCATCCAGTGGGGGAAGGGCATTCATTTCTAGGCTTGTCTACTTCCTGGCTTGTCTGATTATGCGACCGTTCTCCTCGACTCCCTGCCTTAGCTGATTTACGAATGTAGCAAAGAAAACAAGTGTGCAATTATAGGCGTTTAGTAATGAAAACAGAGTATTTAGTAATCAGCTGTTGAAGACCCTCTGTGGATATCCCAATTCCACTATATATATATAAAGTGTACCAAACAAACTCAATGTTTTGGTGATGTGCCCCACCACCTAAACACAAAAGCGCTATTGTAAATGTTACTTACCCCTTTAACATGTATGGGGTGTATAGACATGCAATAAAAAGCAAGAAAATATACAAAAAATTGTGATATATGTTTTAACAATATCCAGAGAGTGAAAGATACATATATGGCCCCACTCACATGTTAAAGAGCCTTTTGGATATAGACTCTAAAATCTGAGCATATGGGGCCCTTTAAGGTGGCTTCCAGACCTTCAATCGTAATTTTTTCTTTCCTCCGGATTTTATGGAAAACACAAGCAATACAACCATCTAGGTGCAAGTAGTTCAACTTAAAATACACAGTTGAAATTAAAATTTGCTCACCTTCTTAGAAGCCTGTTTAGTATAACTAGCTCCTAACTTTAAGCATAGTGTCAATTTTCAGGGTGACACTTCCCTGTAGGAACCTTGGAATCTCGATGTAGACGAATGGAGATGAAGAAATAAATAAATAAATAAATAAATTTGTCAAGGAATCTATTTACCAATTATAGTAAATAAAACAGAGTATCAAAACTCCAAAAATAAAACAATAATACAGGTAATAAAAAGGGTCCTTGTAGAAAAGTTTAACCAAGATGCGTTTCGCCATGCGGGCTTTTTCAATCAGTATATTCTCCATTCTTCCCAGTTCCAATTTTTAAACACCTAATGGCTCTTCCTTCTTCATACATATTTCCTGTTCTAAGTCTTGACGCATGCATTCTCTTCCTAATTGGACTCTTTCCGGAATCCAGAAATGCCAGTCTTTTGATCAAAGTCCTGTAAAAACTGCATTACCCACAATGCCTCCCACATCACTTCCCGTTGCTTGGATGTCGGAATGATGTTCTCTGGGGTATGGGGGTATGCGAGTGTATAATAACATAGAGAGAGAGGATACATTTAAAGTAGCTAATAAGATGTTATTCTTCAACATAAGGACACTATGGTTAAATTGTTCAATCTGAAACATTGAGTATAATAATAACAAACAATAAAATAATACAATTAAAATTCATCAGTGTATTAAAAATGTAGAAATTTGCGGTTTACAATATAACTCTTTATTATGAAGACTTTTATTATAAAAACATTTATTCTAAAAATACTATTTCCTACAAAAAGTGACATTATTCAAAATCTTCATTTAAGCCCGACGGACTTAAAGTGTTAGGATTAAAAATCCATTTCATCTCACATTTTCCTAGTGTTTTAATGTTATCGCCACCTCGTCAATTATATTTTACTTTCTGAATGGCCATAAATTTTAAAAATTGTGAAAAATGTTTTAAATAAATTTGCATTATTTTAATACCTTTATTAACACCTTTACTCTTGGTGGACCCTCTTTTATCACAGGCCTACCCGTACATTGGTTACGGCACACCCCAACCAACTTTGTATTAACCCGATTTACGTATCTTACTATTACTATTATATGTTTCCGACCACAATATATATATAAATATATATATATTTATATATTTATTTATATATTAATTTAAAAAAAAAACACAGTGTGACAGACATACGAAGCTAGGAATATAACATGTAGGATCTTTAAAGGCTAGTTTGCTATGACAGAATTTTCGGTCCACCTTGAGTGACAACAATAATTTGTGTTCTCAGGCCACGGAGCACCATCACTTTAGCAAGTAACATGAATGACAATAAGAATTCATGGAGAAATTAGGTGAATGTTGTTATTGTAGGATTGACAGGAGAGAGTAGCTAAGCTTTGAGGCTTCATATTCAACTAATCCTTCTTGTCAGAGGTCAGCTCAGTCCTTATGATTTCCATCACAACAAGCACTGAAATGTATTTTTTATATTCTTTCAGAAAACTATCATATTACTGTTTTAGTAGCAGTATATTGCTGAGATTTTCATTTGTAGCTGAACATTAAGGAAGCACAATTAAAAAGGATCATGACACGAGAACAGTATAACTAGAGAAAGACCTGTCATGTTGGGTGTAATTTGACATCGAGGCAATAACCATTGCTCATATTCTATGGATGGTAACTATGAATAAAAAGGTTCAATTTCCTACAAATGAAAAAGGAATATCAGTCAGATTTTTTTTTTTTTAATGAAGTTTATGAGACAATAAAATATATTCACGCAATGCTTTATCAACAAGACAGACTCTTATTTAATTGTACTAATGTGATCTACAGACCTAATAATTCAGTGCTATGAAGAACAGTATCATTAAATCAGAATACATGATAACAATTACAATAATATTACAAGATATATTTTTTTCAGCCCTGCCTTTCAGACTTAGACTAAACCGAGCAACTAACAACTGACATAATTTTCACTCCTCGGAATATGCTAAGGTTTTGTTTTAATATTCTCTTCAATTCTGCTTTATAGTTTATGTTTAATGCATTTTCAATCTTCACTGTAAAAAAAAATAATAAAAAAATAATAAAAAAATCTTGGTTGTTATTATCACATCATTCCAGTTTCAACTCTCTGTGGCTTATGATATTCAACCACAAGTGCACAAAATATAACCTGTTCATGAAGATATAAGATGAATCTCAAAGGCATAATTCAATTGAAAGTAACTTGACAATTCCGAGAATAAAATGTGTTTTTGGTTCTCTTAAGCTTCTTACTGAATGCCGCAAATTAGAATGTAATGAACATGATACAGTGACTAGCTGTGAGAGGGATAACCTTGCTAATAAGAAAAACAGGCCTCAATTTAAAATGATTTAATATTATGAAAAATATTTAAATGTTGTAATATTTTGATATTTTTTTAAATATTGCTTTTATGATATTTTTTGTATTGGATCTATTTGTTGATGTTTTAACATGCTGAAAAAAACTATTTTAACCTCTTAAGACCGGAGGGCGTACAATTACGCCCTATTTTAGGCAGCTCTAAACGCCAACGGGCGTAATTGTACGCCCTCCGGTCTTTCATTACTTACCCGGTCGCTGGCAGTCCCACGCCGGCGATTGCGGTGGGGGGGACTCCCAGGGAGCCCCCCTGCAGCAGATCCTCCTCCTCCAGTGCCCCCCGGCCATGTGAGAGTGAGATCCTTGCGAGGACCTCACAATCACATGGCCGGGTAGGCTGCCTCCTGCATTGCCAGCAGGGGGGCTGCCTGTAATGACAGGTGGTCCCCCTGCTGGCTGAAAATAAAATAAATTAAAAAGTGTAAAAAAAATATATATATATGATATATGATATATATATATGATCTAAGTATATATATATACACATATACATACACACACACACACACACTGTCTAGGTGTATTTTACTATTAATATATATAATTATATATATATATATTAATATCAAATTACACGTAGACTGATACTGATTAAATATATATATAATTATTGTTATATATATATTTATATATAATATAAAAAATGTAATATGTAAATACGTTAAAAAATAAAATTAAAAAAATAATTAAAAAAAATAATTAAAAAATATATAGATGTGTGTTATTTCGTTCTAACTGTATTTGTGATATTAATATATATATATATATATTTATATCAAAATACACATAGAACGAAATAATAATATATATATCTATACATAACTATATACGTATATATCACTATATATCTACCTAGATATAAATAAAAATATTTAAAAAAAAATTATATATATATATATATATATATATATACATATAGATTCACATACGTATATATATATATATATATATATATATATATATATACATATATTAATTCTATATATATTTATGTAATATTTTTACATAATTAGGTATCTTAATTAATTACAATTAGGCGGGACCTGCCTGACAACCCATGCCGAAAGTAAAGGGAATTTAATTTGCTAGCACTATATTTAACCCTATAACTTTCCAAGACACCATAAAACCTGTACATGGGGGGTACTGTTCTACTCAGGAGACTTCGCTGAACACAAATATTAGTGTTTCAAAACAGTAAAATGTATTACAACGATGATATCGCCAGTAAAAGTGACGTTTTTTGCATTTTTCATGCACAAACAGCACTTACACGGACGATATTATTGCTGTGATACTTTTTACTGTTTTGAAACACAAATATTTGTGTTCAGTGAGTCTCCCGAGTACAACAGTACCCCTCATGTACAGGTTTATGGTGTTTTCAAAAGTTACTGCGTCAAATATAAGGCTTGCGTTTCATTTTTTTCACATTAAAATTCGCCAGATTTGTTACGCTGCCGTTGAGACCCTATGGTAGCCCAAGAATGAAAATTACCCCTATGATGGCATACCATTTGCAATAGTAGACAACCCAAGGTATTGCAAACAGGGTATGTCCAGTCTTTTTTAGTAGCCACTTAGTCACAAACACTGGCCAAAACTGGCGTTTTTTGCATTTTTCACACAAACAAATACTAACGCTAACTTTGGCCAGTATTTGTGGCCAAATGGCTACTAAAAAAGACTGGACATACTCCATTTGCAATACCTTGGTTTGTCTACTATTGCAAATGGTATGCCATTATGGGTGTAAACTTCATTCCTGGGCTACTATAAATTCCCAAAGGCAACGTAACCAATCTGGCAAATTTCAATTTCAAATGTAACATGCTATATTTGACCCTGTAACTTCCCAAAACGCCATAAAATCTGTACATAGGGGGTACTGTTTTACACGTGAGACTTTGCTGAATACAAATATGTGTATTTTATTGCAGTAAAAACAAACAGACATTGACAGCTAAAATGTCATGTAGAACTAAAAAAAATAAAATAAAATCTTATTTTCTCCAATTGTTTTCATATTAAATTATGTTTCATAGCTAAATATTTGATATTAAATGAAAGCTCTGTTTCCCCTGAATAAAATGATATATAACAAGGGTGGGTGCATTTAATATGAAAGAGGTGAATTACGGTTGGACAGACATGTAGCGCAAATGCCAGGTTTTGTTTACATTTTGTTTCATTCACAACGTGTACATTTGGCTCCGTCCTTAAAGGGTTAAACATTTATCCAAATATATTAAATAATTTGGAAAGTTTATCCAACAACATTAAATCAAGGTCATAGTTATTACAATCACTGATTTCCAGTAACAAAATATGTTAAAATGAGTGTCTATCTATCTATCTAAATTTCCATTTTTAGGATGCATATTTATACTGATGGTTTATGGCCTCAAAAATAGTCCATATAAACATTTTCTCTATAGCATGTTTTTGTTTTGTGTGAGAATGGTATTAGATTCAAGACTAGGACATTCACCAGTGTTTGTACATTTGGCAAGTTTAAAACTTGTTTTAAGTTGTGTGACTTGAGAAATTAACTTTTTAAATTAGTGGGCGATTTTGAGAGTGAAAACTTTGTAGAAGCCTGATGATTCATTTACCAGTAATTGCACATTCTGTTGATATTTGTGTATAGAGGTGTGCAAAACTGCTAGAGGAGAATGATAGAAAGGAATGGAATTACAATGTTATATGAGATACAAAATATCAATCATTTTACATTGTGTCATAAAAAAACTACCTATGCAGATGTATGCTGATGCAATTTACATAGCAATTACTTTGATATCTATTTTACATATACAATGGTTTTGCTTTGATGGTCTGGCAGTTGACATTGATAAGTAAAAAGTAAGACTCAGCAACTACCAAATGTCCAAATGAATCAATCAAATATTTTCAGCATGTAGCAAATCCAATCAAGTGAGATATTGTTCTAAGGGGATATCATGCTGAAAACAACAATTTAGTATTTTGTTATCGTCTTTTCTTATTGATGACCTTTAGCTCAATGTCATCTATGTTTAGTACAGGTATGAATATTTAAACTTACTTTGGCCATACATCAAAAAGTTTAACCTCATGTAGAGTTGTTAAAAATCTAGATTTATTCTATTTTTTTCAAGATGTTATGTCTATTTTTTTCTGCATAACAAGGGTACAAATTGCACTGATAAAATCATCTAGCTGCTAAATACAACATGTTTGCAGTAATGAATGCAGACATTAAGAATAAAATATTGAAATTATGCAGATGACAGTATGCTAGTGACAAGATGGATATCACTTACAGTCCTTCAAGAAACAGCAAAGTTCCCCGCATTAGGTTAGATGAAGGGTAGGCAACCTTCAGCACTTTATGTGTTATGGACTACATCTCCCATGATGCTTTTCCAGCAATATAGTTATAAGCACATTATGAGAAATTATGTCCAAAACATCTGGAGTGTTGAAGGTTGCCTACCCCTGTACTAGATGAATTAAGTTTGATTTTATCAGTCACAAACTTTTTACCTGACAGACTTCTAGCGAACTAGAAAAACCTTCCAGACAGATCCCTTAGATCAGGGGTGGGGAAACTTTGGCCCTCCAGATGTTTTGGACTACATCTTCATTGATGCTTTGTCAGCATTATGACTGTAAGAGCATTGTGGGAGATGTAGTCCAAAACATCTGGAGGGCTGATGTTTTCCCACCCCTGCCTTAGATGGTTTGATAGGCAGATCTACAGTTGTGCTCAAAAGTTTGCATACCCTGGCAGAAATTGTGAAATTTTGGAATTGAGTTTGAAAAAATAACTGATCATCAAAAAAAAAGTTTTTTGTTGAAGGATTGTGATCATATGAAGCCATTTTTTTTATCACATAGTTGTTTGGCTCCTTTTTAAATCATAAAGGTAACAGAAAACAGCCCTGATCAAAAGTTTACATGCCCTTGAATGTTTGGCTTTGTTATTGTCACACAAGGTGACACACACTGATTAAAATGGCAATCAAAGGTTAAATTCCCAAACATGTGGCTTTTTAAATTGCAATTAGTGTCGGTGTATAAATAGTCAATGAATTTGTTAGTTCTCACATAGATGCACTGAGCAGGCAAGATACTGAGCCATGGGGAGCAGAAAGGAACTGTTAAAAGACAGGTAATGGAACTTTATAAAGATGGAAAGGACATAAAAAGATATCCAAAGCCTTGAAAATGCCAGTCAGTACTGTTCAATTACTTATTAAGAAGAGGAAAATTTGGGGGATCTCTTGATACCAATCCAAGGTCAGGTAGACCAAGAAAAATTCCAGCCACAACTGCCATAATAATTGTTTGGTAACATCACGAGAAATACAGCCTTCTCTGGAAAAAGACGGTATGGTTGTTTCAAGTAGCACAATACAATGATACTTGAACAAAAATGACCTGCATGGTCGATTTGCCAGAAAAAGCCTTTACTGTGCCAATGCAACAAAAAAAAGCCTGGTTACAATATCCTCGACAACACATTGACATGCCTCACAGCTTCTGGTGCACTGTAATTTGAAGTGATGAGAGCAAAATAGAGCTTTATGGTCAAAACCATAAGTGTTATGTTTGGAGAGAGGTCAACATGGCCTTTAGTGAAAAGAATACCATCCCCACTGTGAAGAATGGTGGTGGCTTACTGATGTTTTGGGGATGTGTGAGCATTAAAGGCATGTGAATCTTGTGAATATTTATGGCAAGATCAATGCAGCATGTTATCAGAAAATACTGGCATACCGTTTTCACTCATCTGCATGAAGGCTGCGCATGGGAGACTCTTGGACTTTCAGTATGACCCTAAGCACAAGGTCAAGTTGAATCTCCAGTGGTTACAGTAGAAGAAGGCAAAGGTTCTGGAGTGGCCATCACAGTATCTTGACCTTAATATCATCGAGCCACTCTGGGGAGATCTCAAAAGTGCTGTTCATGCAAGAAGACCAAAGACTTTGCATGACAAGGAGGCATTTTGCCTAGATGAATGGGCAGCTATACCAGTTGCAAGAATTAGGGCCTCGTTGACAACTGTTAAAAAAGTCTGCACACTTTCATTGATGCTAGAAGGGGCAATACACAAATCCTTTGTGTCCATATTTTGTTTTATGATTGTGCCATTTTGTTATAACCTACAGTTAAATATGAATCCCATAAGAAATAAAAGAAATGTGTTTTGCCTGCTCACTCATGTTTTCTTAAAAATGATACTTATTACCAATTCCCCAAGGATATGCAAACTTTTGAGCACAACTGTAGACTATGTAGACGGTGTCTATATACACCAGTACTGCAGTAGTGATTCTGACAGCAAAAATGGATTTAGGGTAATTCTTCAGCCAAAACCCAAGTGGTGAATCATATTGATATGATTGGTCTACCTCATTATAAGTACCTTACCTGTATGAAAGTGACTTTAACAGTGGCCTTGATTTAGTTATTTTGATAAGGTTTTCATGTGAATAAAAACAGGGCGTAAAAGAATACTGACAATGCACATCAACTCAAATGCCCTGTCCTTGAGTGAGTCCCCGCTCAGTTCTCAAGCTGGTTTTAGCTCATATTGTGCCATAACAAACAGAACCTGAAGAATTTGCATATCAGACTGATCCCACCCAAATTAGTGGTCCATATTTAAAATGGAGGCTAACACTTTCTGTACGAGATAAAGCAACTCCAGATAATTATTTCAGTCTTGTTAGGCCTTGTCAGTGAAGTATATCTGATATGGTCTCTAAGGAAGTGCTGGGGTGGGCACAAAACACGTCAGTTTAATTGTTCCTTCCCCCTGTAATCCTTTACCACAATGTTGTTTACTGAAAGTTCACTTTTTGTTTTACCTAATTTCTTGTAATCAGAATTTGGAGGACTCTGGTATGCTTACTAAACCTACAGTGAGCAAGGGGTCCAAATTTGGTTTATTCTTTTAGGAGAAGCAAAAAACTAAAACAGGGTACAAAATAATATTAATATAAATATTAACTCAAATAGCTTGCCCTTCGGTGGGTACCCTCTTAGTTTTCAAACTGGTTTTAGCTCATCTTGTGTTAATAAAGGAGAACCTGAACAATTATCATATCAGAAGCTATTCAATGATTCTGTTGATGATGATCACACTCTGTTAGAAAAACTTTTCTAATGATTTATCTACAACAACCTTCATTAAAGTCTTTGGGATTTGTTGTAGATAAAACATTTGAAACATCATGATAACAAATTGTGATCATTTGAAAACCTTACCCCCAAAAATTAAATTAAGGTCTATATTTGTTTAACACTTGAGGATAGGGAATAGAAGATCACATGATTTGCTTTTAAGTTGCACACCTGCTGCCTATTCCCATTCTTATGAAACTTATTTTCCTGTTCTTTTAAATCCCCCCAATATTAATTTAAGAAATTGTCTAAACCTACCTAATTAAGCATCTTCTACAAAAGTCTAAAAGAATAGGAGAAAATCTGAATATACATGTAATAGGCATATGTTAAAAGAACACTATAGGGTCAGGAACACAAACATGTATTCTTGACACTATAGTGTTAAAGACACAATCTAGCCCCCCTAGCTATCCTCCCCCCCTAAATATAGTAAAATCTTACTTGTATCCCGATCTGCTGCTCTGCCCCTGATCGACCTGCTTGGCTGATATCATCAGAAGTGTTGAACTAAAGCTTATCACAATGTTTTTCACATTGTCAAGGAGGCAGATCAGGGGCAAAGTCAGCACAAGCCAAACACAGCCCTGGCCTATCAGCATCTCCTCATAGAGATGCATTGAATCAATGCATTTTTAGGAGACACACTGTGCAGCACTGCCCCAGAAATCACATCTAGTAGCCATCCAAGGAGTGGCCAGTGGAGGTATTCATAGGCTATAATGTAAACATTGCATTTTATCTGAAACAAGTGTTTACTGCAAAAAAGCTGAATGGAATATTTATACCCACCAGAACAAATACAATAAGCTGTAGTTGTTCTGGTAACTATAGTGTCCCTTTAAACATATTGACAATACTCCACAAGCATCGGATAGGAGATCTGCTTACAGACTTGGGTATAGGTTACATGTAGAGTTACCTGGATGTTCGGGTCTGGCGTGTTCGGCCGAACTTTTGAAAAAAGTTCGGGTTCGGGCTCGGACTTGATCCCGAACTTAACCCCGAACCCGAACCCCATTGAAGTCAATGGGAACCTGAACTTTTGGCCACAAAAATGGCTCTAAAAATCTCCTGAAAGAGCTAGAGAGCTGCAAAAGGAAGTAAAATGGGGGTAAGAGTAGGACAAGTGAATTGCAAACAAATGTGGATAGGGAAATCACTTAAAATAACATAAAAAACAGCTGAGCCATAAAATACCACTAGATGGAATCTTTGATTTTAGCTTTGGAAGAACATAAAGCAAAATCTAAAGCATGGCTGTCACCAGAATTATAAATTTGAGAGAGGGTTGGAGTGCAGGGTATTCTCTTTCATTGTTCAAACTGAGCTCAACTCCTGATGCATGGAGAAAAGGCCTTCACAAGCCTCTGCTAATGTGCACCTAGTTTATACTAAGTGACCCATAGGTTGAGGAGGCGGTGAGGAGGAGGAGGATGAGGTAGCCAACACTGTTATTTATGTTTTTTTTTTAATTGTGGTAGCCCACAAAATATTGGGACATACAAAAAAAAGAAACATTTGCGGCCTGTGGTGCATTTCTTGCAGTCCTGATGCATGGAGAAATGCTCAACTCCTGATGCATGGAGAAAATGCCTTCACAAGCCTCTACTAATGTGTACCTAGTTTATACTAAGTGACCCATAGGTTGAGGAGACCGTGGCGGTGGAGGAGGAGGATGAGGTAGCCAACACTGTTTTTTATATATATATATATATATATATATTTTTAATTGGGGTAGCCCCCAAAATATTGGGACATATAAAAAAAGACAACTCTGTTCCGCAGAGTAGCAGTTGACATTATAACTGTGCAGGCACTTTGTTTACTCTAGAGAACCTCGGGCCAATCGTACATCCCCGTGGCGGCGACTTTGCACGCGGATGTCATCCATATCAACTTTTGATGCCAGTTTCTGCGCCTACCATGGTGACCACGGGTAACAGGGAATCAGGGTTCCATTCCGTACAGGGACCCTGAGAAACGGCTACCACATGCAAGGAAGGCAGCAGGCGGGCAAATGACCCACTCCCGATGACAAATAACAATACAGGACTCTTTAGAGGTCCTGTAATGAGTCCACTTGAAATCCTTTAACTCTGATCAATTGGAGGGAAGTCTGGTGCAAAGCCACTGACCCGTGCGTGTTGCAGCTGAAACTCCACTATCGCCTCCTGCTGTTCGCACAGTCTCATGAGGCGGTGAGCGGGAAGGCCGAAGTTACGCTGCAGCGCAGACAGGCGAGCAGCAGCAGGGTGACAACGCCAAAAGCGCACACAGCCGCTACAGTGAATGTCACATCCTGTTCCAAGTTGCGGATCAGTCTGGTGATGGCTTCTGGTATCAAGTACTCTGCATCATGGTCCTGGTATGTGGCCACACAAACGCTGGTGCTCAACACCATTGGGCGTGCGGTTACCCTGCACCAGACTCTGCTAATCCATTCCACACTGTGACTCCTAACTTCAACATCAGGCATACTGGGTCCCGGTCGTCCGACCACCGCACAGAAAGTGTCTGGGTCCTGGTCACCGGACTGCCCACCTCACTGTGAAACTATGAATGGATCGTTAAATCTGGATCCTTTGATCGCTACATGTATTACTTGGATAACTGGTAATTCTCGAGCTAATACATGCCGACGAGCGCTAGGGGACGCCCCCTCCGTTTTTTCACCCTGCTCCCTCTTATGCTGTGCTGGTGCCAATGTGCGACCAGTGCCTCTTCCTCCAAACTGCACACGTCACTTGCATGACCTTGATTCTATGTGGGGTCTAGGACCTCATCATCCTCCATATCATCTTCCACCCACTCCTCAACCCTGCCCTCGTTGCCGGTATGCACACTGCAGAAAGCCACAGCAGTTGGCACCTGTGTTTTTCCAGCATATAAAGTCTGCAAAGGACATATGGAAATTGTTTTAGAATTGTATCCAGGCAACAGTTTTCCCTATAAACTGACCTCTCAGTTTGACTTGTGAGGGTATTGCCCCAGAATTACAATATTGTTGAAGTACCTCTTAGCTATTGATCACTGGTTTACATATAGCAGCTTGTTATCTGGTAGTTTCTAGTGTAGAAAATATCTAGCTGTTTTCTATCACTTAGATCTGTGTAACAAGTGTTGCAGGTGTGAAACAATATTTCAAGTGACCGATCTAGTAAATTCGAATCCAAGTTCCATTTGCAAAAAAAATTCTCGCTCATCTTCCGTGGGTTATTGCATTTTTAAGATGTAGACTTAATGTATCACTCTAGCCATGCACAGATAGATTGTCTGGCACGTTGTTTTGGTGTTTGGTTTTTAACTTTGTAGTTGTGTCTTTACACATGTATATAAATGCTTCTGTATATGAAGCGATCACAATAACACTTATTTTTCACTTTCTTTTTAAAAAAAATCAGGCTACACAAAAATTGGTAATTCACAATAAGAAATCTGAAAAGCACATGAAAGGATGCTGTATGATTTAAAAAAAAAAACTACATGAAGGTCCTGTTGACTAGAGTGTGTAGTCATGAATGTAACCAGTAAAACTTTGTTGTTTACAGCCACTGGTTGGCCCATACATATTTTAAAACTTGTTTAATTTTGTTGTAGCATGACTTGTAGATATGAAGAGCAGGCCCCAAAATGTATTATTTAGCAGATTAGCACCCAGAAAATTAGAATTTTTACAAGTGCGCTGTAAGCACACCATTAGACGCTTCTATTTAAATCTCAGATATGAAGTGCACCTCACTAAAATACTATTTAGCAGTTTAGCACCCTAAACATTTTAAGTTTTAAAAATGCAATGTGACAGCAATATTTGATGCTTCTATTTGACTCTCACAAATAGGCCGCAAATGTACTATTTAGCAGATTAACACACAGAAAAGAAGAATGTTTACAACTGCGCAGTAAGCACACTATTAGACTCTTCAATTTGACTCTCAGATATGAAGTGCATTCCACCAAATTACTATTTAACAGTTTAGGACCCAAAAAATTTTAAGTTTTAAAACTGCATTGTGACAGCAGTATTTGACGCTTCTACTTGACTCTCAGCTATGAAGTGCACACCACTAATGTACTACCCCACTAATGTACTATTTAGCACACAAAAAAATTTACTTTTTAAAACTCTGTTGTAACCGCGGTATTTGAAGCTTTTATTTGACTCTCAGATATGAAGTGCACCCCATCCCACTAATGTTTGTAGGATTCTTTCCTACGCTGTCTCTATCAGTGGCAGCATCCTCTCCCTACACTAATAAGACCGCATGTGCGTGCGGCACTACGCAACTCCAGCTTATATATAGAAGCTGGGTCACATGCTGCACTGGCCAATCACAGCCATGCCATTAGTAGGCATGGCTGTGATGGCTTCTAAGAGCACACAAGTCAAACGCTTGTTGATTGGCTGCCTGCAGCCTTTGAAAACGCGCCATTAAATCGCCGAACACCGAACTCCAACCCGAACATACAGTGATATGTCCGTGTTCGGGTCTGGGGTCCAAAAAACCTAATGTTCGGTACGAACCCGAACTTTATAGTTTGGGTTCGCTCAACTCTAGTTACATGCTTTCTACCACTACAGAGTGGTACATTGACTTTTGAGTTTATTTTAAAGTCTGACCACTGAAAACAGGAATTATGTATGGCGTTTACTTTTCAGTGTTTGGATAATTGCTCCTCTTGTGGATCATGGAGGACATTAACCACTTGCTGTGCCATCTATAACCTTTAAACACAATGAGCTCAGCTGTGACAGTAACTACTGTAATGACATGAATATTGCAAGAAATATGTCATGTGACTATATTGCTTTAAGAAGCTGAGCATGATCAATATGTTCCAGGCTCAGAAGGGCAGGCGACTAAATGAGAGCAAACTAGTTGCAGATACTTAGAAGCAAAGTGTTTACCAAATGGTAAGTAAACATGTTGCTTTGAAGACTTAGTCTCAAAATTTATTATTATTGAAGGACCCCCCCCCCCACACACACACACACACCCCTCCAAAAAAGTCACTAAAAAGCTGAAATATTGAATATGTATTTTTCATTTTTAGTTGTATAATCACATCTGCTGTGTTGTTTATTGAGCAAAGCAGAATTTATTTAGTTATGTTTTGCAGTAAAATCTGATGCACCTAATTAATTTGTTTTGTCTACAGAATAAATTTGCTATTGGAATATAACACATAATTGGTCATTTAAGATTTTTTTTTCTGTTAACGCTATACTTTTTTGATACATTATTTTGTTACACATAAAAGGAACTGTATAAGGTTATCATATAATGGGAACTCATTAAGCAGTCTGCATGCCCTATTATAAAATGGCATACAAATGTCATCCTGGAAATACATTGCTTCAATGAAAAGCTGAAAGTACGCTGGACACAATATAAAATGAGAAGAGCAACATTTCGGTATAACTATATTTTGCTAGATATCTAGTGTGTCATACCATTCCATGAACAGTAACACTAATATCAGACTAAGCACATTTTAAAGGTCTGAACACCTAAGCAGAAAAAGCAGGATTTGTGGAATCAATTTCTTTTTACTTGTGTTGTAGTGATGTCCCGAACGGTTCGCCGAACGGTTCGCGAACGGTTTGCCACGAACGGTTCGCGAACGGTTTGCCACGAACGGTTCGCCACGGACTCATCATTGAGTAAACTTTGACCCTGTACCTCACAGTCAGCAGACACATTCCATCTAATCAGCAGTAGACCCTCCCTCCCAGACCCTCCCACCTCCTGGACAGCATCCATTTTACATTCATTGTGAAGCTGCATTCTTAGTGAGCTGTCCAGGAGGTGGGAGGGTCTGGGAGGGAGGGTCTGCTGCTGATTGGCTGGAATGTGTCTACTGACTGTGAGGTACAGGGTCAAAGTTTACTCAATGATGAGTCCATGGCGAACCGTTCGGGACATCACTATGATGTGTTGTCTAACAATGTCCCAAGGTTTACAGTCCTAGCTGCCACAGATAGATGGGGAATTGTGACGCTAGCCTTTTTTATGGTGAGGGAGATTAAAGTGAAACCATGACCAAAATAGTAAGTGTATATTTATGACAAACATACAATGCTGAGATGAGCAGTGCTCTAAAAATGGTTTTACTTACCCTTACTAGGCTTAAATATTATAAACAGTTTGCATTTAAAAAAAAAATAAAAAAAAAAATTGTAAAATATATTTAGATAATATTGGACATAATTTAATTTAATTGGAACACTTCTAACATAGTCATAACTTGGAAATATAAATATCCAGGAACACCTGAGGTTTCTTCTAAAAGGCAGTCTTTTTATTTGAAACAAGGATGTGGAGAGAATGTTCCGGCTCATCTCAGAGCCTTTATCAAGTCTCAGAGAGGAGACAAAAAGTTGCCTCCACTTCCATGTTTCAAATAGAAAGACTGCCTTTTAAAAGAAACCTCAGGTGTGCCAGGATATTTTTTTTTCTATTTGATGTCTTCAGGGATTGGCTTTCCCTTTTTGGAGTACCCTGCAGGAAGTATTCCCACTTTTTTAGTGTGTGCATTTTTCTCTTGTTTTTTTGCAAACATATAGTCATATCTTGACCAATTTAGCATATTTTAATTTAGCATGTTGGCTTTTAATGCACCTCAATTCATTATTTACTGAATAAAAACATTTAAAAAGACTTGACCATTAAATGGACACTCCAGGCCCCCAGACCACTTCTGCCCATTGGAGTGGTCTGGGTGCCAACTCCCACTACTCTTAACCCTGCAAGTGTAATTATTGCAGTTTTTTATAAACTGCAATAATTACCTTGCAGGGTTATCTCCACCTCTAGTGGCTGTCTACTAGAATAAGGGCGTTAAGGGACTCCATAATTCAATAATTTCTCCTAAAATAAGGGAGTTAAGGGACTCCATAATTCAATAATTTCTCCTTAGATTAACAATCTGTTTACATATCAATTATATCCTTGAATATTCTGTTTATGCAAAAAAGCATCCAAGAATTTTATCAAATGTATCTATAGAATCTGATAAAACAACCTCTTTAGGCAAAGAATACCACATCTATATGGTTCTTACTGTGAATAACTCATTTCTCTGCTGTAAGCAAAAATGCCTTTGTATCATTCTCAATGGGTGACATCTTGTCTATTGTATATTCCTGCTAATGAACAGGTTAGCACATAGTGGTTTGTACGGACCCTGAACTATTATTTCCCTTCTGAGGTGCCTTTTTTCCAAAGAAAACAAATTAAGTTTTTTTAGAATTTCCTCATAGTTAATGTTTTAAGTCTCCCTCTCACATTTTGTACCTCAGCTTTGCACTTTTTCTAGCTCTGCAATATAATTTTTTAAAACTGTTGTCTACTAGACAGCCACTAGAGGGCACTTCCTGGTTTCTAGCACAGGAAACCTGTGCTAGAGCGTCGCTGGGCGTCCTCACGCTGTGTGAGGACCTCCAGCGTCACTCATTTCCCCATAGGAAAACATTGAAATGCATTTCAATGCTTTCCTATGGGGAGCGCTAATGCGCATTAGGTCTCCCCCGCCAGTGGGCGGGATCAGTCTCGCCCACCGGCCGACGCAATCAGAGGGAGGAGCAGCGCGGAGGAAGAAGCAGCGACGTGGGACATTGTTGCTGCCTTTGTTAAGTAACTGAAGGGGTTTTCACCCCTTCTGCAACCAGGGATTGGGAGGTGGGAGGGAGAGGGGACCTGCAGTGCCAGGAAAACTGATTGTTTTCCTGGCACTGGAGTTTCCCTTTAACTCTCATTTAGGTTTATTAATTTGTTTTGTTTTTTAATACTGTTCAATAAAAATAGTTTGAAAAGGTTGATACATTAAACTCTGCAGACAAGCTAAAACCAGCTTGAGATCTGAACTGGGAACTAAAGAAGGGCAATATATTTCAGCTGTTGTCTGTATTCAGTATCAATTTGGAAACTATTTTTTTTTTTTTGCTCTCTTTAAGTCAAAATGGTAATCCAAGTGTTGGCCCTTTGCTCACTGTAAGGCTTAACAAGGCTGGAATGATCCTCTGGGATTGATCATTCCATTGAATCTTTCATGCAGAGACAAACAGCCTGCATTTTGGATATGAACAACCTTTCTGGGTGGGAGCAGTTTGATATGCAAGTGGTTCTCTCTTTATTTACATAGTTACATAGTTGTCCAGGTTAAAAAAAAAAAAAAAAAAAATAAGGGAGTTAAGGGACTCCATAATTCAATAATTTCTCCTTAGATTAGCAATCTGTTTACATATCAATTATATCCTTGAATATTCTGTTTATGCAAAAAAGCATCCAAGAATTTTATCAAATGTATCTATAGAATCTGATAAAACAACCTCTTTAGGCAAATAATTCCACATCTATATGGTTCTTACTGTGAATAACTAATTTCTCTGCTGTAAGCAAAAATGCCTTTGTATCATTCTCAATGGGTGACCTCTTGTCTATTGTATATTCCTGCTAATGAACAGGTTAGCACATAGTGGTTTGTACGGACCCTGAACTATTATTTCCCTTCTGAGATGCCTTTTTTTCCAAAGAAAACAAATTAAGTTTTTTTAGAATTTCCTCATAGTTAATGTTTTAAGTCTCCCTCACACATTTTGTACCTCAGCTTTGCACTTTTTCTAGCTCTGCAATATAATTTTTTAAAACTGTTGCCCAAAATTGCACCACAAATTCAAGGTGAGGTGATTTGTAAGAGGGCAAAATTATATTTTGATTATGTGTATCAATTCTCCATTTATGCATCTTACAAGCTTTTGCAATGGCAGACCAGCATATTGTTGCCTAGTTTGTGATCTATAATGGTTCCCAAAACCTTTTCATTTAATGTTATCCCGAACTCTACACCATTCAGTGAAATACCTACCATGGTCACAGGGGTTGCATCTGTGACAGGGCCCCTCACTCCAGGGGGCACAGCCACCCTTTTGACCCCGGTGACCATGGTCTGCCATCTCTATAGGGATGCACTGGCCCAGATTGTGTGGTGGCTGCGCAACCTGCAGGAGGGAAGCGCACAGCACTGGGCCCCCTCCTGACGGTTTCTGAATGTAGCCCAGCTGAAGTAGACCATGGATAGAGGGGCCTCTGTTTCCCTCTACCTGCTCTAACAGGAAGTGCTCACTGAGAGAGCACTTCCTGTCAGATGGGTACTGGGGTCCACACAGCAGAGCTACAGAAGAGAGCAGAGCAGGTACAGATGGGCTGGGGGTGGGGAGGGGGGCATTGGAATACGTGGAGATGCTGGAGGTATTGAAACACATTTAGGGACTGTGAGGTCAATTGAGACACATAGAGGGGCCAGGGTGAGCTGAGACACATGGAGGGGCTGGGGGGATTGAAACACATGGAAGGGCTGGGTGGATTGAGACACATGGAGGAGCTGGAGGAATTGAAACAGGGCTGGGGAGGATTGAAACATATGGAGTGTCTGAAGGGGATTGAGACACATGGAGGGGCTGGGGGGATTGAAAAGCATGCATGGGCTGTGCAGGTATTAAGACACATGGAGGAGAAGGAGAGGAATTAAGACATATGGAGGTGCTGGGAGGTTTGAGGCACATGAAGGGCCTGGGAGGGATTAAGACACAGTGATGTATGGGGGGAAATGAAACACATGGAGGGGCTGTGGGGCTAAATGAGACAAACAAATGGGCATGGGGATGAGATACATGGGGGGCCTTGGGCAATTTTAGCACCGAAGTCCTGTGATTTCTAGTTACGCCTCTTACACCATTTAATATATAGGTGGCTTGTGGTTTCCTTCTTCCTAATTCCAAAATGCATGACTTTACATTTATCTGTATTAAATCTCATCTATCTATCTTGAAGCCAATGTTCTGTCCAAGAACACAATTTTGTATCTAAACCAAATGATTTCAGTTTTACTATAACCTTTTGTGTGGAACTGTATAAAATGTCTTAGCAAGATCCAAGAAGAGCACATCTAATGGATTCCCCTGATCTATATTTATAATAGATTCTTCATAGAATGCAAGAATGTTAGTTTGACATAACCTGTCTTTTAGAAAACGCTATATATAAAAGTGACTTTCACAGTGTTTTAAAGTGCCAAGTGACAATTAAAAGATAACTTCCATTTAGATAGTAAAACCCCGAAGATATTCTCAACATCTTCCACAAGTGAATTAATAGAAATAGGGGTATCTTATCAGGGGGGTGAATGGTGCAACACTGTACAATAAAGTGGTGGTCTAATATAAGAGCCAATTGGCCACTCACAATTTAAAAATAGAACAAAAGCCTTCAGAAAATTATGAGAATCTTTTCCAGATCCTGAGCTTTTATTTGTTTCAAATGGATAGAAGAAAGACAAAGTGCAATCCAATAAAATAACAATCAAGTAAAGTGCACAATGCAACATTTATTCACTTAATGAAAGTTAGTAGTGATGAGCATAGTTTATGAAAAATCAAGTTCTACGCGTTTCATCCCACCTATGGACTACCTCAGGGACAATTCTGAACTTTTTGGTAAAATATAACATTCGAAGTGCATACAATATCCCCCTCCTTTCCCCAGTCCTTAAATACACCCTTTTTTGAATTTGATGCTGTTTCGATTGGTCCTTTCAGTCTTTACAGCTGAATCCAGTAATTTCTGATTTATTTCCTGGTTCCGCCCTCTTTTCGAAGTCATCGCATTCTGCACGCAATGAAGTCATGCGTTTTACGTGTGCTTTCCACCGTAATCAGGTTAGATGCATGGTGTCTTCCTATCTTTAAGTCCATTGTCGTCATCACGCTACGTGTGCGATGACGTATGCGTTCCGGGTGCGTTGCACTTTGTAGTCCCGATCAACCTGTGTATTCAGGCTCAATACACAATACTTCGTTGGGAGATACCATAAAAGAAAAGCCAAAAAGGTTGGGAGGGAAAGTAGGAGGGGAAAGAAAAATACATTAATTAAAACTAAGCTTTATTAAGATATTAAAAAATTAAAACCATTTATAAAATGGTTATTGCTAATAATATTTTTGCTCAAAATTAATTCTTGAATATTATCCATTAACAGCTCTTCAAAAAATTTCCCAAACATAGATGCTAATCTCATGGGTCTGTAGTTTCCATAGTGAACCATTATTAAACATAGGCACCAAATCTCCAATCCTCTGTTACAATTCCTAAAAAGAAAATAATCCTGAAAAATTTAAACCAGTGGTATGGATATTTCTACACTAAACTCCCTAAGCACATGAGGGTGAATACCATATGGCCCTGGTGCTTTGCTTACATTAACTCTATTTAATTCCTGAAGCACTTTATCCTGTGTTAACCAATCACATGTTTGCTGTAAGGCATTTGTATCAGGGATTTAAAAATCTATAGCTATATATCATCCTTCCCTATATACAGAAGAAAAAATATTATTTAGAATTTCTGCCTTGTCCAGATTCTCCTTGATTAACTTACTCATCTCACTTTGAATGGACCAACACTTTCACTCATAACCTTTTGGTGTCGGTCTCTCTTTTCATTTTCAAGTTTAGCCCATCTAATTGCCCTTTTAGCATGATTTATTTTATATTTGTTTCCCCAATGGTATTTTTTGACAAATGTACTTTTGTATAACGTGTTTAAATACCACATTTATCATCTGTGCTTTTGCCAGTGAATAATTCCTGCCAGTCAATTAGTTGTGAATAAGCCATTAAACTTTTACTTTATTTTTTTAAACAGCCTATATCATTTTTTTTGTTAATCTCACATCATACTATATTATACTATATTGTGGTCACTGTTTCCTAAGTGCTCCATAACTTGAATGTTTGAAAATAAGTCAACATTATTGGTCATGACAACATCTAGACAAGCATGTATTCTACTTGGTGCTTATACTAATTGAGACATGAAATGATCATTTATCAGGTTCAAAAATCAGTTCCCCTTAACTGTACTACTAGTCCCTCTGGCCCAATCAATGTCTGGGTAATTCAAATCTCAGATGATTAACAAATTACTCAATTGTGCAGCCTTATTAATTTGAGACAGAAGTTCCCTTTACCCATCAGTATTAATGTTTCAGGGCTTGCAACATATTCCTATTATTAATGGATATTCCCTGTTTCCTCCTATGCATATTTCTACACATAAGTCTTCCCCATCCTCACTTACAATTTTTTTTTTACAGTTGTCTTCAAATTAGGTTTGATATAAAGGCATACACTGACCCCTTTCCTTTTTTCTATCCTTTCTAAAAAATAATGCATAGCCATTCAAATGAATAACCCAATCAAGTCTCAGTAATCTCGGTCATGTCATACTGATTTGTAGATGCCAATATCTCAAGCTCCCCCATTTTCCTACACAAGCTTTTTGCATTTGTAAGCAGACATTGCAAGCTACCATTTGTTTCTTAAACTTTATTTGAACACCATTTACTTAATACCTTCTTGCTCTGTTTGCTAATGTACCCCATCTCCACCTTCCTGGACTTCAGCTGAATTCTCTCTCCTTTCTATACTATCTACCACAGTTATCCTTCTTTAATTATACCCCCAACTACTAGTTTAAAGCCTCCTCCAACCTTCTAGCCATCCTTTCTCCCAGCACAAAAGAACCTCTATAACCTAAAGGGACCAGAACTCTAAAAAGCCCAATCACTCCTTCCTACACCAAGACATCAGCCACTCTTTGACCTCTCTAATCTCAATATAGTGCAAAGCACAGATAATATCTCTTTTTCAAGGCCCTCCATCTTTTTCTAACTGTATCATGTGTACCAATATGGACCATGACAGCCAGGTCATCCCCTGCCACTCCCAATAACCCTGTCAGCAACACGCCAAACCCGAGCATCCTGAAGTCAGAAAATAGTCTGGATGATGCAATCAGAGTGGAAGATTACCCTATCTGCTCTTTTAATAATAGAATCCTGAACCACCACATCCTGTCTAGCCTTTCATCCATTCTGAATTTAAACCATACTAGAGGAGCTGTTCCCCCAGCTGTTAGAAGGAGTAGTTTTATCCAGCACAGCCACAACGGGCAGCAGTGATGGATGGGGCCACATCTTGCCTCTATGCTGACTCCAGGGCCTTAGTATCAGACTCCCACACTGCATCTGAGAGTGGAGACTATGGAGGAAGCACTGGGAGTGCAGTCGGAGCAGGGGATCTGCTGGGGGGCAGGCCTGTTTACCAATAGGGAGTACCTGATGGACTAGACAAGGGGATTGTTGCGGAGAGAGATGGACATCCTGGGGGTGTGGCTAGTTCCTGGTACCCTTTTTAAATTCCCCTTTGCTCCTAGCTTAAGGCTTTGTTGTCTGTGTCCCTACACTTTCACTTGGAATTTATTACTTCTGGATTTTACTGGATTTCTGACCCTTTGTCCCGTCTCTGGTCTATGAATCCTAGCTGCTTGGATTTTGATCCTTGAATTGTCTGACTCTGTTTCCCGGATTACCCTCATCTGAGTTGTTGTCTCTCTTAAAGTGTTCCCTTATTATGCTTTCAGGTGATATATGCACTTTGGGCTTCAATTACCGCAAACCTGAACTGTGTAAATTCCCTGGTGAATTTTTGACAATACACTGTATAGTAAAAATGTTATGCTTATGTTTGTGATGTACATTTCCCATAATGTTCAGATGGCAGAGCATCAAGGTAAATATTAGGCATGTGCATGGGAAAAGTGTTTGGTTCGGTTCAGCATTTCGAAATTCGGGAATTCATCAATTTGGCACTTCAACACTTCGGAAATGTCGACACTGTGGATTGCTATACTTGTATACTCGCTTGAGCTTTAATCACTTAGCTCTTCTAAGAGCTGTTCCTGATACGCTCTCCAGGAGGAGAGGTCTTTCCCACACGGTCCTGGAGGACAGAGACTGATCCAGGGTGGAAGGAAGGAAGATGACGAGACTCCAGTTAAGCTACGGCAGTTGTGGAGTCTGCGGTGGTTGTGGTGTCCGGTGCGGTGCTTGTGGTCCTTGGCGCAAGCTAGGAAGCATCCAACAATGGAAGGTACTCGGTCGGAGTACGGGGAGCTCGATTACAGGTATAATAAACAAAGTTCAGCCTCTCTTCATTTGAAGAACTCCGTAATCAGCTTGCACGGGTAAGACTAAATGAGTTAGGCTCAGGATAAGACCTGAACCAAGGAATATAAGAATTGGATCCATATAATTATATTCATATGGAGAAAGTGGTTTGAGAGTACCTTAAAAATGTCCCCCTTCTTCTTCCTTGCATCTTTGGATATATCTTTAAGAGCAGCAGTTTGGGGGAAGCCATGTGTGTGTATATATATATATGTATATGTGTATGTGTGTGTGTGTGAGTGTATATATATATATATATATATATATATATATATTTGAACTTAGATTGCTCTCATCTAAAAACCTTTTACCTCCTTTATTTATGGTTCTGGTTATAACTCTGAGCTTATTGCTTATTATTGCTTATTCTCTCCCATCTATTCAATGCTGCAGATTGCAGCATCAGGGTTTACTGAGTTCGTCCGTCCTTTCTCCTGTAATTGGAGGCAAGGGGGCACGGTTTTTGGCTGATCGGCATCTTGACGGTTGCGGGGTGATGACGCAATCAGAAAAATAGGGGATAATCTGCTAAATCAATGACAAGAACAATACATAGCGCATAACTGTGTATATGAATAAACCAAGTGTACAATTCACAAATGGCCACTCACACTCTCACTGGAATTAAAAGGCCTTTAGAATAAATTCCTTTTTCAGCATGAATGCCTTTCCAGAAATAATTCTTCCATCTCTATTCAATATCTCATGGATTGGCTGAAAGGTGTGTGCTCAAAGAAAAAACAATAAAATTGTAGTGCACATTTAAAAATGTAGAAAAAATAATTTAAGAACTTACATCAAAATATAAAATAATAGATGTAGTCTCACTGTCACCACCAGGGGTCCTACGCGTCTCGTCCGTGTATAGGACTTCCTCAGGGACTTCAGTGACCAGAAATGACAGCATACAAACAAGTAATAAAAATCCCTTTCCTCCTCCACCCTTTATACCTCCCCCAATGTCCACATAACTCTTCATTTAATCCAGGTGTTTCAATTTTCGGACCGGTGTCCGGCGTCTATGACGGCATCCTGTACGCCCGTCAATCTCATATGCGTTCCAATGCCGAAACCCGGAAGTTCGCTGTAAATGATCTGTTTCTTCTCTATGTTCCTATCAGGAACAAGCAAATTTGATATATGTGGACCGGAGGCAAAGATGAGAGGGGGGGGGGGGATGTTATACACTCAAAATGGCACTACAATGTTTAAATATACTATTTACACATAGCTTTTGCAGCCTGCTTACAGTGTTATACAAACAAAAACTAAATAATACCAATGCCTAAAGCATGCTATTATTTAAATAAGAAAAATGAGAATAAAAATATAAATTATAAATTAAATAATATTTAAAAATAATAAAAAATATATAAAAAATATATATAATGAAAAAATAAAAAAATAAAAAATAAAGAGAATAATGAAAAAATAATAATGAAAATAAAAATAAATAATAATAAATATGAAGATAAAATAATAATAATAAATAAAAATAATAAATAAATGACAAATAAGGAAAATACAGCAATGGGGACCAGGTTCGCCCCCAGCTATGCCAACATATATATGTGGGATTGGGAGTCCAACCACATATGGAGGGGGCATGGCTGGGTAGCGAACCTGGTCTTATGGAAACGTTTCATTGATGACGTTATAATGATTTGGCAGGGATCACACAAAAAATTACAGCTATTCCTTGATTATATTGGTAATAATGATTATGGTTTAAAATTTACCTATGAGATAGATCCCACTACAATAAACTTTTTGGATGTTTGTTTTTTGGTTGAAAATCAAACTATACAATCGAAATGCCATTTTAAAAAACCTGATGGTAACAGTTATATACACAGAAAGAGTTGCCACCATGAGAAATGGTTGGAAACCATTCCAAGGAGCCAACTGACAAGAATACGACGAAATTGTTCAAGAGATATAGATTATCAGGAACAGGGCAAACATTTTAAAAATAAATTCCTAACTAAGAACTATAAACCAGCGCTATTAGAAAAAGAAATTAAAGAAATTGAAAAGAAAGATAGGAAAGATCTTTTGAAATCTAACCCAAAAAAAACAATAAAAAAAAAAAGATTATCAATTTTCGTTTATTACACAATTTAACACACAGCATTGGAATATAAAAAAGATTTTAAATAGGCATTGGGACATCCTATGTAAAGATCCTATATTAGGAAAAGCACCAATAATCTTCAAAAAAAACAAAAATTTTTAAAAACATATTAGCCCCAAGTTACGCATTAAAAATTCCACGGAAAGGTACAATCTTAAACATCAAAGGTTTTAATCCTTGCAATTCATGTAAGGCTTGTAAAAATCAGAGATATATACAGGGAGTGCAGAATTATTAGGCAAATTAGTATTTTGACCACATCATCCTCTTTATGCATGTTGTCTTACTCCAAGCTGTATAGGCTCGAAAGCCTACTACCAATTAAGCATATTAGGTGATGTGCATCTCTGTAATGAGAAGGGGTGTGGTCTAATGACATCAACACCCTATATCAGGGTGTGCATAATTATTAGGCAACTTCCTTTCCTTTGGCAAAATGGGTCAAAAGAAGGACTTGACAGGCTCAGAAAAGTCAAAATAGTGAGATATCTTGCAGAGGGATGCAGCACTCTTAAAATTGCAAAGCTTCTGAAGCGTGATCATCGAACAATCAAGCGTTTCATTCAAAATAGTCAACAGGGTCGCAAGAAGCGTGTGGAAAAACCAAGGCGCAAAATAACTGCCCATGAACTGAGAAAAGTCAAGCGTGCAGCTGCCACGATGCCACTTGCCACCAGTTTGGCCATATTTCAGAGCTACAACATCACTGGAGTGCCCAAAAGCACAAGGTGTGCAATACTCAGAGACATGGCCAAGGTAAGAAAGGCTGAAAGACGACCACCACTGAACAAGACACACAAGCTGAAACGCCAAGACTGGGCCAAGAAATATCTCAAGACTGATTTTTCTAAGGTTTTATGGACTGATGAAATGAGAGTGAGTCTTGATGGGCCAGATGGATGGGCCCGTGGCTGGATTGGTAAAAGGCAGAGAGCTCCATTCCGACTCAGACGCCAGCAAGGTGGAGGTGGAGTACTGGTTTGGGCTGGTATCATCAAAGATGAGCTTGTGGGGCCTTTTCGGGTTGAGGATGGAGTCAAGCTCAACTCCCAGTCCTACTGCCAGTTCCTGGAAGACACCTTCAAGCAGTGGTACAGGAAGAAGTCTGCATCCTTCAAGAAAAACATGATTTTCATGCAGGACAATGCTCCATCACACGCGTCCATGTACTCCACAGCGTGGCTGGCAAGAAAGGGTATAAAAGAAGAAAATCTAATGACATGGCCTCCTTGTTCACCTGATCTGAACCCCATTGAGAACCTGTGGTCCATCATCAAATGTGAGATTTACAAGGAGGGAAAAACAGTACACCTCTCTGAACAGTGTCTGGGAGGCTGTGGTTGCTGCTGCACGCAATGTTGATGGTGAACAGATCAAAACACTGACAGAATCCATGGATGGCAGGCTTTTGAGTGTCCTTGCAAAAAAAGGTGGCTATATTGGTCACTGATTTGTTTTTGTTTTATTTTTGAATGTCAGAAATGTATATTTGTGAATGTTGAGATGTTATATTGGTTTCACTGGTAATAATAAATAATTGAAATGGGTATATATTTGTTTTTTGTTAAGTTGCCTAATAATTATGCACAGTAATAGTCACCCGCACACACAGATATCCCCCTAACATAGCTATAACTAAAAACAAACTAAAAACTACTTCCAAAAATATTCAGCTTTGATATTAATGAGTTTTTTGGGTTCATTGAGAACATGGTTGTTGTTCAATAATAAAATTAATCCTCAAAAATACAACTTGCCTAATAATTCTGCACTCCCTGTACAAAGAAAAGAATTTATAAGTACAACTACCAAAGAGAAATTTAAGGTTAAATCTAATATAAATTGCAACTCCATGTTTGTGGTCTATATGCTACAGTGCCCATGCGGGAAACAGTATGTGGGAAGAACTGGTAGAAAATTAAAAGAGAGGATTTTGGAACATCAAAATAACATCAGGAAAAAGTTAACAAAACATATATTACCGATTCATTGCATTAATTGCAGGGAATTTAATTGGAACAACTTTTCCTTCATGGGTATAGAGCAGGTTGATCCTTATTGGAGAGGGGGCAATCTAATGAAGAAACTTTCACAGAGAGAGAATTTCTGGATAAACAAATTAAAGACGTTGCAACCAGATGGATTAAACTTAGATATAGATTTGTGGAGTTTTTTTGAAAATTAAAAATACATATATACTTTTTTCCCTCTGCACTATTAATGTAAATGCTACATTTTTTTCCATATATATTATATTTTTTATCTTTTTGTGGTATGGAAAGTAGATATATTTTTTATACCATTGAATTTAAAGTGGGTATTGGGATGATTAAATCATCCCCCCTTGTTTGTTTATATTTAAATTAAGATCCATTTAATTAGTTGAATTCTAATTATATCAAATCTAAATTCATTGAATTCTAATCTACATTTCCCGATTCAATTTAATTTTTTATTCTATTTAAATCTTGTAATTCCAATTAAGTGGTGATATTGACCTTCCACTTATGGAAAAAAAGAAAAAAGATTCATTTAGAGGTATTATGGATATTTTATATCCTATGGAATGGTGGAGAAAATGCAACATAGGTTCGGACATCACGTTTTGTTCACCTTATAAGTTTGTGTGCTCTTGATAAAGATTTTTTTGTATATATATATTTTTTTATTGTTTATATCCATTTTTATTTTTTATATTTTATTTTTATTTTTATTTTCATTTTTATTTTTATTTATATTTTCAATTATATTTTCCTTATTTGTCATTTATTTATTATTATTTTTATTTATTATTATTATTTTATTTTCATATTTATTATTTATTTTTATTTTCATTATTCTCTTTATTTTTTATTTTTTTATTTTTTCATTATATATATTTTTTATATATGTTTTATTATTTTTAAATTATTATTTAATTTATCATTTATATTTTTATTCTCATTTTTCTTATTTAAATAATAGCATGCTTTAGGTATTGGTATTATTTAGTTTATGTTTGTATAGCACTGTAAGCAGGCTGCAAAAGCTATGTGTAAATAGTATATTTAAACATTGTAGTGCCATTTTGAGTGTATAAGATCCCCACCCCCCTCTTCTTTGCCTCCGGTCCACATATATCAAATTTGCTTGTTCCTGAGAGGAACATAGAGAAGAAACAGATCATTTACGACGAACTTCCGGGTTTCGGCAGTGGAACGCATGGTGGAACGCATATGAGATTGATGGGCGCACAGGATGCCGTCATAGACGCCGGACTGAAAATTGAAACACCTGCTTTAAATGAAGAGTTATGTGGATATTGGGGGAGGTATAAAGGGTGGAGGAGGAAAGGGATTTTTATTGCTTATTTGTATGCTGTCATTTCTGGTCACTGAAGTCCCTGAGGAAGTCCTATACACGGACGAAACGCGTAGGACCCCTGGTGGTGACAGTGAGACTACATCTATTGTTTTATATTTTGATGTAAGTTATTAAATTATTTTTTCTACATTTTTAAATGTGCACTACAATTTTATTGTTTTTTCTTTGAGCACACACCTTTCAGCCAATCCATGAGATATTGAATAGAGATGGATAAATTATTTCTGGAAAGGCATTCATGCTGAAAAAGGAATTTATTCCAAAGGCCTTTTAATTCCAGCGAGAGTGTGAGTGGCCATTTGTGAATTGTACACTTGGTTTATTCATATACACAGTTATGCGCCATGTATTGTTCTTGTCATTGATTTAGCAGATTATCCCCTATTTTTCTGTATACATTCTATTGAAGACAAGAGGAAGTCTTCTGGGAAGTCCTACCTGGTTCAGGGAGGTTTTTTTCTGCTATTTATCTACCGAGCACTTATTGCACTGTGGTTTGTGCACACACATATTTTTTTTTGATGACGCAATCAGTTATTGGCTGGAACGCATGGCGTGCATTCCAGCGCACTGCACATGCGTGAACCCCTGGCATTTGTTTTTGCTTACAAATTCAGCAGACTGTTCCTGTGTTCCTCTCAGATCCTGTTCCAGCTTGATTTGACTTTTGATTTTGCTGCCCTGGGCATTGGTACCTATTTTCCAGGTACAGTGAAATAATTTTCCTTATGAGCATAAATCTTATAGGATAATCTTAAAAATGCTATAGCAAATACTTATATTAGTATTTTTCTTTTAGTATGGCTTCTCCCTCTGCCTCTAGAAGATCTGACTTTAGAAAAAATAGGTGACCCAAATACATTTATTCCATAAGTGAGTTTTTAAAAAGAGTGCAATGTGCAATGTTGGGCTGATATAATATATATATATATATATATATATATATATATATATATATGGCCTTATATTTCAGCCCCAGCAAAACTTATGACACTTACGGTAATTTTCTTTTCCTGGCTATTCTTCATCAGGTTCCCACCCTTTATTTTTTGCTTTCTAATTGGACTAGGGTATGAAGGGAGGAGGGACCTTTTATACCTAAAAGTCTAATTAATTTAGCTTGTTATTCCTGTCCTGTGTTGGCTGGGGCATCCATGAGTGGTGCTGCCATGAAGAATAGCCAGGAAAAGAAAATTACTTTAAGTATTGACTACATAGAGAAATGTAGTAGGACATTATTGAAATAGGTTTAAACACAATACCCTTATGTACATCCATATCATAATAAATTATACAAATATAATACAAAATTATACAAATATAATACTCACTAACAGATATATTTATATGTTATAAACCTACAATCACTAACATACAATTTTTTACTCAAATTATAACAAATGTAAATTGTAAACTGTAAACTTATTTTTGAGTGTATTAGTGAAAGGGATGAAAGGGAAAGTCTGCACACAATTGAGAAGGTGGGGTGATGAAGTGTGTGTTGGGAGACTTGAATATGAAGATGACAAGATGGTGGAGGGAACAGGAGAGCAAAAAGACAGGAAAAGTGACATGATAATTAAGAAAAAGGAGATCAGAAATGGTCCAAATATGGAGCTGTTGCTAAAAAGTCAAGAATTGTGAGAGTCAAATCTCAGTTGGGGGTTCAGAACCTCATTGCAGGAAACGTTATTATAGGAGAAGCAGGAAGGACTGCTGGAGTGGGAATCAGGTGAAGGAGAGATCCGGTGTAAATAACTGATGAAGGGTTGTGGTAAAATGTTCACAGATCCAGCCTGTAGTTGAGGCAGGTAGCATAGAAAGATAAATGCAAGGGTAATTATAACTAATTCAGATAACCATAACTGATAGACGTTGGGCAGAAGATAGGTAAAGGTCAACATATACAGGAACATAGTAATCTTGATTTGAAAGTTTTTTTTAATTTTCTCTTAACAATCTCAACAGAATTAATAAATATGGCATGATGTTTTCTTGTCTCTTGTTTATACTTTGTCTTATTTTCTGTAATTCCTAACTCAGCAACATGTAGGGTATAGTTTGCTTGTGAATCCGAAATGCATATTATATATTATACTTCATTTACAAACACATTATGCCACGCTGTACATGGGTACAATTGGTACAAGTGAAAAGACAAAGGCACAATGCATCTAAAAGACAATTCAAAAATTGAAAAACAATCTAGATGTATATCAGGTGCATGTATCTATATTGAATATAATCTGCCACCTGCCTGCTCAGTCCCTTAATTTGTCCAAATATCATGATAACATTCTGCTGAGGCTGTGTTACCTTCCCATCTGTGAAAGTTGGCAGTTTCAAGATCATTAATAAACGGGTTGAGTGAACTCAAGAAGGAAATCAGTGGTTTGGCCAACTTGAAATTTTCCTATTAGCAAATACTTTCTGTATTCATTTAGCCAACATTCAATCCAAGAACAAGATTTTAAAGCTTACCCATCTTCTTTAAGTTTGTCCACTAACACTTCTTGCAACTCGCCATTCACCACATTACTTCAACTACACATTTAGTAACCTCTTCATAGAAGACACTCACGTTTTATTCTTTGTAACTTGATCCCTAGTAATGACTTTGTGGCTCAATTTAAGATCCTGGTACTTGCTTATAAATCTCGACACAATGCTGCACTGACCTACCTATCCTCACTAATACACAAATATGTCCTGTTTAGGCCCCTATGCTCTGCCGAAGACCTACATCTAACCTTTGTTTGTACTCCTACCTCTATAGTTCACCTTCAAGACTTTTCTAGGGCTGCACCCTTCCTATGGAACACCCTTTCCTTCTCCATTAGACTATCACCCAGTCTCCATTCCTTCAAAAAATCTTTGAAAGCATACTTCTTCAGGAAGCATATCAATTAAACTATCAACAGCTTTGCAACTGTCAACAAAACACTAAGCCCTTAGTATATACTATCCTAACAACCTACTTTTCTACCCTACCCTTTTCTTTTGTGTCACTATACCCTGCTCCCTCTGGCATGTAAGCTCATCGAGCAGTGCCGTTAATCCCTCTGTTCCTCTGTCCAAATTGTCTGGTTACAAATACGTGTCTGTTAGTCCACCCATTGTACAGCACTGCAGAATTTTTTGGCACTTCATAAATAATAATAATAATAAAATACATTCCTGAATTTAATTCCTTAATAACCCTTTAAGTAATTTTCCTATCACACTTTTCAAGCTCACGATCCTGAAAAACAAACAAAAAAACAACAACAATATAATTAACACTTGCTGTAAATATACAAAGGAATTACTATGTTGTGTTCTTAAATATTCCTTTCCTATTGCTGTAGAATAAAGTCTTGTTTTTGCAAATGTAGGAGCAAGTGACACACTGTATTTAAAAAAAAAAAATAATAGATATGATACAGAATATGTGATTCTTTGATATTGTTATAGTCATCCAAAATAACAAATACAATTCTTTCAATTATTTAAGTTTTTTTTATCATGATTTCATGTTTGTGTATTGTAAATCTCAGCCTACGGCATCTTGTAGAATCCAGTGTCTTAGAGGAGCGATGCATCAAGTGAAATCTAGTATACAATAACTTGAAAAGCTAGAGGTGTTCTGCCTTATGAAATCATGTTCCTTTGTACAGTTATTTCTTCGGACACGTCAATTAGAATCAAAGTTCAGCACACCAGCTCTATTTACAGCTTTGTATATATCCCCACTAGCATTTCAGTAATATCTAATTGCTAGAGAGAACATAAAATGCTAAAGCCAACTAACCACAGCTCTGAAGATCTGCAATATCGTCATAGCTCTGTATTTTTTTATTTTTTTTTAATCAAAGACAAAGGAAGAATTTGAGTAAAATATAATGGCCATTAGAACACAAATCAAAATATACTATTTGAGATGTTTCGTAAAACATGTCTACTTAAGGACGTTTATGGTAATAAGGAAAGACACTGCTGGCTTTACAGCGAAGGACTTGTAAGAAGAGAAAAAGTAGTTATAGTGCGAAATCAGATTTGTGCAAAATGTTTGTGATCTTTGACATGGCATTATCCTAGTGGAGATTCTGGTAATAATTGGTTTATTGGTATATAACAGGTATTTAACTTTATTTTGGTAGCAGTAGGGTTAACTTTCAAATCTCAGGAGAGAATAATTTAAATATTGTTTTGCTAATGCAACCCAAATGCACAATTATCTCAAAGATTCATAGATGGTGCTATTTTTAATTAAGAAATGTTGTCATTATGAACGTTACAGAGCAATGGGTTGACAAAGCATACAAGTTAGGTATTAAGTTTGGGGAAATTAAAAGCAGAAAATGCTTTATAAAAAAGCTTGATTCATAGAACACATATTATATAGTCACACTTATTCAGATAGGAAAATGGATAACCACAGGTTTGATCTGCCATGCAACCTGTCCCTACCCAATATTTTACAGAAAACTGCACACCAGACTTTTCGAAGCTCACCATTTTGTAAACACATAAGTGCACTATTGGTGGCTGATAGATCTCTGTATTTTCACACTGGAAAAGGCAACAGTCCAAGGAGGAGTAACATATGAAGACGTCTTAAACTGATAATATTTATAAAGACCTTCTACTAGGTAACAACTAAACACTATTCTCTTACAGAAGAAGCTATTAGTCTTACAAAATCATGGTGGAGATTCTACAAACATTCAAAAAAATGATGCAATCATCTAGCATTCATGCTTTGAAAGTAGCTACAAAAACTGCACGTAGCACATAATAGCACATAGAGAGGCAGCAGTCAAAACGTAATGTGAATTATACTCTTCACTCAAACACATTTACTCAGAGATAACAACTAAGGAATGACAGAAAGCTGTCAAAACTTCGAAAACAGGTATAAGTCCTGGGCAGGACAGCCTGATTCTCAAATATTAGACCTTTTGAGGGATCCTAACACCATATACAGTATGCCATGAAGCAGCTAGAACTATTTTTTAAATCTAGAATGATTTCAAGTAGTGCTAGAAAAATAATGAAAAAGGACAGTTCAGTTTTACAGATAATGTAAAGTGTAAGCGGGTCCAAATACAGGTTTGAGCCTAAAATTCTCCTATCTGAGAACAGGCATGAAAACATTGGAATAAATGACCTACACACACACGCACACATTTGAAAGCGATTAAAAGAGTCTGTAAATTCAGTCAACGTTGAGAATCAGGCCTAAGTAATCCATTGATGTATCTCTGGGTACAAAAGAACAGAGAAGGTTTAAGGAACGTATGAGTTAGCAGTTAGAATGCCATCAGTGGAAAGAGAGGTAATGGATATTGTCTATTTGTGAACATGGATGGTTGGTGTAGAATGATCTAGAACTGTACATTCACAACCAGATAATATCCTAATGGAATAATGGAGCCTGGAAGGGTTCTGAAGTGAGTTAAGATTGAATTAATATAATATTGAATTTGTAATTCAGCAAAAATTGGGATTTAAAAGGAATATAACCTGTTTAGTTGTGATGGTTAAAATGTGATCCATAAGATTGGCTGAGACTAACAAAGAGGCAGATCAGGGGCAGAGCCAGCATGATTCAAACACAGCCCTGGTCAATCAGCATCTCCTCATAGAGATGAATTGAATCAATGAATCTCTATGAGGAAAGTTCAGTGTCTGCATGCAGAGGGAGGATACACAGTGCTGCCCTGTGCTCTGCTGACAGCAGATCTGAGTGGATTGAGGAGTTTTATGCCTCAATCAACTCGGAAGTCCCTCTGGGGGCATTCTGAGTGACTGCAACTGGAGGTGTTCCTAGCTTTCAATTTTTTCTCAGAAAATACAGTGTTTACATGAGAAAGGCTGCAGGGAGCTATAGTTCTCACCTGAACAACCTCATTAAGCTGAAGTTGTTCAGGTGACTATAGTGTCCCTTTAATAAAATATTAAATTTGTAAATAAGCAAAAATTGGGATTTGGAATGAAGGGAACCTGTTTAGTTGTGATGGTTAAAATGTGATTATGATTAAAATTCGAAGAAATCTTAAGTATTGCTAACGGAGCTGGGTTCCCGTAGATTTATAAGCGTCAATAGAAAAATGTGTGGGTTTATTTCTAACATTCTCTGGCAGGCGTGTACAAAGTAAGTTGGAGAGCTGTAATTGAGGTCAGAATTGTTGTTCCAGGGAGATATGTGAGCATGTGTCACTTCCTGTAATCCACAGTTGGTTTTGCATTTCGCTGGGGACTCCTTCCACAGATTTGGCTAAAAGAAAGGTCTTCAACTCTATATCGATATGGTGCTGTAAGATTTTGGCCGCAATTTTCCCTGTTACAATGCATCCTGGGGAAGGTCCACAACATGTGTGTATATATGTGCCTTTTTAACCGCAACCCCTCCAGCACTAATCCGTTGGTGTTTTGCCCATGTAAAAAAAATTTAACTGGCGTGACATACTACCTTATCATAGTTTTGTATGACTGTTCTTGAAAATTTATGCAAATTGAGGTTTTTGTAGCCACTTCCCAAATGTCTGGAAATTCTCCCCCTCCTCCCTAAAGTTTGCTGTAAATCATCTTCCCATTGTGTAGTGTATCTTGGTATTTCTTTGTCCTCCCCCAGGTTGTGGGGCATTGTAGCGGAGATGCAATATTCCCCAGGTTATCTCCGCTTATAATCCAAGTGAGGCTCAGGAAGAAGTAAATAATAAATCCACAGGCAAGGTTTCCAGCAGGTAAAATAACAGCAATATCCCCACAGCAATCCCAATAACTGGACGACACACAGTTTCAGGAGCAGAACTGAAAGCTTTAATCCACAGTGTCCTTTTAAAGCATGCTCCCATGCAAGGGAGGGATTTACAATTATTAGTACAGTAGCCAATCCTGTCCTGGTAACCTCCCACCCATCTCCTCCCCTCAGCTTGCATCATAATCCCCTTATCCAGGCTAGCAATTCCCACCGTTTCTGGATGTACCCCTAAACGTAGGGGTACCTCTTTAAATCCTACATCCCCGGATAGCCCTGATCTGGGTGAACAACATATCCCAAAATCACCCAGATCAGACCAGGGGTTCGGGAAATGTATGGAGGGAATAAAATGACCGACCGCACTAACTGAGACAGCCGAATGCGGTTCCATGCGAATGGGCCCTGCGGTCGGTCCTGGAATAAGGGTACAAAATACACGAAAGCCTCTAGCTATAGAGGCTAGGGAGGGTTCGCCTGAATCCCCTCGTTCGGTTCTTTCTATCTACCGAACGAGGGGCCGTTCGGTAGTTAGGAACCGAACGGACCGGGCTTGTGGAGGTCTCAGTCCGATTTGAGTTCCAGACACTCGACGGCAAAACACCGCTGTTCGGGAGTTTTAAAATGGCCGCCGCCACGTGTTCGTTTGTCGAATGGCGGCCACCCCCGAGAACAAAGGAAGGCTACTTAACTTGTCAATTACCCGTTCGCAACAATGTTGCAATGGGTAATTGAGGACACACTTCACACAGGGGAGGTCTGGTTGTTCGGTAGTTTCATTCGAATAAATTAAGGGAATGAAACTACCGAACAATCACAGGAATACAATTCTTTTAAAAACATATAACACAGCAGATCACACGAATGCAGTTATGCACAATACATTTGCAAGACAGCCCAGTGCCATCCGCTACAGGCAATAAGTTGGACAATAAAATGACACCTTCAAGAAGTTTAGACCTACAGTTTACAGGACACCGCAGTCAAACTACAGGCACCAACATAACTCAAAATAACATCATCATTAAATTATTTGAATGGATTAATCTGTCAACATGACACTTAATATGTTTAGAGATTGGTAAAAGAGAGTAGGAAAGTTAAGGAAGGGAAGTCCCCATATTAAAGCAAATGTAATTAGATGGCATAATAGAAATATTATTTTAAGGTATTGCAACATTTTGTGTTATCATAAGCACAATTGATAGGTTTTGAACTCCTTGGCATGCTGTATTTTCCACAACATTCAAATCTCATTAATTTTCTTTAAAAAAAAAAAAAAGGAAAAGCCCCCTAGCCATCCCTCTCCTTTTTCACAAGCAACCCCCTCATTAGACGTTATTTTGAGTATGAACACAGCTCAACCAATTAAAGAACAGTGTGAGTTGAACGGTTGATATCATTCCATCCCACAGCTTATCCATGTTTTAGCATGACTTTAAATAACCACCCAAATAATAAGAGGACAATGATTGACTATGGAGTCAGAGTCAAGTCAACAGCCTGACTCGAGCTGATCTTTTTTTTAACAAGACTAAAAATCTTTGAATGCACACCTTCTAACATTCCAAATGGACAAAGAGGGACACTTATATTGTAGGTGTGTGAGTGCAGGTGTGGCTAGGGTTGGGCAGTACTAAAGGACTGTTCTGAAAAAAAAATGTAGGTGACTTACTAATATCAATGTATGCAATTAAAATGTAATTTAAAACAAAAACCATGTATCTTTTTACACAGACCGATTTTAAAACACATTTATTGTAGTTTAGCTACATAATTCTGTGTATAGTAGAGCTCTGTTTTACACTCAGACACACTAAACATATAGGGGTCCTATAAAAGAGTGGCATTAGGGTAGAAAAGAGAGTCAGAGGTATTTGGGTGAAAAATCAGGACTGTGCCTCTTAAATAAGGACACTTGGAAGGTGTGTTTGAATATGGAGAAAAATACAACACAGATATGAGGCAAAAACCTATCAAATACATTGAAATTCTATCTGTGCCTAACCTGTTCCTTTAGGATGGCAATGATTACCATCAACATACCACAATCATGGCATGAGACAAGTCTGAAAGATCTGGACTTTTTTGAAACAAAAGTACAAAATGTATTAAATTCTGCAGCTGCTTGTAAGAGTGATACCGAATGCTAATTTCATTTAGTCTTTCAGACCTTCCTAACATCTGCAATTGATTTGCCAGCAGAGTTTGAAAAGAAAACAGATATACAAGCACCACAGGATGAATTCAGCAGATGTTGCTTTTATTTTAACTTATGTTAAGCTAAAAAGGTTAAGTCTTTGATTCGTTGAAGATAATTTTTTTCTTTTAAATATATTTGATTGACCTTTTACTGGGTACAAATATGTATTTCTAAAACATGAAACTAAATTTAAATCTCAGTGGAGTAAGAAAAGACTTCTAAATGATTAAAATGGTTATTTTTACTATTCACCACTGCTTCTAAACTATTAATGGACTTTCTAGGTGATCATGTTCTAGGTTATAATCTTTAATTTTATTTTTGACACTTATATAGAGCCAACTTATTCCTTAGCACTTTACAATATTTTAAAAGTGGGTATTTGTGGGTAACAATAAATGAGACAATTAGACATGAATAATATGTTGATCAGGGTAGACAGGCTGTTCCAAACAAAATGGAGCAACCCGTGAGAAGTCCTGCAAGCGTGAGTTAGCAGCAAGGGTGCGAGCAGCAGAGAGGAGAAGGTCACCGGCAGAGCGGAGAGACTAAGAAAGGGCATACCTATGAATTAGTGAAGAAATGTAACAGGGGCCAGAATTTTTTAGATCTTTATATTTGTATTTTGAATTGAGTCATATAGGGCAGCCAATGTAAGGATTGACAGAGGAGCGAGGTGGCAGATTGTAGTGAGGCAGTATGGCTTCTTGGGTGACCAATACAATGAGAATTACAGTTATCAATGCAAGAAATTACTACAGCATGAACAAGCTCCATAGTAATGTTTTAAGGATGTGGCAATAGACTGGATGTGAGGTACAAAAATGAGAATATAATAAAAGATAACACCAAAACAGCAAGTGCAAGGGCTGATGAATGTACCATCAACTAGCAGGGAGATAGAAAGAGGAGGATTAGAATTATGAGGAAAACAAGTAAGAAGCACAGTTTTGGAGAGATTTAGTTTCAGAAAGCAGGAGGATATCTATTCATAAATAGAAGAAAGGAAACTGGTGATGTGTTCAAGGGCAGTGGGAGAAATATCAGGGGAGGAGCGATATATCTCGTTGTCATTGGCATATAGGTGGAAGCAGAATCAAAGGATTAATAAGTTTGCCAAGAGAGAACGCAAAGAGAAAGCAAAAGAGGACCAGGAACAGAGCCTTGAGGGACTCCAACTGAGACAGGATGAGGGAAGGAGGTGTTATTAGAAAAGGAGACACTGCCTGAACATTAGGAATGATAGGAAAATAACCATGAGATGAGTGTCACAGAGACTGAGGGATTGAAGGGTTTGAAAAAGGAGGACATGATCAACTGTGTCAAATACAGCAGAGAGTTCAAGAAGAATTAGTATAGAGTAGTGGCCTTTGGATTTAGTCATGATTAAATCATTTGCTACTTTAATCAGAAAGGTTTCAGTAGAGTGGAGGAGGCAGGTGCCAGATTGAAGAGAGTCGAGGAGAGAGTTGGAATTGAGAAAGCAAGCCAGACAAGATGTTTTAGAAGCTTTGAGGAAAAAGAGAGCAGGGAAATGGGACAATAGTTGGAAAGGGAAGATGGTCAAGAGATGGCTCTAGGGTATGACAGTGACGTGTTTAAGGGGAGAAGGGATAGTGCCAGAAGAAAGAGATCAGTTGAAGATATGAGATAAGAACAGCACAAGACAAGGGGGCAGAGATCTGATAAGGTGAGTTGGGACAGGATTAAGTGGACAAGTGGTGGAGCGAGAGGAAAGAAGAAGCACAGTCATCTCCTGTTCAGTAGCTGGGTGAGATGGCCTAAAGGGTTGGAATGGCACGATACAGTTGAGAGAGTGAGGAGTGAAGATGGGATAATTCTTTCCTTAACTGTTTGATCTTGTCCATAAAGTAGCATGCAAAGCTATTGACTGAAAGATTAGTTTGTTGGTGGCCACAGCAGTACAATCTTTCCTTTACAACCCTGACATGTCTTTTAAACATAAATAATATGACAACAAAAGATTTAATCATCAAAATGCTAAAACGACATTATAGGATCAAAAACACAAACATGTATTCCTCACCCTATAGTGCTAAACTCACCATTTAGGTGACTTGCCCTCCTTAGCCCCCCTATAAAAGTTTTAAACTCACCTTATTTCTGGCACTGCGGGTGTCTGCCAGTGCTGGTTCTGCCTCCTTTGAGACATCATTAAAATGGCCGATTTTTAGTCAATCCAATGCTTTCCCGTAGGGAAGGCTTAAATCGGCACGGGGGCGGGGTCAAATGACATTCAGGACCTCATCATAGAGATCCATTGAATTAATGCATCTCTATGAGTAAAATATAGCGTCTCCATGCAGAGCGTGGGGACGCTGAACGGCAGGGCTGCTTACTGTGCAGCACTGAGCCAGGAAGCCCCTCCAGTGGCCATTTAAGGTGTGGTCACTTTGAGGTGTCCCTAGGGGCAATGTAAACACTGCCTTTTCTCTGAAAATGCAATGTTTACATAAAAATGGTCAAATAATATATACTTATATGTATACACAACACAGATGGCAAGCAGATCTCAGCAGTGCCTAAAAAACAATAATATAATACATAGTGTGTACTGTAAAGTAAAAGTGAGTAATATATGATAAATGGTTGACCTCACGAATTTCAGAGCCGTAACAGGCTCTGTATAGCAAGCCCAATGGTGCCTATACAGTCTAGTGATGAATACCCATGGACCACTGTAGCAGATGGATCACGGAGGTAAGGATAACAGCAGCAGAAAATACAAAAATATATTGTAGTGATAAAAACACTAAGGATTAAAAAAATGTCAACAAAAGCCTAAATTCTTCTGGATAGGAAAACAGACGCGTTTCGACAATAAAGTCTTTTTCAATGTCTTTAATGGTTCCCAAGTATAATGCTGCATAAATATCCTGTTTATAATGATGATTACCTTCACCTGTAAGTGCTCTAGTTTGCGCGTGTGACGTCATTTCCGGTCCACGGGGTAAAGCATCACTTTCGGTCCGCAAGATGAGATGTCATATCCTCTTAGAGAGGAGTGATCTGATAGACATCTCCCATTCATGGGATGCGGTGGCCATATTTGTTGAGGGCAACATGCCCTTAAAGAGTCTTTATATGGATGTACAGATAGACAACATGTTTATGTGTCAAAAATATGTTTATGTGTTAAAAGAATATTAGCCAGCAACAAATATATGTTATACAGAAAGAACATATATAATCTGTTAAAAAAGAATAAAAAAAAATATTTAAAATGTAAAAATACCATTGCAATTTAAAGGTACATAGACCTCACTTAACCAATGACAGTTTAGTCAGTGCTAAACGCAATATGAAAAAAAAAGTGCATTCAGACAGGGAGAGAGAAAGAAATGAGCCTAAAGCAGATTAGGGTTTCCCAAAATACATAAAAACTAAAAGGATAATAAGATTAAAAAAAATCAACAAAGTAACAATTAAAAATGTAATATATTATAAAAAATGGATGAGTTCAAAATCTAAATTTAAACTCAAAGGTGCTAAGGTCTCCAATTCAAATATCAATTTGCCCTCTATCTTGCTTAGCTCCTTAAAATAGTTTTCTCCACTCCAATCTTTTTTTCTTTTGGCACATAACAATATAACTTATCATTTTGATAAGTTATATTGTTATATGGCAAAAGAAAAAAGAGACCTTAGCACCTTAGACCATATATCTGTACTCCTATTGAAGGGTGCACTCCTACTCTGTGTTTATACACATTGTTGTTTTTTTATCTGATTATTAGGGTGTTGGGGATACACCTCTTTACACCCTTCTTACACTTTGTATTTAATTGGAAGCACCACACTTGTACCTATCTTACATTTTACATGAAAATGCCTGAAGGAAGCTATTATACTCATCAGAACAACTACATTAAGCTGCAGTTGTTCTGGTGACTAAAGTGTCCCTTTAATAAGAAATTGTGAGGGTTTGATAAAGTAATTGTTAATTTTGGACAGAAAAGGCATAACAGAAACATTCCCAAACTCAGCTACAAAATTATTTTCTGCTTAAATATTTTTGTCTATTATTTGCAGTTTTCTTGTCAATTCACCACAGTTCCAATTCAGTGAATAAACCTTTTTATATATGCACAAATAAATTGATCGTGTAAACTAATGTACGCTACCGTGACATTTTTTCTATTTAGAATGTTGTTTTTGAAAGCAAGAAAGATGACAAAATATCATCCTATTGTCTACGCACTAGTCATGTATGAAATCTTTTTTATATTGCCTTTGTGTGCTTACAGAAACGTTAATGGCTTTACCGGAGGATGGAAACAAAGGGGAAATCAAATTTCAAGCATTGTAACAGTTGTTGTGGGGTACAATTCCCATAACATTTAGCAACGGAATACATCTCTAACACAAATGTTAAAATACCAGAGCTCAACACCATCTATAATACTTATTAAAATGATTGTTATAGAGTGCTATATTATATTTTTGTAGCTTTTTAAAAAAGTTTTCTATATTCTCGATTTACAGGCAATACAGCATGGTATTACGCATGATACAAATAGTGAGCATACACCATATGTTAGATGTTTGTATGGCAAAATCATAGGATTGATGTTTAGGATTGAAGTTACAGTATGTGACAGTGGAACCCACACAGGGAAAAATACTATAGATCACAGAATTAACTGTGCAGGGCTTAAGGATGTCTTTCTGATATGTAAGAATAGCTGAAGGTAAACATACCTAGGTGGAATGATGAGAGGCTAACAACCACAGTGCTGGGTATATGATGGGGGTGACAGATAAATAACTGGCAGGTGGGGGGTTGGAAGGATAAATATAGTAGATATAGCCCGGACTTGTAAAACATATATGGGTTCTTATGAACTCTTAGCATCACCCCTTCATAAGGAACAAGTAGATGAGAAAATTAACACAGAAAACGTTTAGAAACAAAATAAAGAATAAACAATAAACTGTTGGTATATCAGGCAACCCAATCATGATTTCACTGTAGATGAGGAGCTTCCTCATTGTGCAGCATGAATAATTGCGCAAACCCAGGTTGTCAGTTGCACGGAGAGCATTGTTGTTTGAGACCTGGTTGGGTTAGCAGACATCCCAAGCTTCTGGAGGATGGAGGCTACCTATGAGGTCTCATCAACTTTTAAAGTCCCAGAGTCCTGAGGAATCTATAGGCAACGTGGGGTGCCCCATTTGTATAGCATCTAATGAGTGGTTAGTTGCATGGTGAGGAAACACAGAGATCTACGCCATTCCAGGGAAGTTATGGACAGATCTGGGAAGAATGTCAGGTAATAATGTTCAAAGTGATATGGAAATGTATTTATTGTGTATAGCTACCATAAAAGCAATTCTGTCTTGGCCATGCTGGACACGGATTGTAACATCACTGCTCACCCTTAAGAGTGCCTGACACTGGTTTTAGAATGCGTTAACATATTTTTTTAGTTTTAACAATAAAATCTTTTTAAAAATCTGAAACAATCCTTGAGAAATGATATACTGATATTTGGCATATTACTTCACTATACAGTAAAAACATATATACAGTGTTTTTTATTTAACCCCATTGTAAATATATTAATTACAAAATGAAATTATTGGTGACACAGGAAAATTAATGGAACTGCCTGATCCAAAACCAGTTTTAATAAAATAACTGTGTAAAAGTACAGTCACTATGAAGTTATTTGTAAAATATGTTCACAAATCCTATTTGTTTTGAGTAATGTGCTATTGTCTATTACTGCCACCTGGTGGAATATAAGGGAGTCTGCATGTGTGAGGATACAATCATTTCAGTTGCTTCACATTTTGCTTAGTATTTAAAAAAAATATACTCTAGGAGTGTCTATAATGGGATGGAAAGAGAGAAAAGAGACCATTAGAATTCATCTAGACATTGGAAACACACTCTACTATTATACTTACTTCCTTTACTGCATGAAACACAACTACACAAACAGATGTCCATGATCCTGGAGATTTTGGGCATAGAACTAAGATTGGTTTAACCTTGATGGATTTATGCAACAAATATGGCAAATCAAGGTGTATGCCAGCTGGTTTCTGGTGTATACTTGTATCACAATTGGTGGATTGGAACTCAGAATACCTGATCAGCATTAATCCTGTAGGTTTGGTCATTATGCTAGACTTTATCGTGCTACATGCGGCCAGTTTAAAAGGATTCAGATGCCTGTCCTCACCTGGATCCCATGTTAACACCCACCTCAGATCCAGACTCTTGACACACATTGCTTAGCTCACATGTTTCCTCCAGTCTTGTTTCATTAAAAAGATACACACAAATTGCACAAATGTCATCAAAAAGCAAGGAAATAGCTAGGCCCAAACCAAAGCAATGCTGCATCTTAGGTCTCAGGAGCAAACTACACTTATGAGGAAGTGCCAGAGTATGTAAAGTAGTGACAGCTTGCAAACTAAACCAGTTATGGAGTTATGGAATAAATATTTGTAAATCGTGTTGCTTCTGTGTCACATTGGGCAGACTTGTAAAGAGCTTTTAAATGTTGGAACCTGGAGGAACATAAAATTATGTTAAAGCAGACAATTATGGGAACTGTATTATAACCTTGAAGACCCCATAACTTGATTTGATTCTGATGGCAAAGTATTTGATACACCATAGTATAGTTCCATGCAACATCTTTCAAATCGTCAAGATCACAACACCCAATTCATGGCACAAGCGTTCATGTCCTCAGGTCTTCTTCACCATCTACATGCAGCTACAGTGTGTCTAGTGATCAATACTATACCATCCTCACACATTCATATATGGACACACACACATGCACTCCTACACATTGCAGCCTCCTGTACTCTAATACTCCAATATGTATGACTGGACATCAGTGAAAGCAAGTGAATCATGTTATTAAATGCAGATCCCCCTTTACATAACCCAGATAATTCTATGGGATTCAGTCTCTAAAGCCAGAACAATAATACAGAATAGCTCTGCAGTTCCTGATTTAAAGGAAAGTGTATGTGTGTATATATATATATATATATATATATATATATATACAGTATCTCACAAAAGTGCATACACCCCTCACATTTTTGTAAATATTTTATTATATCTTTGAATGTGACAACACTAAAGAAATGAGACTCTGCAACAATGTAAAGTAGTAAGTGTACAGCCTGTATAACAGTGTACATTTGCTGTCCCCTCAAAATAAATCAACACACAGCCATTAATATCTAAACTGTTGTCAACAAAAGTGAATACACCCCTAAGTGGAAATGTCCAAATTGGGCCCAAAGTGTCAATATTTTGTGTGGCCACCATTATTTTCCAGCACTGCCTTAACCCTTATGGGGAGGGAGTTCACCAGAGCTTCACAGGTTGCCACTGGAGTCCTCTTCCACTCCTCCATGACAACATCACGGAGCTGGTGGATGTTAGAGACCTTGCGCTCCCCCACCTTCAGTTTGAGGATGCCCCACAGATTCTCAATATAGTTTAGGTCTTGAAACATGTTTGGCCAGTCCATCACCTTTACCTTCAGCTTCTTTAGCAAAGCAGTGGTCGTCTTGGAGGTGTGTTTGGGGTCATTATAATGTTGGTATACTGCCCTGCGGCCCAGTCTCCAAAGGGCGGGGATCACGCTCTGCTTTAGTATGTCACAGTACATGTTGGCATTCATGGTTCCCTCAATGAAATGTAGATCCCCAGTGTCAGCAGCACCCATGCAGGCCCACCACCATGTTTGACTGTAGGCAAGACACACTTGTCTTTGTACCTGGTTGCTGCCACACACACTTGACACCATATGAACCAAATATGTTTATCTTGGTCTCATTGGACCACAGGACATGTGTGACGGACCACCTGGCACCCCGACTGGGTACCTCCGCCAATTGATGCTTCCTAGCTGTCGTTGAGTACCATAAGCGCTGCACCGTACACCATAAGTACCATAGCCCCTTAGCCACCACAGCTTGGCTGGGTTCTCGCCGTCCCTTCTCACCCTGGACAAACTCCTGGATCCAGCTCTCAGTGGGAAGGCTTCTCCTCCAAGCCAGTATAGCAGATAAAGCAGTGTAGCTCTTACAAGAGCTAGTGATTATAGCAATCCAAATAACAATCCCAGGAGCAGGGATTATAGCAGGTATAACAGTTCCCTCAATCAAGAGACGAGGCTCTGTGTTGAGGGTAAGCAGGAACTCGTTTATTGGTAGCCATAGGGGCACTCCCCCCTGGACCTGAGAGTAAACCACAGCAGAAGCAAATACACAATTACATTGGCTTTCAGATCCAGGACACTCCCACACATAACTAGGTCAATCCCTCCTCTGTACCTAGGAGATAATTGAGTCAAGTACTGTATTAACTCAATTATCTCCAGATACAAAAACACACATTTTTATAGAAAACCCCAAAATATCTTTAAAACATACAAAACCCCCACCCCCTGACAGCTCGATCTGGGTGACCAACATATCCAAAAATCACCCAGATCGCTTCAGGGGTTCAGGAATTTCCTGGAAGTCTTATTTTTGACTGACCGCACGCATGGTCCCATGCCCAAAACAGTTGCAGAGAATCAGGACTTGCAGTTGGTCTAGTTTGGTAGTTTAAAAATGAACAAACTATCGAACATAGTCAATGCTCTTGCCCTGCAGCTTGCTCCTCTCATCCAGACAAATGATTGCACAGAACAGTGCCCTTCTAAATTATATAGTACTGAACACAGGTGATGATGTAAGTCCAGCAGTGTTCGGGAGTTTCTGTGTCCGATTTTAGTTCCATGAGGATCATGCCCAAACACTGCTGCCTGCGTTCATGTAAAAAAGATGGCCGCCCCCTCATGGTTGTCCATAGGAATTGCGGCCACCCAGATGAACAATTAGTACACTGTGTTGAGAACTGTTCCATGGTGTTAATAGGTGTTAACAAGCTTCCAGGTGGTCCCTGGCTCGTGCAGTTGTTCGGTAGTTGAACGGGACAATGTTAGAATAGGAGGGAAATGCAATCTACCGAACAGACAGGCAAATGGAACAGAAAGCTTTTTAATTCAGGGACAGGGAATCTGTCACAACTCCAGTAATCCATGTCCTTAGTCTTCTTGTCGTTAGCAAACTGTTTGCGGGCTTTCTTCTGCATCATCTTTAGAAGAGACTTCCTTCTGGGACGACAGCCTTGCAGACCAATTTGATGCAGGGTGCGGCGTATGGTCTGATCACTGACAGGCTGAGCCCCCACCCCTTCAACCTCTGCAGCAATGCTGGTAGCACTCATATATCTATTTTCCAAAGACAACCTCTGGATATGATGTTGAGCACGTGCACTTAACTTGTTTGGTCGACCATGGCGAGGTCTGTTCTGAGTGGAACCTGGCCTGTGAAACCACTGTATGGTCTTGCCCACCTGTATGGTCTTGGCAATCGTATTATAGCCTAGGCCATCTTTATGTAGAGCAACAATTTTATTTTCAGATCCTCAGAGAATTCTTTGCCATGAGGTGCCATGTTGAACTTCTAGTCACCAGTATGAGAAAGTGTGAGAGCGATAACACCAAATTTAACACACCTGCTCCCCATTCACACCTGAGACTTTGTAACACTAACGAGTCACATGACACCGTGGAGGGAAAATGGCTAATTGGGTTCAATTTGGGCATTTTCACTTAGGTGTGTACTCACTTTTGTTACCAACGGTTTACACATTAATGGCTGTGTGTTAAGTTATTTTGAGGGGATAGCAAATATACACTGTTATACAGGCTGTACACTTACTACTTTACATTGTAGCAGAGTGTCATTTGACTCATTTCTTTAGTGTAGTCACATGAAAAAATATAATAAAATATTTACAAAAATGTGAGGGATGTACTCACTTTTGCGAGATACTGTATATGCAAAATGGAATGGAGGCAACTTTTCTTATAGCATGATTCCAATCTCCTAGTGTTCTCATAGATCCAAACATATTGAAATAGGTTTTATGCAAAATAATGTCGACAGCTAAATAAACATCTTTGTCACTGATATTGTTTATATCTTCCCATACCTGGGACCTGGGGATAATCTAATCTTGCAATAATTCTTATCATACCATCAATATGGTGTCCACACATGGAATCTTTAGAATTGCATATACAACAAAATATGTCTTATTTCAACTCCTCCACCAACTGATCTATTTAGGTTTTGTTCTTCAGTAATCGCTCTCTATCAACTTGCAGAAAAGGCTGTTATTTCAACAAAAAACCTCCAATGGCCTTCAGTAATTCAGGGCACTGTTGAATACATCTGTTGACAACATGAGGGACTAAAATAACATTAGCCTGTCTTTGAGCAACCTTGAGGAATGATATATGCACTTGGTTCTTAAAGGTACACATATGACAAAGAGAAGAGGTAAAATTATATTTGAATATAGTTATATGAAATCATATTTAGCAAGCAAAATACAGACAAATCAGTCACTTTTTTTTAAAAAACTAAACTAATAATTTAAAATGTAACTGTCATAGCATACTAAATTGTCAGAAAAAAATTATCATTTGCAAACTTACCAAAAGGTTTTTTTTTTAGCAAATTAAATCGAAATGGTATAACTGAGTTGTTGTAATAGCTGAGCCGGTGAATTTTTCTTTACCTCGGTTTTAGAATACTTTTTTTCTTTTGTATTTAAATTGCTAAATTTCAGAGTTTAGTACAGGATTCTCTAAGCTCTGGCTTTCTGGATGTTGCTGATAGCTAGAGAATCATAGGAGTTGTAGTACAGCAACACCTGGAGGGCCAGAGTTTAGAGTCCCTAGTTTAGTGAATAACAATGAAGAGTCAAATATTACCATAGAAACCAACGTCAAAGTACAATGTACTTGCTCACTTTTATAACTTTAATCCAAATTTGATGTTTAAACATATCCCCAGGTATAATATCCTACAACCACCAACAGAATTCTCACGAGTTACCCTGCACAGCATATTGCCATAAATACATTTAGTTTAGTGAACACAATGCAAGGCATTTTGTTAAACATAATTATATACCTATTTTGTAACAGTTCAATGAGCCCCGTTTCTCTGATAAGAATATCAATTGAAAAACAGAAAAAAAATATCCGTTACATTTGGAGATGCACAGCTTCAATGTATGCCTCCAAGACTTACATTTCAAATTGATCCAGTTCATATTAGCTTTCCACTTGTATATAAAATTAAAATGAAAAAAATGTGACAGCTGTGACGGTAGTCACTATCACCTGGAGCTTCAGAAAGGCTATTTACTTAGGTCCCTGGACTATTCTTATGTTTTAGTTACCCTGTACCCATTATAGGTGCAGGGTGTTTGTAATGTAATTGTTTAGTGTTATATGTAAGTGTGCTCTCCTGTATTAGTAATGCTTGCAATCAACTAGGTGGATTTGGCTGTGGAGCATGTATAGAGCCACCTGTTGGTTGCAAGAATCTAGCATCCGCAAGTATTTTCTGTATGCACTACCTGAATAGCAAGGATTGCTAATTTGCATATTCAGGTAGATTTGCATATTGGTATTTTGGAAGCAGGAGAGATGTTTTGTGTTAATTATTGTCTTTCTCCACCCCTTTATAAATATGCTATTAGGTTGCGGATGACATGCAAATCTACCTGTCCTCTCCTGATCTCTCTCCACCCATCTTGACTCGTGTCTCTGACTGCCTCTCTTCGATCTCCAACTGGATGGCTGCTCACTTCCTTAAACTCAACCTGTCCAAAACAGAACTTCTGGTCTTTTCTCCCTCAAGTGTTACTACTCCTGTATCTGTCTCCCTCCAAGTCAACGGCGCTACCATCACCTCTACCTCACAGGCTCACTGCCTGGGTGTTCTTTTTGACTCCAACCTCTCCTTCACCCCTCATATCCAATCAATCACCAAATCCTGTCGCTTCCATATAAAAAACATAGCGCGCATTCGCCCCTATTTAACCCCAGATGCGGCTAAGGTGCTGGTCCATGATCTTGTTCTCTCTCGCCTTGACCTCTGCAATACCCTTCTCAGTGGTCTTACATGTTCCCAGATTGCACCGCTGCAATCTATAATGAATGCAGCGGCGAGGCTTATTTTCCTGTCCGCTCGCACCTCCCACGCCTCCCCGCTCTGTCAATCCCTGCACTGGCTTCCAGTTAAATATAGGGCTCAATTTAAAATTCTGGTGCTTGCTTACAAGTCCCTACAAAATGCTGCTCCAACCTACCTATCCTCCCTAATACACACGTATGTCCCGTCGAGGCCCCTACGCTCTGCCAAAGACCTACGTCTATCCTCTATCCGTACTCCCACCTCTGATGCTTGCCTCCAAGATTTCTCCAGGGCTGCACCTCTTCTGTGGAACGCCCTTCCCTTCTCCGTAAGACTTTCACCCAGTCTCCACTCATTAAAAAAATCATTGAAAACTCACTTCTTCAAGAAAGCATATCAGTTAAACTGTAAGCAGGTTTTTATCCCCCACCCCCATGACTCCTCTCCTGCAACTGTCAAAAATGACCTACTAAGCCCTCAATGAATACTTTTCTAACAACCTACTTCGTACCCCTACTTTTACCCTTTGTGTCACTATACCCCACTCCCTCTAGAATGTAAGCTCATTGAGCAGGGCCCTCCACCTCTCTGTTCCTGTACGTCCAATTGTCTGGTTAAAATTACATGTCTGTCAGTCCACCCAATGTACAGCGCTATGGAAAGTGATGGCACTATATAAATAATAAAATAATAATAATAATAATTATAATTCTGTTTTCTGACATGTTTTGGTTATTTGTATTTTATTAAGTTTGTCACAGCAAGTTTTATGTAACGAACATATGGGCTAGTCCCAAGTAAAATAAAGTATTGCATGTTAGTTCCACTTGGAATTGGGTGTCCTGTGTGAATTTGTAGGGATCCCAGTGACAGAGTCTTCAGACCTGTTTGCTGGGTGCACGATGCCTTTAGCACTGGCATAAATCAAACAGAGCTAGGCCTGAGGGCAGCATTTGCCTTTGTAAAGGCAATAATTATAATCACTGTAAGCAGAGCTGCAGAAGGGACCATACCTGCCTGGAAGGAAAGCTGCGGAGGAATAGGCAGGAGTGGACGATATCTGCTTGGAAGGAGACCAGCAGCCTGGTCGGGTGAAAGAGCTCCTGAGAGACCTCCAGGGTCCCTGCAAGTGGCTAGGAAGCACATTGGGCGAACGTACTCGGTTGGAGTACAGGAGCGCCATCACTACAAATATAATTATATAGCACATAACAAAATAAACAAACTTTTAATAGCCAACAGTTGATAAAAAATGTTATTTTTGAGGTTATGTTGAAAATACTAAACATACAGAAAATGTTAACAGACAAAACAAACAAATTAATGAGATTTCTTAAAGTGGCACAGACAGCTTTGCACATTTTTGGCAACAATGTATTTAATCTGTTAGATTGGTTGGTCTGCTGCTTATTTTGTGATCTACCCATCATTTTTGTGATACAATGGATTCATCAATCTTCGTGTCACTATTTCCACTAGAAAAGCATTTTGTTTCACGTCTCTTTTTTCTGACACTATACATTTTTGATCTTTTCATAAAACAATAGTTCTGTGAAAAATAGCAGAATATATACAGTGGAAAAAAAACAACACCTTTAGGCTATTGTTAGAACAATATAATATGTACAAATAAATAAGGGTCCAAAAACAAAAGACACTTTTTAGAACACTTTGATAAATGTTCTCCTTTATTGTCATACTTGTTATGCGTGTGGGTGTGTACAGATAGTTACCAACACAAACATATGACTAGTACTAAACATATGAATATACAGAAATAAAAGACAAAGTGCAGGTTTTTATAATTGGTTTACTCATGCTGTCTAGTTTATTGGTGGAGCATCAGTGGCAAAAATCTAAAGTTTTAGGAACCCAGCTCCTTTGCTAAATACAATTAACGTCTTCACCATGCCAGTGGTGTACACTCAATTCCGAGGGTATATGGTCTCATGACCCAGAATTGTGTTAAATAGTTAAATTCATTTATTGCAAATTAATTTGTTTGATTGATATGCTAACAGCAGAGATCACATTACCATTATAGCACCAGTTGTGTGTGCTGAGCTTCCAGCTATACATCTATAGCTTACACAGCAGATTTGCACCTCCTGCTGGATGCAGAGCATTGCCAGCGCCCTCTTGGTAGAAGCCTGGAAGAAAGAATTCAGAAGGGTCTGCACCGAGTTGGAGGTGCAGAGCTGCCTGAGAGCCCACAAGACCACGTGGGAGTCCACTGGACCACGAGAGAAATGAAGAATTACCCCCTCTCTGCACAATGGTACCCAGGAGATGGCAATGGTAAAATAAAAAAAGTTCAAAACATGCACTGTGTGGGAAAGCTGGTCAGAGATGCACACCCTCTGCACACAGTCTACCCAACTCATCCTGGCACACAGACATCTACCCACTCACCATTGCAAGAGTCACGCACCCACTCTCTCAGCCCCCTTAAACAGTCACCCTGGGACACTCACCACCCACTCTCACCTCACACAGTCACCTTGTCATGCTCACCATCCACACTCACCTTGCACAATCAGCCTGTCACACTCACCACCCACTCTCACCTCACACAGTCACCTTGTCATGCTCACCATCCACACTCACCTTGCACAATCAGCCTGTCACACTCACCACCCACTCTCACTTCACACATTCACCCTGTCATACTCACCCCCAATGCGCAGCCTGCCATACATTCAATGTAGACAATGTGGGGCATGTTACATATTCAGAAAATGTTATTTCTGTACAAAACTGTTTTCTTATCTTTAACTTGAGTTATTTGATACATGATTTCTTTGTTTTTCTATCCAGTCAAAATTTTTGTTTTTGTGGCCATTAAATAATATGCTTCCTATGCCTCCTGAAGCATAAAATAGTTACTTACCAGGACACTCAAAATACTTGGATTCTGGTGGAAACCACTTGGCAACGTTGAGACTTACTTTAGAAAGATACATGTGGAAATATGTGTAATATGTAATAATAATAATAATATGTCATAATATAAGAAAATATGTATCTGCAAATATATTTTGAACTATGAAAGTGTTATAATATTTCTAGAAAGTACATGATAGTTGCAAGTTTGCACACTACACACAGTAACCACTCCTTTATCCTATTAATCCCAATTGCATTACTCCAAGGTAGACACCTAGTGGCAAAACTACAGATCTATATTCATCTATGTTCTACAGCAAAATCTAATTACATTACTGATATTGATACAAGTTAACAGTCAACTATTTTAATAATTGAACATTATCTTACAAAACTGTTGCAATTCTAGTACACCTATGATATAGTAGAACAATGTGTAACATTATTATATTCTCGCGTTTCATTCCCTCTAAGCACTTTTGGTGTGTGGCATAGCATTGTACAGTTAAAGGGACACTATAGGTACCCAGACCACTTCAGCTCATTGAAGTGGTCTGGGTGCAGTGTCCCTATTGCACTTAGTGCAGCAATGTAAAACATTGCAGTTTTAAAGAAACTTCAATATTTTTACTGCAGCGCTAAGTCTGCATTTCCTGGTTCCTAATGGACCTCAGGTCCTGTAACTGATGCTGGACATCCTCAGCATCCGATTTTTCCCTATAAGAAAGCATTGATTCAATGCTTTCCTATGGGGAAGTCTAATTTGCCGCGCATGCCCATTAGCGCCTGCTTATCGCGTGACATCAAAGGGAGCGGAGCCACGACCCAGCACATTGTTTGCTGGGGTAAGGTAAGTAAAGGGTTTTTAACCCTTTATTCACTGACTAGGGAGCTTTAGGGGGGGGGAAGCAAAGGGAGCTATAGTGTCAGGATACAGCTTTGTATTCCTGGCACTTATAGTATCCCTTTAAGGGAACCTGTTTCAGGAACCGGTTTAGCATTCACACCCTACAGTTTAAATGGAATTCGTTTTTTTATTATTCTGTGAGGTTTCTAGGGAAATTGCTTCCTTAATTGTTTAAATTGATGCCTATTAAAGCCTTCAAAGACTGGTTTGGGCTTAGCACTGTATATTGAGACATGGAAGAATAAAGCTGTGAAGTCTTTATGATTTATTTACCATGACAATGTTACCATTTTACCTATTGATTACTACTGTAATATTTCAAACTTGCAGTTACATGTAGCCATTAATATTTTTGTCTGATGGAATTTGGTTGGCAAATATTTTAATTGTATGCAATCAAATGTCTCCCCCTCGATTCCTTGCCCCTCCCAGCTGTAAATTCCTGCAAATAACTGTCTATCTCTATTCCTTAGGCTCAGTTTCATAAAGCAACTAACAGAAAGAAAGTCCCTTCATTTCCATTACGTACCACCAACCCACCCACCCCTTCTGGTTCCTTCTAGCTTTATAGCATGCTCTTCCAGTTGTTAGACATCACACTCAATCACCTCCTCATCCCCCCTTTAGATGTTACCAATTACTGCAATTATACTTTTCATTCTCTAAGCCATCACCTCCAAATTCCCCCAGCTACCTCTTGTCTCATCTCCTCATTTTAACCTTTGGATTGGAAGCTCACGGGCTATTTTGCAAAGTTCTCTATATAAAGGATCTTCAGGGGTTAAACCTCCGCTCATGGGCAAGGCCCTCCTTACCTTTTGTGTTCATCTGTATATTGTACTGTCTTTTTCCCAATCGTACCATGCTATGGAATATATAGGCGCTTTATAAATGCCAGTAGTAATACTAATAATAAGTCACAATGCTGATGTGAATAGCTGAAAACGCTTCTGAGTTTGTTGGGAGGATCTGATAAATGATTGTTATGACTTACATTTGCATGAAATATTTGTTTTACAGTGCAAAGTTATTCCTTTTCAAATTAAATCTCTTTAAACAGTGTACAGAGTTTGTAAATGTTTTGTTTAATAAACACTTGAGAATTCACAGTTTATTTTGTTTTCATTGAGACGTATTACTTATAGTACTTACAAGGAACATTGCCCACAGGTTATATAAACATTGATTTTAGAACATCTATGCCTCTGGAATTCTGTTGGTTACAAGATCTCATGAAAACTTAAGATGATTGCACGATAAACTGTAATTATGCTATTTTTATATTTATTTATATTTGTATATTATTGTTACTATATTATTATTATTATTATTATTATTATTATTATTATACTTTTTGTTTTTGTTGTCAACATACTTTTTTGCTTATAAAACATTAACATATTATAAAGCACAGAACAGGTAGGCAAAGAGTACAAGCTAAATGTGTCAAATGTATTGGGAGCAAGAAGTGATCTGCTCAGACAAGCATCTCGCAGGGCAGGGGTGCCCAATAGGTAGATCACCAGATGTTGTAGAACTACAACTCCCATGATGCTTTGCATGTCTACAATGCTTTAGAATGGCAGAGCACCACGGGAGCTGTAGTTTTAAAATATCTGGGGATCTATCTTTTGGACACCCCTGATGTAGGGTAACTAAAAGAAGTCAGAATTGGAATTCAAAGGGGATGTTAGGCCAAAATAGCTGAAATTAAAATTTTGAGGACTTAGAGCTTGTGTTCCAATCTGGCTATTGTGACATAAAATGTGAAATTCACTTGGACTTCCTGCCATGTCACACTTGTGAATAACTTATAGTAATGTACCTATACATTCTCATATAAAGTTCCACTTGTATACAGCACACATGAAATTAAAATGTTACCAATATGATGTAATATCAATCATTAGTAGCTGAAGAACAATGGGGTTCATTCAATAAACAGTAAACCGTAGGGATTTGTAAACTAGACTATATAAAAGCACACTCCTGGAGTGTATTAGGTGTGTGCCACAGAGTGTGTCCACTCTGTATTACTTTACAAAAATGCCAATTTGATGTGAAATCAGCACTTTTGCAAAGTTCTCATGATGCAATCTCCCATCTGTCTAATTGACAGCCAGGTTGGTGTTATGTAATCACTTTATAAATGCCCATTAACATTGTGTTCTTTCTACAGGATTTGGCTGATTGAACAAAGCATAGAGAATCATTGGTTTTGTTAAATAAAGGACATTGCTGTTCATGCACCCTAGACCCCAATGCATCTCTAAGAAAAATATATTGCATTGACTGATAGATCATCACCTAGGGTCAGAGCAATGCTGCGGTGAGAGGATCTTCTTGCTGCTGGATTAGAGCTTTTTTTTTTTACTGGAGTTGGGGTCCTGAAATCTAAATCAAGTATAAAAAACTGAAGCATTATAGATATATGTGTCATTCAGGAGTGTTCCTTTAAGCAGAATAGTAAACTATACAGACATGGAGAACGGTTCAAATTCTTCTTTTTTTTAGCTTTAATTTTGCATTTTTATTATAGATCCCAATTGGCTGTTTAGTCAATAAACCACCATTGATTACGACATCTACTGGACCTAAGTTGCATAACTATAGCTGAATACGCCCAGTACAGAATGTTTAGCAAACTACCATTATTGTCTCACATACCTACAGGTTTGTGCAAGTTTGCGACTTAGTAGTTAAGAACAAAAAAAAACAAAAAAACAGAGAGCAAAAACAAGGTAGACTAAATCATTAACCCATTAATTAAAGATTCCAGAAACATATTCAAAAATTGTGCTGTCTTTATTGTGGATACCCTTGTCCAAAAGCAATAGATCTCCTTTCGATTATCCAACATTTTCTAACATCAAAATTACTTTGTGTTTATTGTATAACTGTTTGAATTGTTTTCTTTTTTTTTTTCATTTTTGTATCTTCAGAATGTATTCATGTAACTTTATGTATTTACTATACTACAGTCACATGCATAAATTAGATTCTAATCCTGTTTTGAAGTTAATGGTTTGGAAAAGGTCTATTGGTGGTTGGCCAAAATATTGCTGTATATCAGACAGCGAAACCTCTAGCTCTCCAGCATAAGTTAAAATTAAATTACAGTGATTAATAGGCTCTCTGTGGATTTGGAAAGCTGTTGGGGCCAAAAAACTTGGATGCACTGTTCTTTCTATGTTTATATAATTTTGGATTCTTAAAATAAATGTTTTGGTAAACACACAGGTTTAGTTTTGATATAATTCTGTTTAGATAATTATTGTTTTATTGGATGATTTGCGAATGCACTGTCATCTCCGCTGAGCCCAAAGACGAACAGTTGATTAACAGGTATTGTTTTTGATGCATAAGAAACAGACTTAACCTGGTACCACCCCAATGAAGATGAGCAAATAGAATATACACTAGTCAACTATATTCAGGACTTTTCTTTACATAAGTGTATATTCTGTTTGCTTATTTTATGTTTTATTTTACCTGTTTTAATACTTTTGTGCCCAATAAATTTAGTAGCACTTTACAAATCCCAGGTGGGGATCATACCACCGGAGCCTTAGCCATAGAGCAGTTTGTCTTCTCCACCTTTGTGAGTATTTACTATTTTCAATATTTTACCAATTTTATTGTAATAGAGAGCACTATTATCTGCTTTCTATTTTTTTGTCATTTTGGGTCCCACGACACCATCTTCTATGGACACTCACCAACACATCATGTAAAAGGAGAATATACCACTATACACTATCAAAACTAGAGCTGATCATAGCTCCACCAAATGTGAGAAAGCTACCGTTGTTTAATTACCTATTACTAATTTGAGATTACATATTACACCATTGCATTTCTTGTTTTCTTGTCTTGCATAAATGTATGGATTACACTAGGAAATCTTCTACCCATCATATTCGCTGATACAAGGAACTACTACCTACCCAAGAATTCCTATTGAACTGCAAAATTAATTTTAACATGGTACTCATAATTATTTATAGACTATTTCGGACTATTTTTAAGAATGCTTTGAACTATTTTATTTACCCACACCTACTGTGTACTATTGGAAAGAGCACTTTTTTCCTCATTCCTTTACTTTTGTGGCACAGCCATTTCTTCTTTGTTGTTCAAGGTGAGCGTTATACCTATTTAATACTTTTAAGGTATTTTATTTGATTGCCCTACACATTGGACGTCTCTCTCTTTTATCTTGCCAGAACAAATATCAGAGTGGAGGAGTGGTGTTATGCTTTCCTAAAAGTGTACAAGACTTACTTACAGAGCCAATATATATAGGCTCTTTTAAATGTGAGTGATCAATTGTTCTCAAAAAAGAATTTCATATCTTATTACCATCTAAACTAATTATTTTATTTATTTTTTGTATATTGAATGTTTTATTTTGTTTTGTACAGAACAGAAAAGAGAAAAGATCATCATGTTATCATGAAACTCGCAGGTCCCTAAATAATTAGAAAGCATTTGGTCTCACAGTACCAGGCCGAGGCTACTAACATCACAGAAAAATACCAAAGATTGCGAAAGGAAGTTATGTGAATTGTCTATGTCTAATCATGGTTTGCATTTAGGTAACAGTATTTCCAAATGCTGTTGCTAACTAAATAAAATATTAACGAACATAGACAAAAACAGATTTGGAGACACATAGAATCGTCTATTGCTCTCCCCAGCTAAAGCCTCACATGCACAGTAGTTATTATGGTCCTTATCAAGTAATGACCTCTAGGCAACGTCTGTAGACTTTGAGGAGGATGGGTTTTAAAAAACCGCAGTACGCTAGTCAGCAATGTGTCTGTAGTTGTCTTAAAATAGGCCTCAATGTGTATTCTTGTTGTTTCACTACAGTCCATCTTACATGAGTAATAAGCTACTAGGGTCAAGTCAGGTGTTTGTCTACATGTGAGTTTTTAAAGCAAATATGATGTACATGTCAGGCATCTTGAGTTATGATCATTGTGGTTATGGAGTCAGGGGATTATGCATTTTCAATGGGGTAGTTGGATATGTGGGTAAGTTAGCCACATCTTCACAGTATGATTCAAAAACCTGAGAGGTGCGCTATTCAGTGCCTTACACGTCATACCAGAGGTGTCCATCCCACCACCATGAATTGGAAAGAAGAGTAAAAGGTTCGCTGTTCGGGGGCCAGATTTTGACCGAAGGTTAGAGTGAGAAGTTCAGCAATAGGGGTTCAAGAGGTGTAAACTAAGATAGGGCTAAAGGCGAGAATGAAAGTGGGGTAGGAAAATGAAAGTGAGGCGTGCACGGGCTTGCCTCCTCCATCTCAAGTGGCCATCTGAGTCACGTCACCGGCGCCCGTTTGTGCAAGATATACATACCATGGGCTCCATTGCTCTGTGTATTTGGTGCTCCGACCCAATAATTCCGCTATTTTAGCTTCTGCTGTGTGTATCTCTTCCACCCGTGGTAACCATTGGCTTATGCTCGGGTGCCGTGTTTGCTTCCAAAAAACAGGTATCAATGATTTGGCTGCATTGAGCAAGTGTCTTAGAATAGATTTTTTGTATTTAGAGAGTGGGAGGTCATTTGCGTTTAAGAGTACATTTTCAATATTGAAACTCGGGGTTTCACCCAGGATCTTCATTAGTTCGTGTTTAATCTCATCCCAATACAGTTTTATCCTATTGGAGTCCAACCATATGTGACGTATAGACCCGGCGCCGATTTGCATCTCTAGATGTTGTCCGGGATCAGCGGGAATATTCGGTCCAGTAAGGTCGGTGTGCGATACCAGTGAGAGCTTGAGCATTATATCTAAGTCCTGTGATAGATGGTGTTTTCCTAATTTTGCCCACAAATGGCTCTAAGTTTAGGTCAAAGATCAGGGGTGATCGTGGGCTGCCCAGTCTGTTGCTGTTACATATGGTGAAGCTTTATGTGAGAGCCCCATTGACTCTAACCCTTGCACTTGGATTTGTGTAGAGTGTTGCAATACTATTGAGCATTCTGCTGCCGAATCCTAACTTGGATAGCGTTGCCATCATGAAGTGCCAGTCCACCCGGTCTTGCTTGGTGTTGTTTCGAGAACATTTGTAGGGTGCAATCTCTCATCTCACGACTTGAGGTAATGACATGGGTGGACCAGACGAGACCTGAAGGGCTGTATCCTTGTTGCCAGGATATTGGAAAAATGTTTTATATCAATGTTGATTAGGGAAATTGAGCGGTAATTGCTGCAATTTTCCGGGTTTTTACCTTGTTTGGGGATAACCGTAATTGTTGTGGTTAAGGATTCCTGATGGAACGAGGTTCCTTCTTGCAATCTATTTAGTGTCGTTGTTAGCCTCGGCATCAACATATCTATGAATTTTTTAAAATAGTGTACTGGAAGGCTGTCTGTCCCACATGCATTGTCATTTTTTGCAGTTTTTATTGTCGTACGGACTTCATCTTCAGAGATAGGAGCATCCAGTACTCTTGCCTCTTCAGGTGTAACAGCTTCTGGGGTAAATCCTCACAGGTATAGCTTTGCGTCATTGTGTGTCATGTTGGGAGGAATTCCCGTTGTGGTCATGGATATTGTAGAGTTTTGCATAAAATTTACAAAACTCGATTTCTATTTCTTCTGGGAACTGCGTTACGTTGCCCCAAGATGTCCACAGAGAATGTACTTGGGCCTGGGTTTGTTGGCCACGTAGCATGCGAACAAGCAGTTTTCCACCTTTATTTGCATGTATATAAAAAAGGCTTTGGAATGTTGCAGGTTCCCTAAGTGTTTGCATTCTAGTAGTTCACTTAGCTGACGGCAAGCGGTTAACAATTGCTGGTATTTACTCTCTGGCTGGGTTCTTTTATGGAGTATTTTCAGTTGTGCAGTTTTGTCATTAAGCTCTTCAATTTGTTGTCTAGTTTCCCTTTTTTTCTGGGTGGCTATTCTGATAAAATGCCCTCTGAAAACGCTCTTGTGTGCTTCCCAGAGTGTCATGTCTGGCATCTCATCGGTTGCATTCTCTGCAAAGTATTGTTTGAAGTGTTGTGTCACCTGCTCCTGTGTTGTGAAGTTTGATAGGAGTCATGCGTTTCATTTCCATGCTGCTCGGGTAGGATGGAACAGAGAGGTGAATCCATTGATACTCTGATGGAACTGTAGTCATACCAAGATGTAGAGACTATGTTTGCCTTCTGTAGGTGTGTGAGGTCCTCTTATTAGATTAAGATGTAATCAATGCGCAAATGTCTACTCTATAGCAGAGTAATACATATAGTCTTGGCTTTCAAGGTGGAGGGCTCTCCAGGTCTACACTTTATTCTATTATTTTATTTTTTGCATATTTGATTATATATTATATTATATATTTATATTATATTTGGTTTTATCAAGATTATGTGTTTTAAGTTACCCTCTTGTCTTACAGCGCTCCAATAAGGGTATAGATTTTACTTGTACCACTTGTTGTTTTTGTGTTTTTTGATGTGTGTGGAGAGGAGGGTATTCCACACAGTTGAATTGAGCTGCTGGTTTAATTTACATTATTTCACTTAAGCACTTTTGCAGTAACACACTTCCTCCTAAAGCAGGTTTGTTTGTATTGGTAAATCTATTTTGAGTTATTTACCTTTAGATGCACTTGTGTAGAAATTATTAAATTAAATTAAATAAAAATGAGAAAATTATTAATTTTTTTTCTAATTGATTTTATTCATGTTTGATATTGTGTTATGTATACATAAAAGATTTCAAAATAAAGCCATGTTGTCTCCGAAAATTTTTAAATAATATCTACGGATGCACTTAAACAGAAAGGGTGAATTTGTGGTAGAATGAAAGAATTACAAAAGTGCCAAAAAGGCCATTGCATCTCTAAAGAGCCTTGTTTTTGTACGAATATTATGATAACTATACTATTCAGTATACTTATTTAATGTAGTACCATAAAAAGATTGTTTGCTTAGAAATTTTCAAAATGATGGGTAAAATGGGTCTGGTCCTTTTTGTTGAGTACTTGACAAGCTTTCTCCACGTTTTTTGTCATTCCAGGAGGTCCACAGCTAAAGACTCCAATTTTTTGAACCTTTAAGACAAAAAAACAGACATATTTCATAGTCTAATTAAAATTAGAAATATGTATTATGAAGCATTACATTATGAAATAATCATTAACTGAAAGTATGACAATAATATATCATAATAGCAAAAAAATTGCAATGTTGCAATGCTTATTACCCATTTAAGAAAATAGTTTGTTTTAACATTTTTTTTCATCTGGAAAATGTGACTTCTGTAAGTATTCACTGAAGAAATTATTTTCACACCATAACTAATGCAGTACACAATGAGTGAATACCCCACAATGGAAACCTACTAATGCAACTGACTATTTTATGAGGTTTGAAAAAGTGTTTCCACTTTGTGAATGGAAGTTGCTCAAAACAGGCAATAAGAGAGCTATGGTTAATGTAATAATTTAAAGCACCAAAACAGATTTAGTTTTATGAAGGTGTTTTAGTGTATAGATCCCTGCAATCTCACTGCTCAGTTCTCTGTCATGTAGGAGATAAATCACTGTTTCTGTTTATGCAATCATTGCCACTCGTTCCCTGGCTTTGATTCAAATAGTCTACATGAAAAAAAAATGGTTTAATTTTCATTCAGGTGTGACAGCATAGTGTATTTACATTGGAGGTTTTTATCTCCAACTCTATAAGTTGAATTTTAATCACACACAGAAGCCTTCTGCATGGTCTAGAAGGCATTAAACAGCGCAGGAGTGTCAGGAAATTTAGGGATCCTATACATAGAGTGTAGTAGAATAGTAACATGTACCAGACCTTAGAATGGCTGGGCTGGCGTCACAAGGACAGAGAGTAAACAGGGACAAGCTGAGGTCTGGGGAGCCACAAGTCAAGAACAGAGAGGGTACAAAAGCGGAGTCAAATGGTAACAGAAGGTAGAGTAGTCAATTAAGTCAAAGTCAAAACCAAGAGTACAAAACCAATTTTGAAGCCACACCCCAAAATGTTTGAATTTGGACGTTTGGCACGTGCGCACCGCGGTGACATCATTTGCGTCATTATGTTGTTGCACGCGTGCCACGTCATACAAAGCCATATCGGCCAGTGTTGGAACCGCTGGACAGAAGCCTGGGACTGAGGAGAGTTTACCTTTCCTTTTGCAAACAGTTCCCAATACAGGTAAGCATGACAGGTACCCTGACAAGGAGAAATGTAATTCTAAATGAAACACACTGTGTAATAAAGTTTAAACATATCCAAAGGGAGTGAGGGTAGAGCAAACCTTCCCCTTGCAGGCATACTGCCAGCAAAGGAGAACCTCCTTACATCTGTATGCTGATGAAAGATGTAAGTTTTGCACAGAATTGATGTTAGGCATCACATGTGCCATGCGTGAAAAAAGTCCACATCATAAAAGTGGAGATTTCTCTCTTTGTGCAGTGTTTCAAGCAGAGATGCTGCATATACAGACTCCTACTACCAAGACCACTTTAAATAACTGAAGTAGTCATGGTGGTTGGAGTAACCTTTTAAAGAAGCAGTTTTGGTATATAGATCATGATGCTGTAGGAACTTGCCTTTTCTTCCCTGGCTGTGACACACACAGCCTCTATAAAAAAAAAATGGTTTCATTTTCATTCACATTTTACAACACAGTGTGTTTATTTTACAAATTCTTGTCTCCCACTCTATTACTTCAACATTATTTACACACAGAGCCTGTTATTCACTAAAGTGAGAATTCAAAGTGATAGTGTGGGGAAGGGGGACAGTGTGGGGGCAGTGTGGGAGGGTACAGTGTGGGGGCAGTGTGTTTGTGTTGGCAGTGTGTCAGCGGCCACGGTCCCACCGGGACCTATGGAAGGACCAGTCCTGCATTACATACAAGCACACCCCTGACATTGAAATTATATACAAACACATTCCTGCATTCAAACACAAACACTACTCACAAGTACACCATTTCATTCAAATGGCAACAGTACAAATACCCACCTACATGCACACATATACTCTATAGTATACAAACACATGCTTACATTCAAACACTGCTCACAAATACAATCCTGCAAGAGCAAATGATAGATCCACAGCTGTCATAGCATCAATGGAATTGTACAACAGATGGGGATCTACCTTTTGCTCACTCTTGCACCAGAGGGGGGTGAGGAGGAGGGGCAAAAAATGTTTTACACCAAGGCTCTCTCCACATTTGTTCCACCACTGTCACAGCCATGGGAGGTGTGGCTTGGGCTGCATAAAAAAAACTACTTAACTTCTAAATGGCATAGAATTGAGCTGTGGGACGGCCAGGGCATTATCTCTTTATTAATTCTGCTTTGTTAAAAGGACACTTCAGGCAATACTACTTTATTGCATTTTATACTTTTAGCCTCATTAATATGCTGTATTTTTGAATGCTCAAATATGTATAATTTTGCATAAAATAAATGTTTTACAGAATGCTGCACCATAAGCCTGCCTCTTTAGCCGTACCCCCTCACTCCAGAAAAATACTTCCTCATCAAAATGGTATGTTTCTATGTTTTGTTTCTATGTATGCACACAGCTCAGTCACTGACAGTACTGAATGATCTGAACAACAAAACATCCTGCAACAGGAGGAAAGGATATCCAGGGAGGCATATAGAAAGGATAACACCACCGGCTCGTAGCTAAAAACAGCTCACTCAGTGCTGTAGGGGCTGTGACTATGTGCATACCTTTTATAAGGAAGTCATTCTGGCATGAGGGGTTGTATACAAATAGAGCATATTAATTAAGTCAAAATCTATCAAATGCATTACATTGTATTGATGTCCAGCGTGTCCCTTTAAGCTAAACAGTTAAATTTGCTGTAAAAAATATAAATCCTTGGTAAATATGTTTTGCATGCATATTTTAATGCAAAGGAATGTAAAACAAAAAATGGTTGGTAAATCCATTCTCGATTGTCCAGAGAAAAGCAGAATTTCAATCAAAAACCACATTATTTAAGTTTTTCTCAATGGCCAGGCACCCAACTGATTAACCCCTTAAGGACACATGACATGTGATATGTCATGATTCCCTTTTATCCCAGAAGCTTGGTCCTTAAGGGGTTAACTAAGCAGTATTTTTCTAGGAAATTGTCTCTATTAAATATTGACTCAATAAGTAATTGCAGGCAAATATTTATGAAACTGAGCAAGAAATAAAAATGATAGAAAAAAAAGAGAACATTCAATGTTCCTAATGAAATCACATAATTCAGTCCAAACCTAATTGGCTCCGGTATTTCTATACTAACTGGGTTGTGATAGCCAACATTACTAAACCTGCAGAATACGGAAACATTTGTTTCAGCCGAATCACTTCTGCCGAAAAAAATATTTGTTTTGAGACAGACGAATTTTGGCCATATGGCGGCTTACTTTTATTAGTGAAGATTTGGGAAGACTAATCAGATAAACCAAAAAGTCACAGAAATAGGCTAATCGGTCTACTGCAAAAGAAGAAAGAGACAATAGGAGGTTTTCTAAATATCCAAAAAGTTATGAAAAAACAGCATTCAAAATAGTGGTGCTAATGTATTAGTGGAAAGACACCTAATTCAATCAGGATTGGATTGAATAAATTATGTGTGAAAAGTACCTATTTTACTCGGGACTAGACTAACAAATTATTAAACTTAGCCTTTATTTATGCAAGCTAAAAAGTAGGATATAAAATAAAATCCCACCAAAATCAAAACATAAATAAACCATTTGTGCAAAAATAGTTAAATAAACCCAAAAGGAGGATCTACTAAATGTAGAGAAATACCCTGCCTATATCCTAATCAAGGAAATATAGAGTAGAAAGGGTAGGTCTACTAAATGTGGTGATCATCATGTTCAAATATTTGTGAAGAGAGAAGATAGTGTTTGATGCATTGATTGTGGTGTTGACCTTTGTCCTTATGATGCATAGCAATTTCTTGAACATTGATACATGAGAGGGATAGACATGAAGAAAGATGAAGAAGTTTAACCCCTTAAGGACACATGACATGTGTGACATGTCATGATTCCCTTTTATTCCAGAAGTTTGGTCCTTAAGGGGTTAAAGTGCTGAAAAGTTATTGGTTAATAGATTAAACCAAGGAGATTAATGTAGAGAATTACATTTGTGAGTGAGTGATAGTTACATATATAGCACATTCTTGTTGTCGATATATACTGCAGAGAATTGGGCTTCCACTATTTATATGGCCCTGATTTGAACTCTTAAATATTAAGCAAGGTTGGAACATTGTTCTTGCAACGTCTGGTTCTTCCTACTACCATAACTCACACGACAATGTCAAAGGCAAAACTATAATAATTTTCTTTATTGTAACACTGGAAAATGCTTTAAAGCAAAAATGTATGGTAATGGCAAATATACAATAAATCACCCATTAAGGCTATTGCATTAATTAATATTGAGTTGGGTTTTGCCTTTAATAATATGACAGACTTAAATCAACATTGTGTTAATGGAAGTGGGTATCAATCTAACAGCTTTGTGTGATGGATTTGTACTTAATAAGTAAAAGTAAACACTCACCTCGGCGTGAACTTCCTGCAAAGAGATGAAAAATGGCTCAAACTGCGGTCGTCCAAAATGAGTGACAGATCGTAAACCGGTGAATAAACTGCGATTCAGGACTTTCTGGAAATGACGTTCACATATATACTGAAGGGAAACACAAAGTATTTATGATAGTCATAAAGTTAGTTTAGGTCCAAGAAGTATCCAAATTAAATTTACTTGTATACTTGTCCAGTATACCCGTTGATTTGTATTACTGAGTTTTTAAAATGTATAAGGTGTTAATATGAAAATTAGAAACAAGGTAAACCTAAAATTACCACACCTTACTATGTTCTGTTTTGTTTTTTTACATTTAATAAAAAGACAATTTATATGGCGTAGTCTGAGAAATTACATTTAAAGAATGTTTTTAAATAATGGGTGAGAGATAACATCAAGAATGGCCAAAAGGCCCAACCTAGAAGCCTTCAAATCCCAGGCCTCATAAGAGTTCTGGTTGTGCAATAGCTACAGATCTTCATTCTGGCAATCACTAGAAGAATTGGAAGTGTTTATGAAAGATAAACAAAAGTATATGCAGCTTAACCAACCTATAATTTGATTAGACATAGATATTTTCATTATATAAACAAACGTATTGCAATGCAGGCAACACAGTATAATATATTAAATAGGCAAATTGTTCACTTATCATTGAAGCCTTATTAATGTATATTTCTGGTTAATATCTTACCAGCATAGTGGTACGGAGGTCATACTTTTCTGCAAATTGTGTGATGTAAATGTGAACAGACACCAAGTTATTCTGGTCAGTCTCCTCTACCTCTCGAATGATGTCTGCCAGCCATTCAAACTGCCTCTGTGTACGTGTTACCCATATAAAATACACCTGCAGAGGGAAAGAGGCATAGAGAAGCATCTGGTGGTGAGACCTCTCCATTATTTACGATTTAAATAACAAAAGAGTACACATACACTTTGATGAATTATGAGGCTAGGAACAAAACTCTAGTGTAATGCATTATGTATGCAAAACTGAGATGTAATTACAAGCATTTAAATCCCACAGTGCTACTCGTCAAGAAAGAATGACAAATGTACAAAAGATATAAGGTTAGGAACCAACTATCAGTATGGCAATCATATTCCCTTACCATCTGTTATTCATCATTTAACCAGTCTGCACATTGTCCTCATTCAAACGTTAATTAATTTAATAAACTATTGATTATATTAAAATATATATCAATTTAAACCTACATACTATGCTTCAAAACCACGATCACACTTTTGTAAATGGCAATTGTTTCATGATATCCATCAGACAAATGCTGGTTACATTTATTTATTCAGAATAAAACCATATTAAAATGTTTATTATAAAAACAAAACAAAACAATAGTGTTGGGAATTCCAAGTACCGCGCATAAACCCAGAGTTTCTACTATATGCTGTCTTGTGTTTTGTTGTGTGTATCAATGTTTGTATTCCTGGGACAGGTGTTTGTGCACACTGTCCTTTGTAAAATAAATTAACCGTGGTCTTGCAAAAGTATGGCCAAATAATAGAGTTGGCAAAAAAGCCCTGCATAGTTGAAAATTTCTCAGCTAGTTTTAGCCTTCATTATTTTAAATGATTGTGAAGACACAGCATTTTATTGAGCAGCAAACAAACCCCAGGTATGTTGGCATACAGCATGTCATTTTGCCTCTCTTGATATTTGACAGAAGAAACATATTAATCTAAGATTTTGCATCAACAGGATATATGGCATCTGACTAAGCTTTTTTTTGTTGTCACATAAAATATATGAAAAGCAATAGAGTCTATTTAACTGGATTGCATATGCTGCCTATTGAACTGGATTGCAAAAAACTGCCAATATATATAATGGACGTATCAATGGTGTAAATTTGTGCAAAGTACTGTAGACAAAAACACTTAAAATATTGGCTTTTGATATACATTATTGTAAGAAATGAAAACTTGTTCTACAAAAATATGTAAATTTATTAGGTTATATATATTGGTTGTTTATCGTGGTTAATATGAAACTTTTGAATTATTTATTCTCTGTCACTTTAAGCTATAATAGGTCATAAATCAATAAATTCAATCAAATATATAATTCATCATAAATTTATCATGCACTGTTAGAACACCTCTTCCTCAAGTCCCACCTTCCTTTTGGCTACGTTGGAGAAACCTCTTAGGCCAATCTCTCTATGATGCCAACAGCTGGCTTTATTGCGAGTATATTGCCATCAGAACGGAGTAAAATCAGTAACTCTCTTCCCCAGTAGATGTAAGATACGCTTGCTGCGTCGGTTGTACTACTATGGATAGGTTCTCCTGTTTTTCTTTATCACTTACTTAAAATATGACAGCTGGGTATGTTAAAATATTGGCCTTACTGAGGCGTGGAATAAGCATCCTAATTTGAAATTATGGAGTGTCTGAGCCATTTCTTCGATTGTCTCAATCTACTCTAATAAATCATCATCATATTATTATGGAAGATCAGTAAGACTAGATGAGTAAATTTTCTAACCTTAATTAACTTCAGGAGAAATTGCACCTTGAAGGTAAAAATCTCAGATAGAATGTTGGCTCTTCGCTAGGCTCTAAGTTATATCAACCTTCCGAGGGTGCTTGGTTAGTAGTTTAAGTGGTTTGATGTTTCCGTTTAAGAAAGTAAGGAGGCTATAACTTGTAAGCACTGGTTTCTGACTATCCTAGCATTACATAGTAGCCATGTGTCCACTGAAGATACTGTACCAGAAGATGCCAAGCCACAGCAACTCAACATATGCCCATGTATTGTCCTATTCTACATACTGATGTCAGGTGTGGCAAACATAAAGTAAAATAGAAAAACCCTCAACAAATAAAAATAAATATGCACAACTGTTTTTGGACACAAATGAATGATTTATTGATGACTCCTTTGCTGATATATCTCTTTATTTATTACCAAAGTACCAGCATTAACATTCACCTTTTTACATGTCATTTTAGACTTGAAAGATGACTTGAACACCAAATCTTTAAGAATGGATGCAAATGGTGTGACTCCTATTCCTCCTCCAACCAGAACTGAAACTTCATATTTATTCCATTCCTGGTGCCCTTCACCAAAAGGCCCATCTAGATAGATCTACACAAGATTTAAATAAATATTATTATTGAATTACACATTGTGGCACACACATTTGAATGCAATTAGACCAACATTAACAAATTACAATCAACTATTTTATAATAAAGATGGTAATAAGGCTTGACAAATCATGATAAATCATTGAGAAATCAATTCAGTGCTTTGTATTCATAAGCATCCAAATATCACTTAGAAAGGAGTACATTAATCAGTAATACACAATCATATATTTACACTAAACCATTAATTACATAGCTTAAGCTACCCATGATTGCTTTCTTGACTATCACAAAACAAACAAGCATAATAATAATAATAAAAAAAAATCACTATTATTATTACTATATAAATAATAATAAGAATAATATGGAAACTCCAGATGTAGTGCTTAGCTTTGTATTATATTTTCTAAATTACATACATATATAGGACAGATAACACAAATACATTTGTTGCAATGCTGACACCAGTGAGAGAACAGAAAACTTATAAACTAATTTCATTTTATTAACAGACTATTAATTTATATGTGTGAATCTCCATTTTAGAAATATGTTTGTGGTATATATTGTCGTATGTTATAAGCATGTAAGCTATTTTTTTACCTACTTGCTCTAACTACAATCAATATATCTGGGTATTCAACTGGCCAGTGAAATCAAAGCACCTTTAGTAAGTATTGATACATATATACATTATCCAAATTACCCACTAGAGGGAGACATGATTCCATTCCATAAGTCACAGTGGTCTCAAGTTAAGAAGTGTCAAAGTGATAAATATACATTATATGGAAGTATGTAGGACTATATAATATGAAATAGTTTTTGCATAAATAGATTTTATGTAGTGATGCTATTGTTAACAGCTCTCGAAAGATATTTTTTATTGGAGTTTTTTTGAGCATCTAGAATAGAATTCCAAAAACATTGCAAAACCATTTTATGGATTCTTTTTTTCATTGATTTATACAGTTCAGCATATTTTCAAGAAACTAAACAGATGGAAATTAGTAAATTGAATTCAAACTGTGTTTAAAAATAAGTTGATTTTTAAAATTATTTTCTAATCAACATGTAGTGCTTCACTAATTTACATCGTTATTTACAAATATGAATTATCAGGAATTTAGAGTGAATTTGCTTTTTTTTGGCAAAACACTTGAATTAAAAAAATATCAAAAAGCTTTGTTCTCAGTTTAGCTATTTGGTCTAAAATTTGAAATTCACTTTTGGTTCACTTTGGATTATTCATTCACAATTCACCAATTAGGGGTGAATAATCCTGGTAGTGGCTTTACTTTCATTTTTAACAATATTCAATAATATTGTCACAATAAGAAATAGATTTATGAATAATTATTCTGAAATGCCAATATTATTGTTACAGAGTATGTTGAAATATTGTTTTAAATGAAAAATATCTCTTCCTTTTACAATATATATTGTTTAGTGCATTTGCCCCTGTTATACCCTAATATCATCTGCTCCTTTCATCACAGTCTTTATTTAAAACTAGAAAATGTGCTATACCTTTGGATAGCCGTTGAGCTCAGTGACAATCTTAGGTGAGTACATTTCTCGCAAGCGTGTGGTCCAGGGTCCTGCGGCCCTTATGTGCAAGCTTAGAGCATCTTCATGTGGTGCACTAGTCAATGTGAATGGGTGGTATTCATTGGTCCCTAGTGCCAAGCAGGCAATTCTCACCCACTGTCCTGACTTGTACTCAAAATCAACTGGACGCTGGAACTGTACATAAGTGACATCTACGGTACAAACAAACATTTAGCATATACTTGAAAAGATTGTATGCATTCATTTTAGCATTTTATTTGCTCCCTAGACCACACACTGAAACAAATGATTGCTTATTTACCTTTTCTTTCTCTTCTTCTCCCTTGCTGTTTGTAAAATAAATAGGTAGTACTCATAATCCTAGATTCTCATATAAACGATATTATCTCATTTGTTTTGTGGACACAGGCTACACTCAAGGCTCCTGTTTTCTTAAGCCAATTCAAATATTGGTTTGTAGCTGTTTATTTTTATCTTACAAAACAGTAGAGCAGGGAAGAGAATGTCCCCTTCAAAGGCTGTGGCTTTTCCACTGACTGTTAAAAGGTACACTCAATATAACCTAACTTCTACAGCCTGTAGAGCAGTGGTTAGGTTGCATAGAGTCCCCGAGTGGTGTCCCTCAACTGAATAACAAAACAATTAAAAACCATTTGATATAAACCAGGAGTCTTCCAGTTGCCAAGGAACTTGCCAAATCTTGGCTGCTTAAGAGCTAACATGTTGTTGGCAACGGGGGTTAACTGATTGAAGAACATCAGTCTAAATTCAGGGACTGTAAATCTCGTTCATGCTCATCTGAGCCCCACAAATAATGTTTTAAAATATTTGTGAATAAACTGAATTATGAGTAAATACAAAAGACCTCATTTCCAACTCCAATTAAATACTAAAAAATATTCCACCATTCTAGATCTCAAATGTATTTGCTCTTGTTTTATAGTGCTATAGAGTGTTATTACAGTTCTTACTGTTCTGAAATATTTCACTGAATCTAATCTCACTTTGTAAAATGAAGTGCAAGATTGCTTTATTATGTCACTCACAGGGACTGATTTAGGAAGCACTAAAATGTCAAATGTAGAAACTCAAATGCAAACTCCTACTTTTCAATAGCTACTGCTTCTTCTTAGTTTAATATATACATTGAATAAAAAAAATAATAAAAAAAATAAAAAATAAAATAGGGTAGGAGCTTCCAATCTTAGAAATTCCATAAAGTGATGGTATGGTACCATAATAATAATCATAATAATAACTGGGGACTTAGCTATTATTCTCGGTTATTACCTATAATGTCAGACATAAATAATAGAGTATCATAATTACACGTCTTAAGCATTCCTTTGTTTGTTTTTTATTGCTACTGCTGCTACTAAAATTATTTTTACTTTTTTTTTTATCTTTGCTCCCATGTGCATTGGAATGGAATGCAGCATTATTAAAGGGGCAGTAATCCTTCGTAACAAATGGCCTTTAAATGAAGATAATGTTGCCTTATTTGGTTAATAACTAGGGTTGAATGAAAAATTTCTCCTTGAATTTAAAAAATAGTAACATATTGTGTTTATCCAGTAGTTTGGCAAAAGCGTTTTTTTTTTTTTTTCATTTTTGCATCTAGAAAGTTACACGCATGAGTATTGTGCATATACGTGTCTGATGATGGAGACTACACCTATGTGTGAGACTTGCACAGTCGCAGATGCACACAGGTATGGGAAAATAAAAATTAAAGGAGAAATATTAACTCCTGAGTAATTTTTTTTTTCCAGAGTGCTGCCTTTGAAATCATCCTTAGTTTGGAACTGTGCTTACCAGATGAAACAGTACTTTGTTTCTAACAGTGCCTACATGTTACTAACAAGCAATGAGTGCTGATGGCTGATTTCATCACAATCTTAACATGCTATCGGGTAAAGTAGAGTAATCTTTGGTTGGGTGGGAACTGCTCTCAGCCAAGGATTACTTAAATGGCTGTATTCAAGAAGAGAATGCCACAAGAGTCGACAGTTTTCCTTCAATCTTATTAGGTAAACACCTATGTATCTATTCACTCGAGCTTGAGATGCTTTGAATTTCCAACTGATTTATGTACTGCTGGGTGAACTGACTATACCTGCTATTCACTGAAGCTTTAATGGTTGCACCAGTGGCAGAGAATTGAGCAGTGAAACTTCAGAGGCATGATCTATGCACTAAAACTGCTTCACTAGGCTAAAGTTGTTTTGGTGACCATAGTGTCCCTTTAATGTCGAAATAGCTGAACTGAAAACAATTTCTAAGTCAGCTACGCTTCAATTTGGACCTTAAAGGAACTCTATAATGATAGCAATACAAATCTGTATTCCTAACGTTACCATTCCTAGTTCATTCGTTCCTCCTGACCCTCCCAGTTAGGCACTGGAATGTTAATGCTGTCTTTTTAATTTCTGTACACCATTTGTAAAGATACCACATATTCATCACTTCCTTGTTTAAAACAAACTTGTTATTAATTTGTGTGCAGTCCCATGTCTGCCAAGGTCAGATGTTACATAACTACCCACATGGGAATGTAACCATGTCTCAGCTTTACCTGATGGGAGAAGTTCAGCTTTTATTACATTGATCTCTCTTTTCTTTCTGCTCAGACTTATCAAACTGTCGCCAACAAACAAAATAGCTGGAACTAAGAAATACACATGGAACATGGGTTCCTGGATGAGTCCAAAACTGCTATGTAGTATGATCTGAAAATAATTAACATATTCTATGTGAATAACTAATTGTACACCTTAAAGGTAAAATACTTAGCACATTATAATATGATATTCTGAGAGGTTGATTAAATATACAATGAGATGTTCGGAGTAGACAGAAAACTGAATCATATTTCCACATCTCCCAACATGCTCTTTAAAACAAATGCTCAACCCTACAACCTCCCTAAAACATGCGCCCAGGGCATTTACAACCAACCTCATCTCCCTAGACCCTCACCCACCTCGAGTTCAAATCTACACATCCAACCGCATATTTTCATCACCCCTCTTCCCAGTTCATTACCCCGCATCTCCAGCAGATCTGCCCTCATTCCACCATTTCTTTTCTCCACAACCTGCCAGTGTATCTCTCACACATACACTATCAAACACACTTACATACAGACTCACCCACTTGTGTACAGATCCAAACACAATCTTATACATTTTTAAACAGACTCAGAATAGCATAGACTTGTACATGTGCACAGTGTCCTAAAGTTTGGTGTGAGTGAGAGTTGCAGGAGTCGGTTTTTGTAGCTGTAGCAAGACAGTACTGGAAGTGGAATAAACCCGAGAGATGGAAAGCAAAAAATGCCACTTCCCTCCAAGTCCTAGCTAGGTCCAAAGGACCTGAGTAGGCCCCTGGTAATGTGATCAAAAATAGTGTACGTGTGAAGATAAATACCCAGACCTCTGGTACTGTAATCAAAAAGTGTGTGTTATAGATATTAACAAAATTATCCAAATTAACTTCAATAAGCAACATCCATGCCTATATGTGGATCAGCAGCTTTCATCCCTATCTTCTTCTGTGTATCTCCATAAACAACTTTATGCCAACAAGACCTAAAGTATTTTTGTGACACAGAGCAAAAAAAAAGCATTGAAATTATATGAGCCAGTTATACTGTTCTATGAAAAAGTAGGGGCACTACTAACAAAATAACATATATTGTGGAATTTCTAAGTTTAAATAAGTGAATCTTTACAGTGAGCAAAAAAGTGCAATATATTTCTACAAATCTGAAGATATAGTTATTTATTCACCAAATATAACTGAAAGAAACAAAAAACAAAACTCTACAATTGAGACGTGCTTATGTTTGGTAACTTTTTCAGCTGACCCACTAATTGATCCAGTCGTGATTTTTTTTTTACAGTTTACCAACCCATTTTTTTTAATTTGAACACGTTAATCCTGTTGCTAAATCTGCTGGCTATTAAAAAGCTTAATAAATTGTCTGAGTTCTGGAACTATTCTATGCATCATGAAATAAAACATAACTTTTACAAATCAGGGAAAGTTTGTTGCTTTCAATATCTGAAATGCCATTAATCAATAGAAATTAGGGGAATCTTGTAATCATGAAAGATTGGGAAAACCAAAAAAAAAAATCTCCAATAGTTTACTCTGGCCAGGAAAGCAAAAGTTTCATATTATAGACAAGTAAATTTGGCTGTCAATTGAATAGTTGTGCAGATATGCTTGCCCACTGTACAGATATGCTTGCACTATGCTTAATGGAATATAAAGAGTTCACATTTTTTCACAAAAGTGTTAAAGTTAACTTTTATTCACTTAAAAAACCAACAAGATAACATGTTATTTTGCCAGTGGTGCCAAACATTTGCAGTATCCAGAATAGTTTTTTAATATATATACTGACCAAAGTTTGTGTAAAACGTCCTTACCATAATGTACAAAAGTACATATAAATGATGGGTCAACCAAAAGCCCCGAAAACTGATGCGTCGGAAATGTCGGGAAGAAAAGACATACATCAAAGCAAGAATTGCCAAAAGTATGACACCGGTAAGCCCTTTGATTAATAAACAATGGTTAGTATATACAAAGTATATGTCACTTTATTTTAAACTCATTCAACCTCTAAATACAAAACAATATATGCTTGAATTGAAAAAAATAAATAAAAATAAAATAAAATTGCAATAATATATACAAATGACTAGAAATAGGTGAAACTTGATTGTAAAAAAAAGTTGCTACCACCACTATTATTTAATTACAATAATCTTAAAACATGCTTAGGTATGCAGAAGCCTAATGTAATGCTCTAGGCAAAGATCTGTGATCACACAATTTCTTTTGAGGAAGCCTTGATTTATTTATCATTCCAGTAAAAATGCCCTCTTCTCCAGATCAAATAACAACACGTCAAATTTCTCAAATGGTAACATTTACTAATCAATCCAGGCATGATTACTCACTTTTTACATTTACAAGTATTTTGATTTGTTAATTGTATTACATTATATTTTATATTCCACTATTGACTGTGTCTCTTTCCTTACTTTTTGTACACTTAGTAAACAGGCACAAAAACAGAAAGTTCCTGAAGCAAAAATATAGCTTATCTTATGATGAGAAATTGTAATTTACAAACAAGAACAATCTCTGATAGTTTCTTGTACTGTAGTATTTATTAAACTGGCACTATCTTTATCTTAAAACATACATTCTAGGGTCATAAAACACTATTCAGAATTGCAGACACATACTCTAATAGAAGTAGACTGTGGTGGTGTAGGTGTACACTGTATAGGTCATGGTTATGTGCTAGAGGTTTGTGCAGAAGGCATGTCGAAATACTTAGAAGTGTAGATAGTCCAGGATGCCACATAGTAGAAAATTTAGCGTGGGTGTTTAGCGAGAAAGCAGTCAATTCCCCCATTCTTTTTTTTATAGGTTTTTATTTTGTTTAGCAAAGGCATTACATCAAATTGAATGCAATTACAATATAACAACAGTATTGATACCAGATGTTGAGAAGTACAGCCCGTAGTACAATATACCCATTGTGTGAATACAATGTGAAAGTGGCAGTGAAAGGGGCTGCTGTACAGAGATACCTGGTATATCTAAATCAGGCATAGACATAGGTGTCCTCGCATGGTATGAGAGTTTTTTCATAGAGGAACTGTGGGGTAGAGCCGTGGGTATCTCATCACAAAGCTGCTTCTCAAAGTAAACCATACACAACGTAAAATGTACCGTAGTTGATATAAAACAAATAATGTAACTTCAGTTAACAGATACAACCACAACCACAAGTGTAATTGTTAAAATAAAGTATGTAAAGGGCTGTCACGCCATCTGGGATGTATAGAACTCCCGTCTCTGTAAGGAGAGGGGAAGAAAGGAATATGGGGGGGGTAGGTGGAGATATAAGAGGGTGTTAATGTTCTTTATGTGGACTAGATAGTTTTCAAGAATCTGCACCGGGGTCCCATGTCTCTGCACAGAGCCGAAAATGTTTGGACCGGGAGTGATATAACTCCTCCATGATTCTAACACTTTCAACTTTCTGTATCCAGCCCCATGTGGACAGCCAATTAACTTTTTTTCCAGTATAGTGGGATTAGCAGGTTAACTGCCATCAACAGGTGTGGAATTAAGGATGTCTGGGCCTTGGCAGGTTGTCTGGTGTGGGAAGAAAAATAAACATTTCGGGCTTGAGTGGGATGATTATCCCTAGGACAGTATGGATCATTCCAGCCACATGGGACCAGAACCTCTGGATCACTGGGCACGACGACCAGATGTGGGCTGAGTTACCTTGTGGTTGAAGGCATTCCCAGCACTGGTTAGATGAGTGCGGGAAAAGCGACTGGAGTTTGGAGGGTGAGTAGTGCCATCTCGCCTTGACTACTGTAATCTGCTTCTCAGTAGTGATGTCGCAAACCCGAAATTTTCGGTTCGCGAATGGCGAACGCGAACTTCCGCAAATGTTCGCGAACCGGCGAACCGGGCGAACCGCCATAGACTTTAATGGGCAGGCGAATTTTAAAACACACAGGGACTCTTTCTGGCCACAATAGTGATGGAAAAGTTGTTTCAAGGGGACTAACACCTGGACTGGGGCATGCCGGAGGGGGATCCATGGCAAAACTCCCATGGAAAATTACACAGTTGATGCAGAGTCTGGTCTTAATCCATAAAGGGCAGAAATCACCTAACATTCCTAAATCACAATGGATATGGATTGATACCTGACATATGACATATTGACACAGAGCGGAATAGGGACTGTTCCCCCTACATAGGGTCACTTGGCAGATATGGATTGACAACTGTCCTCAGAGACCAAGATATTGATTGACATGATACACACTGACACAGAGCAGAATAGAGACTGTTCCCCCTACATAGGGACACTTGGCAGATATGGATTGACAACTGTCCTCAGAGACCATGATACACACTGACACAGAGCAGAATAGAGACTGTTCCACCTACATAGGGTCACTTGGCAGATATGGATTGACACCTATCCTAATGATCCCTGATACACACTGACACAGAGCAGAATAGGGACTGTTCCCCCTACATAGGGTCACTTGGCAGATATGGATTGACACCTGTCCTCAGAGATCCATGATACACACTGACACAGAGCAGAATAGAGACTGTTCCTCCTACATAGGGTCACTTGGCAGATATGGATTGACACCTGTCCTCAGAGACCATGATACACACTGACACAGAGCAGAATAGAGACTGTTCCCCTACATAGGGTCACTTGGCAGATATGGATTGACACCTGTCCTCAGAGACCTGATACACACTGACACAGAGCAGAATAGAGACTGTTCCCCCTACATAGGGTCACTTGGCAGATATGGATTGACACCTGTCCTCAGAGACCATGATACACACTGACACAGAGCAGAATAGAGACTGTTCCTCCTACATAGGGTCACTTGGCAGATATGGATTGACACCTGTCCTCAGAGACCATGATACACACTGACACAGAGCAGAATAGAGACTGTTCCCCCTACATAGGGTCACTTGGCAGATATGGATTGACACTGTCCACAAGGACAAGCTGCAGGCTTCCTGGCAGGGCCCATACAAGGTGGTAGAGCAGGTTTGTGATACCACCTTTGTGATCGGTGCGGTCACAGGCACGGGAGGCAAGCGCATGCTCCATGTGAACATGCTCAAGCCATACCACGAGCGCACGGAAGAGGTAACCGCGATCTGTGCACCTGCCACTGAAGATTATGATAATTTGCCACTCCCAGATCTCCTAGACCAAGAGGGCCAGAGCGGAGACCTGGGAGAAGTACAGTTAGGAGAACGGTTAGACCCCCAGGAGCGAACCCAGGTCCAAAGACTAATCCAGGACAAGGGGGCCACATTTTCCAACCTACCTGGGTACAGTCCGTTAACCACTCACAAAGTTGAAACCTTAGACCAGACCCCCCTTCGCCAAACCGCCTATCGCATACCCGAAGCAGTTAAAGAAAATATGCGGAAAGAAATTGAGGAAATGATGCAGTTAGGGGTGATAGAACACTCTGACAGCCCCTGGGCCTCCCCGGTATTACTAGTACCGAAACAGGACGGCACGACCCGTTTCTGTATAGACTACCGGAGGCTGAACGATAAAACAACCTCAGATGCCTACCCTATGCCCCGGATAGACGAGCTCCTAGACAAAATGGCCAGAGGCCAGTACCTCACCACAATAGATTTGTGCAAGGGGTACTGGCAAATTCCATTAGCCGAGGACGCCATCCACAAGTTGGCATTTGTCACCTCGTTTGGCCTGTATCAGCCATTCGGGATGAAGAATGCCCCGGCTAACTTTCAGAGGATGGTAGATCGGCTACTGGATGGGTTTCAGGAGTATGCCTGCGCCTACTTGGATGATATAGCCATTTTTAGCTGCTCCTGGCCCGAACACCTGACCCACAGCCTTACTAGACCGGATTAGGGAGGCCGGACTGGTATATAGGAACACGTAAAAACCTCCCCAAGATAGTAGTATGGGCCCCAGAGTGTGAACAGGCCTTCCAACAGCTCAAGACGGCGCTCATTAAATCACCTGTACTTTCTGCTCCTGATCCAACTAAACGCTTTCTCGTCCATACAGACGCTTCTATGTTTGGATTGGGAGCAGTACTGAGCCAAGTCGGAGCAGATGGCAGCGAGCAACCCGGGGCTTATCTAAGCCGGAAACCTTTGCCCAGGGAAGTAGATACACTGCCATTGAAAAGGAGTGCCTGGCGGTGGTGTGGGCTCTCAAAAAGCTGCAACCTTACTTGTATGGACAACCGTTTACCTTACTTACAGATCACAACCCGTTGGTGTGGCTGAACAGGGTGTCAGGAGACAATGCCAGGCTGTTGCGTTGGAGTTTGGCGCTACAGCCTTTTGACTTTACAAGTCACTATCGCCCTGGGAAGCAAAATGGCAATGCTGATGGGTTATCGAGACAAACAGACCTTGAACAGTGATCTGTGAGTACTCCTCCGGACATCCCCAAGCCGATCCTGGCCTGCTTCAGGACACCAGATATGAGTGGCACTGTGAACTGGCAGAGTACACGTTGTAGGGCTGACACACCCGCTTTGAGACAACTAACTGCTATTCAATCTATAACAGTGAAAAAAGTTTTTTGTTTTTAAATGCAAGCTATTGTGACACCAGATATGAGTGGCACTGTGAACTGGCAGAGTACATGCTGTAGGGCTGACACACCCGCTTTGAGACAACTAACTGCTATTCAATCTATAACAGTGAAAAAAGTTTTTTGGTTTTTAAATGCACGCTATTGTGACACCAGATAAGAGTGGCACTGTGAACTGGCAGAGTACATGCTGTAGGGCTGACACACCCGCTTTGAGACAACTAACTGCTATGCAATCTATAACAGTGAAAAAAGTTTTTTGCTTTTTAAATGCAAGCTATTGTGACACCAGATAAGAGTGGCACTGTGAACTGGCAGAGTACACGCTGTAGGGCTGACACACCCGCTTTGAGACAACTAACTGCTATTCAATCTATAACAGTGAAAAAAGTTTTTTGCTTTTTAAATGCAAGCTATTATGACACCAGATATGAGTGGCACTGTGAACTGGCAGAGTACATGCTGTAGGACTGACACACCCGCTTTGAGACAACTAACTGCTATTCAATCTATAACAGTGAAAAAAGTTTTTTGGTTTTAAATGCAAGCTATTGTGACACCAGTGAGTGAGTGGTGTCACTGGGCAAGTGGGCACAGTATACGCTGCAAGCCTGACACACAGACGCTTGCAGACAACTAACTGCTATTCAATCTATCACAGTGAAAACAATTTTTTTTTAAATGTAAGCTATTGTGACACCAGTGAGTGAGTGGTGGCACTGGGCAAGTGGGCACAGTATACGCTGCGAGCCTGACACAGAGACACTTGCAGACAACTAAC
>OW240914.1:57455662-57562922 GCA_933207985.1 Pelobates cultripes | reverse complement strand
TGACTGCTATTCAATCCTATAACAGTGAAAAAAGTTTTTTGTTTTTAAATGCAAGCTATTGTGACACCAGTGAGTGAGTGGTGGCACTGGGCACAGTATCCACTGTGAGCCTGACACACCCGCTTTAAGGACACTGACTGCTATTCAATCTATAACAGTGAAAAAGTTTTTTGTTTTTAAATGCAGCTATTGTGACACCAGATATGAGTGGTGGCACTGACTGGGCAAATGGGCACAGTATCCACTGTGAGCCTGACACAGCCTGACACACAGACGCTTGCAGACAACTGACTGCTATTCAATCTATAACAGTGAAAAAGGTTTTTTGGTTTTTAAATGCACGCTATTGTGACACCAGTGAGTGAGTGGTGGCACTGGGCAAGTGGGCACATTATCCACTGTGAGCCTGACACAGAAGCTGGCAGACAACTAACTGCTATTCAATCTATTATAGTGGAAATTTTTTTATTTATTTTTAAATGCAAGCTATTGTGACACCAGTGAGTGAGTGGTGGCACTGGGCAAGTGGGCACAGTATCCACTGTGAGCCTGACACAGAAGCTGGCAGGCAACTTCAATTACATTACACACAAAAAAAAAAAAAAAAGCAGACTGATGTTATAGCCCTAAAAAGGGGTTTTTGGGGTGCTGTCCTTACAGCAGAGATCAGATGAGTCCTTCAGGACTGTAGTGGACACTGTATACACTAACCTAGCTATCCATTTCCCTATCAAATGAATAGCAGCTACACTTTCCCTCCTCTCACTAAGCATGCAGCTTGAGAATGAATCTAAAATGGATGCTGTCCAGTAGGGGAGGGTTTGCTAGGAGGGTATGCTGCTAATTGGATGGAATGTGTCTGCTGACTGTGAGGTACAGGGTCAAAGTTTACTCAATGATGACGAATAGGGGGCGGATCGAACCGCGCATATGTTCGCCTGCCATGGCGAACGCGAACATGCTGTGTTCGCCAGGAACTATTCGCCAGCGAACCGTTCAGTGCATCACTACTTCTCAGTGGTCTTACGTGCTCCCAACTTGCACCGTTACAGTCCATAATGAATGCGACGGCGAGTCTCATCTTCTTGTCCGCCCGCACCTCCCATGCCTCACCCTTCTGTCAGTCCCTACATTGGCTTCCTATAAAATATAGAGTTCAATTTAAAGTTCTGGTTCTTGCTTTCAAATCAGGGAGTACATAATGGAGATGTGTTTGCGCTTAATGGATTGCGTCGAACAATGATGTTCGAAACTGGTGAGTGCTCTATCCCCCTTCCTTAGTAGTGGAGTTGTTTGTATGAAGTGTCACATTTGGTTATGGAGTTTATGTAGTGCTAAGTGATCTGCATGGGGAAAGAGGGTAGCTAGCGATTTCACCCTGGAGTCATCTAATGTGGCCCCTAATGTCAGGTATGGTGTGTTATAGTAATCTTTGTAAGTGTCTCCTGTGTGTCCTGGTTGAAACAGTGGATTACAGGAGATTAGGTATAGAGGACATGGATATAAGGAGAACTCTTTGTGGTGTCTAACATGAGCCCACATCTTAAGCATGGGGGTGATAGTGGGGTGGGCTTGGTGTTGTAGGAAACTTTTTTCTGATTTGTACCATGGTAGCGTATGTAAAGGGATCCAGAGGAAAGAGTTCTCAAGCTGAACCCACTGTTTCAGGGAGGCTGTGTCTGCCCAATGCTATATCCTCGTTAGCAGTATGGCATTGTGATACATTTGTATATTCGGTAGCCCTAGTCCCCCTTCTTGTTTTGGTCTTGTTAGTAGGGAGTAAGGCAGTTTCAGATGTTTGTGTGCCCATATGAAGGCTGTAAACGTTTGGCGGATTGTGGTGAATAAGAGCTTTGGGAGGGAAATGGGTAGTCCCTGAACCAGGTAGAGTATGCGCGAGAGAATGTTCATCTTTAAGATGTTCAGTCTACAACACAAACTGAAGTGTGGAACGTTCCATGACTGGAGGTCCTTCGAGATGGCTTGTAGTAATGGTGGGAAATTACAATCATGAGCCTTGAGGCCCTCCTGGCCTGGGCTCTTTCCCAGTGGAAGAGTTTGTGTTGCCTGTATAAATTTGTCACTAATGAAAGGGAGGTTGAGGGATCTTTGGACATTGGGTGGGATTGTCGTTTTAATTTGTTTTGTTAGAAATTCAGTGATCTCTGTGGATGTAGGAGGGGTGTCTCTCGGATTGTACAGGATTATAGGTAAGTATGAAGGAATAGTAGTAGAAGAATGAGAAGTTTAGGCAATAAGCCCCAAAGCAGGTTTACAGGGGACAGGGAAACCTATCAGTGAAATAATAGGTAACAAGTAAACATAATATTATCAGACAGTAATAAACAGCATAATAAAGGATTATGGAATTCAGGTTGGTTCAGGTGAACATTCTCTTTAGTTTGGAGGATTTGTACAGAAGTTACCAGATATGTGGATAATGGTTTTCCAGGATGGTTGCAATTAATAGAATGGTTAGTAAAGTCCCAAGCAGGTTAGATCCAAAGCAAATAAGGTATATTTAGAAAACATATTCCAGTTTGAATTAAAGCAGGATGTTTGGATGAATCAGTATGGATCAAAAGAAATCAGAGTTGAGCAGGTTATCAGGAATCAGTTTGACCCAGGAACAGATGTCTTGTCTGTATGAGACCATAAACAAGTATCAGAAAGTGGCAGGTGCAGAACACAAGTTCTCTCAACGTAAAGGCCATTTCTAACCCCTTTTAATTGGGTGTGGCCTTTTATAGCACACTTGGAAGATCATATGAGGCAGGTTAGAGCGACTGAGGATTGACTAGTGGCTAAGGAGGCCACTAGAGGTGAGAAACAGGTATTGCAGTAATAAAATAAAACAATATCTTGGTTGTCAGGATAGGATCCTGACAGTAATAGTCATGGAAGGCCATGGTAATGTCCACCTTTAAGAGTGATTTTAGCCCCTTTTCAGTAGTTATGGATGATATAAAGGTGTTTTGCCTTTGTTTCTGTAAGGCGTGTGCCAAGGGTCAGCCGCTCCCCCTCCACCCCCCCCTTGGAGTAGTATAGACTTTTGGTTATTAGGAGTTTGTGTTTCGTTTGCATGCCCAAGAGGATGGATAACTTGGTTCTCTTTTCTGTCAAGTGTTTATAGGTGGTCGAGTCCAGGTCAATTTTATGTTGACTTTGCAGGGTCCTAATATCCTGGATAAGCTGTGAAGTCTTTGCTTCCCTAAATTTTTTGAGTGGTAGATGCAATTTGGATTATTTTGCCCCTTATTGTACTTTTGTGTGCCTCCCAAATAATGGGGTAGGTGGAGTATGGGTAAGTGTTGAGAGAAAGTATTGATTCAGTTCTGTTTTAAGTTGAGCCACCACTTTCCATTGGGCCCTAGATGGGTGTAGGGATGGTATTGTAATAGCTATGGAAAGCGTTGCGTGGTCTGACCAGGTGATCAGGCCATAGGTACACTGGTTGACTAGGTTTAGAAATCTGTGTGGTAGGAAGAAAATATTGATCCTCGAGTAAGAATCTGGCAGGTGTTGGTAAAAGGAGTAATCTTTTTTGTGGGTTGCAGTGTTCGCCAGCAATCATATATTTGGTGCAAGTCGAGTAGTGTTTGCATTGTCCTACGCTCAAAGGATAGGTATGCCTGTGATTGGGATGTTGTGTCTAGATTCCTATCCAGTGATGTGTTAAAGTCCCCTCCCAGTATTTGGAGGCCTTCTGAGAAGTGCTCCAATTTCATGAGAATTTTACGGAGGGAGGTACTCTGTTTTTTGTTAGGAAGGTAGATGTTGGCAAAGGAGACCAAGGTTGCACAGATGAGACCTTTAATAAAGATAAATCTTCCACCATCATCTACACTTTGTTCTTTATATGTAAAGAGAATGTTGGCCCGGAACAGAATCCCCACTCCCCGTGATTTCGACACAGCATAGTTACTGAAGCTGCCTGTGGGGTAGTGCTTGCTACTAAGGGAGGTGTGACAGACCCATCTGTATAACTATTATTGCTGGTTCGTCTGTTTTATCTCCATTCAAGGAAATACCTGTCCGTATGCCCCTGTTCATTTATGGCAGGATTATACCGAACAAACTACCGAACGGACGGCCACCCAGAAGAGAAGTGTGCTGCTGGTTTACCTCTTGGCCCCAATTAGAACGTTGTGGTTAACCGCAGACACCTCTTCATTCTAACTGTATGCAGGGTGGTCGTCGTTCATATGCCGACCACGAGGCAGCGGCCATTTTAAAACACGCGAATGAACAGCGGTGTTCAACGAGGAACTTATGGAACTATAAACAGACACTTTTTCCTACCGAACACCGCTGAAACTGCAGATCGCCCTTCTTTTTCGTAGAGGCGTACGAACACTGGTCCGTTCGGACTTAACCCAGATAGCCATCCCATGGAGTCATTCGTATACCGAAAGGACAGTGTGAAAGACTTTGACTCCATGGCGATTGAACTGTGTGCATTGAGTCTGAGCACTATTTGGTAGTTATGTGCGCTCAGATCCAGGCTATCTGGGCATATGTTACACGAATCCAATGTATTCGGTATTTTTATAGTTTTGTATTTTTATGCATTTTTTATGTTTCATGTAAAATGGCGGTTTGCCTCTAGTCTTGGAGATAATTGGATTTCTTCCCAATTATCTCCAGGATAGAGAGGAGGGATTTACTGATATAAAGGGGAGTGCTTAAACCTAAGCCACTGTGATTGGCTACTGTACGATATGTGTCCCAGTCTTCCATCTGGTCCCTTAGGGGAGTGTCCACCAGGTGGGAGACCAGCATAAATACCGGGCAGGTAGCCCTCATTAAAGCAGATTCCCGTTTTACCCTCAAGATGAAGCTTGGTCTCGTGTTTGGGGGGATTGCTACTTGGAAGTATTCCTTTCGCCTGTTTAGCCATGGAAGGAGTTCGGCTGATTTAGTGGATTTACCGCATTCCCTTGCACTCCGTTCGGGAGTTTGGCGGTCTACTATATAGAGCCTGTGTCTCTGTGAAAAGGGGAAGATCGGCTAAATGGCGGTTTCATCCATTTAAGCTGTGAGTGTCTTAACAGGATGGTGCTGAGTGTTTCCAGAAATGTATTTCTTGAATAAAACACCTCCGCATCATGTTTTTGGTAATCTGAGAGTGCCATGTGCCTTTTCTCGGGGGTATTAAGCCCTCTTGCATTGTTAGTGAGTAAGAGGCCATGGCGTTATTCCCTAGGGTGAGTTATGCATAGTTGTTTTCTCCCTGTGTTTCCCCTCAGCCCGGGTATATTGGGGTTGCGTTGACAGCAATCAAAAGGTACAATAAAACAAATTAAAATAAAAGCAATTTGAACAGAAAATAAACACAGATAACAACAAAATAAGAACTATATACAGGTTGAAAGATCCAGAATGAGTTTCTAGGTTTGTATTGAAATATGAAGACTCACGGTCACTGGTGTTTATCCCTGAGATATACCAGAATCTGCAGGGTACTGGAATTACCACCTGTAACACCACTGTGAGCCTATGGGGGAGGGGTGTGTGGCTCTGAAAGAGTGGTAACAGTTAAACGGGTCAGGAAAAGGTAGTGGAGCCATATTGGCCGCCTTATGGTAATGTAGGAGTATGGGTGTTCTTTAAGTCCGAAAGATCTGTTTAGCCAAGGTGTGGGTAATCAGGTCATAATCCTTGCAGTGTAATGTAAGCGGTGTGGAGATTTTGTTTCGTTTGTGAAATAGGTGTGTGGGGCGTCAACTTCTTGCACCCTGCTGTTCTGGTAGGGAGGGAGCGAGTGGGAAGGTTGTGGGGGAGAATAGGTCACTGAGCAGCTTAGGTATATATACTTATGTTGTTCAGTTATATGAATTTTTTTTTAAAGTGATTTAGTTAGTTTATGTCAAGTATGACCAAACTGTGTATCAATAGTACCTGTGGAGCGGTTGTCATGTTGAGGATGTACTAGGGAAGCTTTAGTTATCATTTGCTGTAATCAGGTCTGCATAGCAAGACTACTAAGAATAAGTTAGATCAATAATGGTTAGCTACCTGACCTCTGCCACTCCGTATGCATGGAATAGTTTAAGGTGGGTGGATTGTGGTGGGAACGTGTCTTGGTGTATGCGGTAAGCAACACAGAACATATTTTGTAAGACACAAGACCTGTCTCGGAACCTCACAGCGGCAACGTATGTGATCACCCATTACATTCTCTGAACGTGGAGTCCAGGGGACAGTGTGTATCTCAATCTCTTGGGGTGGAATCGGCCTTGTCCCCTACTAACTGGAGAGAGTTCTCCCTGGGCTTGGTTTCTCAGTTTTGGTTCACTGGAGGTGTCCATGCTCTTTAGTCCTTCGCTGCATATCAGTGTCCCAGATAGGTGTTGGTGCAGTTGGATGGTACCGGTTCAGTAGCAGAAGAAAATGGCAGGGAAAGTCTGTCCAGGCACTTAAGGTGCAGTCCAATGCATGGAAGTAGACTTATGGTGATGCTACATTACTCCGGTGTCATTTGGACCCATCTGCGCCACTTGGTTGTTCCAGTCTTTGTTTCTTCATGGGAGTTCTCCCTCTCAATGGCTGTATGTTATTCGGACAAAGGTGTTCTGGCACATACCAGTCCATGACTTGTATATCTGGTAGGTCTGGTGAAATCCCCAGTGGTATCTGATGTTCTGCACTCTCAACTGGTCTGTTATCGGCTTCAAGGCTCTACTTGCCTGTAAGGTGAGCCATGAGAGATCAGGATATATTTGGATCTCATGTCCATGGAATAAAAGCGGTGAGGTAGTCTCTCGCAGTACTTGTAGAATGTCTTCCTTTACCGAATAATAATGCAGACAACAAATTATGTCTTGGGGTTGTTCAGTTTTGCAATTCTTGAGGCATAGGAAACGGTAGGCTCTGTCAAAGAGCATGGGATCGTCCACTGCTTTATTTTGTAAAAAGTTCCTTTAAGCTAGCCTGGAGGTTCTTGTTTGCCACCTCTGGTAGGCCTCTAATTCGCAAATTATTTCTGTGCCCTCCATTGTCCACGTCGTCGAGGGAACACTGTAGTTGTGCAATGTACATTGAAGGGGATGCAACAGTGGAGTTGAGTGATTGCAATTGAGTCTGTACAGTTTCTCTATCATCCTCCAGGTCCCGGACCCTGAGGCCTACCTGGCGGATGTCGGAGCTTAGGCCCTTCAGCTTCATTTGGACCGTGGTTTCCAATTTCCCTAACATTGTCTCCAAATCTCTGCAAGAAGGTTCCGGATTATTTCCCTTATGTCCGAGTCTGCAGATCTTGCCGATCCTTCTGATATCGTTGGGCTTGGTGGGTTGTATTCCGGCTCAGAGGCCTTCAGCGCCATATTGGAATCCGCTGACTCCAACATGCGGTCCACGTAGTCTTTGAATAGTTTGGTGACCGAGCTCGGTTTTGCACCTGAAGTTTTACCGGACACTTGATGCGAGCTTTGGGAGCATTTAGAGTTCCCCATGCTTGTTTAAAACCTCCAGTTAGACAGGTTATGAACCTGTTAATCTCTGAGCTGATTCAATGTGTATATATTTCATATATTTCCATAGAAAGCAAGCGAAACAAATTACATATATATATTTTCTTTGAGGTTATATGAGCTAAATTGTAATTTTTTTAATTTTTTTTTTTTTTTATGTAGTGTTCTTTTAATGGAACACAAATGTTCCATTACACAAATTTAAAAAAAAATTCCTAATGCTATAGAGCCCGGGTATGAAGATTGACTTACCTCCGCGCTGCTGTCCTGCTTCCACTCTGAGATAATTGAGATCGATGATCTCAGTCTATTCAGTGCTTTCCCACAGGAAAGCATTAGAAGGCTAGTTCGCATGTGCAGCAAAATGCATGCTGCAGTAAACAGATGGTCTGCAGAATGGCAACGTTTTAAACTGCTGGGGAAATGCTACAGGAACGTGGCACCCAGACCATTTCATGAGATTAATTTGTTTAGGTGCCTATAGTGTCCCTTAAATATTAAATTTTATTCTTATTTCTGTTCTTTTCTATGTATTTGCAATGTGTAAATATTTTTTTTCTACATGCGTTATCAATACTATCATTATACATGCCTGAAGAGTATTGAGATAATACATGTTTTAACTTTTTTGTTTATTTCTTGAGGGTATTAATATATTATATTCTGAGTGTTTTGGATCTGCTGTTCATGTTTGGGAACATTTCCATTACCTTTCCACCCATACTATGGAAAGTCATTTGATGCATATTCACACTGTATACACTGTATACAGGGTGCACCTTTATTATTTTATTTATGGATTTCACCTGAAATAGTTTTCTTCATTCTTCTTTCCTCATGCAGTATGATGTGATGTGATTTGATTAAAGATACGGTAACACCTTTGAACAAATAAACCTTATATAAAGTAGTATTGACTCATTTGGATGTCAACAATTTATATTGATCAAGGGTGCCCAAAATGTAGATCTCCAGATGTTTTAAAACTACAGCTTCTATGATGCGTTGTCATTCTAAAAGCATTCTAAAGCCATGCAAAACATCACGGGGGTTGTAGCTCAACAACACTTGGGGTTCTACCTTTTGGGCGCCACTAGTATAGATATTACAACTAGGGACAGGAGAAAAATTCTGCTTTAAATATCACAATTTTTCATTATAGTTTTACAAAAAAATTATTTTCACTTTATTTAAAAAATATATATTTTTTAATATATATATTTTTTTAAAATATCACCTGGTACAGTCTGGAAGAACCACCAATAATACTTCTGCGGTAGATCAGATCTAAATAAAACAAACAATCACAAATTAGCATTAAAATCTGTTTAAATGACATATTTAAACATGCAAAATGTGAGGAACTAATTTTGCTCCTTTCTTTCTATTTATTTTTGTATAATAGTTTTAATTTCTATTATGTAATTCTGAGTTAATTTACCTTTCATTAACTATGCATTTCAAAATCAGAAAATATGAGTGATTTGATTACCAATTATGATCATTTTGTTTTTTTCTTCTCAATAAAAATATATCATTTTCACTTTCATTCATATTCATTTCCCCCTTCAAAATAACAAAAATGGTGGCAATAATGTCATAAATACATTTTCTTTAGCAGGCTTTTCAAGAATTTAGTTGCATTGAACCAACATAAAACTGTTTTGTTAGAACACACTAACTATTCTGCTGTAGATTTGGCAAATATGTTGTCACATCAAAACTCAGTGTTTTGTAAACAGAAAAAAAATATTTTATATAAATTGGAAATTAGAACATTGTACTTTTTTAACAATTCAAAAGTTTGATTTATATATTGCTGTGCACAATGTTATTTTCTAAATTATTAGAAATGTAAAGTGAATTAAAAATGGATTTCAAATAACAGAACTGAAAAAAATAGCTGCCTTGGTTTGACTAGTGTGTCCTAAAATCTGAAATTTTATTTTGATTAATTTTGAATTCCAGACAATTTGCACTTTAGTGAAAAATGTAGACTGCCAATTTTAATATAGTTTGTTTCTCCATGAGTGAGGTCAACATTAACCATGGGAAAGCTGATGCTTTGGGCTTGAGGAGTTTAAAAATGGAGTTTGGAGAGCTAGCAATACCATGTAGAAGCAGGGGTGTATTGTTCTTGCCATCTTCTTCCATCCCTTGTTTAGTAGGGTGAAAGACACTAATAATGTCAACTATACCAGTAATTCCAAAACTAGCCCACACCAATACTCCAGTCTTTGTCAGAAATACATGCATACATAATGGATTGTTGGAAATAGCTACATCATGGGTTACGCTGGGAAACAAATGACAATGGTATCCTCTTTTTCATGTGATACACTTTTGGGGGTTTGTGAACAGAGGCATGTGGATGCCTAGCCCTGGTCCTCTATTGGGACAGGGATTATTTTAATAGGACTAAATGAATTGGGCACACTGTGACCAATTGATACCAGGATCAGGGGATCTTGCCTGGTCCAGGGATCAGCAAGCCATCATTATTACCTTCTACATCCACTGAATGGAAAGAATAAGGGGCTAATTTTCTACACACACCCCTACTTAATCTTTATGTCTTGTAGATTTCAATAATTTTTTTCTGTGTTGAGGGAGCCACTTCTCAGGGTTAGTGCAAGGGTCTGACCATCCCTATATAGATTGTAAGCTCAAGAGCTACCTAGCTAAGTTCTCTGTACAAAAGGTCTTTAGGGCCTATACCCTCTTTACCTTTTGTTTTGGACTATTTATATTGTACTGTATTCCTTCCTATTGTATAGCACTGCGGAATATGATGGGGCTTTATAAATGCCAGTCATAATTCTAAATACTTACATGTTTTTGTATGTTTTTTTGTTTTTTGTTTGTTTAATTTCCTTTACACAAGGGAAGTGTTACGAAAGGATAGGTTTAGATACTGTTTTCACCCAATGCTGTGGTAACGCAGCAGGCAGTGACATGTTAACCCAGTACTTTTGCCAGCATGCTCCTTTAATTGGAAGTCTTGAGGTCTTGAGTCAGCTCATGAGATTTCTAATAAGTAGCGCAGACATTTTTCTGACTTACGAGCATGACTCATTCAATCTACTTACCCTGTTGTCTACTACAACTAATAAAACAAGCTTGTGTGAAAGTCACTAATACAGAGGTGATTCATCCAATGTCCTGTTAACCCAAAAGCTGGTTAAATGTTAAATCAGCACCTTTGCCAGTATATCACTTTAATTGGAAGTCATGAGCGAACTTCTAAGTAGCACAGTCATGATTCTGACTTACAAGCGTTACTCACTACTTACCCTGTTATCTGCTACAAATAATATATAAAGTTGGTGTTTAAATCAGGAGAATAAAATATGCATAGGTGATATAAAGTATAAATTTAACTTTAGCAGTGAATTTATTTAAAGAGACATTATAGGCACCAACACAACATTGATGCATTTTATAGCTTTAAAAATAGATTTCTATAGGATTGTAAATACTTTTTTTTTACTGAATACATCTTGTTTGTCTCATCTAAATCAAATTAGGGTCTTGGGACTTAATCATTTTCACCCCCTCTTAGTAGAGACATGTAGCATTTTAAATTGTAAAATGGTATGCATATTTATTTAACATGGGTTACATATTTTATTTTAAGTTACAATTTATTTTATCTGACTTTCCAGTATTATATTGTTTGTAATGAAATTTACCTATCTGAACAAACTTTAAAATGAACAGAGATTTTTTCTATTTATGATCAGTAAATATATTCTTAAACAAGTCCTGCATATCCCAGAAACTCTAATGTATTTAAGTAACAGGAACACATTTGTTTGCTACTTTGTGGAATATTACATCAATGTGGTATACTTACCCATCATTAATAAATACTTTAGGAAATAAACATGAAAGAATACTGAGTGGAGTATTACAGAACATATATATGTTAGTTGCATGGCCCATGCAATGGATCACTGAAAAACAAAGAATCAAATTTATATTTTAGACGTAAGTTGTTTAGATTAAAGAAATACTATCGGGGTTATTCACTGAAGTAAGAATTCTGTAAGTTAGCTACACTTTCCATTCAGCTACTTCAACTGACCTTAAATTTGAAATTCACTTTAAATTCCCACTTTAGTAAATAAGCCTGTAAATGTGGTAATTAAATCTCTATGCTTTTTATAGCTTTTGCTCTAAATAATCACGTTGTATTTCCCAACGCATTTTGTATTGTTTTTACTGAAAATAAACCCATCTCCCGCTATATTATATATATATATATATATATATATATATATTTTTTTTTTTGGTTACTCTGTCTGTAGTATCTTCCTTTCTGACCTTTCCCACTGACTTGAAGTACTGGAAAACACACACATACGTGTCACCAGGAAGCACAGCTAAGCTTTCTGGGAGTTTCAGTTGATCGAACAGTTATCTAGAATTCAAGACTGATAACTGAACCTGAAAAAGATGTTCTGCTAATCACATTCTACACTTTACAACTCACAGTCTTAGTTTGAACATGTAAGATTCCATAGAACAAAATGAGAGGCTTTAATTGCTATAACAATTCAGTGGTGCAGTATGTCTTACAAAATTCCCAGAAAATGAGTCTTGTCAGCATAGCTGGTAGTAGCTTAGTTTCAGTTAGTTAAGTCTTCCTCTATCTGATGTGAGTCCATTTAAGAAGAAAGTACAGTGTACATTCATCTCATGTGTCTCTTCTAGAGCCAGATACAAATAATGGAATGAACAGTGGAGTGATGATGATTCAAGATTATTCTAGGAGCAAACTGAGCAAGTGTGACATCTTGACCCAAATTGGGATTTTCTTCTCAATAAAAATATATAATTTTCACTTCAGATCAAAGATATTGAAAAGATGAGCTGCCATCAATCAGGGGGATACAAATCAATTTCTGACATAGTTGTCCCTTATAGTTTTATCACTACCAGAGTTTTACTACATTTTTGTTTTGTTTTTGTAATACTGCAACAGCTATCTATTAGAATCTGGTAGGGTGCATCTACAAGTGCATACACATACAAACAGGGTTATTAACTAAAGTGAGAATGCAAACTGAATTTCAAATTGAAGGTATAGTTGACTTAGATAATTTTTTTTCCCTTGCAGCTATTCTGACCATTAATTTAAGATAAAATTTTGATACAATTTAAATTCTCATTTTAGTAAATATCCTTCAGAGAATTAATACTTTCAAAACAGTGTTTTTCAAGGTAAGAATTGGCACACTTGGATTTACATACACATTCACAAAAGGCATACTGTATGTACTGAAGTTAAATATTAATATGGAGAATAACTAACCTGTTCCTACAAGGGCTGTTATCGCCACAAGTTTGTGAAAGTCCACTGCTGCATCAAAAGGGATGTACTGATTTAAAAATGTCTCCCTTAGAAAGGTGAGGAGATTTCGACACATTGTTAGCAGTATATAAGAAAACATGAATGAAATACTTGCAGCAGAACCTCTTGAGATGGCAATACCCGGCAAAGACACTTCGGCAATGCCTGTGTGTTGAGATTCAAAAGAGTAATCTGGAAGAAAGATGGAAAGATATATCAGGCAATCTTAAAAATTCACTTATTATATATTATTTCGTAGTACTAGGCCAAATGAAAACATTTGGATAACGTCTATATAGAATTTCCAAAATACATAGCTGGGCTAAAAGGGACCATTGTCAATTCAGTGGTTCTGAAAGGATTAACTGTGATTTGAAGTGGTCAAAGCCCACTTGCATTTACAAATAGTAGATGCATAACAAGAATGGTTAAAGGAACACTATAAGCACTGAGACCACTTCATCTGAATAAGGTGGTCTTGGTAAACATCCACTATTTCTATAAGATGGTCTCAGAGACAGTTTTGCCATACATTGGATTGGCTGAGATCATCGATCTTGATAATCTCAGCCAAATAGGGAGAGCTGTAAGTAGGCAATCAGCACTTCAAGGGAGAAAAGGTAAGTAAAATCACATTTTTAACCGTGGCAGTGGTGGTCTGGTCACCTATAACATTAGGAATACTATTAGTAAAACTATAGTTTTACTTTAAACAACCTCATACGATGTCCCAAGCTGAGCATGTGACCAAAGAATCATCAATGAAAAATGGTTTGATCAAAACCAAAGGAACCAAACCAATAGGGACTTTACACTATATAATAAGCTGTAGTGATTATTTAGTTGTCCTTACAGCTTGTGAGGTAATGGGTGTACAAATATGTTTTGGAGTAACCAATAAAACATTGTTCATATGGACACCCACAAAAGGAGGTATTTGAACAAAGTTGAGAAATTCAGACACCTTTTTTCAATTAAGACATGAGTTTGGGCGAAATGCATTTTGGACAGACATATTTGAGAATACTTTGCATTGTATTTGAATGTATTTGTTTTTACAGAGCTTTTACGATTTCCATAAAAACTATTACTTCCTCTTTTTATAATAAATGTCAAATTTATTTCACCTACAACCTGTTTAGATGCAACTGGCTTACACTACTTACCTGGAAGTAGAAAATGTGTGCTATCCCTAATTTGTACTGATTTCATTCACACAATAGCCAAGGCATTTCATAATCTAAAATTTTAAACCCCGCTTTACAACTTTTACTATGGTTTGTTTCTGTTTTCACTTTATGTCAAAACTGCATCACTGTATCTAAAAAAAGGACAGCTGTCACATATTAGAATACCAGTGAAAGCCATACAAATTTAAAAGCACTTCCTATTGCAAATGATTCTTATAAAAGCTAATGTTTGTTTGTTTTTAGATCAGAGAAAATGTAATAAGGAAGTGTGTGCATAATGAATGCTTAGGCATTTCTAATATCCCAAACAGGATTTCTTTTTCTCCTGATACGATGTGTACATCATATTTTTTTTTATCAATGTGTAACAATCACTTTTTCTGGATTATAGGTTCCCTTCAATCATTGACACCACTGTCCATTCCCTTTTGCTAAAATTAAAATAAAATATTACTCACCAAGACTCCTCCGCTGTCGCCTTCCACTCCGATTTCCGATGACATCAGACTCGGTTCTGGAGGAGAAAATGCCTTTTGTGTCTGTCAGGATGACAGCTACTAGAAATGCATTTAATCGTGCAATGTAAACTTTAAAGTTTTGTTTTACATTGCAGAGTTAAAACTGCAGAGCCATTGCACCAAAACCAATTCTTTGAGATGAAGTGGTCTGGGTGACTTTAGCAACTGCCACAAGGTTTTAACTTAATATAACATGTTATAGTGGATGTGAAGGATTAGGGAAAGAACTTTTAATTCCAATGTCAGTAGCCTGTCGCATATTGTTTAGAGTTAGATATGAGTGTTGACATGTTCAGTATTTAATTGATTGCCTTAAATACAATTTCCTGTCATTATAAAATGGAAAATATAACCTAAGCAATATATAACAAAAATACAATTAAATATGCAATAAAACAATAAATAAAAAATTCAGAGAGATCATTCTAAATACTTACGGTAAACCCTCTCTAAAAACAGTCCAACGGAAATTCCATAAAAAATCACCACTACAACAATCTGTCGTCTGTAATTCTCAATGAAACGCTTGAATTCTTGAATTTTCTGATGAACTTTGTTTTTCTGGTATGTTTCCTTTTTAGCTTCTGTGTATAAACGTGGTTCTGCGGGACTATTTTTGGAAGAAATCAAAACTTATTTACTTTCTATATGTATAAAAAGATTTTAATTTAAACATTCGCAAATGGACAAATGTATTTATGCTGTGCTTATTTTTTTCTTATTATTAAAAGGAAAAAAATCTGGTATTTTTTTTTAATTTATCATGTAAAAAACAAATGGAAAAACGGAAACAATGAAATATGTTTGTGTAGCAGATTAACACCATTAAAATAAAAAACAAGTATAAACATTTTTGTTCTCATCGTTTTTGCAGTATAAAATCTAGCCAATAAAGCCTATTTTTTTAAGTTTGTCTGCAAAGCAATCTATACATAAAACTTATGTGCAACTATATGCCAGCTATGCATCATTTGCTTCAAATTAATGTTATACTAATATTTTTAGAACCAAAAAGTGTTCACTAGTGAAGTGGTTAAATTTAATAGAAATCTCACCTTTAAGTATCACACATTTTAAATTATAATTAAAGGCACACTATATCCACCAAAACAACTTTAGCTTAATGAAGCAGTTTGGGTGTATAGGTAATTCCTCTGATTTAGGCATTAAATCACTTTTGTTTCTGTTTATACAGAGCTAACTGACACAGCCAGAATGAAAACAAATTGGTTTCATTTTCAATCAGATGTAGCTAACTTTGAAAGTTTGTATATCCTGCTCTGTAAATTGAACCTTAATCACATACAGTAGGCTCCTGAAGGGTCTAACAAGCTATTAACAGAGCAGGTGATAGAAATTCTAAATTAAACCAAGTTTGCAATAAAGGAAGTGTAAATATTAGATTACTTTTTTACAGGAAGTGTTTAGGAAGGCTGTGTAAATCACATGCAGGGAGGTGTGACTAGGACTACATAAAGTGATTAAACTCCTAAATATCAGAGAATTGAGCAGTGAGACTGCAGGGACTTGATATATACACCAAAACTGCTTCATTAAGCTAAAATTGTTTTGGTGCCTAGAGTGCCCCATGAAACTAAAATAAGCTCACACTTCTTTCATTATTTACTTCCAAGTATACCTAGAAATAGAGAAGTCTTATTTTTTTCTTATATCAATAGCTGTAAAATACTCCAAGCTGGAGCTGACTCACATTTTAATGCATTGTGTAGGTAATACATATGAATATGGAAAAGATAAATTGTTTTTTAAAATACGTACATTTTGTTTTCTATTAAAATGTTTAAATTAATTTTTTTAGAATAATTTTAATGACCTAATAAATTACAACAATGCTACTTACATTCCGTGTTCAATCCCGTCGACAAAGGACACTTTTCTATACATTTTATTGAAGACTTCAGGAGGTTCCATACCTACAAAAATGTATGTATGTGAAACATTTTGTTAAAAAATAAATTACATTGTGTTTATGTATAGTAATACACCACTAGAAAGGTCTAAAAGTTACTCTTTACTGCAATTGCCAGTGCTGGGTTTTCACTCGCTAATGGCTCATGGGCAAGTGGACATTTAAAGCTATGGTACTATAAAGTTTCTAAAGAATGAAACTAAATGTACACTTAAAATGTTGGATCAATTAGATCAGTGGTTCCCAAACCAGTCATCAAGGCAATCAAGGCACCCCTACCAGTCGAGGAATTAGGGATAACACAGTTGTATCTAAAGTTTTTTTAGAAAAAAAAACATCTTGGACATAACTTGGTGATCCCTAAATTCTGAACTGTTAGGGGTGCCTTTAGGACTGGTTTGAAAACAACCAAATAAGATAATTTTGCCAGTCATCAAGGCCATTTTTGAATCATTCTCTAATGTCATTGATTACAGGAGCTCTCTGCACCCTCACATCTACAGCTCATTGTTGTGGTATGGTGCTGAAAGAGTCACCAGATGCTATTTCCTAATTTTTTTGAGAAGATTTACAAAAAACACTCCTAATATTTAAACCTCAACTCCGCTACTGCAGCTCAACTAATTAGGAAGTGAACTTGATATTGCAGGAGAGAACCTGACCCTTGAACCGTAGCTGTGTCAATTGAAGTTCTTTGTCATGATCCCGCAGTAGATAATGGAAATCTTCCCAGGTTAGCTCCGCTTTATGTTTAAATCCTGCCTCATTGAACATACTTTCTATCACTTGTTCAGCTTGGTCTTTTGAGAGGCAGTTGTTGGATATTTCAATAAAAGATCTGAAATAAAATAAAATTAATTTAAAATCCCCAAAATACCACTGTATAAACCTTGCTAGTTATTCTGAAGTCTCAGTTTCTTATTTGAATCTGCATACCTGTTAAAATTTAATTCTACCCTTTAATTCTTCTGCTTTTTTTTGAGTGCCCTACTTTATTTTACTTTGTACAATTCTTTTACTGATCTTGAAATTCAAAAAATCCACAAGCCTTTGAAATGTGAGGGAACATGCAAAAATGTTGGGGTTTCTAAATTACATTTAAACCTGCATACCTGTTAAAATTAAACTATACCCCTTGAGTGTTCTACTTTCTTGAGTTCCATTTTCTTGAGTGTTCTACTTTCTTGAGTGTCCTACTTTATGTTACTTTGTAGGTTTCTTGTGCTGATCTTGAAATTCAAACAATTCCCAAGCCATTGAAATGTAAGGGAATATGCAAAAATGTTGTTTTGCTTCATTAGTGTGCCCATCTCTCAACAGGCATAATATTAGTATTATACAAAAAACAGAAACACTAGCAGTGAACAAACACAGTGGTGAAGATGATTTTCCTTGTGTATATTACAAATACACCCAAATAGACTATTCATACAAGAAATAAAAGGGAAAACTACCAAACACAAGTGTACACAGCGATAAATTGGAGAACAACCTGTTATATGAAATGGGATGCAACCCTAGTATACTGATCCCAAGATAAAATGAAGTTCCTAATGTAAGTATTGGCTTTTTGTGCAAATTTGGTACCTGATTTTTCATTGAATTCTGTATACAGATTTTGGCAGATCACCCTAGCTGTCCTGATCAGATTTTGATTGACACCGCCGTCATTAGAATACATTTCTAGAAGCTTAAACATATCTAAATGTATAAACAAAGCCAAATGATCTCATTACCTAATTAGGCTTATGTAAGTTTATATAGATGAGGTGTGGTGGAATTTGTATGTATTAAGCTCCAAAGCATGATTAACATTCAATGAACATTAAATAATGCTGGATTAAAAGCTAAAGTGGTTTGGGAGTAATAATTGTTTCAGTGTCCCTATGTAGCTATTTAACCCTTCTGTTGAAATGGTGGAGAACCAAGGCATGTAGGCAATTGCAGAGTAATTGTGTGAACTAGAAGAACACGTAGGTCAACAATTTAAATCATATGTGAGACTGAGCTTTCGATTGAAGTAATTTGTTGTGATTTACGAGGCAGTTTTCAGCTACTCCCTGGATACCTAATATTTAGTGAATTTGATAACCCACTAGTCATCATGAGACAATTATAGTGGCCCTTCAATTTTTGATTCAACAGGGTACTACAGTGTTAGCTTGGCTAATTAATCAAATTATGACATGTATTATTTTGTAGCATGTAAATGCCTCCTTTGAGGTCATCTCGTGGGTACTTTACATGGGAGAGGTCATATTTGTCATCAAATGTCATCTTTGGTCAAATGAACTCTAGATTCTACCAAAGACCATGCAGAATATGAACAATAATACAGGCTCAGAGTGTGTTTTTTTATATGCCTGGGACTTGTACAAGACATCATGATTCAGAAGCTTACACCAGCTTTCCCTTACATGAATGGTCATCTGTTGGGTAAGTACTGTTTCTAATCAAAGAAGACTTAAGGGTGCCAGGTTTTAGTACTAGCCTTGAGATGAATTTAAGAGAGGTATCTACTTATATGTATGAGAATAAAAAGTGATTCACAAAAACTACCATAAAACATACTCTGCATCCATGACTGATAATAATGACTGGCTGATTGCAAAGTCATTGTGTTATACAGATTTACCATGAATGAAATATTTGTAGATATAAAATATTTTCGAAAATGTTTATGTAAAATTACATTACAATAAAAATGTTTTCTATTGTCCTATATAAAAAACCATATTCATATAATAGTTATTTTATTTACTTTAGCATTGTGAAAAATTCTTGCTTTGAGAGAAAGCCGTTTCCATCTACATCATACATAGTAAACATCAGCTTTGATTTCTCCTCTGGGGAACCTAAAAAAATAAAAATAAATATTTGTTACATAAAAAAAAGAAGAAAAAATAAAACAACTAAAACCTGTTACTAAACAAGCAAATGGCAGATAAAAATTAAATCTTATAGAAACTTTATTTACTATGTACAATGGAATGTCACTTATCCCTTTTTCTCTTCCCTGTAATTTTGCAGCAGCCTAGAAGAACATTGAATCTAGTTTCTTAGGTGGGGGTTCTGCCAGTGTAAATCATTAAAGGGATACTATAGTGCCAGGAATACAAAGCTGTGTTAAAAACCCTTTATTTACTTATATGACCCCAGCGCCGATGTCCCTGAGCACAAAGTCGCGGCTTCGTCTCCTCCGACATCCAGCAAAAGCGGGCGCTAATATGAATGCGCTGCAAGTGCCGCACGTGCATTAGACCTCCCCATAGGTTCAATGCTCTCCTATGAGGAAAAATATGCTGCTGGATCTTCTCATGCAAAGTTTGAGGATGCCCAGTGTCAGATACCAGACCAAGAATCCGTTTCGATTCAGGAAGCACAGAAGGGGCAGAGGGCAGAGTTCGAGTTTCTCTGGAACTGCAATGTTTTACATTGCAGCACTAAGTGCAAAAGGGACATTGCACCCAGACCACTTCAATGAGCTGAAGTGGTCTGGGTGATTACAGCTTCCCTTTAAAAGAATACTTTAGTGTTAGGAATACAAAACTATATTCCTAACACTAAAGTGTTCCTCTGCCTCCTCCCTTTTCTCCCCACTGGCAAATAAAGGGTTAAAAACCTTTTTTACACTCATCGTATTCCAGCTCCTCTGATGTCAGCGCTGATGGGGAACCTAATGCGCATGTGCAGCAGGTGACACACACGTATTCGGCATTTCCCATAGGAAAGCAATGAGTCAATGCTTTCCAATGAACATTTTGATGCTACGTGTGAGGATGTACAGCATCGTTTCATGGAGTTTAAACATAGATTTATTAGTTATAATGTATTTTTATTTGGTGTTTTTTGGGGGTCAAAATTGGGAAAGAAGACTTCTGTTGGTAAGTGTGAAATACTAAAATTATTCTGAAATACCTAAAAAATTATTCAACGGGACATAGCGTGAAAACACTTTTTTTTTTTTTAACCCCTTAAGGACTAAGCCAAATGTACACGGTGTGATCAAAACAAAACGTAAACAAAAACTTGAATTTGCGCTACATGTCTGTTCAGGCGTAATTCGCCTCTTTCATATTATATGTACCTACACTTATTATATATCATTTTATTCAGGGGAAACATGGCTTTCATTTAACATCAAATATGTAGGTATTAAACATCATTTAATATGAATAAAATTAAAAAAGGGAAAAAATAAGAATTTTACAAATATTTTTAGTTCTACGTGACATTTTAACTGTGAATGTCATAATACTGTTTGTGTTTACTGCAATAAAATACACATATTTGTATTCAGCGGTGTCTCATGTGTAAAACAGTACCCCCTATGTACAGGTTTTATGGTGTTTTGGGAAGTTACAGGGTCAAATATAGCATGTTAAATTTTTCATTTTTTTCACATTGAAATTTGCCAGATTGGTTACGTTGCCTTTGAGACTGTATTAGCTCAAAAGAGTAAGGTCAATTGTTAGTGTAGGACTCACCTATGAGGTTTGCCTTGATGTTTCTGGTGAGCTTACACTTTAATGGCCATTAGTTATTTTGGTCATCATCCCATTCCAATTTAAAGTTACTTGGGGTCAAATATCATCTTGCTAAAAACTGCTTCTTTTAACACTATCAGCTTGATAGTGGTAAGCCTGACAATAAACACACACCAGACATTAAATTGCCAAATGGTTAGCCAAACATTGGGCTCTAGTAAATTACATTTTTTTTTCTAACAGAAAATATATTTAAACCAATATAATGTTAACACTCTGTTAGACCTGGTATTGTTTCAAACCCAACAATTATCTTCAAATAGCTTTGGGTTTACTGTCAATGCAAACAATCTACCTTTCATTAGAATCACCAGTATGTTCAAGAACTCTCTGAATGATAAATATCCATTTCCATCTTCATCTGCTAAAGAGAACATAGATTCCACAAACATGGACTGAGGCTTTAGGCCCAACGATTCAGCAAATTCAGTCCGGCTTAATTCACACTCAATAGCTTCTTTTATTTTTGAGGAACTTCCAGCTTCAAAATTTCCTGTATCCAACGGATCTATTTTTAGAACCTGTATAATATAAAATCAAAAGTAAAAAGCGGAGTTTAATGTATTGTATGAATTCTAGTAAGCATATAGCCAAATGAGAGACTGCTATTTTGTTTATAAAGTGTTTCCGAGATACCTAATGTGGAAAAATCTATAAATGATTTATATATTACAATTTACATTTTTCATTTTTTTCTCTTTAATGTTAAATCGTGGTTATTCTTTACAGAAATATTGGGTGGATAAAATATTTCAAAGAATGTTTACTGTAACCCTCTCCTGATTGGTCTCTCCAAAAGCCGTATTGCCCAGCTATAGTCTGTAATGAATGCTGCAGCTAGACTGATTTTCCTCTCTAGTTGGTCCTCTTACACCTCACCCTTCTGCCAGTTGGCTCCCTGTATCCTATAGGAGTCAATTCAAAGTGCTAGCCCATACATTTAAAGCAGTGAACAATTCAAGCCCCTCTTATATCTCTTCACTGATCCATAGGTATGCCCCTCCTCGTTCCCTCCGCTCTGCCCGTGACCAGCTTCTGACCGCTGCTTGCAGCCGTAGGGCCAACTTGCGCTTACAGGACCTCTCACGGACGGCTCCTTTCCTATGGAATAGCCTGCCTACCGCCATCAGACTCTCCCCTAGTCTTCAATCATTTAAGAAGGGCCTTAAAACCCATCTCTTCAGGAAAGCTTATGGCCTCCCAGAGTAACCTCTACCTTACATACCAGTCTCTTGCTCTCTACTATAGGGCAGTGCTTTGTTCTCTCCTCCAGCTCTGCTTCACTACCACCTTATTTGATATTTCCTGTCGTAACGTGTCTTATACCCCACCTCCTATAGACAGTAAGCTTGTTTCAGCAGGGTCCTCTTCAACCTATTGTTCCCTTAAGTTTTCTTGTAATTGTCCTATTTATAGTTACATCCCTGTAACGGCCATCCCAGAAGGGGTATCAGCCGTTGGAGACGTCCTTCTTCACGGCAAGCTGCTGTGCAGTAGTGGAGTTGCTTTATCCCATCCACTGGATCCAAGTAGAGAGCAAGGCAGATCTCTTAAAAGAGCTAGTGATTATGCTGAGTAGGTTCCCTTTCAATAACGAGACAAGGCTACGTTTTGAAGGGTCAAGAAGAACTGAATTTTAATGGCAGGTATTCTCCTTTTATGTGATGCTCCCATGCAAGGGAGACACCCACACAATTATTACAGTAATCAATAAAACATAAGGTACTACCCACACATTTCCTCCCCCTAGATAAGCATTTAACACAATTAACAAGTACACATTTTTCCCCGAGTTTTGGATGTACCTCAAATATCTGGGGTACACTCATAAATCCGGTATCCCCTGATAGCCCTAATCTGAGTGAGCACCCATATCGGTCCAGGGGTTCGGTCCAGGGGTTATGGGGGTTTAACGTTTTGACCGACCGCACAGGCACAGTAGCCAAAAACGGTTCCATAAGTTTTGGCTTTGCGGTCGGTCTCTGTTAGTGTAATAAAAAGTCCCAAACAGCTTGCCATCCGTGGGTATCCTGGCGTTCGTATGAATCCCCATGATTAACTTAGTCTTTCTACTGAACGGCGGGACGTTCGGTAGTTTCGGCACGAATTTATGGAAGTCTGGAGGTCTTAGAGGTGTTTGCCTAGTCGAGTGTCCGATTTTAGTTCCAGACACTCGACGGCAAAACACCGCTGTTCGGGAGTTTAAGATGGCCGCCGCCACGTGTAAAACTCCCGAAATGGTGGCCACCCAGGGACTTGAACAAAGCATTCGCGGGTTTCAATATGAATACATTAGTCGAACAGGGAGGTAAATTGAAGGACAATTAGGCATCAGGGTGGTCCGGTGTTCGGTAGTTTATTCGGGATTTTTGAACAGTTTGTATTGTAGTCTATGACAATCGGTTATATGGCGGTTTCAAACGAATGAACCGTTCACATAAAATACAGATCCCGCGAACGAGCACAGAGGGGATCTGTTACAGTCCCGCCTCTCATAATATTGTAAAGCACTACGGAATCTGTTGACACTATATAAATGGCAGTAATAATAATAATGTAAAGTATTAATTTTCTTGCAGTATCTGACTCAGGCCTTGATTATAATTTTCAAACTATCAAAATCTGCTATTAACACAATCAGAATCAAAATCAATGGAATTTTTTTTTGTGGATAAATCATTTGAAAAGTTTTTCTAACACATTGTGATCATTTGAAAAAAGCTTATTAAAAAGTAATTAAATAAAGGCCTTATTCTGAAAGATTATTTGGCTTCAAAGGCTGCTGGTCAGTGTATGGTTGGCCCTTTACAAAAATGCACTTTGGTCTCCTTCAGTTAGCCTTTTTGCTAAACACAAATATTCTGAACATATTAAATATTATAACACATAACTGAACATTTTCACCTACCCTGAGGACATGAACTGTGCTGGTAAAGGGAAATTGATAGCAAGGCAAATTTAGATTGCACTGAAACCTTTTTGAAATCAATATAAGTATTTCATAATGATTTTAACTTTATGAGACAATGTTAAAGTGACCAGTGAAACAACAGAACACCTGAAAGAAAAACAATCCCCAGTGCAATATAAAATCAAACTTTAACATATATACACTGATAAGCCAAAACTCGTTGTGACCCCTCATATTGCTGAGTTAAGAGCTCTTGAAAGAACCTCATAAACAAATAACTGAAAACCAAATTGTGACGTCTCATCAGGAAAAGGCTTCACCAATCAAGACTCTCATCCTGGTCCATGTTCGTTTGAGCAAGGCCTTCTTCACAACTTATCTCTGTTATATTCCATATGTCAATGACTTGTCAAATATCCCCATTTTAAAATTCTAAAGAGCTCCAAAATATGTTGGCACTATATAAATGCTAATAATAATAATAGTAATGTTTTATGTTTAATAAATCCCTGTGTAACAGAGGAATTAATTGTTTATCCCACTGGTGCAGTTTCCCTTATCACATAGGATAAGTTTAACTTCTCAATAAACTGAACACAGTCAGACTGTGTCTGTTAATTTCTATGCAATGCAGAGTTCCAATTATTAGATGAAAGTAGCTGAAAATGGAAAATCTCCATTTCCAAACCAGCTATTTTAGCCAACAATTTCATAAAAATATTCCTATATTTCCCTACAGTTCTCTACTTATTGAGTAAATTGCTAAATATGTTTAAGACAACAATATATATATTTTTTTATATAATTTGATTTTGAAACTACAATTTTTATGACAATGGCTTAGGCAAGTCCCATTTCATCATCACCATTCTGCCATGTCAACATAAATACATCCATCCCTTAAGTTGTGAAGACAATATTAATTTGTATGTTTATTACTTGTTGCCATGTATTAACGTTTTATAATTGTTAAGTGTTGCAAAATATTGGCACTAGAAATAAAAATTATAAGAAGATTTTCAACATACCTGAGCAAATGATTGTCGGAAAAAGGTTTCAAGAATCTGACTTCTCTGCTTTTTTGTGACAGCTTCTTTAAGCAAGCTTTGCTCTTTCTTTTTACTTTCACTAATAGGAATCCCATTCACCTTTAACTGCTGAATGAAACCCGTGCATTCTTCTTCGCTATGAAAAAATAAGACCTAGAAAAAAAATACAATTAAGGGAAGTATATTATAATTGGTCATGGAAGAAAATTTAATTAGGACTAATATTTAAATGTGTCATCCCATTTGTCCTCAGTTCAGTTCAACAGGAAACTAGTTTGCTTCATTCTAATTTAGTTAAATTAATTTTGTTAAAGGGACACTGTGGGCACCATAACAACTTCCATAACAACTAAACCTCAATTAAATCATGGTGCTTGAAGGTTTCAGGTGCAGTCTTAAAGGACCACTCTAGGCACCCAGACCACTTCAGCTTAATGAAGTGGTCTGGGCAGTGGCAGATTAAGGGGGGGGGGGCGGAGGGGGACGGTCTGCCCCGGGTGCCACATGGTAGGGGGGTGCCTTGACCCTGGTCCTGGGGCTGGAGGGGGCTGTGTGAGCTGTGCCCCATGGCAGCTGGGGTGTCACACAGCTCACATGGAGAGACCAACAAGATGAACTGGCCACATGGGAGGAAGAAGGGGCGGAGCTACTGCCGTTTAGAGGTGGAGCCTAACCGCGAGTGGGGGCGGGGCTTAACACAGCCTTTACAAGCTGCTGTAACTGCTGCACATGGAGGTGCAGCAAGAAGACATCCCTGCACCTCCACCTACCAGGCTCCAGTGAAGGACTTCAGGCCAGGGATTCCACTCCTCCAGCCCACACTGTCTGTAAGTATAAGAATGTGTGTGTGTGTAACTGCCTGAAACTGTGTGTGTGTGTGTGTATGTGTAACTGTCTGCCTGAAACTGTGTGTGTGTGTGTGTGTAACTGCCTGAAACTGTGTGTGTGTGTGCAACTGCCTGAAACTGTGTGTGTGTAACTGTCTGAAACTGTGCGTGTGTGTGTAACTGTCTGCCTCAAACTGTGTGTGTGTGTGTGTGTGTGTGTGTGTAACTGTCTGCCTTAAACTGTGTGTGTGTGTGTAACTGTCTGAAACTGTGTGTGTGTATGTGTGTGTGTGTGTGTAACTGTCTGCCTGAAACTGTGTGTGTGTGTGTGTGTGTGTGTAACTGCCTGAAAATGTGTGTGTGTGTAACTGCCTGAAACTGTGTGTATGTGTAACTGCCTGAAACTGTGTGTGTGTAACTGCCTGAAACTGTGTGTGTGTGTGTAACTGTCTGCCTGAAACTGTGTGTGTGTATGTAACTGCCTGAAACTGTGTGTGTGTGTGTGTGTGTGTGTGCAACTGCCTGAAACTGTGTGTGTGTCTAACTGCCTGAAACTGTGTGTGTGTGTGTGTGTGTGTGTAACTGTCTGCCTGAAACTGTGTGTGTGTGAGACTGTCTGTCTGTAACTGTGTGTGTGTGTGTGTGTGTGTGTGTGTGTGAGACTGCCTGTCTGTAACTGTGTGTGTGTGTGTGTGTGTGTGACTGTGTCTGTAACTGTGTGTGTGTGTGTGTGTGACTGTCTGTCTTGTGTGTGTGTATAACTGTCTGCCTGTAAATATGTGTGTGTGTCTGTGTGTAACTGTCTGCCTGTAACTGTGTGTGTGTGCGTAACTGTCTACCTGTAACTGTGTGTGTGTGTGTGTGTGTGTTACGGTCTGCCTGTAACTGTGTGTATGTGCATAACTGTCTACATGTAACTGTGTGTGCGTAATTGTCTACCTGTAACTGTGTGTGTGTGTATGTGTGTGTGTGTGACTGCATGCCTGTAACTGTGTGTGTGTGACTGTCTGTGACTGTGTGTAACAATCTGCCTGTGACTGTGTGATGCTGCCTGTAACTGTGTGTTACTGTCTGCCTGTGACTGTTTGCATGTAACTTTGTGCGTGGCTGCCTGTAACTGACTGTGTGTGTAACTGACTTTTGCATGTAACTGTGTGTGTTTGTGGCTGTAACTATGTGTATGACTGTCTGCCGGTGACCGTGTGTGTGATTGTATATGTGACTGTCTGCCTGTAACAGTGTGCGTGACTGTGTGTAACTGCTTGTAACTGACTGTGTTTGTGTGTAACTCTCTACCTGTAACTTTGTGTATGACTGCCTGTGACTATATGTGTGACTGTCTGCATGTGACTGTGTGCGTGTGACTGCTTGTAACTATGTGTGACTGTCTGCCGTAACTGTGTGTGACTGTCTGCCTGTAACTGTGTGTGAGGGGGTGCAGGGATTTTGTAGAGGGGGGCAGGGGTTTTAAAAAGTTAACAAATTTGTTCAATACATTTGTTTTAAAAATGTAAAAAATATAACGCGGTCTGTGCATGCACAATCAATAAAGGACGCCAGGACCAGCGGATTTAAAAGAAGCAAGGACCAGGAAGGATTCAGAAGCTCATGAGGAAGTCAACATTGATGAAATGCGTTAAGCATTCACCCAAGCCCTGCAATTTTGGTATAGCAGTCTGTTTCTACTTGTGTATTATTTTTCATTTTCAGTTATAGAGCATGTTTTGTGCATTGTGTTGCCTCTAGACTGTGGAGGATTGTTATGGTTCTTTGCACCTCTGCACTTTAGCTCTTGTACTAGTACCATCATCACTTGTATGATTGGAGCTGCTATCCTTAGGGGCTCTGGACCAATTTTTGGTATTTTTTATATATTTTTGTATATATATTTTATATAGTGTGTGATTTTGCACTACTGTGTGCTATTACATAGTTACATAGTTACATAGCTAAAAAGAGACTTGAGTCCATCAAGTTCAGCCTACCTCACATTTGTTTTTTGCTGTTGATCCAAAAGAAGGCAAAAAAAACCCAGTTTCAAGCACAATTTTGCAACAAGTTAGGAAAAAAATTCCTTCTTGACCCCAGAATGGCAGTCAGATGTATCCTTGGATCAAACAGTTATTACCCTACATTGAAAGATTATATCCTTGAATATTCTGTTCTTGCAAGTATGCATCTGGTAGCCGTTTGAACATCTGTATGGACTCTGATAAAACCACTTCTTCAGGAGGAGAATTCCACATCCTGATTGTTCTTACATTAAAAAAACCTTTCCTTTGCCTTAGACGAAATCTTCTTTCTTCCAGTCTAAAAACATGGCCTCGTGTCCTATGTAAAGTCCGGTTTGTGAATAGATTTCCACACAATGGTTTGTATTAGCCACGAATATATTTGTATAATGTTATCATATCCCCTCTCAGGCGACGTTTTTCTAAACTAAATAGGTTTAAATTTGTTAACCTTTCTTCATAGCCGATATGTTCCATTCCTTTTATTAATTTTGTAGCCCGCCTCTGCACTTTTTCTAGTGCCATAACATCCTTCTTTAAAACAGGTGCCCAAAATTGCACAGCATATTCAATATGGGGTCTTACCAGTGATTTATAAAGAGGCAAAATGATATTCTTGTCCCGAGAATGAATGCCCTTTTTCATGCATGACAATACCTTACTGGCCTTGGCCACTGCTGATTGACATTGCACATTGTTGCATAGTTTGTTGTCTATAACAATTCCCAAGTCCTTTTCGTGTGTTGTTATCCCTAATTCGCTTCCATTAAGGGTATACGTTGCTTGTGTATTCTTTACGCCGAAGTGCATAACTTTGCATTTTTCAACATTAAATTTCATCTGCCATTTGAGTGCCCAGTCCCCCAGTCTATCTAAATCCCTCTGCAGCAAAGTAATATCTTGCTCACATTGTATTGTTTTACAAAGTTTTGTGTCATCTGCAAACACTGAAACATGACTTTCAATGCTGTCTTCAAGATCATTTATAAACATGTTAAATAGAAGGGGTCCCAGAACAGACCCCTGAGGGACACCACTTGCCAACTCTGTCCAGCTTGAAAATTTACCATTAATGACAACTCTTTGTACTCTGTTTTTAAGCCAATGTTCTACCCACTTATTGTTTGTTAATAAAGTGGACTTATTATTTCCACTGATTGCTTCTTCATTTTTTCTTCTATCCTTTGTAATCTCCTATTTTAGTTTTATTTATTCCACGTGACTGTGGCGCCCTGTTTTCTGATTTTGATGTCAGATTTTGTGCTTTCTATGTATAGAGGTTGGGAGTAGCCTCAGGGCAGTGGCTTGCCTGCACTGGATTTGTGACCTTTAACTATCTTTTCACCCACCTATTTATTACTTTTTGAAATATATTTACTAGGATGTTACAATTATATACATTTTTTTGAATACCAGCACGAGATAGTACTTTTCTGTTAGAAAGTCAACTTCATAGCTGTTAATACAGCAAGGTGCCCTCGAAGGCATGGATTCAAGTTATTTCCATCTAATAGATCTTCTCGGCAATGCTATTTTTTAACGTCAACTAGCACTAACAGACTTTTACCATCTCCAGCATTTCTTACAATTCAGTAAATGCGTGGAGTTAGAAATCAGACTGAGAAACATAAATCTCCTTTGTAAAGTCTGATCACATTTTCACAGTATATACAGTCCTGACAAAAAACTGTTTAGGTGACATATATTTACTGTTGAACTTACTCTCCTTGGCATTAACGTTACTGTTGCTAATAAATCCATGCTCTTCATGTTGCTACAATAACTATACACTTTATTGCAACATTTATTAGTTACGTTTAATAGCCTTTGTAGACCTTACTGTCATATGAAACTTTAGATATATATCTTTATTTGGGTTTGTTCACATAGACATTCTGTCCAAGGACATTGTGTCTATTGGTTTAATATTCTTTTTAATCCTTTATATCCTCTCTTCTTTTTCCCTTATTATTAATTAGGTTTACTTTTATTTTTCACTATTATTCTTTCCATGTATTTTGTCTAACATTCAAAGTTACGTCTTAATTATCGTAGCATAGGACAGTGTTCCTCTCCTTCTCTACTTATACTCCTCAACTAGGGTTAACCCCTTCACTGTCATAATGATTTAGTTTATATCAGACTTCCACTCTCGTTTTTGCAAACATACACTGTAAGACATACACAACCAGATGCACACTGTTTCCTAACAAATTTTAAAATGTATGCCTTTTTTAACCACGTTACATTTTGTCTACCTTTTGGGTAGGAGGGTGTCTTCCATTGTGGGGAGAAGGCTAGACTCGGTGGGGTGGGGTAGTGTTCAGAAGGTTATCATTTCACTCTGGCGTTGGTTCCTTAGAGTACTGGAAAGAATGATCTGACATCACTTTCTCCCAGAGCTCCATTCAGGAGTGAGATGGATGTTGTCAGTATATCCAAGTAAAGGGACCACTCTGCCACACATCCTCATTGTGGAATGGTTAGGCAAGTTATTACTATCATCTGGGGACATTGCAGAATTTGCAAATACCCCTCATGGTTATATCGCCACTAGCGATCCATTGCCATGGGGGCAAGTAAAAGTGAGTTCTACTTACTTGAACCTGTCCCTTGCAGGTGTCACCATCTTCCTCCAGCAGGACCACTTAAGCGTTGTGACTGCTGTGTACAGCAGTGTACAGCATTGAGGTTAATGAAAGATCCTGCAAGACCGCAGGATCCTCCATAGAAAGAGCAAATTTCCTGCAGCTGTCACAGATAACAGCTGAAGGGATTGACAATTCTAAACGGCAGTAGCTGCTACCGGTGTCTAGAAGTATCATGCAGAGGAAATATACAGCGACATAGTGGGCTGTACTTTGTCTCAGTATATCTCTTGACTGGGTTGGAATTTTTGTGAAATTCCAACAAAGTCAAAATTCGTATTTCATAAAGATTATATTGTAATGAAATACTCATTTTTCAGAGGGGGGTAACAGTGACGCTTTAATATCTATATACGGGTAACACGAGATAGATAAAAATGATGTGTGCATGTGTGGTTTTGTTAGAAAGAGCCAATTACACTCTTTTAATGAGCAGAATGTGTATCGTTTACACGTGCAAATACATCATGGAATCTCCCGCTACACAACTTTTTATCTACTAATCAACAATTAGTGACCATATCATCCAATCTATTTGTAGTGCAATCCATTTCAAATATCTTAATTGTCTACAAATGCTTACATAATACACATTTGCCTGATAATAGAGTCTATAGATAAAATACTCACTAAATCATATTCCTTGGGAACTTTAATCAGCAATGTTTTGCACCCACGGTTATTAGACTGAATAACAGGAACATTTTTGTAGTTTTGCAAAGGTATTATACGGATCAAATTGGATCGACTGTCAAATACTTTAATTATTTGATCTTGATTGGTTTCGATTAAAACAGGAAATGTTTCGTCTTTTGGTCCTTGCCATTCTTGAGCTGTCAAAAAAATTATTTAGTCATTTAATGGAAAAACAAATGTTAATCTAATAGATTGCTTTTGATGTAATAACGTTTTACAGATATGCTTTGCTGTTCATAGTGAAGATGGACATTTTAACAATTAAATGCTAGGTAAAATCACAAGCTAAGGGGACTTGTAGACTAAACACACAATTGTCGACAATTGAAAACATAATTTAAAATAAAATAGTCAAACTGTGACTAGAGCATTTTTTTTTCAAATCTGCATTTTCTTTCTTAAATATTGCAAATTTTCCATGTAATTTAGAGCAAGAACAATGCATCTCATTTCTACATACTGAATTCAAAACACATTTTGTGTAGTTTACTGGGAGTATAATTACTATTATTACTGTGGAGCTCTGTTATACACTCAGACACACCAAATATATAGAACTAAAAAAAAATAAAAAGAAGAGCAGTAGGATCGAAAAGAAGGAAAAGGGAATTTGGACCCAAAAACGGAACTGCCCCTCAGAAATAGGAACACTTGGAAGGTATGCAATAACAAGGCATGTTGCATACTGCAATGCATGTGTCTGAAAAAAAAACCTATAATACATCAAAAAACATCACACACAATGGATTGTGGTAAATGTGATTGGCAGCTGAAACAGAACCTTGCTTCAAGCCCCACTCAATGTCACGTTTTGTCAAATTGATTGCTATACATAAATAAAAATACATTTTCTTTTGTACTTTGTGGAAACTAGAGCACTCTATAAAATATAATCAGATTCAGACACAGGTAGCTAAATAGAATAAAGTTTATTTTTGGTAACAGAGCCACTATAAGGAGAAGGAATTCAGCCAATGGGACAATGTTAAATATACTCTGTCTAAACACATAATCCATAAATGTATCCCGGATGGAAAAATTATATTTCAAAATCATAGTTTGAAATGTTCTATTAATGCATTCCAGGTAAAATGCATGAGCATTTATTATTGAAGGACCCATTAACTAAACTACATGAAAACTACTAAGCCATATTTTATAATTCCTATTCTGTGGGACAGGACCATAACTATACAGTAGATACAGTAAATCACCATATCACAAAGAGAGAGTATTTACGATAGTTAAGATACTTAAAAAAATTTCATGCAGAGAAGGATCTTCTCAGTTACTGCCATTTTGACCCATTTTCTTAACAATCAAACCTGAATTTCACAGTTTCCTACATTAGAATTTATGCTGCACAAGGTGAAGTCCAAGGGTACTGTGACAGAATTATTATTATTATTATTATGATATTTATATAGCGCCATCAAATTCCGCAGCGCTTTACAAGGGGTGGATGAACAGACATGTAGTTGTAACCAGACAAGTTGGACACACAGGAACAGAGGGATTGAGGGCAATACTCAATGAGCTTACATGCTAGAGGGAGTGGGGTAAAATGACACAAAAAGGTAAGGATAGTATTAGACTAGTGACAGTTGCAGAAGAGGAATCAGCCAGGAGCTATTAACAGTTTAATTGATACGCTTTTATGAAGAAGTAGGTTTTTAATGATTTTTTGAAGGAGTAGAGACTGGGTGAGCATCTAACGGAGGAGGGAAGCGAGTTCTACAGGAGAAATCTTGAAGGTGAGCATCAGAGGTGAGAGTACGGACAGAAGATAGACGTAAGTCTTCAGCAGATTGTAAGGGCCTAGACGGGACATACTTGTGTATAAGGGAGGAGCAGCATTATGTAGAGATTTGAAAGCAAGAACCAGAATTTTAAATTGAGCTCTAAATATTATAGGAAGCCAATGTAGGGAGTGACAGAAGGGTGAGGCATGGTAGGTGCGGACGGGCGGACAGAAAGATAAGCCTCGCTGCTGCATTCATTATGGACTGTAACGGCGCAAGTTGGGAGTACGTAAGACCACTGAGAAGCAGATTACAGTAGTCAAGGCGAGAAAGGACAGTGGAATGGACCAACACCGTAGTCGCATCTGGCGTTAAGTATGGGCGGATGCGCGCAACGTTTTTGAGATGGAAATGACAGGATTTGGTGATAGATTGAACATGAGGATTGAAAGAGAGGTCGGAGTCAAAGAGAACACCTAGGCAGCGAGGCTGCGTGGTGGAGCTGATGGTAGTACTGTTGACTTGGAGGGAGACAGACACAAGAGTAACAACACTTGAGGGAGCATCTAACGGAGGAGGGAAGCAAGTTCTACAGGAGAAATCCTGTAGAAAATTTCTGTTTTGGTCAAGTTTAGTTTAAGGAAGTGGGCAGCCATCCAGTTAGAAATAGGAGAGAGGCAGTCAGATAAACTAGTCAAGAGGAACGGAGAGAGATCAGGAGAGGACAGGTAGATTTGCGTGTCATCTGCATAGAAATGATATTGGAAGCCAAAGGAGCTAATGAGTTTACCAAGGGAAGCAGTATAGATGGAGAACAGTAGGGGACCAAGGACTGAACCTTGGGGGACACCAACAGAGAGGAGTTGGGGAGAAGAAGCAGAGCCAGAGAAATAAACACTGAAAGAGCGCTGGGAGAGGTAGAGGTATAAGGGAAGGAGTGCTAGATGAGAGGAAGTGGGGAAGCCAGGAAGAAAAGTGCTCAATGAATAGTCTAGGATAACCGGGGGGGGGCAGTAGATGATAGCAATTCTTAAAGGAGTTGGTTTAAATTGGCGGACAGTGTGAACTTCAAAAGAAGAAAAGGATAGGGCAGGGGGTACACCGTCACTTGGACATCAAGGGCTCCTTTATTTGTGTGGGCTCTGGTGGGGAGTGGCTATTTAGACCGCACAGACTTAGACCCAGCCACAACATGGAGAGACAAGATGGCACGGAACCAGAGACTGTGTGACCAAGTGGGTGGGGGTTGGGACTTTCCCCTTTGTGACTGAGGGAGCTGAGTCAGCTATTGTTAACTGTGTGTTAATCCTTTTACCTAATGCATAATGTTTTTCTGTGTATGCAAAGTAGGTGTTCTGGGATGGTATGTCCTATTGGTTATTAATGGCCTTAGTGTGATTAGCTGTTTGTTTAAGCCCAGTTTGATTGGTTGCTGTTCCATATCTTTGTGTGTTTACTAATGTGTCTAATAAAAATTAGTTCCTGTTCTACCCTCAAGCTGTGTTTGTCTGCTGTTCTTGGGGGAAAGGTGTTATCTGACTGGATCTTTGTGAACGGGCTGACATCTGTGGTCTGGCTGCGGGAAGAAGCTGTTCAGACGGGTGTGCTCAGTTGGGGCACAGGGGACCCGTCACAGGTACATTAGCAATTTCTTAAACAATCGTGATGACAATTCCAAGAATCAAGATCAGTGGTATGAAGCTCTTACTTTCCATTATTTATAAACCACAAAGTGTGTATGACCCCCCTGAACAACTATATAGTATACAGGTTAGGCCTACATATAGTTGTATATTTTGATCATGTGGAAGCACATAATGCCAAACTGCATCAGTTTAGTACAGTACCAGAGGGAAGGGCTAACAATTAAATTATTTTAAGCTGGAATCAACATTGTATGCAATCCCAAATTATTCCCATTTTAGGAATAGATGATATTGTGATTTCTAGCAATGACTTCACACATTCGATGATTCCCCCTTTTTTTGTTTTACAGAAATAAAAGAAAATAATCTGTCTTTGGATGACTCCCAATGCATCTGTGACTACTACCAAAAAAATAATTAACGACTTTAGGAGGAATTTAGAAATTATTCATACATTCTATTGTTCAAGCTGTTAGCAGTTCGTTTTTTAATGATGTTTTGTAATAGCTGGACTGCTTGTAAGCAAATATCCTCATCTAAATAATATGCATTGTGAAATGCATTTCAATACTGTTACTTATGATATAACTCATTATTTTTTTATTTGCCTTTTCATTATGCAGGCTTTTAATGTAATATTTTTATCTTATGTTTACATTGAATTATTCTTTATGCAAAAAATTTATTTAAAATAAAAAAACTACAAAATAGTTAATACATGTAATATGTTATATCTTCCCAATTAAGCAATGTAAAATGTAGAAATGTAACTAATTAATTTAATGTAAAGCTGCTGGTAAATAAGGTCAAATGTCAATTCTGTTGAGATACTATTTCCAGCTAAATTGCTGTTCAGTACATCGTGTAATGTTAAAACATTTGTTATGACATCAATACCTGTAAAACTGCCTGTTTATGGACAGCCTCGGGGTGAGGCTGGTCTGCCAGTCAGTCTGGCATGTACTATATGCATGCCGAGCTGGGAAGTGCCCACATTCCACTTAGGTTTATAATGGGCAGTGATGCACACAGCCCAAACTCACTCTTGCATTCAAAGCTCCCAATGTTGTAGGAGGTATGAATGCTGTCTTCCTTTAACATTCATTAACCATTCACGTGGAAATTACTCAAAACACTGGCAAACAGTTACCTACATGCATCTGTGGCTGGCTGGTTGTAATGTGATTTTTTTGTTGCTCTTATAATGTGAAACTCAATGCGTGACCAGTTGTTTTTGGCGATTCTACAATAAATTATGGATTTTCAAAAGATAAAGACAAACTGAAAACCATAGGCATAAATGTTGTGAAAAATCCTCATGTTTAATCATTGATATCAGTTTGGATGTTTTAGCCTAGATTTAGGAAACCTACCTAGATTTAGGAAACCATATGCCACATTGGAATCAATAAACATCATAACGGTCCATGGATGGTTGTTTATATTGTGTTTTTTTGGTCTGTGTCTGGTTGTTTTCATTTCAGGTCTGACTTAAGTGTGTTGTTTATGAATACTGAATACTAAATGTTTAATTATTTTGTGTGTGGATACCTGCTGACAGAGTTGATTATTATACTGTGAATTATTGACGTTTTTATTTTTTATTCCAAAATAACAATATTTAACCCCTTAAGGACCAAACTTCTGGAATAAAAGGGAATCATGACATGTCACACATGTCATGTGTCATTAAGGGGTTAAAAAAAGTCAAAAATCAACATCAGGAATTTTTCTATAATACCTGTTTTGGCCTAAACTTGCATTTCCCTTGCATTTTCGTGATGGTGTGTGTGTGTGTTTGTGTGTGTAATGGTATAGTTTTATGGGTAGCCAAATTTGTCAATTTGCACAAATACAAAAATATATACAAAAATATATAGTATTGTAGTATCTGAGAAGTAAGAATTTTGGAATTACACAATAATACCCACACATACATACACATAAATTTATTTGTATATTTATATATATATATGTTTCTGTATGTTTACCTGCTACTCCATCAGCAGAAAGCACTTGTTTAATGCTTGCTACATGCTTCTTCTTCTTCTTCATTTCTTTTACGTCTCTTTTTCTTAGTTGAGCGACAATCCACGCGATAAAATAACTCACTGTACTCAAAAGAACAGGTAATGAGAGTAAATTACAAAGTAATATAAATTCATTCATTAGTCTCCTGCTCTCTCTACTCTCTCTGTATCTATTGATACGCGTAGCACGTGCAAGACAATAAAATCAGCAATTTTATAGGAAGTTAAAAGATTTGAAATCCATCACTTCTTAGTTTGGCGAAACCTCATTTCAAATACTACAGGAGAGCAGGATCTTCAAATTTAAACTTCTTTTCAATTTTGTTTTTGCTTAGAAATAATTTATTTTTGTTTTATCATTTTTCTTCATGCAAAACATTACATACAAAGGCGACAATTATCCATTATCCCTACCTTCAACTGTTTCATCATATTATTGATACATATAACATTAACATATATTATATTTAACAATACATACAACATATATACATAAAACAAATCATTTACACTACTATTTTTAATAAACAAGTTTGTGTCTTTCTTTTTACGTTATTCCGAGTCAGGATATTCCTTTGTGGCAGAATCTGACCAAGCAATGGAGGTATACAGATTCAATCTATAGATGGCATATCAAGAGTCTTAATCCATTTGTCCCAAATGTATCTATACGTAATAATGCAAAATTGTGAGGCAATGCCTCTTTCCATTTTGCATTGGATTCTAATAGCCTCCTTAACTTGCTGCCAAGTATCTATTGTTGTCTTTTTCCAATTTCTGGCTATAGATATTTTAAAAGCCATCAATCCATGGATCAAAATATAGGAAATAATGATAAAGACACTGACTCAGGGGTCACTAATTTGGCCCATGTATCAGTGTTTAAAATGCCCTAGACTATTCTTCCCAAACGGGGAATAACCCACAATATACAGTATCAAAAGAAAAAAGAAAAGAATAGGACCGTGAGGTCCTAAACAGAAGAATAGTAAATGAAAAGGAGTCCCTACCTTTAATAGTCCTAATGATGGGAACAATTTAAAATGGACAGAAAAAATAAGGGACACCAAGGTAAAGGGAAATGGTGTGTCAAAGCACATCCAAACCCTAACTACTAACCAGCTCAAAATGCCAAGGTTATGCCAAAATTCCTATGCAAGCCTAGGTAACCTCACATTGAAGTTAGAGAGTAGAGAAAACAGGTAATAAGAGGAAAATCACAGCTAGGCTAATTAGGGGATATATCTGAATACCTCCTAAGAAAAGGGATGAAAAAACTCCCAAAAACCCAAGCCCAAACAAAAGCCACTAATAGGAAAAGAAATCCTATAGCTATATACCTCGGCACTGTGATGAAACACACAGATGCCTACCTGTACACCTCTCCCTGCCTGTCCAGATAGCTAGAATACATAAATTAACTTAAATAAAAATAATCCATAACTCTGTGCTACCAAGTGAACGATAAAAGCAAGTAAAGATTAGCACGACGCGCGTTTCGGCGTGATAACACGCCGTCGTCAGGAGCCTTATGTCCGCTTCTATACAAATTGTAGCAATTAGTTTATCAGCTGTGTGCACCCACGTGGGTGTACCCTGCCGTATTTTCTACCTTCCAATTGGCCACTAGTCAGAACATGTGACCGAAGAACGTCACGGACCGATCTCCCAATCAGAAATGACACACGTGGGGAGACCTGTCACATGGAGTGGGAGTGGTAACGTCACGTCAACCAGTGACAAAAAACACATTACCTCCCACCAGAACGGTCCCAATTGGACAGTGCCGGCTATGCCGATACTCCCCCTCTCTTCATCCTCCAAAGTCACCAGAAGTAACACTGAGGCAGGGGGAGAATATGGAAGATCATGTGTTACATATGTAAAAGGGGGCAAAATCTCCCCTCGAACACTACACAAGCCGTAAAAGCTTATTGATAATGATTAACCTACAGCAAGAAAAAACGGAAATAGTCACAATAACTGAGTAATATTGCAGCACATCAGTCCTTCTATTCATGCAGACACAAGTTCATTATACTATCCCTACTGCCTAGCGATTGGCAACAATGAAAGTACCCCTGTAGTTGTTCACTGGGCCATCAAAGATCCATATCATATATTAGGCTAAAAGTTGTTATAGCCCCATTATATCAATTGTTACTGTCTACAAGATAGGAAGAAAAGGGATAGTAAAAATTGTCTGATTGGTTGGTATGCTGCTTTATAATCCACATCTATATTCAGTGGTTAATGAAATATAAATTACCCAAGTAAGGTAAGCTACATAAAAGGATGATATATATATTTAAATAAAGTATAACTATATACAATTGTTCAACCTACTGTCCATATAAACGGACATAAGTAGGGTAATCCTTATTATATGTCACACATCAGAAATAGAGAATAATTACAAAAAAGCGGCAAATGAAAAACCCTTGTTCAGTTCTGCAGGTGAAAGGGTCTTAAGTCTATAAATCCAGTAGGATTCTCATTGTCTCAACTTTACATCCCAATCCCCTTTCCTTTGAGTCTGTGGGATATGCTCAATTCCCACGAATCTTATCTTTTTAGAAGAGTTTGAATGGTATATTGTCAAATGGCGGGATATTGGAGTTTCTAGAGATCTCCTGACTGAATTGACATGTTCCCTAATTCTTAATTTAAAGGGTCTGAAAGTTTTCCCCACATATTTCATACCACATGAACAGGTGAGTAGATAAATCACTCCCTCTGTTCTGCAATTAAAAAATGATCGGACCGGGAACGTATCGATGTTATTGCTATCTGTGAACTCCTTAGAGTCTTTTGCAATGAATTTACATGCACTGCAACGCCCGCACTTGTATGTGCCCTTAGGTAAATAATTGTTGAGCCCTCTTTTCAGAGGTGCTAGATGGCTTTGTACGAAGGTGTCTTGAAAGTTTTTTCCTCTGCTTGCAGTCACAGATGGAAAGGAAGTAATTACTTGTTTTAAATGGAGATCAGACTTAAGAATTGGCCAGTAACGCCTAAATGTGCCCATCATGTAGTCCCACCCGGCATCATATGTGGCAATGCACCTAATCAGTTTTTTATCCTGTAATTGTGCATTATCATCAGTAAGGAGTGTATCCCAATTGGTGCCAATGGCTCTAGCATATGCTCTACATAAGACCCTATTAGGGTAACCCTTTTCTTTGAAGGCTTTCCTAAGGTCCCAAGCTTTGATCTTAAAGTCCTCTGTAGACGAGCAATTACACCTTAATCTCAGGTATTGGCCTATTGGGATGCCAGCCTTCAGTGATTGTGGATGGTAACTAGCCCAATTCAAAACACGCGTCGAGCTAATCTTTACTTTCTTTTATCGTTCACTTGGTAGCACAGAGTTATGGATTATTTTCTTTCCTATGAGTCTTCTAGTTGGGCTTGTTGGTATTCCAAGGATTCAATTTTTTCTTCATTCATCTTAACTGTTTTTCTCGATCAATAAGAGTTCCGTTCTGAATTCTTTGAGACCAGTTTGAATTTGAATTTTATCTTGTTGACATTCAACACATGCATCCAGATATTCGTGTAAATCATCCTGAATGATCTCTTTTGGAAGCTGTTTAGTAGATATAATCTTTAGTGTCATTGATTCTGTTTCTTTAACTGCTTGTATCGAAATATCCATTTCTTTCTGGTGATCTGTATATTGTCTTTGTAAATGAGGCAGAGTAAAAAAAGTATAGTCTCTTTTCTGTCTTATTCTCCTGTTTTGTTTCCTTCTCCTTCTTTAGAAGTTGCTTGTTTTCTTGGGCTTTTTTTGAAGCCATAATAAATGAATCGAAGCAACAACCCTTTCGTTGTCTCAATAAGGGGTAAAAAAATAAATAAATATATTTAAAAAACAAACAAACAAAAAAACAATCTCTCAGCTCTTTCTTTATCTGAGTCTTCCACTGCTTGGTGCTTTTAAGGGGTTTAGCAATTAAGCACTAACACCTAAGGCTTTAATAATATATGTGCTATTGCTTTAAATCTGGATCCTCACTTGCGCCTTTTCTTTTGCTTATGTCTTTGCCTTTCCTTTTGTCCTTCCTCTTACTTCAATTCTTTTTTCTATATCTTTGCCTTTAGTCTTTAGTCCTGCGCTTTTAATCTTAAAGCCGATATTTTATAAATTCTCTGACTCATTCTCTGGCATCAGGGATTCTTATATTTACTGATACCCCTTATCGTATTTTTGCATTGTTGGTTTTCTCAGTATTTAATTATTACTGATGTACAGGCAGGTTGGTCACTCTGATCTGATGATTTTACAACTTTGGAGGAAAAAAGCAGCAAACAAAGAGACCAAAAAAAAAAATAGGAAGAAAAGCAGCAGCAAAGAAATACAGAGCGGATTCAAGATCACTTTGTCTTTACTTAGCTTTAGCTTAGTAGTAGTGAAGCAGTCACAGAGCTCGTCTCCAATGATCTGAGTTTAGATTTCTTCTGCTGTTCTTTCATCACGGATTCTGCTCTGTTTCTGCGTGCTTGGCATTATTTCTTTTTGGTATTTGATATTTTTTTCTTTCTTTTCTTTCTTTTCTTTCTCTCCCCCCTGTCCTCTTTCGGGAAGTACGCCACGTGGAACGCTGTATATTATTGCAGATTGACCCTCATCTAGTCGGCTGCTATTATTCAGGGGGATCCGTTTGTATATCTCTCTATTATCTCCCCGGCGTCTCTCCAGCGAAAGGAGGAAAAGCCGATACAAAATTAGGCGAGCAAGCAGTGGTTCACAGATATCTCCTCCGGTCTTTCTCTCAGGGTCACAGCATCGCCACGAGTGTAGGCTAGCACATCCCGTACATCACACGTGTCCTACGTCATCGCTCCTCCCCCCAATGACCCAGTGGGTCTCTCTTTTCACTATTTTAATGTATTTTCCTTTAATATTTTCCATGTAGGACAATATATATATATATATATATATAAATATATATATATATATATATATAAGGCTGAAGCCTGGGATTGTGGGAGGGGTTAGTTTGCCTATAAATATACAGGCTACCTCTTCCTCTGTGCTGTTGCTGCCTAGTTCAGATCTACTTCCAGTTCAAAGATCATCAACACAAACTGCCTAAACTGCAAACAAGCTGGTCTTGGCCTAGTGTGGCCCAAGCAAGTCTTCATTTTACCTCACTAACTACACGGAGACCATTTAGTCACTTTTGCCAGCTTGTTTCTTCAGCTGACTATTGATTTCTTACCGCCTACCCTCTACTCTAACTAACATTCTGACAGCATTTATCCTCTGAATATTTATTAGGATAAATTGTGACAGTGGATTCATATATATATCCTTTTTTTGTTATGTCCCATTAGTCATTATTAATTATTTTTTTCTGGTATCCACAAGGAACATTACAAGCTTGTATACTCAGTACTCTCTGAGGGGACACTAGTTTATGTAAGAGGATTTGTATTCTAAAAGTGATACGGAATATACCTTGTGAGGAGAATTTTCTCAGTATATAATAAGAAATAGGTAACCAGGGGATGGTTCTTTTTTACTCAGAGCCACATTTAATAAAGCTCATTTATGTATAATTTTGTTATATAGGAGCATATCTTATTAGGCAACAATTTATCATTTATTATTTGGTCACCAGATCTTGCGATATATATTTACCTGTCTATTGCTATTAGGTGTTCTATATTTGTATAGTGACTATCCACTGCACTACATGTACTTTCAGGAGATACATTGAGTCATAAACATTTTAGGTGTTGTAATTATTAGTATCCTTTTCTTTCTTTTTTTGTCAATGATATTGGGGTTAAGCCCCTAGATACCCCTGGAGTCTCATCTCTATACTTAAGATAGGTAGACACTCCTGGCGCTTTCTCTTTGGTATAGCGACCCAGGTGGTGCCTACTACCTTATATCTGCTTTCTCAATTAAAACAAATATAAATGCTAACTTTGGCCAATGTTTGTGACTAAGTGGCTACTAAAAAAGTCTGGACATACCCCATATTGAATATCCTGGGTTGTCTACTTTACAAAAAATATGTACATGTAAAAAAAAGCATATATTTTGCAGTTTTTTTCATTTGCTTTTGTAGATAAGTAAGATATGTTTCAAGTAAAATTCAAAAAACATGTCTTTTTTATTTTTCACCATTTTTTAAAAATAAATAAATTATATGACATGATACAAATAATGGTATATAAAGAAAGCCCTTCTTGTCCTGAAAAAAACAATATATAATTTGTATGGGAACAGCAAATGAGAGAGAAGAAAATTACAGCTAAACACAAACACCACAAAAGTCTTAAAACAGCTCTGGTCCTTAACGTACAACATGGCCAAAACAATCCGATCCTGAATGGGTTAATCCGAAATAGAGCTGTATGCCTCTCAGGACCTATCCTCCAGCTTCACTCTTCCTACACATTTTCTCTTTACTTCTCTTATTGGGCCGCTTCGATTTTGCACACTATTCGTAAGTAATATGTGTTTAGTAACCTCCTTCATGACCCTAAAAAATATCTTTAGTGTCAGTTACATACTCGTCATCATTTGGCATCCGTCTTATAGATGGCACTCCACCACATTCCACGTTGCCACCCTTCGGTCTGACTACTCTTCATACCTTTACATTTGCACAGGTCTACACCAGGACACCCCTAATGGTATTCTAGACATACTTTGGTTTATCCTTAAATTGTTTACTCCATACATCCGTTACCCCTTTTCAGCGTTATTTCTCCTTCCTGCAGCTCATGACTTACTTTGGGCAATCTCTGCCTTCCACTACGGTACCGCTACACAAAGCCATTACTAATCCTTCACTCCATACGTAACACAAGGCCCTCTGGGACAACTGTTACGACTGTTACCGCACATCAATAGGGCACTTAAATTTAAATATACAAACCTTCCATTCTACATTTCAATATCACACATGTGTGAAGGCTTAGGACCTGAAACAAGACCAGTATAATCATATTTACTTACAACTTTAGCTATGTGCACAGTTTCAATCTGAGACCTATGAAGTAGGCCCATGTACGTTCTTCCTATACAGCCCTCTCTCCCAAGAACCTCCCAAGACCCTTGGACCTCTCACGTAGCAGTTAACATATCCTGGCCTCTTTGATCTGTCACTAATTTAACTATATTAGTATTATCCTCACCTCATATTTCAGGCCCATACTTTATTCGCTTCATGCTAATACGATAGGCAAGTGATTTTTATGTAATTGTTGTTTAAATTCTCTGACTGTTCTTTCGCATACATAATTCACTTACTGATTCAATTCATGCTAGGGTTACGTGCATATCCTTATGTAAAGTCTCTCCATGTCTACTTCTTATCGGTTGTTGCATATCTGGGGCCAATTGTCAGATATTGTCAACTGGGTCTTTATTATGCTGTTCAATTTCCTTCAGTTAGGTTGAAAATTGTTGTCAGTAGAGTAATTTGGTGTTCTGGGCTCATAGTACTTACTTCATCTACTTTTATAGCACAGACTGTTGCTAAACAATTGTTCAATGTTAGTAACGTAGTTCTGAATTGTGAACACTAATTTCTCTGGGGTAATTCCTTGGGTTTTTGGTTAAATAAAAACTAAATTAAACAGAGCTTTCTATAAAGGAAGGATAAAATTTAGATGACTCTTTACAGGAAGTGTTTTGGAAGGCTGTGCAAGTCACATGCAGGGAGGTGTGACTAGGGTTCATAAACAAAGAGATTTAACTCCTAAATGGCAGATAATTGAGCAGTGTGACTGCAGGGACATGATCTATATATGTCCTTTTAAACTCTGCAATTCTCATTTGCTATCACATATAGAAAGTCACCTATGTCTTTAGGCATCAAAGGAGCTCATAACCATTACAAAACAATGGAGTAAGATTCTGACTAGATAATTTTTTAATTAAAGAGTTTAAAAAGACGACTACTTTTGTCTGAGCCAAAAGACCGGCAACAAACATGCTTTTAGAGACTACTGGTTTCCTTCTTGCAGTGAAAGAGCTAAAACATAAGTAGACATTAGCAATTTCATCACTTAAAAAAACTATACCTTGTAAACTATCTACATACACTACCATTTCAAAAAGATTTACACAAACAAAAGGAATGAGACATACATACCTAAAGGAAATGAGCATAAAGTCAGTATGAGCAAGCTGTATCCAGTGATACTGCCTGCAAAGTAGTCTGTCACAGTGAGTGGAACGCATGGGGCAAGTTTTCCAGCTGATATTTGCTCTGGTTGAGGACAAGGATCACCTGTAAAAGAGGCAATGCAGATGGGAGATGCAATAAAAGGAACACTATTGGCACCATGACAATTTAATAATAACTTAACCCTAACTGTCCCTTTAATTGTTTAAACATGTTAGCTCCAGAACACAAGAATTTTCTAAACATCTTGTAACCTTTATTTTACCAAACACGTTTATTTGATTCCAGTGTATTTACAGTATAGAATCGGAAACAAAAAGGAATGCAAGTTTAAGCCTTGTATTCTTTACTTTATAATATATTTTATTATAGCAAAGCTACCGAGAAGTATTCTTATTGGAGTTTGAAGATTGATTATTTGGACATTTATAAATTGATAACCTGAATATTATTTTCAAATCACATATGTTGGGTGAGTTTTGCAAGACAGCATTTTTACATTCTACTGCTGCACCTACCATAGATCTCTTACGGGAAACGTTTGTGAAAATAGAACAAGTAGACTAAATGGAGACTACACATTAATATTTAAAAGTACCACTCCACACCCATAAAGCACTTTAGCTTGCTCAAGTACTTTATGTGTTAAGAGTATCCCATTTAAAAGGCACGTTATAAAAGTTTTTTTCCGTCATGATTCCCTTTATTTCTTTATTCCTTAAGGGGGTACGATACACCAGGGCCGTCTTTAACGCGGGGCAAACGGGGCAGCAGCCCCGGGCCCTGTCCCTGCTGGGGGGCCCGAGGTAACTACCCTGTTTGCCCTCTGCCCGCAAGCTATGGGGGCCCATCGGGTGGCCCATGCACTTAGGGCCACCCGGTGGGCCTGTGTTAGCAGGGGCCCGGTCGGGCGCTGTGGCGCTTTAACAGCGCCACCGGGCCCTTGCTTTTCGGCAGCACTGGGAGGAAGTGACAGCCGTGCGTCACTTCCTCCCACAGAAACAGGAGCCGCGCGGGAGGAAGGCGGACCAGCTGTTCCGGAGGGGGCCAGGCCGGGAGCTTAACTCCCAGCCACCCCAGCCAGCCCACTGGACCCCAGGGAAGCCACCCTCCAGGAAAAGGTAAGAAACTGGAGGGTGGTTATCAAATTTTGCATGAGTGCAAGTCTGTCAGTGTATCTGTATGTCTGTGTGTGTGAGAGTCTGTCAGTGTCTGTGTGGTTCAGTATGTCTGTATGTGTGTATGTCTGTCAGTGTGTCAGTATGCCTGTGTGTGAGTCTGTCAGTGTGGTTCAGTGTGTATGTGTGTTTCAGTATGGCTGTCTGTGTATGTCAAAATGTCTGGATGTGTGTTTGTCTGTCAGTGTCTGTGTGTATGTGTGTTTCAGCATGTCTGTCTGTCTGTATGTGTGTATGTGTGTTTCAGCATCTCTGTCTGTCTGTCTGTGTGCCAGAATGTCTGTCTGTGTGCCAGAATGTCTGTCTGTGTGCCAGTGTCTGTCAGTGTGTCAGTATGTCTGTGTCTGTGAGTCTGTCAGTGTCTGTGTGTTTCAGTATGGCTGTCTGTGAGTTTCAAAATGTCTATATGTGTGTATATCTGTCAGTGTCTGTGTCTATGTGTGTTTCAGTCTGTCTGTGTGTGTGTGCCAGAATGTGTGTATGTCTGTCAGTATGTCTATGTGTGAGTCTGTCAGTGTGGTTCTGTATGTCTGTGTTTGTCAATATGTATGTCAATGTCTGTGTGTATGTGTGTTTCAGTATGTCCGTCTGTCTGTGTGTATATGTGCCAGTATGTCTGTCAGTGTATCTGTATGTCTGTGTGTGTGAGAGTCCATCAGTGTCTGTGTGGTTCAGTATGTCTTTGTGTATGTGTGTTTCAGTATGGTTTTCTGTTTGTGAGTCTGTGTCAGTACGTCTGTCAGAATGTGTCTCTGTATCTGTATGTTGTCCATTTGTATTTGTGTGTGTATCTGTATGTGTCAGTGTTTGTATCTGTATATCTGCACGTGTGTCAGGTTGTGTATCTGTGTGTCTGCCTGTCAGTGTGTGTGTCGGTGTATCTATAAGTAGTCAGTGTGTGTACCTTTGTATCTGCATGTATGTCAGTGTTTGTATCTGTGTGTGTGTCTATGTGTGTGTCAGTGTATATATATGTAGTCTGTGTGTATCTGTATGTTCTTGTGTGTATCTATATGTGGTCAGTGTGTATCTGCATGTGTGTCAGGTGGTGTATTTGTGTGTATCTAGACGTAGTCAGTGGGCCCAAGTAAATGCTCGCCCAGGGTCCAATCTAAATTAAAGACGGCCCTGCGATACACCGACAATGAATGCATACATGTATTTATTAGGAGTATATTTATTAAACAGTATTTTTTTTTTCTAGTGATTTGCAGTGTGGAGTGTTCCTTTGAGAAAATTTTTATTATTTTCCATGATGAATTTTGGGAATCTGTACATTATTATCTGTACATTATGTTATATGGATACTCCAACCACAATGACAACTTTATTGATGAAGACCATCAAATGGTCATGGTGGTAGGAGTCAACTGCATATACTGAATTATTTTTTAATTGGGTGCTTCGGGCTAGTAGCACCCAGTGGTGGAACTACCACAGGTAAAGCAGTATGCATGGGGGCCCATTGGGTTTTCCATGCACATAGGGCCACCAGGTGGCCATTTCAATTAGGGCTACTCGATTTCTATTGGTGGACAGCAGCCCAGCCATGATCTATGGCCCTTTAATAGCGTGACCCTGTAATATTGGAAATGCTGGGAGATAGTAAGAGCTAGTCACTTCCTCCTAGCTACATAGTGAGAGCTGAATGGAGGAAGCACTACAGGAGGGGGGGAGAACAATGCTAAAAGAGCCAGTCAGCCCAGCACTCCTATCGGCCTCAGTCACCAGCAGAATTCAGCCACAATATGATGCACCTGAGAGGTATGTTAACAGGAGGGTGGCTGAAAATATAATAATTATAATGTGTGTGTATCTGTATATGTATGTGTCAGTGTGTGAGTGAGTATGTGTCAGTATGTGTCAGTGTGTGTACCTGTGTCAGTGTGTGTGTGTGTATGTCAGTGTGTCTATATGTGTGTGTCTGAGTGTTCATGTGTGTATGCATCAGTGTGTGTATCTGTGTGTGTCAATATTTTAGTGTGTGTTCCTATGTATTTGTCAGTGTGTGAGCATGTATGTGTCAGTGTGTGTATATATGTGCAAGTGTGTGTGTTGGCATCAGAGTGTGCACCTGTTTGTGTGTCAATGTGTCAGTGTGCGTAACTGCATGTCATTAGGTATCTGTGCAAATATGTATTAATGTGGCAGTGTATGTGTATATGGGCATATATCCCAGCATCAGATGTCAACACTACATGCAAGTGCACCATTGCAATCAAACACAAACATTATATAATAACGCACCTCTGTAGTCAAACGCCAAAATTATATAAAAGCATACTCCTTCATTAAAATACCAATACTACACACAAGTGTTCACCCGCATTTAAAAGCCAACACTACAAACACACCTCTGCATTTAAACAGATATATTACAAACACACCATGGTATTAAACTGGCAAAAATACATGCAAACACCCATTCACAAAAGTACACATGCATTTAAAAGCAAACACTACATACAAACTAGAGATGTCGCGAACTGCTCGCCGAACTGTTCGCGAACTGTCCGCCGGCGAACAATAGCGTGTTCGCGTTGGGCGAACATATACGATTTCCGGTCCGCCCCCTATTCATCATCATTGAGTAAACTTTGACCCGGAACCTTAAAGTCAGCAGACACATTCCAGCCAATCAGCAGCAGACCCTCCCTCCCAGGAAGTTTTAGAATTTATAGCATAGATCTGCTTTGTGCATTTATTTATTAACTGTTTGTAACTCAATTGAAACACAGAATATTTAACTGCTTAGCATTTTTCTTAACTGTGTATTTGTAACTTTTCTATTTTTTTATGATTTGTGATAAAGTATAATTAATAATAATTATTATAAAAAATATATTTTTCCATTCAATTCATGTTCGTTTTCTGTATTCATACAGAACATAGTGCAGAGGATATCTCACTCACCATGAAGCCAATTAAACACCTCTTTCTGGATATCTCCAGCTTCAATGGAGGTAACAGCCACAATAACATCATGAAATGAGGTATTCTGGATTCTTTCTATTTCCTCAGCAGTGAATAACCTAAACACAAACATATTATTATTATTTTTTTAAATCACAATGTGCCTATATCTGTTCAATTATTACAATACGTCAAAACAAACATCCTGCTGAAACTTTTATAGAGTTATTACATAAATCACAATATTGATCCTTAGTTGGTTCACCAGTACTTGGACTGCCATTATGGGGGTATAGTCAACAATCGAGCACGAGGATCAGCCATGCCCATAGTGTCCCTTTAAAACTCATAAAAAGGATTTTATACAAATGATGGTGATGACACTGACAGACTAGTTGAACCATAATAACTACAATGAACTGTAGCAGTTATGGTGTTTACAGTGGTCATTTAATGTAACAAATTGCCTCTCATACACAGGGCCAGACTAAGAGCCCAGTGGGCCTGGTGCTGACAATTATGATGGGCTTAATTACAGAATCTTATCGACCAAAAACACAAAAACAGTCATACCTACCAATCGTCATGTATCTGGCGGAAGTGGTGCTGAAGGGAAACTCATAGGATGCAGCAAGGAGAAAAAAACACTCTATGCTAATCTCTCTCTAATTTATGCTTTCATCTTTCAAGTAAATCCATACCCCTAACAGTAGTGTCCAGTGAAGCAGGCAGTCAATGGGTGGGATAAAAGGGTGGGCCACTGATGCAAATTATGTAATCAGAACTGCTGAAAGAGGCGAACATGCATTAAAAAGGGGGCAAGTCTGCCTAAAGAATTGGAAGGACATTTGCATAATTAATTATGTATGCTTGTAAATCACAAGGAGAGAGATAATTCTGTAAAATCACTAAAAACTACTTACATTTATTCTGCTGAATAAAAGATGGATTGTTCCCAGTGTCTCCCTGTCTCCCAGTGTCTTAGTGTCCCCTAGTCTCCTAGTCTTCCAGTGTCCTCATGTCTCCCAGTATCCTCTAGTGTCTGTGTCCCCTATGTATCACAGTGTTTCAGTGCCCCATGTGTCCCAGTGTCCCCATGTCTCAGTGTCTTCTATATATCACAGTGTCCCTATGTATCACAAAGTCACAGTGCCCCATGTGTCTCAGTGCCCCATGTCTCCCAGTGTCCCCTCATGTCCCCATGTTGCCCAGTGTCGCTTGGACACTAGGGGACACTTAAGAGACATGGGAACACTGTGATACATTGGGACACTAGGGGACACTGGGAGACACTGAGACATAGGGACACTGGTAGACATGCGGACACTAAGACACTAGGGACACTGACAGGGAGATATGAAGACACAGAGACTTGGGGACACATACATTAGGGACACAGTGTCTCAGTGTCCTCATATCTCCCAGTGTCCCCAAGTGCCTAGTGTCTCACAGCGTCCCCTAGTGTCTTACAGTGTCCCCTAGTGTCTCAGTGTCCCCTAGTGTCTCCAAGTGTCCCCATGTTTCCCTGCAGCTTTTACCCCATCCCTCACTTCCCTGAGCTGTAGGCTGTCTCTGCAGGCTGGGAGCTGCTGTCTGAACTCTCTGTGCTGTGTAGCTGCTCCCCCGCGGATCAGTGAGTAGAGAGAGGCTTGGATATGCTGTAACTCCCTGCCTCTCTCCACACACATTGACCCCTACTGGCCAGCACAGGTATTGCAGAGTAATCTCAGGATCTTAATTGAGTCCTATATCTTACGGGAAGCCAATGGGAGGTGTGGGCGGACAGGAAGATGAGCCTTGCTGCCACATTCATTCTAGATTTTAATGGGGCAGGTTGGCAACACGTAAGATCACTGAGAAGTGGATTACAGTAGTCAAGGCAAGAGAGGACAGCGGCATGGACAAGCACCTTTGCCGTATCAGGTGTTAATTAGGGTTGGATGCGTGCAATATTTTTTAGATGGAAGCAGCAGGATTCGGCAATTGATTAGACATGAGGGGTGAAGAAGAGGTCTGCGTCAAAAAGAACACCTAGGTAGCAAACCTTAGAGGTAGAGCGGATGGTAGCGCCATTGACTTGGAGGAAAACAGACAAGGGAGTAGCAACACTTGAGGGAGGAAAGACAAGAAGTTCTGTTTTGGACAGGTTCAGTTTAAGGAAATGAGCAGCCATCCAGTTGGAAATAGCAGAGAGGCAGACAGAGACACGAGTCAAGAGGGATGCTGAGAAATCAGGGGAGGAAAGATAAATTTGCGTGTCATCCACATAGAAATGAGCGGCATCTCGTAGACTGAGATTACGGAGGATGAGAAGAAGCTGTTGATGATCAACAGTGTGAAAGGCAGCAGAAAGGTCGAGGAGAATTAGGATAGAGTAGTGGCCATGGGATTTTGCAGTGACAAGATCATTGGATACTTTGGTCACAGCTGTTTCAACAGAGTGACGAGTGTGGAATCCAAATTGAAGTGAGTCAAGCAGAGAGTTGGATTTGAGGAAATCTCGCATACACAACTCTCTCAAGGATCTTGGAGACAAAAGGCAGTAGCAAGATTGGGCTGTAGTTGGATGGGGAATTAGGTTGGGCTTTTTCAGAATCGGGGTTACAGTTGCATGTTTGAAGGGTAGAGAAAATGTGCCAGAGGAGAGGGAGAGATTTAAAATTTTAGTGAGAGGCATGGCAAGAGAAGGAGACAAAGTGCGGATGAGATACAAGGGAATAGGATCGAAGGAACAGGTGGTGGGGCAGGAGGAACGGAGCAGAGCAGAAACCTCTTCTGCTGTAGCGGGTGCAAATGAGCATAGGACAGCTGAGGGAGTGTGGTTAGGGGAAAAGTTGGTAGTGGATAGAGAGTGATGAGAGATTTCTTCCCTGATTGTAGAAATCTTCTTGAGTTGCAAACTTTGTGGTGGTCATGTTGGTAGGATGAGGAGGCACGACAGGGCACAGAAGAGAGTTAAAAGCTTGAAATAGCCATTTGGGCTCGTGGAAGAGTGTGGTTATGAGTGTATTGAAGTGGTTTTCTATTAAAGATGAAAGAGCCAGTCTGTAGGAGCGCAGCATAAATTTATAGTGGAGGAAGTCAGACGCAGAGTGAGACTTTCTCCAGCAGTGTTCAGCAGTTCTGGAACATTTTTGGAGGTATCAGGTAAGCTTGGTGTGCCAGGGTTTTAATTTGGGGTGCTTAGTGCATTTAAGTGTAGGAGGTGGCATGATATCTAGTTGAGAGGAGAGAGTGGAGTTGTAGAGGGAGGTTGTAGTGTTAGGGCAGGTGAGATTTGAGATGCGTGAAAGGAGACTTTTGAGGTTGGTGGAGAATTGCTGTAAGTCAAGATAATAGAGGTTTCTTCAAGACTGATTTGGTGAGGTTGGTGTTCATTGGGTACGGGTTATGTGGATGTCAATGGACAGCAGATGGTGGTCAGATAGAGGAAATGGAACTTTGGAGAGATTAGAGGTGGTACAGAGATTCATGAAGATGAGGTCAAGAGTGTTTCCTGCTCTATGAGTTGATGAATTAGACCACTGTGTGAGTCCAACGGAGGAGGTTGTAGAGAGCAGTCGAGAAGCATCAGGGCAGTTAAGGTTGTTAATTGGGATATTAAAGATGTATTCTTTCTTATTAATGCTGTACAATAAAACTTTAACTATAACTATAAGGGAAAACTGGAGACTATTTTCAATTATATCTCATATCTTTAATTTCTCTATATAGTATGCATATATAAAAATGTATTCATAATCGCAGGGCTGTGCATTTTGCATATATAAATACATAAGTAATATGTTTTTTTTTTGTAAAATAGAAGAGATGCAGTTGGTATTTAGCTACCTCCAGAACTGAAACATGTATCAAACACCACAACCTAATAGATTATATCAGAAGAGCTTGACAATTGGCAATTCACCTGTGTATTGATTCAAAGACCTCAATAACAACATCTGAGAGGCAGGCAGGTAAATGTGATGTTCTGCCATGGGAATTTTGCTATTATTGCAAACTTCATTATGGAGAACTATATGACTGAACAATCAGGAGATTTCTGGAAAGGGGGAGAGGGGGGAACTCCCTCACAACACCATATTTCTTTTATTTATTGACAGTGGGAAAAGTTTTGTAATTTCTGTTGGCAGAATGCCACATTATATAGGTGTAGAACTATTTTGTAAAATTTTTGGCAATTCAATAAAATTCCAAAGTAATAGCTTGGAACAAAAAATATGACTTCTATGTAACTCAAAAAAAAAAAAAAAAAAACATTTTTAATAACAAAAACAGGGTCATCTCAAGATTGTGAGCATAATCAATTATGATCCTAAAACTAAAACATAATTATGTAAAGCAATTCAAATACAACTAAGGTACAGACTAAATAAGTCATGAAGAAATTGTTTATCTCATTCTGCCAAAATTGGAAAAAAGGTTTTTTTTTCTCCATATTTCGTTACATAGCTGAAAAGAGAAATGTATCAATTAAGTTCAGCTTTTCTCACATCTGTTTTTGCTGTTGATCCAGTTGTTTTGGGTTAACTATAGACTTGACGCACTTTGTCTTTTTAAACCTAATATAGTATTTTATACATATAATTTGTTAAGAGTTGTTAAAGAGATTAAATAAATAAGCATAGCTACCCATTTTTTGTATTTTCGAACCAAAATCGGTCTCCGTCCCTTAATCTCTGCATTTGATCGAGTACTATTTCCGTAAGAAGCTCACCCGGATCTCCCCAATTCTCAAGCATAGTACCGGGAAGAAGTTCCAGATTTTCAATGTCATTGCCATACAGTATGGCTAATTCTTCAAATAACTGCATGTGAATGAATGTTGGAAATATATGAATAGAAATGTAATATTAAGGCAACTCTATGTCAACTATCAAGGATCAATGCACTGACTATTTCAAAAATGTTTACACACATTTCTAGGCATTGCAAATATTACATAACATATTCTGTGTCTTGTTTAAATCTAGTCTATGTTGACTGCTGAGTCCCCTACTACATTTTATAAGACCCAAATGAATTCACACACATTTTAATGATAATGTTTTTCTTCTAAGCATGGAATAAAAATCTATTATAAACACTTAAAATATTGCTGTAAAAATGTGAGTAGTAAATATTGCTGAAGTTGTATTAATGTTCTGCTCATAAAAATATTGAATTATTAGTATGCTATTAAAAGTAATACCACTAACATAAGGTTAGGGTTGTGCAGTTTACATTAGAATGAGTCCTAATCCTAAGTGAACAAAATCCTCATTAGTAGCCTTAGCCTCAAAATAAGGGTAAGGCAATGTTTGGCACTACAGATGTTGTGGACTACATCTCTTACAATACTCTTCCAGCCATAGTTCTTTCCAAGCATTAGATGACATGTAGTCCACGACATCTGGAGTGGCAAACATTGACTTGCCCTTATTTTAAAGGCTATGGTTACTAATGAGGACTTTGTTCACTGAGGATTAGGACTCATTTTAATGTAAACCCTAATTATTACACTGGCAAATCTGTGTTATAATCATTACTGCCACCTAGGAGTAAAGGGAGAGCAGGGCTTAATTTTGTATGTCCAAAACTCATATCCTCATGGGTTCACATCCCAGCTGCTTTCCCAAACCACTGGAGTAATTCAATAATATAAATTAGATTATACCCTGTGCTTCCTTAGAGGCAATTCAAGTGGAGAATGTGGTGTTCCATGAAGATTTCTTTATTAAAGCATAAATGTGAAGTACACATAGAAGCAAACTAGTTAGATAACAAATAGGGCAGCAATTGCTATGAGTCAAAGTTATGGCATTACACATAATGCCTTCCAAAGAGGTTTTATCAATTTGACTCACTGTTTTTATGGTATACCAGTACCTTTTTTCATGGTGCTGACATCTTAAAATTTCTACGATGATTTCGCCTGAAAATACTATCTTTCCTGGGTGTGCATCTGATATCTCTCACATAACCACACTTGCTATCTATAATAACAATGGGGATCTGTGATGTGCCACTTCTGGATGTGACATGGCGCTGGAGAGAGGTGATCAGACACATCGAGGGCCAATGACAAAGCTGACAAAGGCCTTGGAGTTTGACCAAAACTCCACCCTTTGTCATCTTTTGTCAGCCCGTGAGTTCTGCATTAAGAAACATATCCCCTACTTTTCCTTGTGCATAACTTTGCAAAAAAAAGGGTAATTTAAAAAAATAAATACATAAATAACAGGACAGACAAGGTGGAGTTTGGACATGCTTATTAAAAAAATATGAAAGAGCTGCTTGAACAATGGACTTCAAATCCTCACCTTAAATCCTAACTAACCATAAACACCCAATGACCTTAAGCCCCCTAAAATCAATTCCTTCTGAAACTATCACTGCAACAGTGGGTTCAACAGTGTATCTGGTGCCATGATATTCGTCTGTATTCTAAACAAAGCTACCGTATATACTCGAGTATAAGCCGACCCGAATATAAGCCGAGGTCCCTAATTTTACAACAAAAAACTGGGAAAACTTATTGACTCGAGTATAAGCCTAGGGTGGGAAATGCAGCAGCTACTGGTAAATTTCTTAATTAAATTAGATCCCAATAAAATTACATTAATTAAATATTTATTTACAGAGTGTGTATAGAATGAATGCAGAGTGTGTGTTTGTGTGTGCATATAATGAATGCAGAGTGTGTGTTTGTGTGTGTATATATAATGAATGCAGTGTGTGTGTTGGGTGTGTGTATATAATGCAGTGTGTATATAATGGAGTGTGGCTTTTTTATTTTAATTTTTTAATTTTATTATATTATTTTAATATTATTATTATATTATTGTTTTATTATTATTTTAATATTATATTATTTTAATAATATTATTATTATTTTAATATTTGCATTATTGTTGCCTGGTCAGGGAGGGGGGACAAAATTTTTTTTTTAAAAAGAATGCAAATATTAAAATAATAATAATATAATAATAAAATAATATTAAAATAATATAATAGTAAAATAATAATATTATTTTACTATTATATTATTATTATTTTAATATTTGCATTATTTTTTAAAAAATGTTTTTGTCCCCCCTCCCTGGCCAGGCAACAAGCAGCAAGGGGGAAAAAAAACATTTAAAAAAAAAATGCAAATATTAAAATAATAATAATATGATAATATTATTTTATTAATATTATTTTATTATTATTAAAATAAAATAATATTAAATCCCTGGTGGTCCAGTGGCATTGGCATTTCAGTGGGGGGCTCTCGCGAGACTTACACTGTGAGCAGAACGGAGCTGACCGAGGAGCTGCAGAGAGGAGGAGGGAGCTGACAGGAGCTGCAGGAAGGTAAGTAAGAGCTCGCTGTCAGCCCCCAACAGGACCGCCGGGCTTGTAATGAGCCCGGCGGTCCTGGTCTGTATTATGGAAAAGTAAATTGCCATAATACAGACTGACTCGAGTATAAGCCGAGTTGGGGTTTTTCAGCACAAAAAATGTGCCGAAAAACTCGGCTTATACTCGAGTATATACGGTATAATAGCACAGCAGTGTTTATAAAAAGGCACCATTATAGCACCCATATAATAATTGACAACATTTGAATTCAACATTTTAATGTTATCATTTTTAAAGTGAATTTAGTTAGATCAGGGCTAACAATATACAATATATATATTTTTAAATATATACTTAAAAAATATTGACCTGCTTATTTGACTGGTAGAGATTTGAATTAATGTCACTCCAGTTGCCAACTGGTTTAAGTCCAAAGTATTTCTTTGCATTGTTATACGAACACAGTCCTAAATCCCTTCCTCTCTGAATGCTCGAAGAAACGTAATCAGTTCGGGAATATTTCACTGGGCCGTACCAGTAATCTGTGTTGTGAATGGAAAAATTGAACATAGGGATAACAGTATAATAGTGAATTAGTGTATTAGTGAACACATTTATTGCCAGAGATGAGTTCCTATTTACAAACATTTATCATTCATTTTGTCTACATAAAGTGATTTGTTGTCAACACTTTTACATTAAATTGCTTTTTCTTTCAGCCTCACCATAATTATTGAGTTTACACCATTTTTTTTGATGACACAGTAAATGTATGATTTTTTTTCCCAACTTTTTTTTTTATTTTTTTTTTAGAAAAGTGGCAGAATTTTCTGCAGAATTTTCTTACCACTGTAAATTCGTTTTTCTTCTGAAATGGAAATTTCTGAGAAACTATCGGGGGTACGATATAAAAGACCACTTTTTTGATCACTTCAATAAATATGAACAAAATAGTGATGGGATTTGACCATCACTTTTCAGAACACTTTGACATTTTTCACTGAATAGTTTTTGCTGTCAGTTTTGAATCGTTCCCATCATCAATGTCCATGCATTCATTACACCCATTTCTTGATATATCCACAAAAACATGTTACCTCTTAAATCTTCAACAACAACATTATCCTCCTTTTCAGCAATCTGTGAAATCATTCCAAGTAGTAGTGAATCAACATCCTCAGGAACTTTTATATCTGGATGCTGTAAAACATAAACATAATAGCATATACAGATTTATACGAATGAAAATGAAAGAAAAGGTATGCGTGTAATCCAACAGTGCATGTATGTTATTGAAAATCACATTAGATACTGAAAGAGATAACAGAACCACTCATTACCATGATTGTTTAAAAAAATAAAACTACAACCGGTATCATACATAAAGAGAAACTATAGTCACCAAAACCAGTACTACTTAATGTAGTGGTTCTGATGTCTATGTCTTGTCCCTTCATAGTTAGCACTGTTAACATTGCTTTTTCAGAAAAAAGGCTGCATTTACATTGTTGGCTGGTTACACCTCTAGTAGCAGTCACTCAGACAGCCACTAGAGGTGTTTCCTATCTTAGTGATGCACAGTGTGCCGCACTGCTCTGCATGGAGATACTGAAGGATCCCCATAGAGATGCATTGACTCAATGCATCTCTATTAGGAGATGCTAGTTGGTGCAGTGTGGCGTTTTGCACAACGATTTCCTACAGCAAAGCATTGGATTGGCTGAGTACATCAAGTTTGATGATCTAAGCCATGGAGGCAGAGCCAGGAGTTCAGTGCAGCGTGTGAAAAAGGTGTCTAAAATTACCTCTCTCATGCAATGCAAGGGAGACCAGGGACAATGATCGTTAGTTTAACACTATAGTGTCAGGAATGCATGGTTGAATTCCTGAAACTATAGTGTTCCTTCAAATATATGCATTGGCTTTTATTATTGAATTCTTGTAAATTGTTCTCTTCTAGGCCTAAATAAATTATGTTTAATATTCTTTGGGATGAGCACTCCACTGCACCACCCACAGCTGCTACTGATCACAGGAAATTCTACATTCTGAGGATAGCGTCTTTATAGGATTTTCTGGCACAGTTTTGCATTTGACATTTGTTCTACATATGTTGTGGCTGAAGTTACTAAATACTAAATCGTATATCTTTCGTAAGTTCTGAAAATGTTTGCATTTGTGTGTCGGTTCTCTTCATCATTGCTATCAAGAAACATGTTACCTTCTAGACTATTTCCTCAATTTTTTATTTTTTTTCAAAGTATGAAAAAATGTATGAAAACGAAAAAAGTTGTAAATGTACATAATTGTCTGAAGAACAAACACAAAAGCGCTTGTTTATCATATGTTTGTGTGCTAGCTGTGCATACGTGTTTCAAATACATTTTATGCTAGTGTTTGATGTAGTCTTAATATTCCTTTATATCATTCTTTCCATAATGTAAATATTTAAAATAAATAAATGTAGGTGATATTTCTGTAATTAAAGGAAAAAACTATGCGTTATAGAGATATTTTATCTAGAAAAACTGTTGGAAAAACAGTTTTCACCAGACAAGAATACAGATTAACACTGATTTTTTAATTATTATTATAGATAAGATAAGATAATACTATTACACGCCTGATGAAGAAATAATCCTATTACAAATTCTCGGTTAGCAAATGGTTAGCGCTAGTGGACAGTTTTACTTTCATTTCCTAGGCATAAAAAATTATGCTATATAATTTGTTATATTTTTACTAATACTGCCAATATAACATTCTTGAGTTTAAAAGGTCATCATAGAGATAGGTTGTAATAGACGATCTGTATATCAACTCAAATATTTTCTGTCTCGAGAAACATATAAACACCTGTTTAGTACGTTTTTACGCTGACTGTTTGCCTTTTATGGCAATCAACAGTTTTTAGTCCATATAAACCTGGATACACATTTGTCATAGAAGTAAAACATGCAGTTTGTCTCTCGTTTTGGCAGCCCGTAGCTGTCTTACTGTGCAATTTATGCAATGTTAAAGAAAAATCTAACTGCACAAATACATTTCCAGAGACTTCAGGGAGTGAATGAAAAAGAAAATGATATTGCCTAATAAAATTTCTTTAACCAGATTAATTGTTAATAGTAAAATTTAATTGTCTCATAAAGCTGGTTTATAGTAAATTTTCATATTTTCCATGTTTTAAATAATGAGCGCAATAACTAAGCATATAATTAAGCAGTATACGCATGACACGTGTTTCCTTTAACTTGCTGATAACAATAATTTAGGATCTGAAATATTTATTCACAGGAATATGTTTAAAAGCAGTGTAATCTTTTGCAATTGGGAGTAATGCTTTGTATTATTTCAAAATATTATACCTACTGTGTACTAACTTTAATAAAAATTGGAATAGGACATATTTCAATCGGAAAAGGACATATTTCCTTAGTGTTGTAGTTTGCTGACTAATTTTACTGAGATCTTCTGATTTTAGACAGTCAGATTCTATTCTACTCCTAGAACATATGGATCTAATATGTGTGACTGATTTTTCCATAAGTCCTCAAACTTTGCCAAAAAATCCATTATAAATGTATTTACTAAAGTTACTTGGAGAGAAATTACTTTTAAGGACTTCGCTTGCTGAACACCTGTGAGGATTGTAGGTCTTGAGGGCCCATTAAGTAAGCAACTACTTCCTCCATAATATGATCAGGAAATTATTAAAAGGCATACTGAATTGCGTCAGAGAGAATGTGTGTTTGTGAAAGTAAGTCAAGGAGTGTATGTGTGTATTCAGTGAGTGTGTGTATTTATGTGTATGAATCAGTGAGTTTGTTTGTGAGGGGAATCATTGTATGTGTGTAGGTCAGTGAAAATCTCTAATTGAGACTAGGGGCTCGGTGAGCATAAGTGAATGTGTGTCAGTGAATGAATCCATTCTCCAAATAGATCCTTTGAGGATTATATATATGTTATTTTCCCTTTCAAGGTACACTCCAAGTACCTTAATCATTACAGCACACCAGGGATGTCATCGGAAATGTTAGGTTCCCATACACAGCTCAAGAATGGGGCACCTTTGCAGGCGGACTCAGGGGTGGGGCCTGCAGGCAGACTTGGAAGGCAGGCCCCACCCCTGAGTCCGCCTGCAAAGATGCAATGTGGGTGTAAATTTGTGGGGTAGGTTAGGGTCTGTGTTCTCTGGGCAGTAAGCATATTTTTAATTTTTTTTATTTTTTTTATCCCCTCTGGCTGCATTCCCTGGTCGTCCAGTAACACAGTGCTGTCTCCCAGATGCTTTGCATAGTGAAGAGATGGCCCGGCAGAGTCCTAAGCAACACTTTGACAGTTGAGACTTGCATGAGGATCTGCTGGAGGGGGAAGCTAGAGTCTCCTGGGCCCCCTTCTTACTATAAAAGCGAGCAGTGGGCGAAGGGCTAGCAGGAGCATATAGCGGGCACATATACATGCATATCAGTGATATTTGGCCAAAGCCCCATACAGCGGTATTAGCTGTACCCCCATGATAGAGGCCCTGCAGCATATTATAGTGGTTATGGTATCAGGAGTGCCCTGGCAACCCCAGTCCCCCCCCTTTGTATTTAGTCAAACTGTGTTAAAATGGTTTGATTTCATACCTGTGGTCCCTGGCCCATGTTACCCTTGTTACCCTGTATCCAAATGCCGTTCCTATAAAATGTCTGATGATAAGCAGTGCACTCATAGGATTTAGCGGCAAAGAAAATAATTTATTTAAAAATAGCAGGCATGCTTAACATAAATTAGTTCTTGTGTTTACTTTATTACTCTGATTTCACTAAAGTGAGAACTGTTTACAATTCAAATTAAATTTCAAATTAGAGGCCAAAATAGACAAAGCGGGAGAAATTCTTAGCTATGCTTCCAATTCAACAAATTCAACAAATCGAATGGTCTTAAATTTAAAAATTCCCTTTGAATTTAGTTTTAACTTCAAACAATTCTCCCTTTAGTTTATAAATGTGCATGTGTTTTCCTTCTCATTGAAAAAATCATTTTTATTTTTAATATATTATTTTTTTTATCTGTATATATGTGCAGTATGCTGGGGTGATACTTTATAAGGTTACTTTTTATTTCCAATTCTGCTTTGAGCCTAACTCAGAGCAAGTATTCCACATTATAGTCCCTAACCAGTTCTTCACCCCTCGGAAGTTCCTAAAAATGTCCCAAAACATCCTTAGAATTGTTTTCACAAAAACTACTAGAAAAGGGGCTCTCAATGGCCTAAGTCAATCAGGAGCTTAACCATCTTGACTACCTCTACTTTTAGTGGTGCAAGCAGTGCTGACATTGGAATAATGTGAAGCTTCAACTGAGCTTTTCAAATAACTATTGCAGCAAAGTATTGTGTAAATAGAACACTTGATTTGTTATGAATGAACATCGTACATATTTCATGCATTTGGACTTTGCTGTAAGCTTGCACTTGAGCCTCTGACTAAGCGTGGGAACATTACATACGTCAATGATTAGAATCATTTGATGCATGTAATCCTCTATTATATTTTTATTTGTACTGAAATAAAATAGTTTTTAAGGCATATCTTTGGTTACAATGAGTACGATGGGAGTTGGGTCAGTTGAGTCTGCTAATTATTTTATACTGTTTTCTTTAAATACTTACTGACATCACATGAGTAGATATTTTTGGACAGATTTCAAAGATGACAAGAAATCATATGAAACAACTGCAGAATTTGTCAGAGATAAAAAAAAAAAATGTAAATTCTGCTGGTTCTAGCATATTCTATTTAAAGAAAATTGGAGCGGCTTTAAATAACAGCCCCTGCTTGCTATGTAAACAACTTATAGGGGGAGATGAATTCAAGAACATGGTAGGTAAGATTGACAATTTTTTTGTGGTGTGTGGAAGAACATGCCTCCAAGAACTAAAAAACAACTAATTTTGGTACGTGCTGGTATGTTAAATCAATTTACATAGGAGATTCCTGATACATCAGTATTGTGAACCACTGTCGGCACAAACCGGTGAATGTAACAAAACATTTATCTATCTGTACATTTTTTTGTGCCAGTTTATATAATGGAATGCATGACATGGGATGATCCAAAACAGGCAATGCAATTAATTGAACTAATAAAATATTCTAGTCATTATTAATTAAGCAATTAACGCAATATGCAATTCCAACTGTATTTAATTAAGCAAGTAATTTAAGCATTACAAGATTTGAATTCTTAGAACTATATACAGCTTTTGGTTCTATTTGTATGAAGTTGCTTTGCTGACTATGCATTAGTGAAAAATCATTTCAATAAGCCAAGTTACAGCTTGTGTATGTGCATCCGGATCCTACTGATTCACTAATATGGAAAGGCAGTAAATGGACACACCACTGGCCAATTATAAATTGAAATATACATTTTTTTCATTGAGGGTATATCTAAAAACAGTTCGCAAAAGCTGCCTTTGTAAGCCCTCCCCTTCTTCCCCAGTCCACTTTCTGTGTCTGTCCAATCACAGACTTCCCAATGCAGCTCAATGAGACATCAATACAAGTGCTGCCTCTTGATTTTAGCTCCACTGTACTAACCAAACCAGGAAGTAACAGAACCCATTTTCTGATCAACAGCCAGAGGGGTGTAACAAGGTTAAGTTATACACATGCTAATTTCTATTAAAATCTACACTTTTTGCAAATTGAAGAGGAGGACACACTCTTCAAACATAAATCACTTCAGCAAGCTAAAGTGCTTTAGGTTTTTGGAGTGTTACTTTAACTCTTTTTAGAAGACTCACAAATGACTCAGAAATAAGTTTCAAGGAACACATTTAAAATATATCCATTGTCTCACCTTTCTTTTCCAGTAACTGTCACACAAGCGATGAGCTGGCCATTTGCTGCCATTTGAGCTTGTAACTTCTTGGAAATGGCAAGTTTTATTTCTGCAAGGTAAAAAGAGATGTAAGTTGCAACCAACAAATACTGCTTCCTTACAAAAAATATTTGTTGATTGTTCAATAAAGGTTGCACATATGCTCCAGAGTTGGGTTTACCATGAGTTAATCCATTCCTATTACAGCATATTATAATGTGCCTGTTCTGCAATATTGACTAACCTCTGACTGTTTTTCATGGGTATTATTTGGCCATTTAAGAAATTCTCAGTCAATTAGACAGACCCTGGTCTCCCACTTCTTCTAGTAGGAAAATTAATAAGCATGCACTCATATCTGATAAAAGGTGATCACACTTACAATACAATACAATAAAAGCAATGCAAATTGTGCCACATTTAGCAAGCTTGGTTACCTGACTTAAATCAAGTAACTGTCCTCTCTTCCACCCTCTCCCTGGCTGCTAAATTGTCCACTTGTGTTCCTGTTCAGTGCAGAAAGGAAGTCATGTGTGTTTTGTGTGTTTTTTGTGTTTGAGCACCCAAAAAGGAACATAGGAACATGGAAAACAATTGTTCTAAGGATCCCCAGCCCTCCTACTTCCCCCACCAACTGTAATTTGTTTAAAAAAAAATATGTATTTATACATGGTTTGTTTTAGATAGAAATCAATAAAACACTACTAATTCAGAAATGATACGATTTATAGTGTTTTAATTGCATACCTCATATAAACACCTGGTGGCATTAAGGTCGCCATGAACTGTATAGCAGCTTGGAATTCATTGGAAAGACTTGGATCCACATGTTGATTATAACCTGGTGAAAAGAGATATATACATATTCACCGAGATTTTATTTACCGTAATTAATAGTTGACCTAGTATCTTCTCAAAAACACTAGACTATGAGATTTGTTTCACTAAAGACTGCAATTCATCTAAATTTGGGCCACTCAGGGGATCATACAAATCACCGAATGCCAAACTTGAACCAAGCGGACAAAACAATGGATAAGCATTTTAGTTTTGATTCATGAAAATGCTCCTTCGCTTGCCCCTCAGAAAAGGATTAATGAAAAAATAGATGAATAATGGCAAATGGAAAGACACTAAATGTTAATTTTATGCACAGATCAAGTAATAAGTGAATGAGTGAGTGGTAATAAAAATCTATATGCATAATATGTATAATTATAACCCCAACAGCACCCTAATAATGTATGTTTAGGTGAGTGGAGGCCTCTTGGTTTCATATGTAAATATATTTGGGAGACAAGGCCAACTCGCTTTGTTTTTCCTCGTTCCAGGACCATATTTATCCTGCAGAGAGTCCCAGGAAGAAGGATTTTCCAAATAAATGGATTAAATCTCATAAAAAAAAGGTATTAGATTGCTAGAATAGGATCTGTCAAAAATAAGGTAAGTCTGAATTGTGGCAAGCCTAGGAAATGTTTGATCTTATACTGTAAGTAAATCCCCAATATTGGAAAAAAGAGAAGAAGGAAAGGTAATAGGATAAAAGAACTATCACTGCTCCTCCAAAAGAGAGGTTACAGGAGGCAAAAGGGGCTTAACCCCAAAGTTAATGATAATAAAGACAGCAAAGAATAGGGTAGGGGATCCACTCACAACAAGTGGGTGGAATACCCAGCCCATTCAGAAATACCTCCTAATGTAAAAAGTCACATTAATAGGGTAAACAACCTTTATTGAAACATATTGAACATATATAGTAATTATGGAACTTGAAATCCCAGATAAGCTCAAAATAAGAATAGAGAAAGATAAGTGGGTGCATACACCTTTAAGGGACTGAAAGAACTACTCCTATGAAACTTATGCAGCTAAGTATATAGTAAAGATGGAAATATAGAAAAAAATCCATTTAAATATAGAGTAAACAGAGAGCTGCACAGACTAGTCTAATCACCTTAAAAAACACTTAAAAGGGAACTTGGATAGAGAAAATAAAGATATCTATATGGATCCATAAAAGTTGGAAATAGTATTAGTAGTAGTGACAGACTTCTAATTAGAGGTAAAGGCATATAATTTGAATTGTGAAGCGTAAAAATTCCCTATAAAGAGGAGAGAAAAATGCCCCCCTCCCAAATCCAAACGGAGGGAAGGACCCCCTAAAATCGCCCTAAAGCTAAACTGTCAAACTAAGAGTGAATAGCACAGCTCACTGCTGCTTCATGGCAGCCTATCCAGATCCCTATATAGCTAATTAAAAAATCCCAACTTATCAATAGCATTAGTAAGGAAACCCGGTTCCATAAAAAAAATAAAGTGAAAAAGTTCAATTCAATAAAATTAGCATCGGCTAAAAAGTACTAATCTCGACGCGCGTTTCGGCGTTTAAACTACGCCTTTATCAAGAGCAACCTGGTAAGTGGTTCCGGAACCGCTTATAAAGCTGTATAGCCACGCCCCCGGTCTCAGAAACTCCAATCAAAACCCGAAAATTCAATGTGTAGGTGAGGGGAGCCGTCATGTTCTCGTCACCCTCGGGTTTTGATTGGAGTTTCTGAGACCCAGTATTGTTGGCCTAAATCAAATGTTTTTAAAACACTTTTACATTTTCTGAGCTTTGAAGTTGTTTAGTGAATGAGTGAGTCTACTAAATCTTGTATGATATCCTGAAACAGTTAGACGTAGACTTGTTTATGTATTTGTGTAAGTTTTAGACTTTTTAGACTTGTGCGCAGTTAAAAAAAATGTTTTTGGCCAAACCACTTTGTCTGAAAGCAAACAAATTTTCAAGACAGCATTATTTCAGTTTTATGGCTATATGGGTCAGCTCATCTGAATTTCTTAATGAAAAAAGATTGATAAAAACTAATTTGACTAAACAATAGGACATGAAAATTAGCCAATTAGTGACCTGAAAATGAGGAATACAAAAACCTACACCCAGAGAGATGAGAAATAATATACACACACATATAGGACCATGTTTACAGATTTTAGAATATGTGGGGGGAAATGTAATTGTTACATATTCAAAAATTGAATTTATTTGCAACACTCTTTTCTTATCGGTAACCCTATTAGTTGGTAAATGATTTTTTTTTCAGTTTTTCTGTTGAACCAATATGTTTTTTGTTATTTATAAAGAGCCAACAAGTTCCGTAGCGCTGTACAATGGGTGGACTAACAGACACGTATTTGTAACCCGACGTTGGACGTACAGGAACAGAGGGCTTCAGGGCCCTGCTCAATGAGCTTACAAGCTAGAGGGAGTGGGGTAATGTGACACAAAAGGTAAGGGTAGGGTAGAAAAGTAGGTTGCTAGGATAGTATTCACTGAGGGCTTAGTGTTTTGTTTTGATGATAGTTGCAGATGAGGAATCCGGGTGTAGGGAGGGAAGGCTGTTCACAGTTTAATTGACATGCTTTCCTAAAGAATTACGTTTAAAAAAAAAAAATTTAAGTAGTGGAGATTGGGTGAAAGTCTAACAGATAGGGGGAGGGCATTCCATAGGAACGGTGCAGCCCTAGAGAAGTCTTTAAGGTGAGCATCAAATAATGTGCTATCTATGCGTTCTGAAACATAAAAATAAAAGTACTCTGGTTTTTTTTTGGGGGGGGGTTGCAAATGTATTGGTAGTAAAGGGGTTTACACAATTAACAAATGATGGTCTGATAATTAACAAATACCCATTTATTATGGATATTCACTAGGTTTGTGCATGGGGAAAATTTTGGGTTCGGTTCGGCAATTCGGGACTTCGGTACTTCGGCACTTCGGCATTTCAGAATTTTGGAACTTCTCTTACAGCCGCTTAGTAGATAACTCCCTAATTGGCACAGTATTAGGGTGTTATCTACCAAAAGGCTGAAAGACCTAAATTGGTCTTTGAGACAAATTTACTAATACTAAGTAAAAATTACTTATTATTGTTAAATTATGCCCCTATGGCTGTACCACGAGTAGGGGCATGTCTATTAAACAGTGAGCATCCTGTGGCTCCCCCTCCCGAGCCCCTACCCGTGACATACAAGTGGGGTCTCTTAAACTAAAGGGGGGACCTATTGCCCCCCCAGACCCTACCCCTGAGCGGTGGGTGGGGGCCCTAAAGTAAAAAAAAAGGGGGGGGGAACCTATTGTCCTCCCCCTGGCCCTAAATTTTTGTAATTTGACTCATAACAACACTCTGATTGGTTCATTGAAAGTAACCAATCAGAGAGTTATGAGTCAAATTACACAGCATGGGAAAATTCCAAAGAACTTTCCCACGCTGTGTAAAATGACACAGAGCACTCTGATTGGGTGGATTTCAACCCAACTAATCATAGTGCTGTGACAGGTAAATGTAGAGACTTACATGTCAGTCTCCTTATTTACCTGTCAGAGCACTCTGATTGGATGGCTTAAACCAACCAACCAGAGTGCTCTGAGCCTAATTGTAGGGCGGGGCAAAGCTTTATAAGCCTTCCTCCATCCGGCAGAGCTCAGTCTGCGCGGAGCCCTCCATGTGTGAAGATGGAGTTATATAAGTTGTTGTCATTAGCTTGGCTAATATAGCTTGGTTGCTTCATCTAAGTGTTGCTTCTAAGTGTGTGGTTAGAGATATTCTGGAGATAAACTGGAGGTAATCTAAGGTATTCAGGAGGATAAATAAAAATTTAAGATTCGTTTCATTTAAATTATTCACCTCATTGGAATGGCATACTTAGTTCAGTATAATAGTTGCTATGCATTTGTTTCACGTTCCACTTTTTGGAGTTTTGGTTGTTGTCTAATCTGCAGACAGTTTTCTATCTTGCGGCAGGAGATTGTATTTTTGAAGTCTGAGATATGTAAATTATCTGGTGAACAAACTCAGACTGGAACTGCTGCAAAGCCACTGCCGCAGAGACATACTAGGAATGGCAGATGGATTACTGTAGGATCTGGTAGACTTAGAGTTGTGGATAAAAAGCATTTTGCAGTCTGTTGCTCTAATTCATTTTCTGCACTTTCAGAGTGTAATCGTGTTGTGGAGAGAGGCACTGAGGCTAGTGGTGTTGTGGAGACAAGCTCAGGCATTGAGTCTAGTGGTGTTGTGGAGACAGGCTCAGGCACTGAGTCTAGTGGTGTTGTGGAGACAGGCTCAGGCACTAATGCTAGTGGTGTTATGAGGACAGGCTCAGGTACTGATGGTAGTGGTGTTGTGGAAACAGGCTTGGAGACTATGGTGAGGCCTAATAGAAAGCAGTTGTTGTTAGGGGATTCCATCATAAGAGGTGTGGAGATGGACAATGGTGGTCTTGTGAGGTGTATTCCCTGAGCTACTGCTCACAGAGACAGGAGACGTATCTGTAATATTGTTAAGTGAAGGGGAATTGGATGTACTTGTCCATCTAGGGACAAATGACTTGGCTTGCAATGAGGTTTCAGAGGTTAAGGAAGTTTTTAGTGTTTTTGCCAATGATATACGGTAGGTTGCTTCCACACTGTCATTCTCTGAAGTTCTGCCTGTGCATAACACTCAGAACGACAGGCGGATGCGTATTAGGGACTTTAATTTGTGGCTTGGTGAATGGTGTCGGGAGCAAGGATTTGGCTTTATTTCTCATGGTAGCTCTGTTTTGAATGGAGATAAGCTGTACAAAAAAGATGGTTTGCATCTTTCTCAAAAGGGAACAAATGTTCTCAGTGAGCAGTTCAGAGGTTTTGCTAGGATGTATTTAAACTAGGAGGGGGGGGGGGCAAAAGGGTGATAAAACATCAATCCAATTGTCCCCCAAAACAAGGACAGAAGGTGACTGTAGCAAGTGTGTTAAAATGATAAGCTTAGAGTCATGTCTACAAATGCTCGCAGTTTAGGGAATACGATCCATGAACTTGTGGCAATAATGGCAACTGATAGTGTAGATTTAGTCACTGAGACATGGTGCAAATGAGAAAATGACTGACATAGTACAGGGTACTCTTTATATAGGAAAGATAGGAAGGCAAGAAAGGGGAGGGGTGGTCTTGTGTGAAGGATAGCATAAAATCTAGCCTAATAAAAGTTAGTGAGGCAAACATATAGAGACCGCTTGGGCTACTTAGAATTTGCAATCACACAGTAACTGTAGGTGTGGGATTTATAGGCCCCCAGGACAAATTGGAAGAGTTAGATAATCTACTAGTTGAGGAAATAGCTAAAATGACAATGAAGGGGAAGTTATCATCATGGGTGACTTAATCTTCCTGGATGTAAATTGAAAATGTAAAATTAGCTACTTGTGCCAGGAGCACACATATTCTAAACTCCCTACTGGGATTGTCTCTAAAACAAGTCATTGAGGAGCCAACTCGTAAAGAGGCCATACTAGATTTAGTGTTAACAAATGGAGATTTGATATCCGATATTACTGTAGGTGAAAGTTTAGATCCAGTGATCATCAGTCAGTGTGGTTTAATATAAGAACAGTGACTGAGTCACACCACACAAAAACAAAAGTTTTAGACTTTAGAAAAACAGACTTTTCTAAAATTAGAATATGGGTAGAGGAGTCGTTATCAGACTGGAGCAATTTAAATGGAGTCCAAGAGAAATGGGATTATTTAAAAGTTGCACTCATTGAAGGCAAACAGAAAATTGCATTAGGCCTGGTTGGCAAAGCAAAAAATTCAAGAAACCTGTGGTAATTCGCAGATGTAGCCAAAATAGTTAAAACAAAAAGGCATTTAGGAATTATAAAAACCTAGAGTGAGGGGAGACAAAATGATCTATAAGATTAGTGAAAGAGACTAAGCAAGTTATAAGAGCTCCCAAATCACACACAGAAGTGAAAATAGCACAGTCAGTAAAAAAGGGGGATAAACATTTTTTTAGATACATAAATGAGAAAAGAAAAGTAAAACAAGGATTAGTTAGATTAAAAACAAAAGAAGGAAGGTATGTAGAAGAGGATAAAGGTCTAGCTGACTGCCTCAATGAATATTTTTTGTTCTGTATTTACAGATGAAAATGAAGGAAAGGGACATCAGTTGAGAAAAAGGATAAATGAGTCATTTATTACACGTGAGTTTACAGAGGAAGAGGTTCTATTTCAACTCTCAAAAGTAAAGACAAATAAGTCAATGGGACCTGATGGAATACACCCAAAGCTACAGCATTAGTGTGTACTAGCAAACCATTAACAGATTTATTTAACCAATCATTGTTAACAGGTGTAGTCCCAGAAGATTGGAAGTTAGCTTAATGTTGTGCCCATTTACAAGAAAGGTAATAGGGAGGAGTCGGCAACTATAGGCCAGTAAGCCTTACTTCAGTAGTGGGGGGAAAGTGGATGAAACCATGTTAAAGGATAGGATTGATGAACATCTAAAACACATGGATTTCAAGATCAGAGACAACATGGGGTTTACTCAGGGAGATCATGCTAAACTAATCTTATTGATTTTTGATTGGGTAACTAAAAATTATAGATCAGGGTGGTGCAGCAGACATTGCTTACCTAGATTTCAGTAAGGTTTTGACACCATTGCACATAGAAGGCTTATCAATAAACTGCAATCTTTAAGTTTGGATTCAAATATTGTTGAATGGGTAAGGCAGTGGCTGAGTAACAGGCAAATGTGAGGGTTGTAGTTAATGGAATATATTCGAAGCTTGACTTGTCACCAGTGGGGTACCTCAGGGATCTGTACTTGGACCCATTCTCTTTAATATTTTTATTAGTGATATTGCAGAAGGTCTTGATGGTAAGGTATGTCTTTTTGCTGATGATACTAAGATATGTAACAGGGTTGATGTTCCAGGAGGGATAAGCCAAATGGCAAATGATTTAGGTAAACCAGAAAAATGGTCAGAGTAGTGGCAACTGACATTTAATGTGGATAAGTGCAAGATAATGCATCTTGGACGTAAAAACCCAAGGGCAGAGTACAGAATATTTGATAGAGTCCTAACCTCAACATATGAGGAAAGGGATTTAGGGGTGATTATTTCTGATGACTTAAAGGTAGGCAGACAATGTAATAGAGCAGCAGGAAATGCTAGCAGAATGCTTGGTTGTATAGGGAGAGGTATTAGCAGTAGAAAGAGGGAAGTGCTCATGCCATTGTACAGAACACTGGTGAGACCTCACTTGGAGTATTGTACACAGTACTGGAGACCGTATCTTCAGAAGGATATTGATACCTTAGAGAGGGTTCAGAGAAGGGCTACTAAACTGGTTCATGGATTGCGGGATAAAACTTACCAGGAAAGGTTAAAGGATCTTAACATGTATAGCTTGGAGGAAAGACGAGACAGGGGGGATATGATAGAAACATTTAAATATATAAAGGGAATCAACACAGTAAAGGAGGAGACTATATTTAAAAGAAGAAAAACTACCACAACAAGAGGACATAGTCTTAAATTAGAGGGACAAAGGTTTAAAAATAATATCAGGAAGTATTACTTTACTGAGAGGGTAGTGGATGCATGGAATAGCCTTCCAGCTGAAGTGGTAGAGGTTAACACAGTAAAGGAGTTTAAGCATGCATGGGATAGGCATAAGGCTATCCTAACTATAAGATAAGGCTAGGGACTAATGAAAGTTTTTAGAAAATTGGGCAGACTAGATGGGCCGAGTGGTTCTTATCTGCCGTCACATTCTATGTTTCTATGTTTCTATGTTTCTATGTTTCTATAAGATGGGAGAAGTGATTTGTTGCAGGATAATAACCTCCTTATGCAGGGAACCTACGGACAATACCACTGGAAGAGTTTCTTGTGTGATAAACGGGATAGATAATGGTCTACCATCTATGGCCTCAACGGCCAAGGGTGTTGATCTGTTTTGAAATGGGAAAGCATGTTCCTGACCGAATCTATGATCAATAAAATTTTCGGCCGCCCCAGAGTCTATTAAGGCAATGGTTGGCACTGTTTTATTTTCCCACTCAATAACAATAGGTAGAAGAAGCTTATGATCTTTTTTATCATTAAAGGAGGACATACACATTACACCCAAGGCCTGTCCTCCATGAGGGCTTAGGTGCGGGAGTTTTCCGGCCGGTTAGGACAGGTTGAATGAGAATGTCCCTTTCGGCCACAATATAGGCATAGTCCCTCCCTACGGCGGTATTGTCTTTCATCCTCAGACAAACGCGTGACTCCCAGTTGCATTGGTTCTGGAGGAGCGACTGTTGTTGTCTTGGATGAAGGATAGGTTAATGCTAAGCGTTCTGGCACCCGTCGAGGTCTGTCTCTAGTATTCTGCCTGTGTCTAAGATGCTCATCAATGTGGGAAAGGTATGTGATCAATTCCTCTAGCACATTGGGTAGGTCTCTAGTGGCAACTTCATCTAGGAGTTTATCTGAAAGCCCGTTCATGAATACGTCAATAAACGCTTGTTCATTCCATCTAACTTCGGCCGCATGGGTACGGAATTCTAGAGTGTAATCAACAAGAGAACGAGAACCCTGTCTCATACGTAGCAAGGTCTTGGCAGCATTAGTTCTCCTCCCTGGAGGATCAAAAACCCTCCTAAAAGCTGCGATAAATTCTACATAGTTAAACACTACCGGGTTATCGTTTTCCCACAGAGGATTTGCCCAAGTCAATACCCTATCAACCAATAAAGTGATGATGTAACCTATCTTTGCCCTATCTGTAGGGTATGCTCTCGGATGAAGCTCAAAATAAATACTAACTTGATTCAAAAAACCTCGGCTACCTTTAGGATCACCCCAGTAACGGAGAGGGGAGGTAGCATGATTAGGAGTACCCATAGTAATCATTTCCATGGGTTGTTCCTGAGGTCTGAGTACTGGGGTTTGCTCCTCCGGTTGGAGATGGGCAGTACGAGCAAGCAAGGTTTGTACCGCAATAGCGAACTGGTCCATGCGATGGTCCAGTTCCTCAAACCGGTCATCAGGTGCCGGCCCGAGAGGGTTAACACCTGCAGGGTCCATGGCCCTAGTGTAATGTCACGACAGTGATCAAAGTCACAACAGTGACCCCTTCACACAGTGTGAAAACCCACAGAAAGACGGTTACCGGACCTTAGAATGGCCGGACTAGCATCTGAGAATAGTCAAAGAAATAGCCAAAGGTCAAGGGAATACGGAAGACGGGCACACGATTATCCAAGCCAAGATATGGGAAACCAGAACACAGAATAGTCAGAGAGATAGCCAAGGGTCAAATACCAGGAAGGACAAATAGAAAGGATAGCACCAGGGGACTTAAACAAGAACCACACTAGGGCATCTGACAAGTGTCATGATAGCCCTTTTATAATGTGGGTTCTTTGGCTTTAATTTCGTAGCCACGTCCTCAAAAAGTCCGGGAGCGTGGCCACGTTTGAATTTTGGCGCCCTTTTTACTCTGACGTCGGCGCGCATGCGCCGCGTCATAAATGTGGGAGTGTTCCGAGCGGCCGGCGTCAGAATAACTGAGCCGCCCCCCGGACGGATCGGAGGAGGACCCGGCGCTGCGCGGGACCGGCGGGGAAAGGTAAGCGCTTGTTACAGATATATTCTATACATGGCCCCTTATAAGACTTTGAGTGTGTAAGAACTTGTCTCATTGCTTCTATCCCCTGTATATGGGGGATTACTGTATAAAGACTCCTAAAGTCCATAGTCATTAATACCACCTCCTTGTCTTTCATCTGTATTGATGTTAATTTTTTGATTAGTGTAGGGGTATCCTTAATACATGTTTCCAGATTGGAGACTGGTTGTTTAAATAATTTGTCCAACCACTTAGCTATAGGTTCAAGCATACCTCCCACAGCCGAGACAATGGGTCTCCCAGGGGGGTGTAATGGATCCTTATGGAGTTTAGGAATGGTATAGATAACCGGTATTTTGGGATGCTTAGTGTACAAACATTCTGCTGTCTTTGGTTCAATATATCCAGCCATCACTCCTGTATTCAATACGTCTTCAATCTTTCTCTGTATCTCCTTCGTGGGATCTTGTTTCAATTGCTTATATGTAAATTTACATTGTAACTGTGCCCTTAATTCCTCAGCATAGTTTGTATACTGCATAACCACGATGCCTCCCCCTTTATCAGCTGGCCGGATTATGATATTGGGATCCTCTGCCAGATTCTGTACAAGTTTTCTTTGTTTATTTGTCATGTTCTGGGGATGTCTTTTGGGGTTTAGTATCTGGATGCGAGATTCATTCATCACTGTAGAAATGTATGTTTTTAAAGTTGGGTTATTAGTAACTGGATCAAATGTTGATTTAGGTCTTAGAATCCCCTGTTGTTGTCCCTCTATTACGTTTGATTGAGAAAAATTTTTAGCATAAAATTCTTTGAGACGTAAGTTCTGTCCAAAACGAAACATCTCTGTATTCCACTTGAATAAATGTGGTTTGGTGGTTGGGACAAAAGAGAGGCCCCTACTGAGAATTTGATTTTCTTCAGATGTTAGCACTCTCTCTGATAAGTTGAAAATGGGAATTACTTCCTTGGAGGTTTTGCACAACTGCCCAAAGGTCTTACCCCCTTGTCCTCTCCTGATGTGACGTCTTCTTATTTAGTGACTGTGCTGTTTGTGTGTGAGGGTGTTTATGTGTGTGTTTGTGACTGTGCTGTTTGTGTGTGAGGGTGTTTATGTGTGTGTGTTTGTCCTGTGAGGATGCTGTTTGTGTGAGTGTCGTGTATTTGTGAGGGTGCTGTTTGTGTGTGTGTGTGTGTGTTTGTGAGGGTGCTGTTAGTGTGCTGTGTGTGAGGATGTTGTGTTTTTTTTTTAAAGATGCTGTGTGTGTTTTGTGAGGGTGCGGTTAGTGTACTGTGTGTGTGTGAGCTGTATGTGTGTAGGTGCTGTATGTGTGTGTGCTGTATGTTTGGAGGGATTTGGCAGATTAGTAAATCCTTTCTGCCATGTGCCATCCCTGGTGATCCAGTGGAGAGTGAACTCTAGCCTGCGGGGCTAGAGTTAACTCTCGCGAGATCTGAGCGTTGCCGCAGCAACGCTTAGATATCGCGAGAGGAACCTGGCGGAGCTTCTGTCTAGAGCTCACACACTCACAGACACACACACACATACTCACAGACACACACTCACACACAAATTATTATATTTTAATTTTTTTTTTAAATGTCCACCCAGCCTCCTACCTGGAGTGCTGGTGGACTTGTCCCTGGGGTCCAGTGGGGGCGGGCGCCTCTCTGCAGCTCAGCCGTGGCGAGGGAGCTCTCTGCTGTCTGCTCTCTGCTCCCTCTCGCCGCGCGGGCTGTCTGCTGGAGCAGGGAGCCGGAATATGACACACACAGACACACTCACACACATTCACAGACACACTCACACACACAGACACACAGACAAACTCACACACACAGACACACACTCACACACACAAGAACAAATTATTATATTTTAATAAAAAGCAATGTCCATCCAGCCTCCTACCTGGAGTGCTGGTGGACTTGTCCCTGGGGTCCAGTGGGGGCGGGCGCCTTTCTCCAGCTCAGCTCTCTGCTCTCTGCTCCCATCAGCGCGCGGCGAGAGGGAGCAGACAGCAGACAGCAGACAGCAGAGAGCTCCCTTGCCGCGCGCTGAGCTGGAGCGGGGGGTAATCCATCACCATCACCTCTTGCCCCCCCCCCATGACAGGGGCAAGAGGTGAGACGGGGGGCGCTGAGTGCCTGCAGGAACAGCGTTCCTGCTCAAAAAAAGTGCAGGAACGCTGTTCCTGCAGGACTCAAACCATAGGCGTGCCACGGGGATTAGGGTGTGCCCAGGCACACCCGGCACACCCCGTGCGCACGCCTTTGCCCGCCACATTCCAGTGGTTAGTTGACCAGCTCCTCTGGGGATGCCATGAATTTGTGTGTGCATACCTGGATGAGATTGCTATCTTTGAAGCATTGGCAGGTTGCGTTGGTTCCCGACCGGATAGAGAAAGCAGGACTGACAATGAAACCCGATAAATGCAGCTTTGCCATGGTGGAGGTCCAGGATTTCCCCACTGGATGGGGGGAGGGCAAGTGAGGCCAAGGTAGAGGCCATCCATCAGTGGCCCATGCCCCAGACCAAGAAGCAGGTGTTTGCCTTTCTAGGGACTGTGGGGTATTATAGGAAGTTTTTTTTCCCAGTGCAGTGCCATTGCAAAGCCCCTGACAGACTTGATCAGGAAAAAAGAACCCTGACTGGTGATATGGACGCCAGAATGTGAGCATGACTTTCCCCAGTTGAAAGAAAGCTTAATTACCCACCCGGTGTTGGCTGCTCTGGATTACAACACATACCTACTATCAAACTCCAACGCAACAAGCGATTTATTGGATTACATATGGCATTGGGGCTATGACAAAAAAATTTGACCTTACATTTAAAATTCACTTTCAATACTCATGTGGCAAAGATGCCTCAGCCACATGTTCCTGGAGGGGCCTGCTGGCTAGCCTCCCGCCCAAAGACTATGGGCCATGTAAAAAGACATGTTAAAAGTTGACTTCTATGGAAAATCCGAACAACTGAACCGATCGGAGTAATTTTTGGATATGATGGTCACTCAGATCGGGGCTATCCGAGGATGTGACTCTTGTGGGATTTCCATGGATTTTGGGTTGTTGTGAAGTTGTGTGTTTTTCTGTACCTGGAGATAATTGAGTTCCTGACTCAAATATCTCTCAGGCACACAGGAGGAGTATGTTGAATGTATTGCTTGTATGTGCCTCTCCCCCTTCCCCATTTTTCCTGTCCTATTGTTTCCCTAGCAGGGTGTTGTCCAAAGGACACTGCCAGACCAGTTCACACTAGCTGCTTTGTCCCTCCTCAATCTCCCATCAGCCCTTGCTATTGTCTGACCCCACCCTTCCTTGTACTATAGTTCTCTATTGTAACGGACCGTTTTGCACAAAAGGGGTAAAAACCGTTTAGGCTGTCGGCCCCCTTTCCAGAGATACAGGCACAGCTACTGCAGAACACCAAACTCTTGGACTGGATACAAAATAGCACTCCAACTCCCGAACTGGAACCTCCCAAATAGCAGCTAGCAGACGAACAGGAAAAGCAGACAATCAGCTTACACTCCTGGCAATCAGTCTCTAACAGCATACAGTGAATCCCCCCAAGAACGAGACAAGGCTCTGTGTTGAGGGTCAAGCAGTGGTCAGAGGTGCTGGTACACCCAGCCTGGTTTTTATTACAGTCTTGCAAATACAGGACCGCCCACAGGGAGGTATAAAACAACCAATCACATCACAGTTACATCCCACATATTCCCTCCCCTTATCCTGAGAGGAAACTCAATTACACATACAGTTAAAACATACTTTCTACCCAACTTTCATAACTCTAAAACCATGCATCACATTCACATAAAATTACATATTTGGAATCAATCCATTCAGGGGAGCAACATATTAAAAAATGGCACAAATCAGACAAGGGGTTCAAAAGTTAGTAAAAAGTCCTTTGTGACTAAATGAAGCATGGCTTTCTGGCCCAAACCAGTTTCAGAGTCTTCTATCCTGGAGAGTAATTCAATTATCTCCCAGGACAGACACAAGACTCCATTAAGCACATGGTTGCAAAAAGACACAAAACACTTTAAAATACATAAAGTCACATTTATTACATAAAACACAGACATGTAACATATCCCCAGATAGCTCAGGTCCGAGCGCACATTATTAAGCGAATGGCGCTCAGACCACACGAATACAGTTTAATCGCCATGGAGCCAAAGTCTTTACAGTCAGTTTCATACGAATGGGCTCCATGGGATTCCTATCTGGGGTATAACACATTCAAACAAATCTACCGAACCCCAGGCAGAAAAGCACGAATGAAGCTTTTCTGCAGGTAAAAAAAAGTCTTTTAAAAGGGGGCCATAGTCCAAAGGCAGCAGGCGAGCAACCAGGCTTCTCCAATGCAATGTGGCGAGATTGGTCTCGTCACATCTCTCCCCTTTTCCAAACAGACTAACAGGGTATCTGACCTCCTGCCGGTCAGTGCCCTTGTTAGTCCAGCAGCCCACCCACAAAACATAATCAACAGCACAGCCCACCCACAATAAATGGTTACTACACCTGGGTAAAGGAGAAGCTTGTCCATGTCCAGGTGCCTCACCACGGCTGTGCTGGGTACGGGTACGCTGACTGGGTGGGTTGCTGCGTGGGCAGAGACCAGCGGCACTCTGCCCTGTTGCCAGCGCTACTGGGAGGGTAGCCTGGTTGAAGCCTGGTTGTTGGAGGGGGAGACCGACTGTCTCCCCTTTAACTACACCGCTCTGCTGCTGGAGACCGACTGTCTCCCCTTTTGTTGCACAGCTCTGCTGCCGGAGGGGAGACCGACTGTCTCCCCTTTGGATACTCTAAGCTGTCGCTGGGGAGAGGGGGTAACAGGCTCCTCTCCCGATAGAACACTCTGCCGCTGGGGAAAGGAGACTGAGCTCTCTATTCCCTGCCCATTAATGATCCGCCGCTGGGGAGAGGTGGTAGCAAGCTCCTCTCCCATACATACTTTCATCCTCTGTGGAGGGAGACCGACTGTCTCCGCTCCCAATACAGTGTCCTGCTGCTGGGGAAAGGAGACTGGGCTCTCTATTCCCGGTAGGACACTCTGCCGCTGGGGAATGGAGACTGGGCTCCCAATTCCCTGCTGTATCTCCCGCTGGGGAATGGAGACTGGGCTCCCAATTCCCGGCACGTCACTCGGCCGCTGGGGAATGGAGACTGGGCTCCCAATTCCCCAAAAATCACGCTGCTGCTGGGGGGCAGGAACAACTACCTCTGCCCCCTGTAGCTCAGCCTGCCGCTGGGGAGGGAGGACGCTGCTCTCCTCTCCCTGCACTTTACACTGCCTTCCCGGCATATCACTCTGCTGCTGGGGGGCAGGAACAACTACCTCTGCCCCCTGTAACTCAGCCTGCCGCTGGGGAGGGAGGACGCTGCTCTCCTCTCCCTGCACTTTACACTGCCGCTGGGGAATGGAGACTGGGCTCCCAATTCCCGGCATATCACACTGCCGCTGGGGAATAGAGACTGGGCTCCCAATTCCCTGCATATCACACTGCCGCTGGGGAATGGAGACTGGGCTCCCAATTCCCTGCATATCACACTGCCGCTGGGGAATGGAGCTCGGGCTCCCAATTCCCTGCAGTACCGGTGGAGAGACCTCGGTCCCCTCTCCACCTGCCGCCTGGGGTTCCTCCCAGTAAATTTCAACAATATCTTCCCAGCTGAATGGGTCTGAGACTGGATCTGTCACTCTGCTGTCCTGCGGAGCCTTCCTAATGGAGTGGAAGAGATCTCTGTAGTCCTGCTCCAGTTCCCACTCCAGGGTTGCTAGGTGAGCCAGGTCTTGCTCTACCTCATGGGGGTCATCCCAGTCATGCCTAGCCTCCCTCTCGTAGAAAATTTCCTGAAGTCTGTTCTGCGCAGGGCTCCCGAAGTCAGGCTCCTCTCCCTCTGGCTTGTCATGCTCAGCTGTCCAGGGTATATACTGTGCCATATACCACCAGAGCGCCTGGTAGGCATCCTCCAGCCATAGCTCCTGCCATACCCGATGCTCTAGTTCCTTCACCCATTCCTCCAGGGGCTGCTCTCCCAGGAAGGGCATCCGCAGGGCCACTTGCTTCTGCAACTGCTGCTCTTCACTGGGGAGACTCTCACCCCGCTGGTATTGTACATTATCCAGGGCCTGGTACCAGATGCCTTTCCTTAATGCATCCCGGCCATTCAGGTCCTCCTCCTTGTATAACACTGCTGGTTCCATTCTGTTACTTTTAGGGTCGCTGTACTGGGACATGCGTTGCCCCCACTTGTAAATCCAAAGAAATGGTGTCTCCTGTAGCTGTCCTGTTGTCTGTGGGAACGATCCCGCCGCTTGCCACCAATTGTAACGGACCGTTTTGCACACAAGGGGTAAAAACCGTTTAGGCGATCGGCCCCCTTTCCAGAGATACAGGCACAGCTACTGCAGAACACCAAACTCCCGGACTGGATACAAAGTAGCACTCCAACTCCTGAACTGGAACCTCCCAAATAGCTGCTAGCAGACGAACAGGAAAAGCAGACAATCAGCTTACACTCCTGGCAATCAGTCTCTAACAGCATACAGTGAATCCCCCCAAGAACGAGACAAGGCTCCGTGTTGAGAGTCATGCAGTGGTCAGAGGTGCTGGCACACCCAGCCTGGTTTTTATTACAGTCTTGCAAATACAGGACCGCCCACAGGGAGGTATAAAACAACCAATCACATCACAGTTACATCCCACATATTCCCTCCCCTTATCCTGAGAGGAAACTCAATTACACATACAGTTAAAACATACTTTCTACCCAACTTTCATAACTCTAAAACCATACATCACATTCACATAAAATTACATATTTGGAATCAATCCATTCAGGGGAGCAACATATTAAAAAATGGCACAAATCAGACAAGGGGTTCAAAAGTTAGTAAAAAGTCCTTTGTGACTAAATGAAGCATGGCTTTCTGGCCCAAACCAGTTTCAGAGTCTTCTATCCTGGAGAGTAATTCAATTATCTCCCAGGACAGACACAAGACTCCATTAAGCACATGGTTGCAAAAGACACAAAACACTTTAAAATACATAAAGTCACATTTATTACATAAAACACAGACATGTAACATATCCCCAGATAGCTCAGGTCCGAGCGCACATTATTAAGCGAATGGCGCTCAGACCACACGAATACAGTTTAATCGCCATGGAGCCAAAGTCTTTACAGTCAGTTTCATACGAATGGGCTCCATGGGATTCCTATCTGGGGTGTAACACATTCAAACAAATCTACTGAACCCCAGGCAGAAAAGCACGAATGAAGCTTTTCTGCAGGTAAAAAAAGATGTCTTTTAACAGGGGGCCATAGTCCAAAGGCAGCAGGCGAGCAACCAGGCTTCTCCAATGCAATGTGGCGAGATTGGTCTCGTCACATCTATGTACCCTATTGTCTGTAAATGAGGCTGTTGGGGGTTTAAAATGTGTGTATAAATTGTGTTTGCCTGCATTAAACAGTCTACTCACAGCATTAAATCTCAGGTCATGTGTGGGGGGAACAGCTATACTTGTTCTATTTGTTACTATACTCTCTGGAGGAGAGGTCTACCCACTGGGAGCTGGATCCAGGACTTGGGTCCAGGGTGGGCGGAGAAGGCGAGACCCTAGTCAAGCTAAGGAGCTACAGTGCTTATGGTGTCTGGTGCAGTGCTTATGGTACTCAGGGATTACTAGGAAGCATGATTGGCGGAGGTACCAGGCGGACCGCCACAACTCACGTTAATAAATAGCCCTGAATGTTTATTTCACATAAGAGTAAGGACTAAACATTTTTATCTCTGAATTTGAGGATCAATGCATTTCCTGATTTCTTTGAACATAAGTTGAATTTTTTCCTTATATTCCCAATGTGACCTATACAGAGAGCTGGGAGATATGCATGGCTTCACGTTTACGTTATATCTACATCACTGCACCATATCTATCAAAACATGCTCCAGGAGATTCATCAGAGCAAAACTTGAATGGATAATATATGAATGAAACTTGAAATCTGCATTCCAAGTAGGGATTTGTATGCCATCTGATTGTCGAAGAAGATCCCATGACCGGAAAGTGATCACATGACCAGAGCAGTGATTCATATTGGAGGAGCCATTCACGTTTCCGGAAGATCGATCATGTGACTGGGACATTCAAGTATTCAAGCAAGCCCCTGTGTCCATTTACTACTGCAATTAGGGACATACAAACACACACCTGTTAACAAAATCCAACGCAATGTACAAACAGATTAAAACACAAACATTACACACAAGTACACCACTGCTTTCAAGCAGCAGAAAGGGACAGAAGGAGCACAATGGTAAAGGAGAAGAAAGAATACGAAGGAGCACAAAGGTAAAGTAGGAGAAGGAGCAGAAAAGGGTCGCAAGGAGCAGAAAGGGACAGCAAGGAGCACAAAGGTAAAGTAGGAGAAGGAGCAGAAAGGGTCTGTAAGGAGCAGAAAGGGATCAGAAAGAGAAAGGAGCAAAAGAGGGAGCACAATAAGTAGAAAGTATCAGAAAGGTAAAGGAGCAGAAAGAGCCAAGGAGGAGAGAAGACAGTGTCAGAAGAAAAAGAAGACTGTGTCAAATGAAGGAGAAGAAAATGAGATTGGAGCAGGAAGGACAAGTGAAGTGAACCCTCCACTTTTCACATCATAAGGCTTTGGTATCTGGGCCTGGCAGGGAAACTTTGGACCTTCTCATCTCCCCAGGTAAAAAACATCTGTAGGCTCTCTCTGCCCCCCATGCCCCACTTCCCTGATCTGTAGGCTCTCTCTGCCCCCCCCCATGCCTCACTTACCTCAATGCTGTTGAAGCTCAGTGCGCTGGCAACCTGTCCCAACCCTAATTAATTAATCCTTGGTGTCTGGATACATACCCAAACTTTGGAAGACTGCGAGAGTCGTGCCTATCCATAGAATCGGTGACATTACTTTGTTTTCTAACTATCGCCCAATAACATTGCTCCCAGTATTGTCAAATATCTTAGAAAAATGCATCCATACGCAACTATGTGAGTATTACCAACAATCTAACTATCTGACCCCTGATCAGTCAGGTTTTCGCCGTAATCCTTCCACTATAACCGACATCCAAACTGACATGGAACAAGGAGACCTAACTGGAGCTATTTTCCTTGATTTTGCAAAAGCCTTTGACACTGTAGACCACAACATTCTACAGCACAAACTAAAAACCTCAGGTATTGGTGATCCCCCGCTAATGTGGTTTCGATCGTATGTATCGGATCGATCACAATATGTGTCCATTTCTGACAGTGACTGCCTCCCTCTCCCAGTCACGTGTGGTGTTACCCAAGGGTCCATTCTCTGCCCCCTACTATTCACATTATTTATAAATGCTCTGCCTGATGTCTGCAAATCTTCAAATATACACATGTACGCATATGACAGTAATCTATGCAAGCAAATCCGATCTACTGCAGCTTGAGGCTGTGCTCCAAGACCAGTTCACAGAGGTAGAAAAAACAAACTCTTCCTAATCACTGACAAAACTGTCACAATGATCTTTGGAACAGTACCTAAATTACACAAATTACAAAATTCCCACCTATCCATCAAAACAAATTCAAATAGCACACTGACCGCAGTTCACTTTTTCAAATACTTGGGTATGTTGTTAGACCCCAATATATCTTTTGGCCTCCACATAGAAAAACTTTATATAAAATTAGGTGGCCTGTACAGAAACAAATCCTTTCTAAGCCCTACAGTAAAGGAAAAGATTGTACAACAAATGATGATGCCAATCATTGATTATGGAGATGTAGTATATGCACCTGCACCGCAAACCCACCTTAATAAACTTAATACATTGTATAACTTGTTCTGCCGATTTGCGCTACAAGGTAATTACAGGACCCACCATTGTGACATGCTAAAAGAACTAAACTGGTTGTCGCTGGAATCCAGACGCACCCTTCATCTTTCCAGCCTTGTGTTTAAGAGCTTTTCTGGGAAGCTCCCACCCTACCTGAGCAGAATGCTCTCCTCAGCTGTTCCCACCTCCTATAACCTCCGATCCAGTACCAGCACCAGCACTTTATTTAGTCTAAATCAATACAAAAAGAAAGCAGCTCGATCCTCCTTCTCCTACAGAGCACCGCAATTGTGGAACGACCTCCCGCACACTTTCAAATCTTCCCCAAGCCTAAAGTCCTTTAAGAGATCTCTCTCTACATATCTCAAAACAGAAAGCACCTGTCAAGTTTGATTATATATTTCCTACCTGTTCTATGTTAAATGCTGCATATATTGTGTATTAATATTGTTTTTGTATTTTATTGTACCCTATTGTATCAATGCAATGTTTTGTGGACCTAGGACATACTTAAAAACGAGAGAAATCTCAATGTATCTTTCCTGGTAAAATATTTTATAAATAAACAAATAAATAAATAATACTTTATATATTTTATTATTCCTCATACCTTAAGCAACATGCTTACCTTCTATTTATGTGCTAAATATCTAGATGTGTTGAATATCTGTAACACTGATGAAGTAGGGGGCATCTGTTTGTGTATCTATTAGATTTTCATTTATTTCTGATTTATATAGTTCCACTTTGCACAAATTCAATAAAATCTAAAGGAAAAAATGCCACCACCGTGTGGTTGTTTGTGTGTACAACATACTGAATGAAAATTGGTTATGGGTATCTGAAGAATAATAGTCACATGTAGTAGTTTGCAAGTATAGTAAATGCTACACAAATAAAGCAAACTGTTATAAAAAAACGTTTAGGTGCCACATAGTAGAAACATATAAACGCTGCTTTATTTACATACTATATTACACAGGCACATCAAGTATAGTGTAATGCACCCTCAGCATTTAAAAGGGTTAAACCGCCGTTTAGTAGATCTTCCATTCCAGAGACACAGGCACAACTACTGCACAACACTAGTGATGTCCCGGACCGTTCGCCGGCGAATAGTTCCTGGCGAACATAGCTTGTTCAGATGGCGAACATATGGCTGTTCGCTCCGCCCCCTATTCGTCATCTTTGAGTAAACTTTGACCCTGTACCTCACAGTCAGCAGACACATTTCAGCCAATCAGCAGCAGACCCTCCCTCCCAGACCCTCCCACCTCCTGGACAGCATCCATTTTACATTCATTGTGAAGCTGCATTCTTAGTAAGAGGAGGGACAGTGTAGCTGCTGCTGATTTGATAGGGAAATTGATAGCTAGGCTAGTGTATTCAGTGTCCACTACAGTCCTGAAGGACTCATCTGATCTCTCTGACCTCACTACCACCCTCAGCCTCACTACCCCCCACACCACCCCCAGCCTCACTACCACCCACACCACCCTCAGCCTCACTACCCCCACACCCTCACTAGCCCCCACACTCTCAGCCTCACTACCCCCCCACACCCTCAGCCTCACTACCCCCCACACCACCCTCAGCATCACCACCCTCAGTCTCACTACCCCACACACCACCTCCAGCCTCACTACCCCCCACACCACCCCCAGCCTCACCACTCCCAGCCAGGGCACAGTGTCACACCAGTGCAACTCATATCTGGTGTAACAGTAGTGTACATTTAAAAAAAATAAAAAAACTTGACTGTAATAGATTGAATAGCAGTTAGTTGTCTGCAACCGTGTGTGTCAGGCCTACAGCGTCTACTCTGCCAACGTCTGCCACTGCACAGTGCCACTCATATCTGTTGTCACAGTAGCTTGCACGCATAGTACCACTAATCGAAAAAAAAATGACAGGCAGAGGCAGGCCACCCCGCAGGGGCCGTTGTGGTCGTGGTGCTGTGATTCCCTTTGGCCCTAGATAATGCTTGGTGTTCAGAGGCCACGTACCCTGAACTCAAAAAGTTCTGAGGACATAGTTGGCTGGCTAACACAGGACACCCAATCTTCTACAGCTTCCGCTCGGAACCTTGACGCACCTTGGCTTTTCCCTGGTTATTCTGAATTCTGGTTTCCCTGACTTGGCTTGTGTAAACGGTATTGTGTATTTTCTGGCTTCCTTGACCTCGGCTTTTCCTTTGACCATTCTCTGTCTCTAGCATATTAGTCCGGCCATTCTAAGGTCCGGTTTACGCTCTGTCCTTTTATTTTCCTTTTCTTGCCTATGTATATGTTTACATAGTTTCTGCGTGCTGGACCACACTAGTAGTCGTGACATTGGGATTAAACTGATAAGAATAGTACTACTTAACACACCACTCCTATCTGGTGGCACATTAGATTGCACACGCAGTGCCCCAAATTTGAAGTAGGAAGACCGACCAAGCATCTTTTTCCACCTCCTGGTTCCTAAAATCGATGCCATATACACGTCCCCTGATAGGGGACGTAACAGGGATTAAACTGATAGGAATAGTACTACTTAACACACCTTATAATAACGCAGAGAGAGGCAACGCAGAGAGAGGAGTCTGAAGAAGAGGAGTCAGAGGAGGAAGGTGGCTTTGAGGAGGTGGAAGACCAAACACAGCAGGCGCCCCAGGGGGCTTGTTGTCACCTTTCGGGGACCCTTGGTGTTGTACGTGGCTGGGTGGAGGAAGAGACCTTCAATGACATCAGTGAGGACAAGGAACGGGACATGGCTAACTTGGTATCCAACCTTGTGCAAATGGGGAGTTTGCGGTTGTGCAAATGGACTGTTTGCGGTTGTTTGCGGTGCGTTAAACGGGGAGTTTGGTCTGTCACTGTGAAGCTGGCGTAACCCTTACACTACCTGATCGATACAACATCATACCTGATGTTTTAAAGCACGTTATTCCAAACAATTTAGGAATGTTAGGTGATTTATGCCCTTTATGGATTAAAACCAGACTCTGCATCAACTATGTAATTTCCCATGGGAGTTTTGCCATGGATCCCCCTCCGGCATGCCACAGTCCAGGTGTTTATCCCCTTGAAACAACTTTTCCATCACTATTGTGGCCAGAAAGAGTCCCTGTGGGTTTTAAAATCCGCCTGCCTATTGAAAAGATGTTTGCGACATCACTACAGAACACCAATCCGCCGAACAGGAAAAGCATACGAATGCCGTAAACAGCCGAACCGGAACCATACGAATGCTGTAAACAGCTGAATAGGAAAAACCATACAAATAGGTTTACACTCCTAGCAGTCAAACTGGAACAGCATAAAATAAATCCCCCCAAGAACGAGACAAGGCTCCGTTTTGAGGGTCAAGCAGGAACAGCCAGAGCTGTGGGTTTATTGTCCTTATATACACATTAGTACCACCCACAGGGTTTTGGAACACCACCAATAAACGCATACAATACACTCAGACACTCCCACACAAAATCCTCCCCTTTGTCTGTGATTCAATTACCTTACACAATGGGTAATGTAATTATAACAAGCAGAGAAATACAATTTTTCCACATTATTCATAACGTGAAAAGTATGCATCCCATTACATTTTCAGAATCAGCATACTCCAAATGCAAACATACATCAAAATCATACAAATTGGTCCAGTGGTTCAAAAGATAGATCGTAGTCCTTTGTGACCAAAGGAAGCATGGCTTTTCTGCCCAAAACCAGTTCCACAGAGTCTATCCTGGAGATAATTGGGAAGTAATCCAATTATCTCCAAGGACAGAGGCAAAACTCCATTGAACACATGGCAGCAAAAGACAATAAAACACATAAAAACAGGGAGGACTAGGACTCCCTAATTTCACCAAATACTTTCACGCGGCACACGTAGCACAAACAATTCAACTCCATGCAGCTCCCGGCCTTAAACGATGGGTCGACCTGGAACATAACATATTCGGATACGATTTCCCCTCCCTATACATTTGGCTACCAAAAGAAGCCAGACCACCAGCCCCCTATACCTCCCCAGCAATCCTTACAACGATCAGGATATGGGACAAAATAGTGGCTAAACACGAGCTTATCTCCCACCCCTCACCACTGATGCCCATCCTCCGGAACACAAAATTCACACCGGGCATGTCCCCGAAGGACTTTACTCACTTTGAGGACAATGACCTAACACGCATTCACCAATTCTACCAGACCCAACGTATAATACCCTTCGCGGAACTCCCCCAACAGACCCCCCTCACCACACAAGACTTCTTCCGGTACCTACAAATTCGCAGCTTTGTCGACAAACCTGCCATACAAAAAGCAAGCATCACCCCCCTCACCCCGCTAGAAAAGGCATGTAACAACCACCCACTCCACAAAGGACAGATATCCTCTATATATTCCCTACTAAGCAGGAGCATACGGGAAGGTTCAATGCCTTATATGGCAGCCTGGGAGAGGGACCTAGGCCCCATAGGGGACCAAAGCAATTGGACAAACATATGGGAGGCCACAGCAACAATATCGATATGTGTCAACCACAAAGAACAAGCGTATAAAACTCTTTTACGATGGTACCTCACTCCACTACGTTTGAAACAAATGAGACAAACCGACAACGACCTCTGCTGGAAGGGGTGCGGGAACAGGGGAACTTTCATACACACGTGGTGGGAGTGCCCTCGGGTAGCCACGGTGTGGCAACATATAGCGCAATTAGCATCACAGGCACTACACACCACTATCCCGATGGACCCATGGCTATGGCTCCTTTCCAGGCCCCTCAGAGACACCCCAAGGGCACACAACAAATTGATAGCCAAACTGGCACTAGCCACTAGGCGAGCAATCGCGGAGAAATGGGGAAGCCCAGACACCCCACCCGTAGCACTCATCCAACGAAAAATTAATGAAACCATGAAAATGGATAAACTTACCGCCTTGGTACATGATACCACTAGACACTTCGACAAGATATGGGAACCATGGATCTTCGAATTCCCAACACTATAAGGCACTTACCGCCCAGGGACGCACCAGGCGGGGGGTGGCCCCTGGGGAGGAATAACCTCGAAGACCGCCCCAGGCACCACACTTCGCCAACTAGGCGGCTTCTTTCCCGGAACCCCCATACCCACAGCAAGAGACACCCAAACCGCTCACCCCAACCACACTAGACAAACACAGTCACACCACTCTACACAAGATCCGCCACACACAACCCTCCCCCCCACCGCACCAAACCGACTGATCCCCATGAACCGCCCCAACTCCGCCAGCACCAGACCACGGACACTAACCACACAAGAATATACGAAACAATCAGTCAATGCAAACAGGAGCTCTAACCGGAGCATCTCCAACACAGACCACCACCCTGTCGGGGGCCCTGAACGCACCTACCACAAGCACCACACCACACGAGAAAGACAAGTGGGAAGCACTCCCAGACCACCCCCGACAGAAATCACAACTCCAGATACAAAGGGCAAATAACCACTTACGACAAAGCCAACAGAGGCTACCCACCACACACCACACACAGAACAGGGAACACCTACCGAGACCTTGACCAACACGCTCTACCCTAGGTGACAGCCCAAGTAAAATCAAACAAAAAGCCCATGGGAAGGTCCACAATCAACCTCAGACCAACATAGCCCAACCATCAGGGACCCACAAACTAATAGAGACCACGCCAAAAACACGACACCAGGAGACGACAGGCCTACATACTAGGCAAGAAGTCTAAAACCCCCACCAGACCCACCCCCCCCCTCCCCCCATGCTACCCCCCACTCCCCCTGAAGGGAACCTCATAAACACACCGACCGAACACTGAACCAAACGGCACAATACACACACAACTATGTAACTTACGAACCAAAAATGTATGTGTTATACCTGTTAAAATATCAAATACCGCAACACAATGTTATACCCCTCTACAAATAAGCTTCAGAACCCTCTCTCGGAATCGAGACCGAAGTCCTACAGCAACAGCGAAAGACAGCAGCAGTCGCGGAACAAAAACTATATAACTGCCTTTCCTATATGAATGCTATGTAACACATCAATGCAACTCATGGTCTCTATGAAAGTATACCTGATCCCAAGTTTTCTTTTCTGTACCCTAACCCCCATATAACTGAAAACCAAAATAAAGAATTTATTTAAAAAAAAACACATAAAAACATATAACTGTGCAGCCATTGCACAAAACAGGTACATTCAACATATCCCCAGATAGCTCAGATCTGAGCGCACATTATTACTGAATGGCACTCAGAGCACACACATACAATTCAATTGCCATGGAGCCAAAGTCTTTCCCATAGTCTTTCATTATACGAATGGGCTCCATGGCATAGCTATCTGGGGTATCACCGCTCAAACAGGGCAAACACCAAATGACCCGGCTTTCATGTCTTTGCAGGGGCAAATCAAGCCTTTTAACATGGGGCCATAATTCAAAGGCAACAGGCGAGCAACCAGGCTTCTCCAATGCAATGTGGCGAGATTGGTCTTGTCACATATAGGTAGTAATATCTATCTAGAATTCAAAGATAAAATTAATTATAAAACAAAATGCAGCCCCTATCCTACCCCACACACTTATATATGTGTTTAAGTATATATATATATATATATATATATATATATACATACATACACACTGCTCAAAAAATAAAGGGAACACTTAAACAACACAATTTAACTCCAAGTCAATCACACTTCTGTGAAATCAAACTGTCCACTTAGGAAGAAACACTGAGTATCAATCAGTTTCACATGCTGTTGTGTAAATGGGATAGACAACAGGTGGAAATTATAGGCAATTAGCAAGACACCCCCAATAAAGGAGTGGTTCTGTAGGTTTAGATCACAGACCACTTCTCAGTTCCCATGCTTCCTGGCTGATGTTTTGGTCACTTTTGAATGCTGGCAGTGCTTTCACTCTAGTGGTAGCATGAGACGGAGTCTACAACCCACACAAGTGGCTCAGGTAGTGCAGCTCATCCAGGATGGCACATCAATGCGAGCTGTGGCAAGAAGGTTTGCTGTGTCTGTCAGCGTTGAGTCCAGATCATGGAGGTGCTACCAGGAGACAGGCCAGTACATCAGGAGATGTGGAGGAGGCCGTAGGAGGGCAACAACCCAGCAGCAGGACCGCTACCTCCGCCTCTGTGCAAGGAGGAACAGGAGGATCACTGCCAGAGCCCTGCAAAATGACCTCCAGCAGGCCACAAATGTGCATGTGTCTGCTCAAATGGTCAGAAACAGACTCCATGAGGGTGGTATGAGGGCCCGACGTCCACAGGTGGGGGTTGTGCTTACAGCCCAACACCATGCAGGATGTTTGGCATTTGCCAGAGAACACCAAGATTGGCAAATTCGCCACTGGCGCCCTGTGCTCTTCACAGATGAAAGCAGGTTCACACTGAGCACATGTGACAGACGTGACAGAGTCTGGAGACGCCGTGGAGAGCAATCTGCTGCCTGCAACATCCTCCAGCATGACTGGTTTGGCAGTGGGTCAGTAATGGTGTGGGGTGGCATTTCTTTGGGGCCGCACAGCCCTCCATGTGCTTGCCAGAGGTAGCCTGACTGCCATTAGGTACCGAGATGAGATCCTCAGACCTCTTGTGAGACCATATGCTGGTGCGGTTGGCCTAGGTTCCTCCTAATGCAAGACAATGCTATACCTCATGTGGCTGGAGTGTGTCAGCAGTTCCTGCAAGATGAAGGCATTGATGCTATAGACTGGCCTGCCCGTTCCCCAGACCTGAATCCAATTGAGCACATCTGGGACATCATGTCTCGCTCCATCCCCCAACGTCACGTTGCACCACAGACTGTCCAGGAGCTGGCAGATGCTTTAGTCCAGGTCTGGGAGGAGATCCCTCAGGACACCATCCGCCACCTCATCAGGAGCATGCACAGGTGTTGTAGGGAGGTCATACAGGCACGTTGAGGCCACACACACTACTGAGCCTCATTTTGACTTGTTTTAAGGACATTACATAAAAGTTGGATCAGCCTGTAGTGTGTTTTTCCACTTTAATTTTGAGTGTGACTCCATGGGTTGAAAAATGTGATTTCCATTTTAAAATTTTTGTGCGATTTTGTTGTCAGCACATTCAACTATGTAAAGAACAAAGTATTTCAAAAGAATATTTAATTAATTCAGATCTAGGATGTGTTATTTTTGTGTTCCCTTTATTTTTTTTGAGCAGTGTATATACATACATACTGTGACAGAACGCTGGCACTCCGACTGAGTACCTCTGCCAATCGATGCGCCTAGTGCACGCTGAGGACCCCAAGCACTCCAACCGACACCATCAGCACTGCAGACCCCACTTCCAGCGATACAGCTGCGCCGGGGTCTCGCCGTCTCCACCCAACCTGGATCCACGACCAGGATCCAGCTCCCAGTGGGTGAACCTCTCCTAAATCCAGAGAGCGTAGCAGGAACAAATCAAACTATTGCAAGAGCTTACTCTGGGGAGTAAGTGATTATAGCAATCCCCAGAGTGTAGGTATCCCTTCCCCCAAACATGAGCCAAGGCTTCAAGATGATCTGGTTTTAATAACCACACACTGGCTTTTATGCAAGTCCCCATTCAAGAGCACATCCCACAGGGTGGGACACAATATAACCAATCACAGACAATACAAACAAAACACTCCCACAGTGACATCACAATCCCTCCTCTCTATCCTGGAGATAATTGGGAAGTAATCAAATTATCTCCCAGGACAGAGGCAAGACTCCATTAACCACATGGTTACAAAAAGACATAAAATTACACAATGTTACAATTACTACATAAAACATGTAGTACCTGCTACGTCCGCTGCAAATTTGAGTGCTGGAAGCGATCTTGTTCGCCTCTAGCTGCTTTGGGTATTGCACAGTGCCTCGATGTCAAGGCTTTGAACAATACCGCCCCTCACTGCTGGGCACCCAAATGATCGCTCCCCCCGATGCTTTGCCTGTACTGAGTGCCTCGAAGGGTCAAGGCACTCAGTAAAAATAAATTACATTTTTTTTAAAAACTTAACCCCTACCCTCCCTCCCTCTCCCTCCCCATGTACTTACTAATCACCGCCGTTCCCCTGCCGGCGATCAGTCTTCTTCTGAGGGGGGACTGTCTGGGCTCAGCAAATTAGGACACATGGCCGCAATAGATGTCCATAGTGCTGCCAGCAGGGGGACTGCCTGAACTGACTGGCAGTCACCCTGCTGGTGAAAAAAGTTTAAAAAAATAAAAATAAATTTAAATTAAAAATATACATATAATAATATAAAAATACACACGTAGAACAATATAGAAAGAGTGATCTGTGTGTAAAAGGCGCTTAGTGGGTACCGGCTAAATCTAAAGTTATTTATAGGGGTGTCCCAAATTTGAAATGCAGCCTTACACAAAATCGGCCCATGATTAAAAAGAATTTACAAAATCCATTTAAAGAGTCTAAAGGTTTTTATGGGTGTGGGATGTGCGGAGCATGCAGGGACACAAAAAGAAGCATCAAAGAATTTGCACATCCATCTAACGACAATATGAATTTTAAAATTAATGAAATTGTTACTTGTCACTCGAAACATGTGATCTATATGATCACATATACATGCAACCTATCTTATATAGGACGTACTACTAGACCCCTACAAGTTCGAATTCAGGAGCACATCCGCAATGTTAAAAATGGTTTCACAAAACACAGTTTATCTGCACATTTTAAAATAAAACATAATAGCAATCCAAGCTATATGAATTTTATGGGTATACAAAAGGTTAATTTCAATTGGAGAGGCGACGATATAATTAAAAAAATGGGACAAACCGAAATGAAGTATATCTTCAATTTAAATACACTTCAACCAAATTGTTTAAATAATGATTTTGAACTTTGTCACTTCTTATGATGGTTTTTATATTGTCCTTTAATAGTAATGCATTTTATATGTGGGATATTTTATGTTTTTGATTTTATTTTATTATATAGTCTGTATCAGAGACTATTGTTTGAATTAGTATTGAGGATTTTAATTTAAAATGTTGGCCCAACTATAAACCATATACATATATGGTACTTTTGGGTGACTGTTTAGTTAATACTATTTGTTCCCTTTTATATTAATGGTGAATGTAAAGCTAATACCACTGTTTGCCACACTATTATAGATTCTATTTTAAAAAAGAGAATCTTTACTGTTACTTTGGTATACAGATAAGGCATCCCTTGTTGAGTTTCAAACATACCGACTGATAAAGCCGACTGAGGACTGGTATCACTAGGCACTTTCCATATATATTTTTATGTTTTGTTGTTTAATAAAGTGTATTTTAAGTTATTCCTGTTCCCAGAGGTCCTGTATTGCTCTCTGTTTACATCGTTCAAGAGGGGCAGTGCTCTCCCCATAAGCACATTCACTGGTATACAGAAAGCCTAGTATAATTGGCTCTATACTAGGTGAGCAATCATTTGTTACCTGTATGTTGGTTTGTATTAGAGATTTATCTATATCTGCACCAGAAGTTTTTCGTTTCTCTCTTTTTGTCTCCCCATTTGGAGGAACATCTGACCAAGGACCAAGAGCGGGTTTGGTATTACCCAATATACCTCTGTGCAAGTGATTTGAGCCTATCCATATGTGGCTCAGGACCATGTGAGTGTGGTCCATACTTTCTTTTAAGCACCCTGTGAGGCTCGATATACTTCACCATTGTATATATATATTTTTTCCCCTGTAGGCAATTGTGTACTTCCCCATATTGTATAGGGGTAAGTTCAATCTGTCTCAGCGCTCCACTAAGTGTACTCTATTGGTGGTTTGTTCCACCTGTTTTAACTGCTTTGTTAATATTATTTTTGTAAAATTACACACACGTGTGTGTATATATATATATATATATATATATATATATATCTCTATATCTATATATATTATTATAAAAAAATAAATATTAATGAATTAAAAATAAATAAAAAACAGAAAAAATAATTTTAAAAACCATTATATATTTATATATGTAATTTTATTCTAACTGTATTTTTTTTTATTTTTCATTGTGCAATATCCGACAATATAGCCTCCATAGCCCCAACAGCTTATGCAGGCACAATAACACTTTTGTAAATTTTCGAACCATATAACATGTTCAATTGTATGATGCAATATAAACGTATATATACGTATGCCACCTTAACATATGCCTAAGCTATCTCTACAAAACAGTCATTCTGTAAATTGGGCTGAAGTATGTTCTGCACATTTTTGGGATGTATTGGGCTGGTTGGTCATAGCGCATATATTGTCTGTACCGCTAGTGAGGGTTGTGGGCAGTAATTTAACACTGGCACAGGAGATTAGCTTATGGGCTCCCGGCCCGTTGTCTGGCATTGAGTGTGTTAGATTTGGCGTTAGTGTATGGGCTGGGTGTCCGTGGTTCGTCGTTGTGTAATCGAGTCGTATTTCGGAGCTTGGTTGTCTTTGTGTCCCCAGGTCTTAGCTTGTTTTGTCTGCTGATAGGGGTTTTTAATATGCCTTGGAGCTGGTAACTAGGGTAAGTGCTCCGTGGGTTACTATGCCCTTTGACCACGGGGCTTTAGGGGGCGGGGGAGAGAGGTCTATAATCTATGTACGGGGCATTCGCCTTGTCTTTTTGGGGCATGTTGGCCTTGGCAGACCGGTAAGGTTAGGTCTAGGCTGTAAGTATTATAAAATAACTGGTATAACAACAAGAATGCAATCTAAACTAATGACATGTTAACTTAAATCTGGGCATATAGTCGCCACTGGTTTCAAGGTACAGTCCCAGGATGTTCAGCAGGAATGTCCGTGGCGACCCTGGGTATTCCCAGTGTGGCCATTAGGGCTGGAGCGTCCCCCAAGGAGGAAATCTTATAGTGGTTGTCGCCTTTGGTCACCCACAGCGTTTTTGGAGTCGCCCATCGGTATGCAATGCCTGCTGTTTGTAGGGTGGACGTGACTGGCTGCAGGCTCTTTCGCCACAATAAGGTATCTGGAAAAATTTAAGTTGGTGTGTTTCGAAGTCATGCGGTGATTTCACTTTGACTGCTGTCATCAGAGCAATTTTGTCCATGAGGGACTGGCATCTTAGGATAACGTCTCGAGGGGCTGCTTGTGATGCTAGTCGAGGTTTAGTAATGCGATATACGCCACCAAGCGCCTTATGTACCGTGTTTCTCCGAAAATAAGACCGGGTCTTATATTAATTTTAGTCACAAAAAACACACTAGGGCTTATTTTCAGGGTAGGGCTTATTTATTTACGGTACCGGTATGTACATTGAACCCCCCCTTTAATTAATCCACCCCCCCTTTAATAAATCCACCCCCCTCTAATTAATCCAGCCCACCCTTTAATTAATTCACCACCCCTTTAATTAATTCACCCCCTCTAATTAATCCAGCCCACCCTTTAATTAATTCACCACCCCTTTAATTAATTCACCCCCTCTAATTAATCCAGTCCACCCTTTAATTAATTCACCCCCCTTTAATTAATTCACCCCCTTTAATTAATTCACCCCCTTTAATTAATTCACCCCCCTCTAATTAATCCAGCCCACCCTTTAATTAATTCACCCCCCTCTAATTAATCCAGCCCACCCTTTAATTAATTCACCACCCCTTTAATTAATTCACCCCCTCTAATTAATCCAGTCCACCATTTAATTAATTCACCCCCCTTTAATTAATTCACCCCCTCTAATTAATCCAGCCCACCCTTTAATTAATTCACCACCCCTTTAATTAATTCACCCCCTTTAATTAATTCACCCCCCTCTAATTAATCCAGCCCACCCTTTAATTAATTCACCACCCCTTTAATTAATTCACCCCCTCTAATTAATCCAGCCCACCCTTTAATTAATTCACCCCTTTAATTAATTCACCCTCCTCTAATTAATCCAGCCCACCCTTTAATTAATTCACCACCCCTTTAATTAATTCACCCCCCTCTAATTAATCCAGCCCACCCTTTAATTAATTCACCCCCCTCTAATTAATCCAGCCCACCCTTTAATTAATTCACCCACCCCACCCCCTTTAATTAATTCAATTAATCCCAGACATAAAATATCTAGCGGTACTCACATTTCAAAGATTCCTTGCCGAGTCCGACCACTGGGAGCCTCACCGCCCGGAAATGGATCCTTCCGCTGAAGATCCGTGAAGGCAGACTGACAGTGCTGCAAAATGTCGTCATCACGTTGCGCGACGCTCCTCCTACAGCAGAAGAAGGAAGTCTCGCCGCAAAGGTAGGTCTTATTTTCGGGGTAGGGCTTATATTGCAGCCCACCCCGAAAATCTGACTAGGGCTTATTTTCGGGGTAGGGTTTATTTTCGGGGAAACACGGTAGTGGGGCAATTCATCCAGTGGTACCTCTTCTGGTACACCTCGTATTTTGATGTTCTTTCTTTTGCCCCTGTCCTCTAGTACATTTATTTGTCTATTAACATTAGCTTGTGCCTTTTGCAGCTGAGTGACTGTCTTTTAGGGAGGTGAGGTCCTGATGCAGATCTCTCACCTCTTGTTCTGCAGCGTGGGTGCGGGCCGACACCGCTTGTACTTCTGTTGCTAGTACTTTTAGGTCAGCCTGCCACATAAGCTGGAGATTTCGCTGGAGGCCAGTCAGCATGATCTGAATGTCCTGTTTTGTGGCTGGAGTTAACTCTTCGGTGGGTTGCATGTTCGCGCTGTCAGTGGCGGCCTGGGCTGTGCTGTGTGTAGAGTCACCATTCTCTGACCGCTTGGGTGAGGCTGCCATGGCGGTTCGAGTCAACTGTTGCATGGGAGTCTGCAGCATGCTGCTTATGTCCCTGTGCGGTAAGGAGTTGTTCTGGGCTGGTTTTTGGGACATCCGTCCCATTTCTTCCTGGGAGTAAAAGTCTTCGTCGGCAGAGTATAAGCTCGCCCCGAGCCACAATGTTAATTCCCTGTTCAGGGTCTGCACGCCTGTATGGTAGGCCCCAATACCTTTAGCGCGGCGTTTCGTGCCCGATTTCTGCATAAACGGCATCTGTGGAATCAGCCAGTTGTCGGGAGTATGTGCCCGCCGCTCGTTTTTTTCGGTGAGGTTTATTTTTATGTTTTTTTGTCGTTTTTCCACTCTTAGTTGTTAGAGCTCCTGGAAATGGCGCCCTCTCCGCTGCACCACAAGCTCCGCCCCCTCTAACTGTATTTTGATATTAATATATATATTTATTTCAACATACACTTCGATATTTATATAATTTCATTCTATGTATATCCTCTTAATGATCGTGGACATACTAGGTACATCAGACAAAAAACGGTTGTTAAGGACCGTAGACGTACCTAGTACGCCCGTGGCAACTAGGAGCCCTGGACTTAGGGCCATTCAGCAGCTCCGGCCACCCTGGCCCTCCAGGGCCATGTTATCACCATGATCACATCGCCGCAATAGGACTCTATAACCTGCCAGCAGGGGGAGTGTCTGAGCTGTCAGGCAGTACCCCTGGCTGCTAAAAAATTAAAAAGTTAAAATAAATATAATATATATTATATATGTAGAATATATCATAAAATAATTAAAGCATTCTACAATATATTATACATATATAATGCATATATATGATTTCACATATATCTCAAAATACACTTATAATAAAAATCATATATATGCATTATATATGTATAATATATTATAAAATGCTTTAATTATAATATATTATACATATATAGAAAATAAAAGTGTGTGTGTGTATATATATATATATATATATATATATATATATACACACACACACACACACACACACGTATTATATGTATTATGCTTTTTTCTAATCATGAATATTGATTTTATTGATATCGATTTTAATTATAACTCACCTCGGACACATTTTCCTTCATCCCAGACCGCGGTGCATTTTTGAGTGATCTTGGGTCAGATCACTCTTACCTGCCTGGCAGTTGAGCATTCGCCTCACTTCTCTTCTCAGCTGAACCTGCAGGCTGTTGAGAAAGTGTAAAAGAAAGTGAAAGTGAGAGAGAAGGTGTCAGAAAAGAATTATAAGAAATAAAATCAATATACATGATTAAACAAAAACAGCCCACTGTAGTGATTATGATTCCTGGAGAATCCATGCCTGGTCCCCCATCAATGGGGCAAACTTTAGTAACGGTTTGTCTTCTTACCTGGGTGCCCGGAAATCTCCTGGTCTTCTCTCAGTGCTGGTATCACACGTTCTTTTGCAGAGCTGCAAAGCTGGAAGCCAATTCAGTCGTCATTCATGACTGAGAGCATCAGCTGATCTCTAGCAGCAAATGAATGGCACACTGTGCAGGGAAATTTTCACAGAATTGCCATTATCCAGCTCAGGAACTGTTGGTCCGTTCTGGCTAATGGCAACTTTATAACATGATGACGTTACACCTCCAGCAGCCAAAGGGATAAACTCTGTATGTGCAGTGTTTGAAAGCAAAGGCTCCATGCACCATGACCACTTCAAATAACTGAAGTGGTTTTGTGCATGTAATAACACTTTAATATGTATAAAATATTTTATAATATAGCATTAGTAATACCAATATTATATTATAAACAATATAAAAGATATCCAGTTATACTACTTTCAGTTTATTTATCGGGTGACTTCAGTGAGACAAAATTGGCTTTAAAGGGACACTATAGTCACCCAGACCACTTCAGCTCAATGAAGTAGTCTGGGTGCCAGGTCCCTCAGGTTTTAACCCTTCAGATGCAAACATAGGAGTTTCAGAGAAACTGCTTTGTTTACATTTGGGGTTAATCCAGCCTCTAGTGGCTGTCTTATTGACAGCCGCTAGAGGCGCTTCCGCGCTTCTCACTGTGATTTTCACAGTGAGAAGACGCCAGCGTCCATAGGAAAACATTGAGAATGCTTTCCTATGGACTGGTTGAATGGGCGCGCGGCTCTTGCCGTGCATGCGCATTCAGCCTATGATGTCAGAAGGAGGAGGAGAGTCCCCAGCGCTGAGGGAGCCCGGCGCTGGAGAAAGGCAAGAATTTAACTCCTTCCTCCAACTTCAGCCCGGCGGGAGGGGGCACCCTCAGGGCACTATAGTGCCAGGAAAACGAGTTTGTTTTCCTGGCACTATAGTGGTCCTTTTAGCGCTCTATAGTATGCATACAGCCTACCAAAACTCCCTGAGTGTTTTCATGGTTAATGTTTTCAACTTGTTGCAATTATTCCCTAGCTATGTATGATAAAACATTAAAACTGTGCCTGCAAACCGTGAGCAAGCAGTTACTTGCTTTAAACGATATAGTTCCATTTTATATGTATACACCTATCCATCTAGCAGCTGCTGCTTATCTCTGTTTTACTTATAGTAAGTATCTAATCTGTGTATGTCAATATGATATCCAACTCTATACTGTATGTAAAATCTACAAACATCATTATGGATTGCTTATTCTTAACTCCTAACTAAAATATAGTACTTGCAAATTATTGTATACACAGATCACACAGATATTCTTGATTATATAATAATAATAATCCTGTGTTTCCAAGGAGTTCTTTACATATATCACCTCGCAAAATACTATTAATCAACAATTTTTGTACTACTTTCATTGACCTCTGAGAAAAAATGGCTGAGTAAACCCCCCAGGATATTCAGGATACACACACATCTTTGAAGTAGATTAATTATTATTATTTATAGTGCCAACAATTTCTGTAGCGCTGTACAATGGGTGGACTAACAAACATGTAATTGTAACCAGACAAGTTGGACACACAGGAACAGAGGGTTTGAGGGCCCTGCTCAATGAGTTTACATGCTAGAGGGAGGGGGCTATAGTGACACAAAAGGTAAGGGAAGTATTAGTGAAGTAGATTGGTACAATAGTATTTACTGAAGACTTTGTGTTTTTCTTTTTGTTTTTTTAAATACCAGTTGCAGAAGACGAATCAGTTGGGAGCCATTAACAGTTTAATTGATATGCTTTTATTTAACTCATCATTAACTAGCAACCTCTAAGTTTAAAGCAGTTACCCCATGAAATGTATCCATTATGCTTATATCCATATTGGGCTGGCTTATGTCAGTGCTTCAGTTCTTTGCTAATGGTGAGCGTGGTGAGCGATGGATCTTCTAGGAATGAAGATCAGTTACTTTGTTGTGGGAGATATTAATATAGAGAACAGAAGACAACATGATAATAAAGAGTTAGATTAGAGGAATAGAAGATGTTCATGTACATGCCAAGACTATGAAAACACAGCTTAGGACCTGGAGCCTTATGAAGGTTTTCACTCTGTGGTCTTCATGGGTAGGGATCTCTGTGCACATTTAAGGATTCCCCTTCTCCATAAGTTCATAGTACCACTGTAATGGCAATTCAGTTGTACGTTTACCTGCCATTTCCTACACTAGCAATTTATCTTGCTGTTTTAAGCTAAAAAAGCAAAATCTCTTGTGAGACAAAAATAGAAATTCTTAAGAAATTTTGATTTTGTGACATAAAATTATTAATCATTTTGATTCTGACTAGAATAATTGCTATGCAAATTGTTGTCATAATTATTTGTAATCAAAGCCGTAGCAGATCTGGTCCCTTATTTAAAATAAAGAACATATATTTATATTAAATTAGAGACCAGAGCAGACTTTCTACATTTAAACCCAAAATGGATAGTCTAATCAAAATGAAAAGCCAACACATTCAGGGAACCGTTTTATATCATAAAATAACCAATATTTGGGTTTGACCTTTTCTTTTTGCCATCATAGTCTGAATATTTTGTATTCTGCTTACATCTAATATTTTCACCTCATTGTCATAGCCAGAGGTAAGAACACAGTTGTAATTGATGGCATTATGTCTCCACATTATGTGTTCACTATACAATTGTTATGCACCTCTTAACACCAATTCATTATAATATATACACGCACAAAAAAATAATTTTATATATATATGTGTGTGTGTGTGTGTGTCACAGTTCCCGGTTTACTCCTTAGGTGATATTCCCTTGTGTAGTACCATTGATCAGCACTCTTCCTGTTTGGTGCTATTCCCTACATCTAGGAACATTAAGCACTTCACCTGGCCCTTGTTAAGCACCTTTATAGTCTGGCCTCGCCCTTCCCTCCGGGTCAGATCATTATTTCCTTGTTCCTGTGGCAATATAGTCTCTGGTCTTGTATCATGTGACTCTGACCCTGCATCCTCTGTCTCTGGTCTTGTATCATGTGACTTTGGTCTTGTATCCTGTGACTCTGGCCTTGCATCCTATGGCCTTGTATCCTGTGATTCTGGCCTTGCATCCTTTTGGCTCTAAATGTACATCCTGTGGCTCTGGACCTGAGTTCTGTCTATCTCTCATGATACTTACCTGGTCTTGCCCAACGTACTCTATTTAACCTACAAAGACTGTACCCAGATACTCTGCCTACTAGACCTAGGTCTACTGTATATTTTATATTTGCATTGTCGTATTACTGTATGTTTGGTTATCTTGTATCATCTTTGTTTTATTTCATAATATACATATTTTTACACATTCCTTGTTATGGTCATTTTTCTCTGCACACTGGGTTCCTGCTCTTAAAGGGATATTGCTGTCTTAGGGTAGCACCCCTTCCTACCCTGAGATATATATATATATATACACACACACACACACACACACACACACACACACACACACACACACACACTCACACTCACTTTGTGTCCATGAATCAAGCCAGTACTGGACAAAGAACCCAACATTGTGGTGGTAGACAAGGAATGGTAGACTGCAGTAATGGTGGAGGTGGCAATACACAGTAACCATAACATCAAGAAGGAACACAAGAATGTAGACAAATATCAAGGCCTGAAAGAGTAGCTAGCAAGAATGTGGAAAGTAAAGGCAGTATTTGTACCAATGGTGATAAGAGTACTTGGGGCTGTAATCCATAAGTTGAGAGAGTGGCTTCAGGAAATTGCAGGTGAGATCTCTGCCCAGACGGGTGCGGTTCTAGGACCAGCTTATATATTTTGCAGAACCCTTAGATTCCAATTAAAGCAATTTTTTAAATTATATATGTGGCGAAACCAGCCTCGCCACTGGAGGAGTCTGGTTGCTCGCCTGCTCCCTTTAGACTATGGCCCGGCAGTTAAAACCTTTTATTTTCCCTGCAAAGCGTATTCGTGCCTTTCTGTAGACTGTTAAAGCCATGCTACCCCAGATAGCTATGCCATGGAGCCCAGCCGTATACTGAAAGACTGTATGAAAGACTTTGGCTCCATGGCGGTTGAACTGTATGTATGTGATCTGAGCGCCATTCGGTAGTAATGTGCGCTCAGATCTAAGCTATCTGGGGATATGTAGAATGTATATGTTTTAGGTAATAAATGTGGCTGTATGTAATTTTATGTGTTTTACTGTATTGTTACTGCCATGTGGTTAATGGAGTTTTGCCTCTGTCCTGGGAGATAAGTGGATTACTTCCCAATTAACTTCCCAATTATCTCCAGGACAGAGAGGAGGGATTGTGATGTAATTGTGGGAGTGTTTAAAGGTGTATGTCTGTGATTGGCTAAGAGCCAATATGTTTCCCAGTTTCCCATATGGTCCCCTAGGGGAGTGTCCACCAGGTGGGAGACCTGCATAAAAGCCGGGCAGTTGGCCCCAGTAAACGAGTTCCTGCTTAACCCTCAAAGTGAAGTGTCGTCTCATTATTGAGGGAGGATTTATTGTATGCTGTTCCAGCTTGACTGCTAGGAGTCTAAACCCATCCGTATGGTTTTAGCCTATTCAGCTGTTTATAGCATTCATATGCTTGAGAGAAGGTATACGCTTCTCCGGTTCGGTGATTGTGGTGTCTGCCAGAGTGCTTGGAGTCCTCAGGAAACGCTAGGAGCATCCTTTAATGGAGGTACCCAGTCGGGGTGCCAGGTGATCTGTTACATTGGTGGCAAGCGACGGGATCATTCCCACAGCCCAGAAGGACAGCTACAAGGTAACACCATTCCCTGGACTTACAAATTGAGGGTAACGCTAGTACCCGTACAGCGACCCTATCTACAAAAGAGCCAACTTCAGCAGAGCAAGCATGGCGCCCAGCTACACTCAGGAGGAGTTCAACGCTATGCTGAAAAGCCTGCTGGCTTTCTTTGGACCCAATCCAGAAGAGAAATATGTACAAAACACAAGGAGAAGAGTGGCAGGGTACCTGCAGTTAAAAGCAGATTTAGCCAGGGGGGAGAGACCCCAGCGGCCGAGTAAGTTACAGGGAGCTGAAGGTGGCGTCCTTCCTCCCCAGCTGCAGTGTGTGTCCCAGGGAGCTGAAGGTGCCATCCTTCCTCCCCAGCGGCAGTGTGTGTTACAGAGAGCTGAAGGTGCCGTCCTTCCTCTCCAGCGGCCGTGTGTGTTACAGGGAGCCGAAGGTGTTGTCCTTCCTCCTGTCAGGATTACTGTTTGATCCAGCACGCAGAACTGTACAGCACGGATGACAAATAAGTAACGTATTACCGGTCCTTAGAATGGCCGGATTTAACGTACAAAGAATAGTCAAAAATACTAGCCGAGGTCAGGGAACACAGAAAGGGACACAGCGATGAGGAAAGCCAGGAGTCAGGATACCAGAATATAGAGAAGTCAATAAACAAAGCCAAAGTCAAAAACCAGGTAGAAAACTATAAACAGGAACGCGCTCTCAGACCACCACAAGGGAAACCACGACAGGGTACTGAGCAGGCTGAGAACTGGGCCTAAATACCCCTCCTTTAGTTCTGATAGGCTGTAACCGGCCTTTGACCCCAAAGTCAGTTACCAGGTTTCATTTGCATAATTGCTGCTCAGCATTAACCCTTCTGTGGATTAGGTTGCTGCTCGGCACAACTTTTCCTGTGTGGACAGTAAATGTAATTAACCACATTTCTCTAAGCGGATGAATACATGACACCAGGTTTCATTTGCACAATTACTGCTCAGCATTAACCCTTCTGTGGATTAGGTTTCTGCTCGGCACAACTTTTCCTGTGTAGACAGTAAATGTCATTAACCACATTTCTATAAGCGGATGAATATGTGACATTACCCCCCACCTGAAGAACGCCCACCGGGCGGACAGGACCAGGCTTGAGAGGAAATTTAGCGTGAAAAGCGCGGATCTTACGGCCCGCATGCAGGTCAGGAGCCGAAACCCAAGAACGATCAGCAGGACCGTAACCTTTCCAAACAACCAAGTACTGTAAAGTGCCCCGAGAAAACCTAGAATCCACGATAGAAGATACCTCATACTCTTCCTGACCACCCACCACCACCGGAGGGGGAGGAACACAAGGAACAGTATATCTATTGCAGACAAGAGGTTTGAGTAAGGACACATGAAAAGTGTTGGGAATCCCTAAAGATGCAGGAAGAGCCAGAGAGTAAGACACTGGATTGATCCTACGAAGCACTCTATAGGGACCAAGGAATCTGGGGGCAAACTTCATGCTAGGGACCTTAAGCTTGATGTTGCGAGATGACAACCAAACCCGGTCCCCCACTTGGTACACCGGGTTGGCACTCCTACGCTTATCAGCAAAATGTTTGAAGCGTTCAGCAGCAGCCCCTAGAGCAGTTTGAACCTTAACCCAGGTATCCCGAATGGAGGCCAGACGCTCATCCAGAGCAGGAATGGCAGTATCAGAAAATACCGCAGGGAGAACCGTAGGATGCCTACCATTATTGACAAAAAATGGACTGTGTCCAGAGGAGTCATGAACAGCATGGTTTCTAGCGAACTTGGCCCACGGGAGTAGTTCGGACCAATTGTCTTGTGTGCTATTAATAAAACAACGCAAATAAACTTCTAATGACTGGTTAGCCCTCTCAGCTGTACCATTGGTCTGTGGATGGTAGGAGGAGGAGAAGGAGAGATCAATCCCCAATTGTTTACTGAACGCCCTCCAGAACCTGGACACAAACTGAGAGCCCCTATCAGACACAATATTGTGGGGGATGCCATGCAAACGGACAATTTCACGTATGAAAATTAGGACCAAATCTTGCGAAGATGGCAACTTCTTGAGAGGAATGAAGTGAGCCATCTTAGAAAATCAGTCTACAACCATGAGAATAGTAGTGAACCCAGCAGAGCTAGGAAGCTCAACAATAAAGGCCATGGATAGGTGGGACCATGGAATCTCAGGAACAGGAAGAGGCTGCAACAGGCCACAAGGAAGTGCATGAGTCACCTTAGAAACTGCACACACAGAACATGCCTGCACATACTCCTTTACATCTTTCCTGAGTGAATCCCACCAAAATGATCTAGTGATCGCGGCAGTGGACTTATTGATGCCCGGGTGTCCAGCAGTTATATTGTCATGGAACACTTTCATGATATTAACCCTTTCACATAGGGGAACGAACAGTTTATCACACGGTTTACCACTGGGCGCCTGAGGCTGGGCCTCCAGTATGGTGCCAAGCAGTGGAGAAGACAGTGAGAGGACAGTAGTAGCAATAATACACTCTGGTGGAATAATAGGAGATGTCATCTGTTCCGGAGCTGACTCATTATCAAATTGCCTGGACAAGGCATCAGCCTTGGTATTTTTAGAACCAGGTCTATAAGTAATGAGAAAGTTAAAACGTGAAAGGAACAGTGACCATCTAGCCTGTCTGGAAGACAAACGTTTGGCATCCCCTATATATGCCAGATTTTTGTGGTCGGTTATGATCAACAGGGGGTCCTTGGAACCCTCCAAAAGATGTCGCCACTCCTTGAGGGCAAGAATAATGGCCAACAGTTCTCTATTGCCAATATCATAGTTGCGCTCAGCAGGAGACATCTTTCTGGAGAAGTAGCCACAAGGATGCAATGGTGTTCCCTGGCTTTCTCTCTGAGAGAGAACAGCCCCTACCCCTGTCTCGGATGCATCAACCTCCAATATAAAAGGTTTACTGGTGTCAGGATGTTTTAGTATGTCTGCAGAGGCAAATCTTTGTTTAAGAGTCTCAAAAGCATTCACAGCCTCTTTGGACCATACCGTGCTACTAACCCCTTTGTGAGTCATATTTGTGATTGGGGCTATTACAGAAGAAAATCCCTTGATGAATCTTCTGTAATAGTTGGCAAAACCAATAAACCTTTGAATGGCTTTTAAACCAGAGGGTAATGGCCAGTGTAGTACAGCCTCTACTTTTTTGGGATCCATTTGAAATCCCGATGCAGAGATGTTGTAATCCAAAAAGTGGACTTCAGGCTGGTCAAATATGCACTTTTCTAATTTACAATAAAGTTTATTTTTCAACAACATCTGCAGAACCTGTTTCACATGGGAGTGGTGAGTTTGAAGATCAGGGGAATACACCAAAATATCGTCCAAATAAACCAAGACAAATGAGTAAATGAATTCCTTGAGTACATCATTTATAAAGTCTTGGAATACGGCCGGGGCGTTGCATAACCCAAATGGCATTACCAGATATTCATGGTGTCCACTACGGGTATTAAATGCCGTCTTCCACTCATGATTCTCTTTAATTCTAACCAAATTGTAAGCGCTCCTAAGGTCAAGCTTAGTAAATACTTTAGCTCCCTGAAGTCTATCGAACAATTCGGAAATGAGTGGAATAGGGTATGCATTTTTTACAGTGATTTTATTAAGTGCCCTGTAGTCTATGCAAGGGCGTAACTCACCACCCTTTTTCTCAACAAAAAAGAATCCTGCACCAGCTGGTAAGGATGACTTTCTTATGTGCCCTTTGCTCAAGGATTCTTTGATGTATTCCTCCATTATTTTACTCTCCTGGGGAGATAAGGCATAAACTGCCCCCTTAGGTGGCATAGCGCCTGGAAACAGGTTAATGGCACAGTCATATACTCTGTGGGGAGGCAATACATCGGATTGAGCCTTGTTAAACACCTCCTGAAGTTCTCGGTATTG